>CM063169.1:15910000-17110000 GCA_031835075.1 Saguinus oedipus | reverse complement strand
TGGCCTCTGAGGTTTTAGATACTGGCTCTGGTTTCCTCTGTTAATTCTGCTCATGAAAAAAATTAGACATGGCATTCTGAAAGATTTGAAGATCAGGAGAAGTCTAATCTTCATTTATACAAAAATCTGGAGACTAAACTGCTGAGAAGGGGTGCTTGGTCCCATTTCAAACACTTGTAATTGTTGAATAAAATATAGCAAATACAATTACATTAAAGCCAGGATTAGAAGATAGAATGGGAAATCACTAGATACAGAAACAGAGAAACAATTCAAACCTGAAGTGGAAATTAGGTAATGAGGTTGAGGCTATCCACAGGGCCTGAAGGCCCCCATTTAAGTCCAGGGCCTGAGGAATGGAGGCAAGTTGGGATTTTAATACCCACCTAGTTCCGACAGATCCCATCTGAGTCAGGGAGCTGGAAGGCTGGGTTATAGCCAGAAACTTTAAGGATCTGTCAAATACATGAAGGAGAGACTAGAAGTTGGTATAATAATAATAATAATAATAATCATCATCATCATCATCATCATCATCTACAAAATCTAGATCCTTTTGCACTGGAAGAATTGGATAGCAAACTGAATTCAATTGGAAAAGGCCTCAGGAAAGGCTCTCTTGGCACGAGAAAATTCCAAATCTTTAGTAAGCAAAGACACGTTTGACCCTAGTCTGGGTCATGCATTTGTCTGTTTTCTAAAAGTTAGAATTAATTGAAACAAGGCAGATAAAAAAATCAAGTTGTGAATTTTTTCTGATGCACATGAGTTGGATCATCATCATCATCATCATTATCCACATTGTCAGTGCTCATTAATATGACAATTATAGTTCTCTAAATGTGATCACTGAAACTCCATGATACATTCCTTATAAACAAATTGTAGGAGTGGCTTTCTCCAAAACAACATTTACAAGACAAGTCAGTGAGGCTCAGGCAAAACTATTGTATTACTAATCAACCTGTTCTACTTCATCAATAAATGATTAAGAGCACTTAACATTGTGATATGGTTTGGCTGTGTCCCCACCCAAATCTCATCTTGAATTACAGTGCCCATAATTCCTTAATGTTGTGGGAAGGACCCAGTGGGAGATAATTGAATCATGGAAGTGATTTCCCCCATACTGTTCTTGTGGTAGTAAGAAAGTCTCATGAGATCTGATGGTTTTATAAGGTGAAACCTCTTTTCAGTTGACTTACTTTTCTCTTGTCTACCACCACATGAGACATGCCTTTCAACTTCCACCATGATTGTGGATTGTAAGGCCTCCCCAGCCAAATGGAACTGTGGGTCCATTAAGTCTTTTTCTTTTGGAAATTGCCTAGTTTGGGGTATGTCTTTATCAGCAGTGTGAAAACGGACTAATGCACCTGTTTGCAGAAATCATCAATCCAAGCCTTTGATTTCACTGTCAGGAGCCCTGTATGGGTAAAACACATCTACAGCCCTACTATAAATCTGAAGCTGTTAGACTTCTTAGAAGTCATAGCATCATGACCAGTCCATAATGGTTCCACAGTGACCATGAAAGGCATTATTCTCAGTGGAATAATGGCCTTTATTATTCTAGTGGGAATAGCGTAATGCTGCTGACACACTCATGGGCTTGTTTTCTCAACCATTATTCTTCACTTATATTCACTTCTGAAGTCTACATGCACTATAAGCTCTTCTTATAGAAACATCTCTCTCACTTCCTCCTGTTAAATGGAGACTTTAATTTCTCTTCTCCCATATTATCTTAGCAATAACAATAATGCATATCACTGAATATACACTAGGACTTGTGCCATGCGATCTATCACATTATCTCATTCATTGTTGCAGATGAGGGGAGAGAGACTCTGTGAACCTATGTAACCTCCCAATGCCATAGATCTAAAAGAAGAAAGAGGGCTTTTGGGTCCAGGTATGTTTGACTGTGATGATGTCTATAATCATGGATGTGCTTCCATCCAACGTAATTGCTCTCTGTGATAGTAAAAGCCAATACTAGGAATAGAGAAACTCATTGGCAATGTATTCATACTTTAATTATGAGAACATGCAGGGTACATTTATAACATATTCAATAATGACACTAACCTAATATGAAGAGGGACTAGTATTTATTGATCATATACATCTATTTCTGTGGCATAGATTACTTTCATACACTACATATGACTTAACTCTCATATTACTAAAAAGTAGCTATTCTTATGCCTGTTTTACAGTTGAAAGTATTCCAGCTTAGGCATTCAGGATGGTTTGGAAACCTTGGCAAATTCGGAGAGGAAATAAGTGGCTAGAGTCCAGTCCAGGGGTTTGTTGCTACACCATGCTGCCAGCATGACTTTATAATGTGTACAAAACTTATTTACAATGTTCTTTCACGGATATTCATATTTTCTATCTTGTATTGAATCTGAATCAAAATAATACAAATTTCTCCAAAAAGTAAAACTCTTAGATAGACATGCCATTGATTATAGACTATTCAGTGCTGGAAGGGACTTGGAGTTACTCGTTAAATTGTAAAGGTGAAGAAGCTGAAGCCCTAGAGAAGCTTGTGTATTCAGCTAGTGACTAGTGGTGGGATAACGGGCAGTACTCCAAAATGGCAGCTAAAATTTGATTTGGTCAAAAGCCATGCCAAAATTCTTGGGTTTCCTAATATGTGAATTACTTGAAACCAAGAATGCAAAAGCTAAGAATAGGGTAATACTATCATCCAGTTTGCTTGGGTCAGTTCCAAGGCCTGTTGTTTTCATTTTATTATTAACAGCATCCCTTTTTATTCTCAAAAGTGTCCCAATTTAGTAGGTAAATTACATGGTCTAGTAGTTTCATTTTCAAGTTAACTTAAAATTTAAATACAGTTATTTTAGACATGACGTCAAGTTTTAAAATGTGACCAAGGCTATGATCCAGAAGCCTCGAATGCCCCTCCCTGCAGGCAGGACAATAAGGAAATCCCTGCATTCACAGGATCCCAAGTACTGCCGCAAAGAGGAACTAGATGATTTCATATTTCTTCTCAGTTTCTCCAGATGACAACTGGAAAATTGTTGCATAAAAACAGTAAACAGTAAGTTGAAGGAAACCACCTCTTGTTGAATAGCTGCAGGAAATACTCAAATCCTCCTGGATTGTCCACTCTTTGTCAGGCTGGCACAGGGCTCTATGTCTGGGTCTGTGAGATAAGCTGATCCCATGTCTCATGTCACGTGACTTGGCTAGTGCCTGGAGCTTTGCACTGCATTTTGTTATTAAACCTGCAGGAGAGATATTATTTCTATCATTACAGAAAGGACAAACCATCTCCTCCAGGGAATCTGGCAGGACCTTCTAACACCATCATGAAGCAGCTCCAGAAGCCACTGTCATCAGCTATATGCAATTAAGTTCTGAAAAATTATTGGGTCATAATATGTAATTAATGCTGACAAACTGACAGTAGAATGCTGTTCATTTCCAATATGCTCCTGACAGATATAAGAGAACATGTTCTAACAGGATAATTTTGTCTTTGTCAGGAAACTTCTGGTTGTAAGTAATATAAACCCACTGATATTAACGTAAAGGAAAATGTATCTAAATGTTGGGGTGAAGGTGGGGATCTCAATGCCAGTGGTAGAAAATGCAACTGGATCTCCTCATGAGTAGGAAAGCTCTCAGGAACTAAGTGAGCCATCACTACTTCTCTTTCAAAGAATCGACTTTATTCTCTGACATTTCTCTGTAGATTGGCATTTCTGCTGAGTTGTACACAGAGCCCACAAAGGCTTTCCCAGTGTGGCTTTCCTTACTTCCTAGTTCAAATGCCCAGGCCCTCCCTCTGGACTATGGTTCTAAATTCCTAGGAGGAAACAAATCTTACTGGCTCATGAGCTAGGCACCATGTGCCAATGAACACATCAACAGTCTATGACCAGAGAACTCATGTGCTACAAACAAGGGTCCTCTGGAACCTGACAAAACTCTCAAGAAACCCACACATGGATAGAGTCATGTGTATTTTTATTGTATGTCTCTAGTACTAAGAATGCTTATTTTCTATTTTTTTCAAATACTTTTGAAAATAAGTTGGGCATATGGGCACACGGAAGCATCATGTTCTGAGTAGGTAGTAATGCCATTTTAGCACACTCAACTGCGCCTCTAAAATCTTCTGTACAGAAGTAGATTAGATTGTGTAATTTGTGAGAACCATGCCAAAAGCCCCCAACCAAGGCAGCCACCATGAACTCACAATGAGGAGGCTGGCATCCTTTATTCTCTCTCCTGTCTGCTGTCATCTGGATATTCTTGCCTGAGCCCCTATGAAGGTTCTGTGCCTCCCACCATCTGTAAGCTTTCCTATCCTGCCTACACCAACCCTCAGCTGCAATGGAAAATAGGGTCTTTAATAAGGGGACTGAAAATATCATAAATATTTTCCTTAGGTCAAGACCTGCTACTCAAATGTCCTTGATTTCTAAGCAACATGAAAAGCTAATGAAATTTTAAGAGAACAGAAGACAAAACTGTATCAAGGACATGTGTAAGTTTTTAGATATTTTTATAATATTTTTTAACCTTGGTGACTCTTTTAAAAGTTATTTGCCTCGGTGATTTGTTTTATTGTTGTTGTTGTTGTTGTTTAACCAATTAGAATTGCCTTGTTGGCTATTTTTAATTCAAACAGAAGTGGAAGTGATTCTTAAGAATGATTTCACATATAATGAGCTAGAGAAAACAGGAGTTTTCTATAGTTTCCATTACTTTATCACATGCAGCAGTTGTTTGTTTTAGTATAAGGATTTGGTTAGAACATTAAAAATGGCTGCTTAAAAGATGAGAGCAAGTTGCAGTTCTTGTGAATTAAGCCTATGTTACTTTTTTTTTGAAGAATAATACTGTTTAAAATTTCACATTATTATGATTTCATATAGTTTAGAGTTTCAGTTCAAAGTTGAAAAACACCACTGATTTTCCTTTAATAGGAAGGAGAATATTGTAATTTGATAATTTGAAAATTTATCATACTTTTAATAACATTTAATGTTTTATATTTAATCCAATTCATTCAACATCTATTGAATATATACTATTGACTAAAGCATAATAAAGATTAGAAAGATGAAAAAACTTATAGCTTGTCCACCCTCCTCCCCACCAGACATCCATGAGCCCATATACTAGCTGAAATGACAAAGATAAATATAATGCAAGACAAATTGTAGTACATATGAGAAGAAAGGTATAAAGCATTTGGAAAATACGGTGAAAGATTAAGGAAAACAAGGGGAGGTGGAATTTAAGCTACATTCTGGATTTGGGGTAGGCCATCTCATCAGCCTGTGAGAAGCATTAATTAGAATAATAGTAAAAGATTATGTACTGTTCTGTAAAGAGCAGGAAACGGATTTTTTTTTTTTAAAGGAGATAATTCTAGAGAGCAGGAGGAATAACTTCCCTTGACAAGGTAACCGGATGGCTTCTGAGAAGAGCTGGCTGGTGCTTACACCATAACTCTGCTCTGTCTTCCCCAAGATGCCTCAGTACCATTGTTGAACACAATAATGTGAGAAGCAGAAGAAAAAAGGAGGGAATCAGACAAGGGATACAGCTTCAAAGTTTAAAACATTCTTATAATCTCATGAAAATAAAAAAAGTATTTGAAATAAGTTGAAGGATCTAATAATTGTAAAGGCTGTCATTTTTCATGTTATACCATGTGGAGGGATTAACTTTATTGAAAAAAATTAGCAAGTGTATGACAAACATACAGTGGATTTCCATGGTCTACTTATATTTGCTATAAGTACTCATACCATGACTTATCCCCCAGTTTAAACTATTTTCTTCTATTTTACTTTCTTCATTTTCTTTTTCAGCCAGGTAAGCATAGTTACATGCCCCAAAGTTGACAGACTGATGGTGCAATTTAACTGTATATCTCACACTTACATTTTAATTGGGAAAAAAATAACTTTCACGTCAAAGACTAAAACCCTAAGTGCAGAATTTCAGGCAACAGTCAGTTGATAGAAGACATGATTTTTCAGCTCTTTCCTGGCACTCCTAAATTCCAGGTTTACAAACTGTCATTGACCTTGCCTGTTGCAGACTTACTGCTTTTGAGATACAAGCTTCTTTGGAGATTAGGCCAATTTTGGAGGACACTTATATCAACCTTACCTTGATTTGGGGAAAATCCTTATTCCTTTCCTTTTATTCTCATCTTCTCTGTGTTCAAAACCCAGGATTTTTAGAAACAACATTATAGTCCACTCAACTGTTCATTTCTTTACAAACATTTTATGAATTCCCACAATTTTTTTTTAAGCAACGTGCTGAGTGCTGGTAAAACAAAAATAAACAAAGTGCTGTCCCTTTCCCCAGTCGCTGGAGAAGACAGTGCAATAATGTGCTATTAGTGTTAAGACAGAAGTCTGTTCACGGTTACGCTGGGGGGTCACAAGTGAGTGGTAAATCATATCTCCAGTAATATCAGGATGTGTCCATATAACTACCGTGGCTTAATTTTAAAAATTCTTGTATTTGTACAGAAAATAGCATTAGAAAAATTAGTACTACAACCATATTTGGCCAGAAATCACATAATGCCTAACAAGTTCTGATTTTTATTACAAGTATTTATTATTGTTGCCCTACCATTACATTTGGCACATCTATGGAGTTTTTTATTTCCAAAATGTTTCGCTAATCTGTAACTTACTATTACTGACAGCTTTTTTGTTGAAAAGATTTTCCTACAGCAAGGTACAAAAAGGCATTTTAGAGAAAACATTTTAAATTACACTATTTACCAAAAAGACTATCTTTATGTATTACTGTTCTATTGAAATTTTTCTTTTCAGTCAAATTCCATTCATTTCTACATAATGCATGTCAATAACAGCTACCATGGAAAAATAACCACAAGCAAAAATTGTTTTCCTACCTGTCTTCATTTTTTTTGCCACTCCTCATGTTTCTTTCCATTTCTGTTTGTGAAAGTTTGAGTCCCTCCTTCTTGATGCCCTTAAATCCATAATTACTTTTCATGACAACTCTTTTGACGCCCACATTATAAATTATTCATTATTTTGAATGACGTCTTCATTTCAAATGCACTCTTGTACTCCTACTTTTCCTTCTGTATTTTTCTCCTATATTATTTTTATACCTTTAAATAATCTTGCTTTGAGACTTCTGGTATCTTTCTGCCTTTTTCTCTGAAAGATGCCCCCAGAATGCTGTTCCTACAGGGAATTTAAAAATCAAGTGATTCTGGTATTTCTTTTATTTCACTCGTACTTAATTCCTGCTTTCTTCCTTTGCTCTTCCGGTTCCTCATATCTAGAGTGCTCTCTTCTGCCCCATCTAGCCTGTCCTTTGGCCACTTCCTTCAAAACCTGGTACAATATTAACTTCCTTCAGACAACTATCTTGGACTAAATGACTCCAATTTACAGTTTCTCTTGACCTCAGGGAATGTCTGTATAAACTATACATTTTATATATTTCTATACTTGTTTGTTTTTGTAATTTCATTCAGTTATTTAGCTATATATTTTGTAATATTTTATTATTTATATAATTACTACATACCCTAAGTCCTGATTTTTTCCTTCTTACTAGTTTTAATTATAACCATAATTTTGTAATATAAACATGCAATTGGCTGCTTAATATCTGTCTCTCCTGCTAGAATACAAGCTCTTTTGGCTAATCATTTATTGTTGTATCCCCCAAGCCTGAAAACAAAAATACATAGTAATTGCTCAATTAATATTACAGTATCTTTGAAGTATCATTCAAATATTAGTGAAATGAAAGTTCTAACAAATGCTCGCTAATTTTCTTTTTTAAACACCATTTTGGCTGGAATTCTTCACACTTTTTGTAACAGGTGGAATGTATTTTGCTGTAAGATACAGAAAACGTTACCAACACAGACTTAAATCAAAAGACACCAGCTATTCACTTAGCCATAATCCAAAGGTGGGCAGTTCTAATGTTAGTTTGACTGTCCAATGTGGTCATGCAGGACCTAGGTTCTTCCCATCCTCCTCCTTAGCCATCCGAAGTTGCTGGTTTTGTATGGTATTGCATCAGAATGCCATAATGCATCATAGCCCCAAAATGGTGGCCACATTCTTGTAATTCAATGTGTAAAGCAGGAGGCAAAAAGAGTGAGATCAAAAAGTGGGATATTTCCGTACTCATCAATATCCTAGAAATCCCTCCCGCCCCAGCAGCCTTCTCCCCATTCCGATGACAAAAACTGAGTCACGTGCCTACTTCTGGACTAACCGTGGGCAGAGGGAAAGCAATGCTATTAATGTCCAATCCTGATTCATCCCAGTTTCTTTGGCAAAAATAAAGGGAAACTGCTGGGTACACAAGCAGCACTGTGCCTGCTCTTCTGCTTTGTTAAATGAACCATACTGAAGCTCTGTTTTCCGTAGAATCCTCCAGCTCTTAAGATTCTTCAGGCTTTTTCTTTTCTGTGCCTACATTTTAATCATTACGTCTTTTCTTTCATATTTTTTCCTGATTAAAATGGCCTTTTGAAACATCGACTCTCACCACCCATAGGTGTCTTTTACTGAGTTGTTTCCATACTCAATTTCTGCATTCTAATTCTTTTTCTTTTCAAAAGCACTGAGACATAGCACATTTTCAAACGAAGTACAAAGTTTATTTTGCCCCTTTTTTTTCCATTCCACATATATACTTTAGATTCTCAACTGTATTAGGAGCCTCGGAAGTCAAGAAACCATCGTCTGCTCTCCTTACAATTGCCAGCAGCATTTCACAGGTGCTAAATGTACTTAATATGCCCTTCCCCTTTATGGTTGTTAACCAGAGACAGACAGACTTTAACAGGAAGCAATAGGAATCAGGATTTTAGTCAAAAAGTACCCGTCGCATTACAAACATCCGCTACTAATTTTTTTTTATTAAACTATCTGCATATTTGCCTCTTGCCAGTGTCAGGAAGTCCCAGAACAGTGTATTTCCCACTTCATACCACCTTTTCCAACATCTTTCACAGAAAGAAAGGACAGACTTGGGTTTCCATGGTAACACAAGTGTGATAATTGAAGGTATCCGGCTATAGGTGAGATAACTCCCTTTCAGATTCAGTGGAAGAGAAGAAATGAAGATTTTCTTTCTTTTTATTCTGGCAATGCACTTTGGAAACTAAAGGGATCCCACAGTGACGGTTAGCGTCAAGTTTTCACTATCTTGCAGATTTACAGCTCTTGGGAATAATTCAAATTTCTCTTATACCATTTTTATCTTTTATTTCCAACAAACAAATGAATGAAGATGTAAGTTATTTCTATAAGCATCTCAGAATAGAGTTAATGCTGGCATAGGAATGAACATGACTAAGAGATTAGAAAATAGACATTCATCTCCCACCCAAGTCCTCTAAATTCTCTACACGTCCTTATATCCTTTTTATGGCAGGTAATCTTTCACTCAACATTTCACATACGGCCACAAATCAGGTAAGTACCATCATTTAAGCCAGAATAGGTAAGAAAATATGCTCCAATCTGTCATGTTTCTTTGCCTCATGGTGGTTAAAAATCAACCTTTATGGTACTCAGCATGAAATCTGAGGCCCGTCAATATAAAGCCTGTAAATAAATGAGCTGTAACATCCCATGGGCTGCAGTCTCTATACTCCTTCTTATCAAAAACGTCAGCATTGATGAGCGGTCAGGGGAAATAGCCTGAGAAATGTCACAAAGCTGTCCTACTCTCTATTATGCGAAGTAGAGTGACCAGGGACCCCACTCACTATTTTTGTGACAGCTTCAATTCAAAGCTTCTCAACATCTGGGGACCTAGGAGTCATGAAAACAGTTGCTTAAGGTGACCTTCTGGACTCACAATCCCAATGCAAATTTCTCAAAAACATAAATCACTAGAACTTTATTCCTTGCAAAGTAAATGGACTTGGAGCTCCTCTGTAATGCAAGGTACTAGATGGGCTGTCATGATGTAGACAGAAAGCTTGCTTCCTCGCTCTGTTTAACCCCCGACAAACCTAGGAACTTCTTGTCACCAAGATGCACAATTAGAATCTTCAAAGAGACAATCTGTCTTTCCTTGGAAAAGAAGTATAGCTGCTACTAAGCTAAAGTAACTATAAATAAGCATACAATTTTTACACAAAATATGAGGCTTCTGGAAAGCTAGGTGAACCCACCATACTTACCTACATCTTCTTGAAACATCCCTGCCAAAGTAGCTCAGATATGAAGCATCCATGTGAGCTCTCTCAATTTTAATTCACTATTTCAAATTACTAGCCTAGGATGAAATAGTAGATCCTCTTCGGTTTCAATTCCCTTCAAACAGTCATGATTCTTAGTTCTTTCTATTAACACAATACCTTCACTGCTGATTCTGGTGGCTCAGATAGTACCATTCCTATTTTAATGATATGTAATCAAATGCTGAGTTTTATTTTACTACATACACATGTTCAAATTGAGGACATTTGCCCTCAATAATTTTAAATGAAAACTTGGTGCGTGTTTATTATAGCAAGGTAATGCAAATGTAAGTTATCCATTCTAATATAGCGAATCTATAGGGAAACAGGAGACTGCTAAATTTGAGTAATATTTGTACTAGTTTGACTATCGACAGAAAAGATAGTGAAAGATTACCTGGCTTTTAATTCGGACCAAAATCCCCTTGGCATGATGACCTTGTGGGAAAGAGGAACAGGGGAGAGGTATGCCAGGCTCTAATAATAGAACTACAGAAATGTATTATTCGCAGGAAAAGTGCGACAGGAACAAACAGGTGAGACTAGTTCGAGAAGGACATCGTATAAAGAAAGTAAACTGAATAACCAGTTACTGCAAAAAAATAATGCAGGAATGCTTGGGGATGTAATGTCTCCTAAATTTGACGTTACGAGTGGGAGGGAGTGTGTAACTAAGATGAAATGCTAGCGACAGAACGCTAAGTTTTAAAACGTAATAGTTAAAGAAAAAAATGTTTTGAAAGGCACGCCTGGAAGACTCATGCAACTGCTGTACGATGTCTTCTTAAAGACTGAGAACATTTCTCACCCAGAAAACAAAAGTCCCTGTGTTCTCGATTCAGCCCACATCCCTCAGCACCATTTCCATGCCCATCATTTAGGCAGAATGCCACGGAGACGACGTTAAAAGTGGAATAAATCACTCTGGCTTGCAACGCATCTTGTTCTTTTGCCAGCAGGGCACAGCAACTGGCTCCTCAATATCTGCCCCTCCCAAACCCCAGCAGCAGGCCGGGTCTCCATCCCGCCAGCCTCGGTGGCAAGGGGCTCGCGAGCTCTGGTTGGCTAGGCCGAAGTTCCGTCATTCGCCAGCTCGCCTACAATTGGTTGGCAGAGAGTGAGCCAAACGCCCCGCCTAGCAAGGCACTGGGAGGTGGGCTTGCTGGTCCGGCGGCTAGCGTTTTTTCCGATTGGGTGAAGGAGGGGAGTCACGTGGTATAAGGCGGCTCTCTTATTGGTCATGAGTGGTACCATAGGGGGCAGAGACGTGATGTGGTTGGCTAGAAGGAATCCCAGCTTCCCACTAAATGCCCCCAGCTGTCTGTTGCTATGAGGTGTCCCTGGGCCTTCCGGCTGCCGTTCGGGGTTCCGCTCTCCGGGTTTTTAATTCACCAGTGGCTGACAGGGCGTGGGAAGAGCTCGACTTCAGTCCGGCACTGGAAGGGGCGGGGCTAGAAGAGATGTGGGCGGGACCCGGCTTACGTGGCGTTTGGTCGCTTCTGACTCGCCCTTCGGGCGTACTATTGGATGGGGCCGTCACCCTCCCATCAGTGTCCTAACGTTCCAGGACAAAGCTTCATTTTGTTGCGTTTACACAACCTCAGGCAGAAGCCTAGAGGTGCCCGTCCCTTAAGCCTTCACCCGATAAAACCAAAGCTCTAGGAGTGCTAAGAGACTGGGTGGCGTCGGGCAAAGGCTCTCGCAGCCCCTCTTGGACCTTGGGCAACTCTCCCCCTCACTCCCCGCCTCAGGGTAGAGTTTGACGGCGGCTCTATCCCCTTGACCACCTCATCTCTGCCGAATTCTGAGCGTGGAAGTCTCAGGTCGACGCCGCTCCTGGCTCGGGCGGGAACTGCGCATGCTCGGTACATAAGCCCCGAAGTCCGACTAGGCGCGCAGGGCGCGGCGCGGCTGGGAGGCCGCGGTGCTTGTTTATATCCGCGCGGGCTGAAGCTTCCGCGCCGCGCAGAGACTCCCGAAAGCCCTCGCGGCCGGTCGCCTAGGCGACTGAGGCGGGGGCGGGGCTGCGCCGCGGGCCCCGCCCCGAGCCGCCGGGCCCCGCCCCTGGCCGCGCTGCGGCTGGGGCTCGGGTGCGCGCTCCAGTGCTGGGGGTGGCGGCGGCGGCGGCGGCGGGCGGGGATCTGGGCGTGGAGGCACGAGGGGCGGGGCGGGCGGCACTGCGGGCCCGCGGCTCAGGCGGCTCCGGCGGCTCCGGCGGCTCCTGCTCCCGCTCCCGCTCCCCGCTCGCCCTCAGTCCCAGCTGGCACCCACGGGGCCGCATTGTCGCCCGGCTCGGCCCATGCCCAGGGCTGCTGCTCCCTCAGCTGCCGCCGCCGCCGCCGCCGGCGCCCGGGGGACCGCCGCGGCCGTGAGGTGGGGGCGGCCGCGGGAGGCGGCGGGGCGGGCCGCCGCGGCCGGGGCTGGGGGCGCAGCGCGGCCGGCGTAGGTCTATGTCGCGGGCGGCGGCGGCGGCGGCGGCCGCAGAGGGACGATGCGCGAGTACAAAGTGGTGGTGCTGGGCTCGGGCGGGGTAGGCAAATCCGCCCTGACCGTGCAGTTCGTGACCGGCACCTTCATCGAGAAATACGACCCCACCATCGAGGACTTCTACCGCAAGGAGATCGAGGTGGACTCGTCGCCGTCGGTGCTGGAGATCCTGGACACGGCGGGCACCGAGCAGTTCGCGTCCATGCGGGACCTGTACATCAAGAACGGCCAGGGCTTCATCCTCGTCTACAGCCTCGTCAACCAGCAGAGCTTCCAGGACATCAAGCCCATGCGGGACCAGATCATCCGCGTGAAGCGGTGAGTGAGGGCGCAAGGGAGCTTGGCGGCTGCACCCGGGAGTCACCGTCCCGGGGCCAGAACTCCCCGCGCCGGGCCCTGGGGAGGGGGCTGTCTGGCGAGTGGCTCCGAGCTGGAGGCTTTACTATTGTCGTTCTGCTCCTCCTCCTCAATCTCAAATTTGAGTGCTTTGTTTCAAAACTAAAATTTGGCACCCTGTTAGCCCACAGAACAGCTCTTTGTCTCTTGGACATTGTTAGCAGCGCTTGAACAGAGCCCCCAAGGAAACAAAGTTTAAAACTTGCAAGGGGAAAGGGGTGGATAGATTTGTGTTGGGAAGAGAGGAGCTGTGCAGTTAGTTATAGGCGAGATATTTGCAGATTGAACAACAACAAAAAATCTGCCTTTGTAATGTTTAACAGCAAAAATTGCTCACACACCTGTACAGTAATGTCAAGTACAGAGGAAGAGACCTTTCTCATTTCGTTAAAGGTTTATGGTTCCAAGGCGTTTTACAAAAATGAAGTCTCTAATTTAGTGCAAAACTTTAAAGACAGATTATCAAATTATTTGAAGACATCATAAGCTAAGTGGGTTTCGAGAATGTTAACACAAAGGGGTACAAATATGCTATTCACAGGAAAAGAATGCATCCTAACTTGGTTTTTGTTTGCTTGTTTGTTTTAATATAGTCCTCTTAATCCCTTCCAAAAGAAAACAAAACAAAACACTTCCTGGAAACAAAACAGAACATGCTTCAAAAGTGTGACTCAAGTATTAGCTAATTTAAAGTTAATGTTAATAAGCTTTTATATATATGTAAATTCCTTTCTAAAGTATACATTTTTGGAAATATAGCTAGTAGCTTAAACGATTTAAAATGTTTGTTTTCTCTTAAATTCACTTAGTATATTTTTCTGTGTAATTTCAAGCATTATAAATGTGATAATGTCTTAGTTAAAAGTTTTGGCAAATTTTTCTTATTATTATTTAATTATACATTACTGTTTTACCTAGTTCTTGTTAGTTAATGCCTGCCGATAATTTTGGTGTCCTTTTTTCCTACGTTATTCTACCTAGACCCTAAATCTGAAGACCTTTTCTGAAAGATGGTTGTAAGTGCACTGTAGACTCAATGACATTGTAAGTCAGTTTGAGTCCACTCATTTTGAAAGAGCAAGGATCAAATTATGTGTACCCAGGGGATGCTCAAAAATTCATTACAAGTACTGAGTTTATAATGCAACATAGGAGATCAAAGAGAAGGCCCTCTCTCCATTGCTCCATCCCCCTTTAACTAATTGAGTATGCACTTTAATAGGTGAATTAAAACCTTGCATGTTGTTCATCCTTGTGTTAAATTACAATCTAGAATAAAAGAGGTATTTTCGTGGTCTCTGCTGCTAAGATTCGTGAATTTGATAGCTTTTTACTTCTCCATTTTCCTATAGTTAAATGTTTATAGTTAAGAGATGAACAATTCCAATGTTAGAATGAGGATGGCATTTAATGGGCTACATTTAAGTGACTTAAATCTTTACTTATTACCACTTCCTCCAGTACCACTCAATTAAAAAGAAACCAACCAGACAAACTGCAGGGTAGTCTGATACGTTGCCACATGTCAGTGTTAGGCCAAATACATACATCAAAAGATACTCTAAGTAAATGCTCCAACTGCTTCATCCTTCAGCTTTAGATATATAGGCATAAAGATATGAAGATGTGTATATACACTGATAAAGCCACATACCCATGGCTAACTTCTTGACACAAGACTAGGGAACAAATATGGCAAAACATTGATGGATAATATGGTCCACATAATTTTATAGTTTCTCATAATTTAGTGCAGATTACTTTTCTCAGTTATAGGTTAGTCTAAACTCAGTATATTGGAACAATTTGTTTATTTTCACTGTGATCCAGAGGAAAAAAAGTAGAGTAAAATTCTGCATGCCCAGATACCATTTTGCTCACTAGTCTCCGTTCTTGATATAAAAACATCATTGATCAGCTGAAGTAGAGTGCATACATTCTCTTCACCAGAATTCGACCATTGTATGCGTAAGACCCTCTTGGGCCCTCACTTGTGTGCCTTGTAATACGATAGTAGTTAGGTACTACTACTACTCATCCTAACCCCAGCATCTGGCTTCCCATCATTGATGGAGAGGGCATTTAAACCAAGATCTATGTGAATGCTGGTAGTCTCTTCTTTACCAGTCTTTCAACTTGATATCTACTGGCAAATTCAGTATTCAGCTTTAGGTCTAGGTCAGCACTTTTCAATAGAGATATAATGCGTGCCACATATGCAATTTTAATATTCCTAGTAGCTGATTTAAAAAAAATAACATAAACGTGGAACTTTAATAATGTATGTTATTTAACCCACTGTATTTAAAATAGAATAATTTTGACATGTCAGTATTCAAAAACTGTTAATGAGATATTCTACTTTTTTATACTGTGTCTTTGAAGTTTGGTATGTGTTTGACATAGTACATCTCAATTAAAACAAGTGACATTTCAAGTGCTCTGTAGCCACATATGACCATATGGCAGCTCAGGCTGCCATATTGGACAACACGGGTCCAAGGTGTATATGATTTGGGGAAATGCTTAAGCTCATTTCTCTAAGCTTCAGTTTCCTTATCTATGAAATAGAGAATAGCATGCACTCCAGAGTCATTGTTAGAATTAAATGAGATAATATATTTAAAGATTGCCAAAACAATACCTAGTACACAGAAATTGCTCAAAAAATTCTAGCTATCATTCTTTAATAATGTTATCATTTATCTTCCTTAAATTTTACCCTTGACGTCAATGTAATTTTAGAAGAAACAAATTTGTAATTGCATTTTGGAATTAATTACTTAGCATAAACAAGGTGAGGCTAAAAAGCAATGAGGTTAAAATAATCCTTGGAAGAACAGTGTTGGTATTCTCTTGAAATATTTTCCCTATGAAGGATCTTATGGAAAAGGGCGTGAGAATGAACATTTAATTTCAGGTACAGTATAACACTAATGCATAGCCAAACAACGAATGGAGCTTTTCATTGGATTGCTATTACTTGGAACGTTTCACTTTTAAGAAATAGAAAACTGACCCATACTCCCTTAAGTGCCTGTAAGTGAACATTCCTACATATACATATACAACCTCTTGTCAGAGCCAAGCAGACCAACTGAAAATGGCTATAATTGTAAATTCATATGCTTTATTTTCTTAATTTGATTTTGGGTGAGATGACACACACAAAGAAGAGTGATAGGGATACAGGAAATGTTTTTCAGTTGAAATAAAACTAGAATTTTTTCTGGTTTTGTCATTGCTTTGCTTATTGTTACCTGTCCCAGGATCAGCCATGGTCCTGACTTGAAGTTCTTGGAACGTGCTATAAAAACCTGTTTGCTGTTAAGCTAAAGTCCAGAAATCTTCACCATCACCTTCCACAGCCCAGCTTGCTTTCACCCATCCCTGCCCGTGCAGTCTCACCTCTTGCAACCTTCCTTTTACTCTACACCCAGACCTTAATTCTTGAAAGTATCTTTCTCTGGGCTCTCCTTTGGCCTGTAGAAATCTACCTTTTTGCAGAGTTAATTCCTACCCAGTCTTTCACCCTCATCCCTGCTTAACCCATTTATGCTGGATGTTGCAAACTTTTTGTGTGAAAAATCAGACCTTGGCAATGTCCTTGAGCAGGATATAAATAACTCCCACAAGCTTAGTGTTCCAATAATGGAACACTAGGCATAGATTAGTTAAAAGATTTTTTTCCCACTGAGGGAAGCCTTCTATGTCCTCTCAAGCCAAAGTAACCCCCTTCCTGTCTTCCCTTACTAGACTAACTTTATGCCTCACCTCTTCCCTCAATCACATCCTGTCCTTTTCCTTTTCTTTGAAGCACTCATCTACATTTAATTATTTGTGTGATAATTTATGGGTAGTCAGCTTTTCTCACAAAACTCTAAGCCCATGTAGCTAGCATAGCTCCTAGCACATAGGAAACGAAACAAAAATGTTGGAAAAAACGAATGTTCAGAGAGAAAAGTATTTGTATTGTCCTTTGGTCTCAGTTTTCCTAAACATTTTGATTTCATAGATGGAGATGATTTTTTAAAGTTTATTTTGCAGATGGAGATGATCTTCCTTCAGTTCAAACTTTCTGTGAGAATACTTCTAGTTGGGGCAGTGTTTAATAGGAACCTCAAAGAATAAGAAGCATGATATATTCCAGATGGAGGAGATGGCACAGGAAATGCATAGAATATGTTTTTTGGATGGTTAAATAGAGCAGATTGGCAAAACACAGAATTTATATAGAAGTGTGAGGGGAGGTAAGGCAAAGATTTTTAAAGCTAAATTACTGCAAGTTAAAGACTTTGGACTTGATCCTGTAGTCAAGGACCATAATCACAATTGTCATAGGTGGCTTAGTGGTAATAGACTACTCTGTTTTATAACAGGAGGAATCGTCAGAAATGTTGTGATAATCCAGTTTTTATATGAAGTGTGAAGATCCTGAATTAGCATGGTGTCTGTAGTAACAGAAAGGAAAGAAGGGATGCAAGGAAATGTTGTAAAGAATGAATTAATCAAACTCAGTGGTAGAAAAAGAGGAAAAGGTCAAAAGTAACCTTGACATTTTGAAATGAATGAATAGGATTATGGAGGAATAGCTGGGGGAGATTATTTGAGTTTTGGAGATGGTAATTATCCAGATAGCCAGCCTAATAAGTAATTAGAACATTTGAATAAGCCTGAAAGGTCAGGTTATGTATGACTATGAAGACTCAGGCTCATCTGCACAGTTCAGATTGGGAGAGTAGATGAAACCTACTGGGTAGAGTATAGAGACAGAAATGAATGGATATGGCTAAGAATAGAAATGAGAAAATGAATGAATATAGCCAAGAATAGAACTTGAGAGTTGTAAGATACACAGTGCAGACTTCCTATATTGCAGTAGGTGAGAAGGCATGGGGTGTTTTAAGATTGGGAAAAAGATGGTTGACTTACACTCCCCAAGGTGAGTAAGTTGTTGCTTTCTAAAGATTATTATTAATCTTTATATATCATTTAAGTGGTCACTTTCAAATGAGCTGGCTGATTGTTTAAACTTTTCCGCTTACCATAAGTAGCCATTAAAGCCTACTCTAAAGTAGAAGTATATTGCCAGTTGTTACACATAAGATGTTTGGCCCAGGACAGTTTGGTTCTGGAGAGCTGAAATGAGATTATACATCAAAAGATGTTTGTCCCAAGTAAGTGAAACTTCTGGAGCTCTGCTACCATTTTTTTCCTCCACAAATACCTGCTTCCCCAGTACCAAAACTTAATTCAAAACTGGACCTCCCAGGTACAGAACCTAATGGGTCACTTTGTTTTATTTTGTTTTGGTACTGGTGAATTAGAAGGAAAAATTTTTAATAGTAAGTATATATTATGAAGAATTAATGACTAAATCCTCAAAGTCAGACATAAATCCAAACAAAGAATTTGGGTATGAAGATAAGGACTGATGGTGAAACCTGTTATCTATTTAAATACAAAAGTAATATTAAAGAATTGTGAGAACTATGGCTATCAAACAGAATATTAGTGTTACAAACACTGACAATATGAAACAAACAGTGTAAGTAGTAAGTCAGGATTAGAGGAGGAAAATAGTTATGAGTGCCCACTTCATCTTTCATGAGAGGGCTTTAGATGGTCAAAAAACTGAAATTTATTTTGAAAATGACCTGAAGAGCTCAATGTTTTTCATGATATTTTTTCTTTAAAAAAAAAACCACTTTATTGAGGTATGATTGACATACAGAAAGACAGACATATTTAATGTATACAACTCAGTGAATTTAGAGATAAGCATACACCTGTGAAACCACCATAATCAATGCTGTAATACTATTCATCACCTCCAGAAGTTTCTTCCTGCTCTTTCTATCCATTCACTCACTCATTCATTCATTCATTTTTTGTAATAAGAACACTTATTATAAGTTCTGTCTTCTTAGCAAATGTTTAAATATACACAGTCCGGTATTGTTAACTAAAAGTACTATTGCTGTACAGATCTCTGGACTTACTCATCTTGCATAACTGAAACTTCATATAGTGAATCACTTTTTATGGCCCAAAAGTTTTTCCTGAAAAGGAAACTTTTGTTTTGGCTGCATTGTAAAATTACAGGTTACAGTATATAGTTTTCTTTTTGCCACCCCAGGACTGTAATTTTTAAAGCTCAGTTTGGAGTTGGAGATGATCTCTCTTCCGCTCTAACATTCTGTGGGAACACTTTTGTCTGGCTGGGGTGATGAGGAAAGGGGAGAAGTTTAATATGAACCTTAAATAATCAGCAGCCTGTGACTCACACTTTTCTCTATTTAAGATTTTATGATAATGGTATCAAATCTACAATAAGAGGAATAATTACACTAATACTTATTTTTAATGAGAGAGGGCCAAAATAATTTAAATAATTATTGAACATTAAGGAAGAGGCAGAGAAACTAAGAAAAATGACTCTGGATTTCACAACCAACAGGAAGAGCCAACAAAGTTGGAATCTTTTTATTTGCTAAAGTTTCAGTAGCAGTACACTTGAGGGATTTAGTTTCTGTATGTGAACTTCTGGAAATTACATATGGCACAGTAAGGTGCATATATTATGCATGTATATGTACATATTTTTAAGCAAGGATCTTTACATAAAATTAAGTACACTGTACTTAAGGGATTTTTTTTTTTCAGGGATATTTTTTCTTTTCAGTTCTCTCTTAGTCAATGTCTTTAGAACCTTAGCCCCTAGGGAAGGATGGATGCCTTACTTCAAGGTTTTCTTTGCTTCTGTTTTGACTTTTCCCTGTTTTCTATTTCTCTACATTTATTCCTACCAACTGTTTTCTTACATATAGTTTTTCAGGCCTATAGTGTAAAAAGAGTTTAATCTAAACTTTTTTGTAGTAATAAGAGTGTGAATATGAGTAGACTTTCATACTAGGTAAAACTATGGAGACTGAATAGTTACAAAAGGAAATGTATAGACATAGTGTTTATGTAGGACATTTATCTTGAAATTTTAATGGTGTGTTGAAATATGCCATATATTATATATTGCCATTTCATTTGTTACTTTGACAGTGGTTCATTTCATTAAAAATTATTCTCAGTCTGACAGAGAAAAGTTTCAAACTTAGTCTTTTAGTAGAATAATATCAATAATGGCAATGCTGTAATTGTAGATATCTGCATTTCAGTTAAGTATGTTAAGTAAAGCATAAATATATTATTAGTAAAGTTTAAAGTAATCAAAATAGCCAAAAACAATATTTCAAGATTCTAATACATAATCTAAGATTTTGTCATGGTATGTATTAAAAACTAAGTAGATTTAGCTTTGTACTTTTAAATGATTGAAACCTCTTTGGAAATATTGGACCTAATAGGCCAACTCTTTCATCATTTTTTTTTCCTTGTAAGAAAACTCCAGTAAAATCAAACACCTATGTTAGCCTCATTTTTAATTAATATCAGTTAAATTGAGGGTCATTGCTATGAAATATGTTTTTTTAAGCATGTGAATCTGAATAAGGTTATTGGGTATCTGAATCATATGTCAGCAGTGCTGAATATCGAAGTTATGGTTTGGGAGCCCTAATAACTAGTCAACATTGGGTGTCTTTAGAAGTTTAATGCATTTAGTTACTTAAAGTTGGAAATGTACTTCTAATCATACCTTGCTGAAAAGTATCTCAATAAGCTATTTAAAATAGATTGCGGCCAGTAAACTACACTTTTAAAAGATTCATTCTTAACTGTAATGCTAAAATGTTTTCACTGGCATACTTGGATAGATGGGGATTTGTTTTTTGGTTTTTGGTTTTTATTTCTGTAATATGTTTAAGATTTTAAAACATACCAAAATTGGAATTTAGGGAAATATAAGGTGACTTATCATTTTTATTTTTTAATTGTCATTATCTGTCAAAAAGCCAAATATTGGAAAAAGTTAACAACTATCTCTCTGTCTATTTCTGTAGATCCACTCAGCAGGGGATTTCACATTTTCTTAACCAGGCCCTTAGTAAGAAATACATTTTATATTGTGACTTAGTGCACACATAGGAATAAATACATCTAGCTGAAATCAACATTTCATGAAACAGTAAACTTACTATGTTGCTTGTATTACATTCTCTATTCTTTTCTATTTTATTTCATTGTTTTTAAGTGCTCTTCATGATCCACCAAATTTATTTTATCACACATAGTTTAGAAACTGCTATCCTAGGACATTTTACTCTAAGAAAACTAAATGGAACTATCTGTTTAATATTTTTATCTTCTCTCTCCTGCTTTTCTGGTTTCCAACAATGCTATGTAAGCTTATGAAAATGAAGTACTTCCCAATGTGAGTTAGTAAGTCCTACCTGTATTACAAAGAAAGATAGCATTTAGTCACTGAACAAAAAGATATAGCATATCTTTTGAGAAAGCATTTATCTCTGTTGTGCTATCAGAAATGTGAAGATGTATTTCTCATGTAATTTTTGTTCATTCTAGTAACATAAGATAACTCTTGCCTTGTGAAAACTTAGAACAGAGAAAGGGAGGTTGTAGTAGTATTCAGACTTGAATACATGAGTGCGGGATGATCCATTTCTAGAACTGTTGCTGAGGAAGTTCGGAAAACTCAAAATAGAGGTCTTCTGCATCTATCCAGGATAACACTGATTGAGCTTTCCCTGTAAGACAGTAAAATAGATGATGACCATAACTATAAATATCTTAAAATCACTTAGTAAAGTTACCCAAGAGAAACATTGCAAAATCAAACATTTAGGAGTGTTATTTCTCATGTTTTCCTGCCCCTTAAAAATTAATAATTCAAATGTGGAAATCCTACATTATATTAATAATTCAATGCATATTACTAAGTATCTTTACAGCTCTCTCTGTAAATGAAATCTTAGAGTATTTTTCTTCATATTTGGATGGAGAATTTTAAATTCATCTGTCTTTTTTTTTTTTTAAGAGACAGAGTCTTGCTCTGTTGCCCAGGCTGGAGTGCAATGGTGCCATCATAGCTTACTGCAGCCTCTTAATTCCTGAGCTCAAATGACCCTTCTGCCTCAGCCACCTGAATAGTTAGGACTATAGGGCAGGCACTACCACACCCAAGTAATGTTTTAAAATTTTTTTCTAGAGATGGTATCTCACTGTTTTACCCAGGCTGATCTCAAACTCCTGGCCTCAAGTGATCCAACTGCCTCAACCACCCAGAGCACTGGGATTACAGGCCTGAGCCACTGCCCCTGGTTCTAAATTCATTCATCTTTAGGTTTCCAGTGACTATTATAAATACTATATATATTATAATTTTCAAATATTTTATTGTATATACTCATCTTCTCATCTATGAAGACAGCGAATGTTAATCTCATTAATGCCAAGCTCCAGCACTTACTAGTTATATAATTAGGAGCAAGCTGACATTCCTTGCATTTTAATTTCCTCATATGTAATATGGGTATTATGTAACTTATGACATCATGAACATAAAGTGTTTCTTTACGTAGTAAACTTAAAATATCAATGATAAAGTGATATTTTTATTTCCAACAATCACAGAAATTGGAATGAAACTCAAGCTTTTATCTATATACTTCCAGGTGATTTCTTAGGAATTAGGCTCAATTGTCTTACTATATTCAAATGAATGATATACTTAGTATAGTATAACATTTGCTTTTCCCATTGCTTTCTCCTGTGTTTTGCGTGCTCTAGCACTATGTTATAGAACGTACAGCATAGACCTTGAATGCTTTGTGTCCTTGCTTTTCCCTAGAGACATAAACATGTTGGCTACAAATGGCGGCAATATAAATTTTTGTGACTTAGCAGGAATTGTGATGATTTTTAATACACATATTTTAAATATTAAAACGTGATATCAAAAGCAGTCAGCATATAATATTAGTATTTGTTAACATTTCTCTTTTTAAAAAGTTAATGATAGTAGACCTCTTTATGAATATCAAATTTTACGCATGGAGTGAAGATAATTTTGATGATCTTTATGGCTAGCTATATATAGTAATGTGTTGGCAGAGCCTTTTAATAAATCAATTTGAGAAAAGTTTTGCCTTTGTATAAAAGTGATCATCATCAAGTAATACCATTTAAGCCACCTCATTTGCATAGCATTGCCTTGGGCATTATGCAGAATAAATTGTACAAGATACTATCTTTGTCCTTCTGGTGTGCCAAAATGTCCTATAAATGGTATATATTTTGCAGTATTGAGTCATACAGAAATATATATTTTAAGAAAATTTGACTTTTTAAATTTTTATTTTTATTTTTTATTGGATTTTAGGTTTTGGGGTACATGTGAAGAACATGCAAGATTGTTACATAGGTACACACATGCAGTGTGATAAGAAAATTTGATTTTTAAGCTTCAAAATATTTTTCCACCAAAAGCATAGCTCTTATTAGGATACCTTTTCTAAGGAATGTTTTATTCATTTTAACTTACGGAAATTCAGAATTTTGTCTGTAAGACTAATGACAACAATTATATATTTATATATAATCACCTTTTTTTGTATATGTCTTAGTCTGTTCAGGCTGCTGTAACAAAATTCCTAAGTCTGTGTAATTTATAAACCGTAGAAATGTATTGCTGACAGTTCTAGGTGCTGGGAAATCCAAAGTCAGGACACCAGCAAAATTTGTGTCACAGATGGTGCTTCTTGCTGCATCTTCACATGGTGTAAGGGGCAAAATGACTCCCTTAAATCCCTTTTATAAGGGCACTAATCCCATTCATCATGACCAAATCACTTCTTAAAGTCCCCACCTCTTCATTATATCACATTGGGGATTAAATTTCAACCTATGAATTTTCGGGAAAGAAGCATTCAGACACACCAGTATATTTAGTACATTTTTATCTTCCCTATATCTAAAATATAATTTCTTCCCCCAGCAATGATCCACTTATACTCTACTGCTTTCTTTTTCTATTTTCTGAACCAACAGTCTAAACAAACTTTGGCAGTCAGCAATGTTGATTGGTAAAGTGAAGGACTGAATTCCCATTGTTAAGTAGCTAAATACGTACATATATACATGAAAGCTAACCAGAAAATGAACTAGACTTAATTATTTTTAGTTATTTTTTAAGAGCAAAAGATGAGAAATAACTTCTTGATGGTCAATTCCATTTATGCATAATACCAATAAACAAAAAACTTTTTTATAATGGTCTAGCATTAAGGTACTATAATGTTTGCATAAACCCTGTGTCTGTTCTTGCTGTCAAATGGCCAACTAGTTATGGAGTGCTGTTACCTTTATTAAAGAAGGTTGTAAACAGAACATTATCTCAATAGATGCAGCTGCTGGCTGTGGGCTCAGTTGGGGGAATGCTGTGATCCACCAGCAGCATTTATCCTGAGACAGGCAGCCAGGATGCTATGTGCTTACCATCCCTGCCGAACAAATCAGTACCTTAATTATGGTAGGATGCCTCCCAGAAGTGTATACATTTTAAAAGGCTACTCTTGATGACAGAAAATGTTTATTCCTAAGGCCACCTTGAGCACATCATTTGGTTTTATTAAAGGCAATACTGGTACATTTATGGAGGAAAGGAAATTTATTCTGTTGCTTGCATCAGCATATCCTACTAAGTAATGAGTCCTGAAGCTTTTCTTTATAGGCCACAGTGAGTGGCTTCTTAACAATCACATATCCATTTTCCTTTGAATAAGTACCACTGCTTCAGTCTATTCCCTTTTCTCCAAAGGTGTCTGTGTGTCTCTTTTACCTGGGAGAGTTCAGGTCTATGCGTGTTGTTCTTTACATTTATTTACAGTGCCCCTTTCCATCGCAAACATATCTCAGTGTGGGCAATAAATTTTATGATCCCTATGGACTGTTACCTCAAATTCTCTTTTTTTAAATCATGACAATTCAAATCCCATTTGTGCATATATTTTTGAGATACCTTGTTTAAATAAACAGTATTTTTCTTTGACCTGGCCAGCATCCTTTTTTATTGCTTCTGTTAATTTGGGTAAACAAATCCTCATGAACTGGAAATGTTGCTCAGTTTTGAAAGATGACATCTTTTTTTTTTAATTTATTTATTTTTATTGCATTTTAGGTTTTGGGGTACATGTGCAGAACATGCGGGATAGTTCCATAGGTACACACATGGCAGTGTGTTTTGCTGCCTTCCTCCCCTTAACCCACATTTGGCATTTCTCCCCAGGCTATCCCTCCCCAGCTCCCCCCCGCTACTATCCCTCCCCTAGTCCCCCCAATAGACCCCAGTGTGTAGTACTCCCTTCCCTGTGTCCATGTGTTCTCATTTTTCCTCACCCGCCTATGAGTGAGAATATGTGGTATTTCATTTTCTGTTCTTGTGTCAGTTTGCTGAGAATGATGTTCTCCAGATTCATCCATATCCTTACAAAGGACACAAACTCATTTTTGATTGCTGTATAATATTCCATGGTGTATATGTGCCACATTTTCCCTGTCCAGTCTATCATCGATGGGCATTTGGGTTGGTTCCAGGTCTTTGCTATTGTAAACAGTGCTGCAATGAACATTCGTGTGCATGTGTCCTTATAGTAGAAGATTTATAGTCCTTTGGATATATACCCAGTAATGGGATTGCTGGGTCAAATGGAAATTCTATTTCTAGGTCCTTGAGGAATCGCCACACTGTCTTCCACAATGGTTAAACTAATTTACACTCCCACCTACAGTGTAAGTGTTCCTATTTCTCTGCATCCTCTCCAGCATCTGTTGTCTCCAGATTTTTTAATGATCGCCAATCTAACTGGCATGAGATGGTATCTCAATGTGGTTTTGATTTGCATCTCTCTAATGACTAGTGATGATGAGCATTTTTTCACATGTTTGTTGGCCTCATGTATGTCTTCTTTTGTAAAGTGTCTGTTCATATCCTTTGCCCATTTTTGGATGGGCTTGTTTGTTTTTTTCCTGTAAATCTGTTTGAGTTCTTCATAAATTCTGGATATCAGCCCTTTGTCAGATGGGTAAACTGCAAAGATTTTTTTCCCATTCTGTTGGTTGCCGATTCACTCCAGTGACTGTTTCTTTTGCCGTGCAAAAGCTGTGGAGTGTGATTAGGTCCCATTTGTCTATTTTGGCTTTTGTTGCCAATGCTTTTGGTGTTTTGGTTATAAAGTCCTTGCCTACCCCTATGTCCTGAATGGTTTTGCCTAGATTTTCTTCTAGGGTTTTTATGGCGCCAGGTCTTATGTTTAAGTCTTTAATCCATCTGGAGTTAATTTTAGTGTAAGGTGTCAGGAAGGGGTCCAGTTTCTGCTTTCTGCACATGGCTCGCCAGTTTTCTTAACACCATTTATTAAACAGGGAATCCTTTCCCCATTGCTTGTTTTTGTCTGGTTTATCAAAGATTATATGGTTGTAGATATGTTGTGTTGCCTCCAATGCCTCTGTTCTGTTCCATTGGTCTATATCTCTGTTTTGGTACCAGTACCATGCTGTTTTGATTACTGTAGCCTTGTAGTATAGTTTGAAGTCCAGTAGTGTGATGCCTCCCACTGTGTTCTTTTTGCTTAGAATTGACTTGGCTATGCGGGCTCTCTTTTGGTTCCATATGAAGTTCATGGTGGTTTTTTCCAGTCCTGTGAAGAAATTCAATGATAGCTTGATGGGGATAGTGTTGATTCTGTAAATTACTTTGGGCAGTATAGCCATTTTCATGATATTGATTCTTCCTAACCATGAACATGGAATGATTCTCCATCTGTTTGTGTCCTCTCTTATTTCATTGAGCAGTGGTTTGTAGTTTTCCTTGAAGAGGTCCCTTATGTTCCTTGTAAGTTGTATTCCTAGGTATTTTATTCTCTTTGTAGCAATTGTGAATGGCAGTTCGTTCTTGATTTTGTTCTCTTTAAGTCTGTTATTGGTGTATAGGAATGCTTGTGATTTTTCACTAAATGTTCTTGATTAAAGATGGCAGCAGATTCTTTGACACAACTTCCATTGAGAAGTAGGATATTTCCTCTTTCTTTGAGTCTGTGCTGACCTGTTACTGCATTGATCAGTACAGTATGGTGGAAGTGATACTAAGCCAATTTCAGGCCTAATCTCCGAGAAGACTAACAGCTTCCACCTTGATTTCTTGAAGCCCTGAGCTACCACATAGGAAGTCCAGCTATGCTGCTGGAAAATTCACAGAAAGGCCTGGAGGCTAGATTGAAAGGAGGAGGGAGCTCCCTTCCAGCCATTCCTCCCAACATGCCAGGTCTCAGGTGATGCCATCTTTGACTCTCCAGCCCAGCCCTGCCCACTATAACTAAAGACCTCTGAGTGACCCCAGTCAATTTGATGTAGAGCAGAAGAACCGCCCAGCTGAGTTCGCCCAAATTCTTAACCCACGGCATAATGCAATGTAGTAAAATGGTTATTTTAAGCTCCTAAGTTTTGGGTTAATTTTATGCAGCAGTAGTTATCTGGAACAATAACACATTTTTAGATAAACATGTTATTTTAGAAATTATTTTGGTAAGAGTACTGTTGATCCTTTGGATTTCCTTGTGAAGATCTTAAAAAAATATTTATTCAAGATGATTGAGTAAATCTTAACTCTGAAAATGTGGCAAATTTATGGAGCACCTACCAACTGCCCTTGCAATTGATCTGCCTGATGTCATTTGACCACTCCCACCTATGCATGACTAACTATACTTTGAAGATCACATTTAATTTTATTAAGAATATAGTGTATTATGGCTTACTTTCGGCAGAAAATCCAAATGTATGTATGTGCCGTTTGCAACTGTTTATACTTCTAGTCTGTATTGCCTTCTCCCCCTTCACTCTACTCACAGGGTGTATTGTTTATAAAAGTAATTGATATATACCATCTAATTTCTGTTAACAGAGAGTCCATTATTTGGTGGTGCTCTGCTTCAATTTTGATATCCAGTGCTGACACAGAAAATAGCTAGTAAATACTTGTTGAATTTATAAGATTCCTGCATTCTGTATTTTGACAGTTTCCCTCCAGCCCCCAGATCTCTGGAGACTCCTTGTGCATCAAATCAATTTAAGTCTTTCAGTGTCTAATGCAAAGCATTATTTTTCTTTATTATAAAGAAAAATAATAAAGCATTTTAGATAGTGTACGTCCAACAATGCGTTTTTAGCCTTGTGGCCATGGACATGTTTGCATTGATTTCATGGCATTTTTGTTACTCCAGACACTAAGAACTACATGAAAAGACTGTCAGATTTGAAAACCATCACTTCATTATCTCATTCTACTTTGACTTGTCTGTAAGCGTCAAGAACTGATTCCAGCACTGGGGATACAGCTGCACATAAAACATACATGGCCTTTGCCTTCCTCAGGTCCCAGATGTAACTTCAAAGTAGCACAGCTGGCTTCAGGCAAAAACAAAACTTTAGCTCACAACTCCTTATACTACTCAGAGTTGTTGGCTTTGTTTCTTTTTTTATTATCACACCTTGTCTTAACTAGGCCTTCAGAGCCCTGGTTCACAGCTAGTGACTTGACTTAGCAGTATTTACAGCAGGAAGATGAATAGAATAAAGAAAGCTACTTCTGTTTGGAAAAGAAGGTATTAGACATTAGAAGGAAAGGTATCTATCCTGTTTTTCTCAAATCTTTCTACAAGAATTAATGGTTTTCAGACTAGATGATTAGTTTTGGCCATCCTTGGCCAGAGGAATGGAAGCCAGAGATAGGAGATAAAACACTAAATAACAGTTTTTGTACATTTTTGCAGTTATATTACCACAAGATTCTATATCACCATTAAGGTTCTGGAACTGTCTTACTAACAGATGATTTGAGAGAACTTAGAAAAGCGTAATTCTCATTTCGGTTGTATTTTACAGTGTCCACAGTACCTGATTAATTCACGTAAACGGCTTAGTGTGGTGTCTTAACAGATGCCAGCTGTTAGTAAAGTCATCACTATCATCTTCCTTAACATAATGCCTAAGTATCAATATTAATATTTCTGTTTCACAAATAAGGAACCTGAGGCTCAGAAAGCTCATGACATATCCAAGGAGGCAGAGCTGGGACTTATTTTTAGGTCCTCTAGTCTAGATACAGCTTGCTTTCTCTCTCCCTTGTGGTACACTTCATCTTAATTTTCGCCAGTGACCAAATTGCGATTGGCCTGGACTGTTAATCTAGAAATTATTTACCCAAAAAAAACCCCAGGTTCATTCACTTGATAAGTAACAAAGAAGTCCCCATGAGAATGTAGGTTTTGATCAATATGAGTTTTATTACTTGGTGCTAGTAAGTAGGACACTGGGCGGATTCTCCAAGGCAGTGCCTCCCTAAGGAAAAGTGACAGGAGGGTTTTACGGGGCAATGGAGAGGGGAGAATGGTGCAGCCTTGAATATGGAGGAGGGATCCCAGATGCACAGATGCAGTGAGCCATCGTGCCAGCACACAGGTCGCATGTTATGGTAATGAAACTGTAGCCCCTTCCACGGTGAGGACGTTAGCATGTTAAGTTGCAGGGTTCTTTCAGGAGATTGTTTAGACCGACAAGGTGACCACATTCCACTCAGGCTGCAGGGCAGGAGACTATATAAGAGGCTGATTGCTCAAGTTGATGAAATTCTTGCAAACCTTGGAAACCCTCCTTGTTTGCTTACAGATAGTCCTTTAGTCATTGTAGATCCACTACATATTTTTATAGGATAGTGGTTGGGGAATGACTGAAAAAGCAGTGTTTTAAGATAATTATTATGGAAGTAGTATAGGAGAGAGTAGAAGAGTGAGAAATTGGAGGTGAGACCAGTTAGGAGACTGTTGCACTGTCTCAGGTTTGAGTTATTTTAGAAATGAAAGGGTTTTTGTAATGGGAGTAAAAATGACGGGACAGATTCCTCATATCCAGTAATTCCTGCTCTGTCCATCCCTGTAATCACTACTGGACTAGAACTGTTGTTGCAGCCTCACATTATACCTGATCATGCTAAAAGACTATTGGACACTCTGTTGCTTACCATCCGCTCTCCCTTTCGCTGCCCCACAGTGAATTCTTATAACTATCTGTTTCTGACTTCTTTCATTTCAGTGTTGGCTTGAACCCTGACAAAATGCAACTCTTCATTCTCCACTGGCTGCTGTTGAGGACTGTAACCTCTGCCAACAATGATAGTTTTCAGCATTTGTTTTATTGTTTTTTTCCATGTCACATGTTATTTCTCCTGGTTCAGGTGAAAAGATCTTTTTAATAGGCATCACCAGTCAATCTCATGCCAGTTGAACCAACCAGTTACAACATGCCATGAGTAATGAATGTGCTCCTCTTCCTCTTCTGAGTTGTTTATTGCTGGGGAGAAGAAATGCTAATTCTGTTGGTCTCATCACCTGAGTTTTCTAGAAAGCTATATTACAGAGATCCTGTGTTTTGGGTTTTTTTAATTTAGTATTATGTGTACTGAGTGATTTAAAATTGGAAATATTCTAAGGTCTTACTACAACAATAGAAAAATCTCCCAGGATAAATACTCTTCTGTTCATAACTTAAAAGTTCCTAAAAATCTTAGCTCTTCATAGCTCTGAAGCATCTTTTATTTAAATCTTCTTCATTCAGAGGTAGCTTTAAAAAAGTAGTCGTAATTGAACTTTGTGTACTGAATTTTCATTCATAAACATTTTGCCAAATATTCTGAAAATGAAGGGGTGATGAAAGATATATACAATATTTTAATCCAGATGTAAATTTAGGTAGCAGTTCAAATAACTTGCCTATTCCTAATTGACTCAATTTAATCTTTTCAAGTACAATAGTCAGGCCTGTTTTTTAATGCACAGGTTTCAGATTTCAGTTCTCACTAAAGATGAAATGGATGTTGTGTGTCTGAATGCCTTTTCCCCTTTGATAGATGAAAGCTATGTGTTCTCCATTTATTTGCCCAAGCTTGAGTTTTCTTTACTTTTAAATTATGTAAAAAGCATGCTTTGTTGACAGATTTTTAAATGGTATATTTTTTATGAAAATCTACATTCTAGCTACATATTCAAGTATCAAATATAGATCAACAGTGACTTTCCTCCACCTTATTTTGGATGACTTGGATATTATCTTTTAAAAAATAAAAATCAATTGGTTTATTCAGATAGGTTTTTTGCATTTGGTTTATAAATGATAAGGTTTGGGGCTTCTAGTTGTAAACACTTCCTCACAAATAACACATTACTGGCACTTTATAATGGAGAATTTCCATTTCTAATAAAAAGCCAAATTAAATGTAGTTATTATTATATTCCTTTTCCTTAACATGGATTTTTTGAGGTACTATGACATCTTAATATGCCCAAAGAGCCTTGTGGTCAGTTGGATGCAATATATAGATCTAATAGTGAAGAAAATATTTAGAATTATTGTTTTATTTCTAATAACATGTATTTCAGTGTTAATATTCGTTAATGCTTTTGGTCTTTAGCCAGTTTTGTATAAGTTAAGCAGTATTGCATTATATAGAAGCTTAAAATTGGTTAGTGATATTCTGCTGAGTAATAAACTCACTGTGATCAACTTAATGATACGCCTTCCATGATGTAAACACAGAACCAACATGCATGTACATGCAATTTGTCTTAAAGATTATTTTACTTTTCCTGTTTTAATGAGGAAATTGTTTATCTTACTGATTTTTCTTTAATTGAGGTATTATTATGCAATAAAGTGCACAAATTGTAGGTATACAGCTGTGATGTGTACACCATGTAACCAAATCCCAGATGAAGATGGACAGACATTTCAGGCAACAAAGCAGGCTGCCTCATGTTCCATTTCAGCCACTTTCATACTCAGAGACCGCCATAAATGAGTCGTGCCTAGTATTGAACTTCTGGCTTCCGTTATTCAGCATCCTCTGTGGGATTCATCCGTGTTGTTGCATGGAGCAGTAGTTAATTCTCTTTAATTGAGGTGCAGGATGCCCCTTGCATACCAGGATTTCATTATTTGTTCTGTTGATGGGGCATCTGGATGGTTTCTAGGTGGGGGTTATTCTGAATGGTGCTACTAAGAACATTCCAGTATATATCTTTTGATGAATATGTGTGTACTTTCTCTTGACGTAGTATTATTGGATCATAAGTACATTTGTTCAGTACTAATGTATACTACTAACCGATTTTTCAAAGTAGTTGTGTTGTAATCAACTGGTTACTCTTGTAATTAGCAAGAGTTACAATTATTCCACTTCCTGACTAACATTTGATCATGTCAGTCTTTTTAATTTTAGCCAATCTGATAGGATTCTAGGAATCTCATTGTGATTTTCGTCTTTGTTTTCTTGGTATATAATGATGTGGAGTACCTTTTCATATGCTTTCTGGCCATTTGGGTATTTTCTTTAGAGAAATACCCAGTCAGGTCTTTTGCCCATTTTAAGCATTGGATTATCTTTTTTCATAGTTTGTAGAAATTCTTTATACATTCTAGATACAAGTTCTTTATTAGATGTATGTATTGCACATACTTTTCCCCAATCTTTGACTTACATTTTCACTCACCTAGTTTCTTTTAATTAGTATAAATTATTAATTTTAGTGAACTCAAATTTTAAAAATCTTTTTATGGTTCCTTTTTGTGTCCTGTTTAATATATCTTTTTTTACCTCAAGGTTCTGAAGATCCATTTTGCATATTTACTTCTAGAAGTATTATAACCTAACTTCAGTTGTGTGATCCATCTCTAATTAGTTTGTATGGGTGGTGTGAGATGGGGGTAAGGGGATTTGTTTGTTTTGTTTTGCAGATGGCTGTTCCGTTGACCCAGCATCATTTAAATAGAGGACCATTTCCCCAGTGAACTGTAGGTGTACCTTTGTCATAAGTCAGGCAAATCTATCTGTGTGAGTCTGTTTCTGGGCTCTCTATTCTGTCCTATTTTTGCATTTCTCCCTTCTTATACCTAAACCACAGTCTTAATTTTTGTAGCTTTGTAGTATGTATTGATATCTGGTGTCTAATCCTCCAGCTTTGTTCTTCAGATTTGCTTTGGCTCTTCTAGGTATTCTGCATTTCTGTAGAATCCTTTACATTTTCAACAATCAGTCACACACACACACATACACACACACCCCCACCCACCCACCCACCCTCCCCAACCTTCTGGCATTTTGATTGGGATTGCATAGAATCCATAAGTCAGTTTGTGGAGAAATTATGTGTTACTAATATTGTAAACTTTACAATATTATTCCAGTCAGTAAATATCATATATCTTTCATTTTATTTATCATTTTTATATTTCTATAAGCACTGTTTTGTAATTTTTGTTGTAAAGGTCTTTTACATCTTTGACTAGATTGTTTTCAGTATTTGCTGTTATTTGGTGCTACTGTAAATGGTTTGTTTTAAATGCTTTTCTAATTGTTTTCTAATTCTACTATGTTTGAATTCTATGTGTAGATTAACCTGGTATCCATAACCCTTACATTTTAAAACTCTTTATAAGTTATGTTTATAGTTTTGTTTGGTCTTTTTTTCTTTGCCTTTTGCACTGTCTGGGAACTTAATTGTACTTAAAGTTTCCTTTTTCGTACTTAAATATTCCTTTAATCATTTTGATTATAAAGCATAAATTACATACGTAATTTTTAAATTAGCCTTTTATAATTACAGATTCACATGCAGTTTTATGAAATGATCAATTCCATGTACTCTTTACCCGGTTTTCTTCAGTGGAGTAACATCTTGCAAAACTGTAGTACAATATCACAAACAGAATATTGACCTTGATACAGAGCATTTCTATCACTACAGAATCTCCCATGTTGCCTTATAGTCACACTTACTCCTCTCCTTCCCTCTATTTCCCCTTCCCCATCCTTAGTCCCTGTCAACCATTGGTCTGTTCTCTTTTCTGTAATTTTGCCACTTCAAGAATGTTATATTAAGTAAAATCATACAGTATGTAACCTGTTGTGATTGGCCCTTTTCACTCAGCCAAATTCTCTGGAGATTCATCCAAGGTGTGGTGTGTATCGTAGGTCATTCCTTATTATTGCTGAGTACTATTACTGATATAGATTTGCTGCAGTTTGTTTAACCATTTACTTGAAGGAGGACATCATCGTTGTTTCTGATTTTTACCCATAAACATTTGTGTACAGGTTTTTATGTGATTATAAGTCTTCTTCTGGGTTAAATGGCCAAGGGTGCAGTTTTTCACTCCTGATAATTACATGGTTAATTTTATGCTGCCATACTCTTCTCTAAAGTAGCTAATTTTACATTCCAGCAGCAATATATCTGGTTTCTTTGCTTCCTCACCAGCATTTTCGTGTTGTCACTATTTTTTATTTTAGCCATTATGATAATAGCAAATGATGTTTACATCTTTTCAAGTGCTTATTTGCCATCTACATCCTCTTCAGTGAAATGTCTATTCATGGCTTTTGTCCATTTTCTAATTGGATAGTTTGTTTTTACTATTGAGTTTTGAGAGATCTTTATATTTTCTAGATACTAGTCTTTTGTCAGATAGATGTTTTAAAAAGTTTCTCCAAGTCTGTAGTTTGTCCTTTTATACTCTCAAGTCTTTCACAGAGCAAAAATTTTAATTTTAATGAACTCTAATTTGGTTAGTGTTTACATGGTATATCTTTTTCTATCCTTTTACTTTTAACTTATTTATTGTGTTTAAAGTGGATTTCCTCTTGATAACATATATATAGGTCTTTTTTAAAAAATTCAGTCTGAAAATCTTTTTATTCGTGTGTTTAAACTTAGATTTAGTGTGACTGCTAATATACTACAATTAGGCCCACCATTTTACTGCTTGTTTTCTATTTTTTCCACTTGCTTTTCTTCTTTTCTCTTCCCCCTCTTCTGCCTTCTTTTGGATTATGTATAATTTGTTGCATTCCATTTTATCTGTTGTCCTTTATATATTTTTAAATGGTTGTTCTAGGTATTACAATATAAATACCTAACCTTTCACAGTCTACTTAGAGTTTGGATTGTACTACTTAGAGTAAAATGTAAAGAGCTTACAACCATGTAGGTCTCTGCTTTCCAGAGTTTTTGTATGTGTTACATCTACTATTATCAAAACCCCAAAAGGACCACGTTATAATTTTTTGTATGTTTATACATATTGTAAAGAACTTGAGGAAAAATTAATCTTATATTTACATATGTTTACTATTTCTATTTTTCTTTCCTCATTCCTAAAATTGCAAGATTGCCTTGATACCATTTTCCTTCAGCCCAAGGAATTTTCTATAGTATTTCTTTTACAATAGATTTGCTAGTGATAAATTTTCTTAGCTTTCCTTCACTTGAGAATATTATTTTCGTTTAGTTGTGAAGGATATTTTGCTGATAGAGTATTCTGTGTTGACAGCGTTTTTTGTTTTTTTCATTTAGTATTGTAAAGATTGTTCTATCTTCTGGCATCTGTGGTTTCTGATGAGAAATTTTCAGTCATTTTGTTTGTTCTCCTATATGTAATGCATTTGTTTTCTTTGGCTGCTTTCAAGATTTTATGTTTATCTCTAGTTTTAAGTGATTTGATTATACTGTGCCTTAACATAGTTCTGCTCATTTATTTTTTCTTTTTTTTCCTCTCAATTTTTTTTTTGCATTTTAGGTTTTGGGGTACATGTGAAGAACATGCAAGATTGTTGCATAGGTACACACATGCAGTGTGATGTGCTCCCTTCCTCCCCATCACCTATATTTGGCATTTCTCCCTATTCTATCTCTTCCCAACTCCCCACCCCCACTGTCCCTCCTCTGTTTCCCCCCTACAGACCCCAGTGTGTGATGCACCCCTCCCTGTGTCCATGTGTTCTCATTGTTCAACACCCACCTATGAGTGAGAACATGCCGTGTTTGATTTTCTGTTCTTCTGTCAGTTTGCTGAGAATGATGGTTTCCAGGTTCATCCATGTCCCTACAAAGGACACAAACTCATCGTTTTTGATAGCTGCATAGTATTCCATGGTGTATATGTGCCACATTTTCCCTGTCCAGTCTATCATCAATGGGCATTTGGGTTGGTTCCAGATCTTTGCTATTGTAAACAGTGCTGCAATGAACATTCATGTGCATGTGTCCTTATACTAGAATGATTTATAATCCTTTGGATATATACCCAGTAATGGGATTGCTGGGTCAAATGGAATTTCTATTTCTAGGTCCCTGAGGAATCGCCACACTGTCTTCCACAATGGTTGAACTAATTTACACTCCCACCAACAGTGTAAGAGTGTTCCTATTTATCCGCATCCTCTCCAGCATCTGTTGTCTCCAGATTTTTTAATGATCGCCATTCTATCTGGCATGAGGTGGTATCTCAATGTAGTTTTGATTTGCATTTCTCTAATGACCAGTGATTATGAGCATTTTTTCATATTTTTGTTGGCCTCATGTATGTCTTCTTTTGTCAAGTGTCTGTTCATATCCTTTGCCCATTTTTGGATGGGCTTGTTTGTTTTTTTCTTGTAAATCTGTTTGAGTTCTTTGTAAATTCTGGATATCAGCCCTTTGTCAGATGGGTAAACTGCAAAGATTTTTTCCCATTCTGTTGGTTGCCGATTTCACTCTAGTGACTGTTTGTTTTGCCATGCAGAAGCTGTGGAGTTTGATTAGGTCCCATTTGTCTATTTTGGCTTTTGTTGCCAATGCTTTTGGTGTTTTGGTCATGAAGTCCTTGCCTACTCCTATGTCCTGAATGGTTTTGCCTAGATTTTCTTCTAGGGTTTTTATGGTGCCAGGTCTTATGTTTAAGTCAATAATCCATCTGGAGTTAATTTTAGTGTAAGGTGTCAGGAAGGGGTCCAGTTTCTGCTTTCTGCACATGGCTAGCCAGTTTTCCCAGCACCATTTATTAAACAGGGACTCCTTTCCCCATTGCTTGTTTTTGTCAGGTTTGTCAAAGACTGGATGGTTGTAGATGTGTGGTGTTGCCTCCGAGGCCTCTGTTCTGTTCCATTGGTCTGTATCTCTGTTTTGGTACTAGTACCATGCTGTTTTGATTACTGTAGCCTTATAGTATAGTTTGAAGTCTGGTAGTGTGATGCCTCCTGCTTTTTTTTTTTTTTTTTTCTTAGAATTGACTTGGCTATGCAGGCTCTCTTTTGGTTCCATATGAAGTTTAAGGTGGTTTTTTCCAGTTCTGTGAAGAAGGTTGTTGGTAGCTTGATTTTTTTTTTCAATCTTTTCTCTTTTCTTCAAATTAGATCATTTCTGTGATCTGTTTTTAAGTTCACTGATTCTTCTGTCATGTACAATCTTCTCATTCAGTGAATATTTTATCTAAGATATAATTTTCATTTCCAAAATTTTCATGTGGTTCTTTTTTATTATACTTTGAGAGCATTTTATTTTTCTGTTCCTTTCTAGAGTGTTTACCTTTACTTCATAGATCATGGTTATAATTGCTTCTTTTAAGTCTGATAATTTCAGCATCTAGGTCATATGACATCTATTGATAGTTTTACCCTTGAGAATTAGTTTTTCTAGGTCTTTGCATGTTTGGTAATTTTATATTGTGTTGGGTATTTTTAGTATTAGGTTGCTTAGTCTCTGGGTCCTATTACAATCCTCTGGAGAATGTAGGTTTCTTTTTCCTTGTAGCTGATAGCCAACCTACTGAGGTTCAAACTACAAACTTTCTCCTTGTTTGGAAGATGATTCTAATGTCAGTTCAATTCTAATGTATGCTGTCTTGTGTATACACCAGTCAGTGGCTAGTCTGAAACATGGGTAGTGGTTTAAATTGTAGTTCAGTTCTTTAACCTTTGTTACACTGCCTTGAGTCTTCCCACTCATACACAGTTCATATTAGCTAATGTTGATTCATATACAGAATTAGGGAATGTTTTTCTCTAGCTTTCTCCTCTCTGGAAGGATATCTGGGATTTGTCCTCTACTCTTTAGACCACAAGAGCCCATTTTTGGTCTGGCCAGAAACATGATGTTTCTAAGTTTTAGCTTTCTGCACTGCCACACAGTTCATGCCATTGGGTCATCTTCCTGGTACACTGGAAAGAGAAAAAGAGAAGGAAATACACTAGGGATTTCTCCTACCCTCTTTGGGACTTATGGTGCTCTTTTCCCAGTTTCTCTAGTCAGACAGATTTCTAATGAAGTTTTAGCTACTGGCACTGCCTACTGCCCCAGCTCTGCTAGTTGAGCTGTGAAATAAGAAGGAAAAAAAACAAGTGAGGGTTTTCAGCCCATACTCATACTCAAGCTCAGAGGGCCCCCTTAACTCTGATCTTCTGGTTAAAGACTGTCTCCCAGAGTTCAGTTGTCTGTGTACACCACTGAGTGCCCACCCTCAGCTCAAGGACACAAGAACAAAGAAGGGAAAACCAGGAAGCTCACTTGCATGTAGGTCTCTTTCTTCAGGTGCTGGTTCTCTTTCCCAAACTGCTGTTTTCTCTTTAGTAGAGAGTTCTTTGGTAATCGTTTTTTTGTATTTTGTCCTGAGTTTTTATCTGTAATCAGCAGGAGATAGGGACTTTAATGGGCTTATACTATCCTGGCCACAGTAGAAGTCCTCAAGTGCTTTTTTAATAAAACGTTTAAAATGGCTGTGAGTTGCATTTCCATCATCAATTGGTCCATCACAAACAAAGTATTAGGAATCTGTTCTGATATATCAACATTCAGTTTCTATGAAAGCAGATTACTTTATTGATTGAGCTATTCCTAATAGCTTTGAATATCTTCTTGGTATCGTTACTCTCCCTAGTTTTTACATTATATTTACACATTTCTCTCTGTTCATCTTCAGTATGCATTCTGAAACCAAGAGAATATCAGAACAAAGGACTGTGGTTTTCTTTCATTATTCAAGCTAAATTACCAGTAATGTCCTTTTAAGATGAAATATTTAGTCACTTCAAAATAAGTCAGGTTGGAGGAAGAGGGCAGCCTTACTTAGCTCATGTTTTTCATCCTTACAAGCAATATTGATGTTTCATGCTAGCAAGCTGTGGTAGAAGCCTTAGAGTCCTAACCAAAACAGTTCTCTTTCTTCAAAACTCCCATAATACTTTATTAAAAGATTAAAAATATCAGTCCTGAGGATAGGGAAACAGGCACTCTCAAGCACTATTGGTTTCAGTATAAATTTCTGGATGTTCACTGAAACTTTGTGTGTGTCTGAGTTTATATGGCAATTGACCAACTAACCTAGGAATATGATTTTTCTGGCTCAAAGTTTATACAAAAGATATTATAGATATAAACACATATGTGATATATATATTATGTAATATATACATTCTTCACGCCCTTTGAGATGGAAATCACACTTCTAGGTATAGTTCATCAGATTGCTGTTTATGTTAGCTAAAAATGGGGGTGGGGGCCTTTATACGCACTAATGGAGGACAGATAATTAAATTATGATATAGATTCTATAAAATGGAGTACTACCCAGCCATTAATATGATACATATTGTTTACTAAAATTGAAAGCTCTATAATATTAAGTGGAAATTGAGGCTACTAAATATAATTGGTATAATCTCCTTTTATAAAAGTTTGTAGCTATACTTACTTATATTGAGATACATATTTAGGAAAATAATTTGGAAGGATAGACATCAAAATAGTTAAAGGGATCATTCTCACAGAGATTAAGAATTTAAAAATGGGGTTTTCTGTTTCCTATTAAGTATTGCCGGGCATTTTTTTTTTTTAATCATGACTTACTTAATTTGAACAAGAGTAGAAGGGACCTATATTCATTTTGAGGAAAGGATTTCTACATTCTAAAGGGTAAAAAACTAGAATCTATGAGAAGAACGGGCAGGGTGTTACAGATCACAGTTCCTTATATACAGTAAACTTTTAAACTCTTGACTTTTAAACACATTTAACAGAACTGACAACAAAATGGGTTGCCTTTAGGTATGAGTTGCACGTCACTAAAAATGTTCAGACATAAGCTACAAAGCCATTTGGTAAGTTCATCATGGAAAGTAATAGAAGCATCAGGTTTTTTTAGGTTTTGCCTTGGGACTCTCTTGGTAGACGATTTTAACATTTGGTAAAAATAGTTGAACGAGGGGCTTAGAAAAGCCTTTCTGATTCTTATGTCTGAATTCAAAGAGAATTATATTTCAACCTGCTTATCACTAAGAAGATAACAGCATGTTAAAATTCACATGACATCTGACCTTCTTTTAATATGCTACAGTGCAACACCCTCAAAAGCAAAGTTACAGGACTGACAGTAGTGGTATCTGTCTACAGTTTATCATTGGTGAATACATGAAGGGAAGAAAGAATCGAGTCTGGACTTGCCACATATGGAACCATAAACCATACACACAGAATATTGTTTGGGGTTACAAAGTAGTAGATTAGGCCAGTGATTCCTAAACCCTGCTGAACCTCAGAATCCATCTTCAGAGCTTATAGATACAGACATATTACATATTTTAATAGACTCTTGGGTCCTGATCCCACAGATTTAGATTAACTAGCTCTGGAATAGGGCCCAGAAATCACTACCTTTAAAAAAAAATTCTCAAGTTGTTTTGATGGTCGGCCAAGTTCAGACACCACCAGAATAAAATACATATACATATATGTACACACATATCAGGACAGTTACAAGAAAGGAGAAGGGAAAATAAACTTGATAAACACATCAAATGCTTTTGAATTATTGATATTTTACAAAGCTGTCTCACTGAGAAGCCCATTAACATTCTACAGCTAACTGATGCTACAGCCAGTATTTCTGATGTTTCATTAATCCATTAAGCAGAGCTGCTTAAAAGAACTAGTTTAATTTATTTATACATTTGTAATCATGTTCATAAATACAGTCAACAATATAGAAATTCTTGTCAATAAAAAAGTGTTTGTCCACACTCTATACACAGAAATAAAATTATTGAGCTGCATCAGTCACTGTCTGACCTGGTCATGCCCTTAAAGGAAATTTCAAGGAAGATATGATGAAGTTGGTGAGACATCTGCTGATGTTTAAGATGTAGGCAAGATGGCATCTTCCTCATGATCAGGTTAACAGTAACACATACATTGAAAGTTTTAGCGTTTTGCATCTTTAGCTTCATTTCCAAGTGATGTGTGTAGAAAAGGAGGAAAATGAAGGCAACCCGCAAAACTGATAATGAAATTAGAACATGAAAGTCATTGTCATCACCACTCACTAACAAAGGGCCTCATCGTCCTAAATAGTAGAGTCAGCCCTCTTAAGTTATTCTTTCTTAAGTGCCAGATTTGTCTTCTGAGGCCACTTTTGGCACCCAAATTCCTGAAGTCTAGCCTCAAATGAACATTTCTTCCAGTGCCAGAGCCCTGCAGGAGGCTGTAGAGATGGATCCCACAGCTGGTCCCTGCACCAACAGGCATGCGCTTGCTGGCTCAGGCATGGTCTAGGGCATGTCCTGCTGAGAATGCTCTTCCCCTAGAACCTGCATGGTAGGGAGTAGCCTCCCTGAGACCCTTCCCATCTTTGTTCATAATGCCACTTTCCCAACGAGGCCTGTGATCATCTTATTTAAAATTGTGACACTTGTGCTCCATACCCACTGCCTAATCCTCATCTTTTTTCCATTGCACTTAACACTTTTCTTGTAAACCTAGAATTGACTTATGTTTATTGTTGCTATCTGTGTCCTCTTCTAGACTGTAAGCACTGTGAGATAACAGATCTTTGTTTGCTTTGTCCATAGATGTAAGTGCCTAGAATGGTGGCTAGCACTTAGCATATAAACATGTGTTGAGTGGATGCATAAGTACATGATGCATTGATTATTACTAGCTATTTATGCCACATCAGACAGTTTTCAGTATAGCCTTCAGTATTCACGTAGTTAAAGCCATCCCAAATATTTGTGTTTGAACAATGTTGTCTGTGAAATGGAACTGCTTAGGTCTTGAGTGCATTTTTGAGTTCTGCTGTTGAGTCAGAGCATGCTGGCAGTAGCTGCTCTACTTGTAGAAGTGAAACCTCCTGGTTGTGTTTTGCCCCCTTGAGATCTCAGGAGATTTCCCCCAACATTTTTGGCTTTATTCCTGATGTGCACTTTGGCATCTCTTAAAAACCAGCCTGTTGGACGTTATTCTTAGAACAGTCAGCAATTAACCTAGTCAGTAATATGTGTTGATTAGACGTTATTCTAAGCACTCAGCAATTAACCTAGCCAATAATATGTGTTGATTGTGGGTGTGACCCACCATGTCTGTTGTGATTTTTAACTTCAGAGCATCTTTGGAATTACCCAGTCCAGCTCATTTTATACTTTAAGAAACTCAGGAAACCAAGATTAGGTTAATCTTCTAAATCCACAGTACTAACTAGAGGCAGTTCTGGGACTGGAGTCCTCGTCTGTTTGGGTTTTTTTTTTTAAACCCACCATATTGCTACAACATATAGCAACACCAGTTTCCTCGTGCAGTGCAGTCATCTACTGTCAACACGGGGCTTGGCTTCTTTCCCTTCAACTTCTCACCCATTTTTCTTACGAAGGATCCAGATTTCTCCAAATGTTACCTTCATATGGGACCCTATTCTGTCACCCCAACCCAAAGCCTTCTTAGAATACCTTCTCCACAGGGGCCAGTATTTTCTCCCAAGTGCCCGCTGTTTGGAAATACTTTTCTGCTCTCCTGGGCCCCTGTCTCCATGATGTTCAGCGCAGGGACTGGAGGAGCCCCTGGTTAGTGTCTGGTGGCTGCTTTGTTACAGTTTTTTGACTTCATCTCTTTTTTGCCTCTTTTCCCAGCTCCACCCTCGATTTGATTTGCCCTCAGGAGCTCCTTACCTTCTTTGATCAGTTTCTCCAGCTCCTTCAGTCTTCGTGGCCTCTCAAGGCCACATCAGTAGAGTTAGGAGGGGAAAGAAACAACCACCCTGCTTTTATGTAGTACTTGATTTTTTTTCAGTTTTATCTCATTTGACCATTACAGCAACCCTGTGTTAAGTGGGAACAGATATTCCTACTCCTTTTTTACTGATAAAGAAATGAAATACAGATATGTAAAGGAAATGATCTCATTGGCAGAACTGGAAGCGGAGCCTCCAACTCAGAGTTTAGAATCTTTTCTGCTGTCCCAAATTTTAACAGAACAAAAGACAAAATTTATCACCGTCTGGTATTATGAAATGTACATAATTTTTTTTAACATCTTACTCAGTTTAAAAATCTTCTGAGAATATTAATGTGGATTTCTCTAGTGTCTTTATTAGCTTGATTTTAGAAAAGCCCAGTGGCAGTTACATTAGTGATATAATAAACAGGTTCTCTGATACTGACTGCATTTTCATCTACATTTACCAGTTATTAAATGCTGTTGCATGTGGAACTGTGTTTGTAATATTTTATTTACTGTTTTAAGAATCAGGTTGTTGATAAGATTTGTTCAAATTCTTTTTTTTTTTTTTTTTTTAATTTTTATTGCATTATAGGTTTTGGGGTACATGTGCAGAATGTGCAAGATAGTTGCATAGGTACACACATGGCAGTGTGTTTTGCTGCCTTCCTCCCCTTCACCCACACTTGGCATTCATCCCCAGGCTATCCCTCCCCAGCACCCCCCACTGTCCCTCCCCCATTCCCCCCAATAGACCCCAGTGTATAGTAGACCGCCTCTCTGTGTCCATGTGTTCTCATTTTTCTCACCCACCTACGAGTGAGTATATGCGGTATTTCTTTTTCTGTTCTTGTGTCAGTTTGCTGAGAATGATGTTCTCCAGATTCATCCATGTCCTTACAAAGGACACAAACTCATCATTTTTGATTGCTGCATAATATTCCATGGTGTATATGTGCCACATTTTCCCAGTCCAGTCTATCATCGTTGGGCATTTGGGTTGGATCCAGGTCCTTGCTATTGTAAACAGTGCTGCAATGAACATTCGTGTGCATGTGTCCTTATAGTAGAATGATTTATAGTCCTTTGGATAGATACCCAGTAATGGGATTGCTGGGTCAAATGGAATTTCTATTTCTAGGTCCCTGAGGAATCGCCACACTGTCTTCCACAATGGTTGAACTAATTTACACTCCCACCAACAGCGTAAGAGTGTTCCTATTTCTCCACATCCTCTCCAGCATGTGCTGTCTCCAGATTTTTTAATGATCGCCATTCTAACTGGTGTGAGATGGTATCTCAATATGGTTTTGATTTGCATCTCTCTAATGACCAGTGATGATGAGCATTTTTTCATATGTTTGTTGGCCTCATGTATGTCTTCTTTTGTAAAGTGTCTGTTCATATCCTTTGCCCATTTTTGAATGGGCTTGTTTGTTTTTTTTCTTGTAAATCTGTTTGAGTTCTTTGTAAATTCTGGATATCAGCCCTTTGTCAGATGTGTAAACTACAAAGATTTTTTCCCATTCTGATGGTTGCTGATTCACTCTAGTGACTGTTTGTTTTGCCGTGCAGAAGCTGTGGAGTTTGATTAGGTCCCATTTGTCTATTTTGGCTTTTGTTGCCAATGCTTTTGGTGTTTTATTCATGAAGTCCTTGCCTACTCTATGTCCTGGGTTTTTATGGTGTCAGGTCTTACGTTTAAGTCTTTAATCCATCTGGAGTTAATTTTAGTGTAAGGTGTCAGGAAGGGGTCCAGTTTCTGCTTTCTGCACATGGCTAGCCAGTTTTCCCAACACCATTTATTAAATAGGGAATCCTTTCCCCATTGCTTGTTTTTGTCTGGTTTATCAAAGATAATATGGTTGTAGATATATTGTGTTGCCTCCGATGCTTCTGTTCTGTTCCATTGGTCTGTGTCTCTGTTTTGGTACCAGTACCATGCTGTTTTTGATTACTGTAGCCTTGTAGTATAGTTTGAAGTCTGGTAGTGTGATGCCTCCCGCTGTGTTCTTTTTGCTTAGAATTGACTTGGCTATGCGGGCTCTTTTTTGGTTCTGTTCAAATTCTTTATTTAAATAGTGTATAAATACAACTGTTAATAATTTTATATCTTTCATAGTACTGTTAATAATTTGATATCTTTGCAAGTTTTGAAAATCCACATATTTTAGTAGATCCTGCACTTAAGTGTAACACTTATTTCACATATAAAACATGGTATAATATTGTATTTAAACTTAAAAATATTCCTTAAAATATGTATCTCAGCTAATAGAAAGTGATGTCTTCCCACTTTTTATTATTCATAGAGAGACTGAAATTTGTTTTTAACTTAAACTCAGGCAATAAGTTTTACTTAATTATATTAATGTTTTTAAGTCACTTCACTGCCAAGCAGAGCATTTTAAAGCACTCTGTGATGTATGTACTCTCATAAGAAAAATGAAATGCAATTATATTTTTCAAGTAAAACAAATTGGAAACTGACATTGTCCTCACATGGCTGGCAGTGTCCACTCCCTATCAAGCTTCTCTGTATAGCCGACCAAGAGGGTTTATATGCAAAGTAGCAAATATATGGTGTTTTGTAATGCAGCTTTATTCTCACTGCCACTTGCCCTCCCAGAGGTCATGGGATGCACACATTGTTTGTATGTAAGAATCCTAGAGGATGTTAAAAATCCTTGGGTCTTATGTTCAGAGCTGTCAGTGTGATCTAAGGCCCGAAATCATAAGGTACAGTGGTATACAGTAAATTCATATAAAGTCCTTTGATATGAATTGAAGTTATCCAAATTCATTTCCTACAAAATAATATCCAAATTCTAGGTTTGCCTTTGATGTTGTTACTTCCACTCATTTTTAAGTCATTTTCATGTTTTACATTGCCAAATCTCACACTACCTGGTGTGCACCCTCTTGTTGAGACCATTCTTCATTTGATACAGTGTCAAAGAAAAAAGTGAGACTGTTGGGAATTTGGTTTGCTTTACAATTTAGGGTGAGTGGAGGGGACCATCTTGACAGGATGACGAAATCTGTGGAAGTGTCATAGAAAACAAACAATAACCACCTGCCTATTATCCAGTTTCCTGAATGATAAAAATTCTCTATGCATCCTGCCTCAAAGGCTTGACCATGGGGTGGTTTCCTCTTCCGATAGATTAGCTGTGTCCAGTCACATTTGTTATCACTTATGTGCAATCTTGCTGTTTACCACCTTTAAATCAGAAATACATTCTGCTTAGGGGAAGACACACACACACACACACACACACACACACACACACACACACACACTCTCTCTCTCTCTCTCTCTCTCTCTCTTATTTATACTAAAATCACAAAGGCCTTTTAAAATGTCTTGTGAAAATATATTAGCTACCTTTCTTAGAACAAACATAAATGAGAATAGTAAATCAATGTGCAGGCCAGCACCAGTGTTGACGTCTGTTGTGACCTGTGCTACATGGAGTAACCATTGTAGACACAATCGTCTTAGGCACCAAAATGACTTACGAGCTTTTTTCTTTGTTCTTTTCTTATCACTTACTATTTTTATTAGTTTAGCTTTTTCCAAACATGTTTACTCAGAGATACCTATTTTAGTTAGGAAGAAAAAGAGAAATAACACCAAAAAAGCTAATTGGGGCTGAATTCTTGTCAGTCTTAAAAGAATCCTATTGTTTCTCTTTGAGCTAACTAATCCATAAAGATTTTCTGAAGGGATGGGGTGTGGTTTTATTTGATGGCTTCCATTTGAATGATTTCTACTAGTGTTTTTCTTATTTGAGAACTATTAGAAAGAACATGATCAATTTTACACACATAGAATATAGTAAAATGCTGATAATTATAAGTTGTTTACTCATTGGAGCTATGTATTACATGATCAACTGAAAAAGCGTCTCTCAGAATGGGAAATAAAAGAGGATTTAGTCTGAGTTTCCGAAAATAATTTTCCACGTATATCTGGAAAGATAAATTAATTTTAAAGGTTGTATAATTGATTAATTAAAAACATCATTTCATAAAACTCATTTTATAATCCACTGTGAGAGCAGCTTCAAAATGCCGTCAGTTAAGTATCAAGCCAAGTGGTACAAATCATTTTCATCCAACTAAAGATACCATTTATGGGCCAGGCGCGGTGTCTCATGCCTGTAATCCCAGCACTTTGGGACGCCAAGGCAGGCAGATTATGAGGTCAGGAGTTTGAGACCAGCCTGGCCAATATGGTGAAACCCTGTCTCTACTAAAAATACAAAAATTTAGTAGGGCGTGGTGGCACGTACCTGTAGTCCCAGCTGAGACTTAAAGATCAGCCTATCTTTAAGCTGAGGCAGAAGAATCACTTGAACTGGAAGGCAGAGGTTGCAGTGAGCTGAGATCATGCCACTGCACTTCAGCCTAGGCGACAGAGCAAGACTCCATCTCAAAAAAAAAAAAAGATACCATTTATGTTGGAATATCCCCCCAAAATGAAAATACATGTGACCTCTTTAACTTCGTGTGTTTTCTTTCTTCTCTCATAGGTATGAGAAAGTGCCAGTCATCTTGGTTGGGAACAAAGTGGACCTGGAAAGTGAGAGAGAAGTATCGTCCAATGAAGGCAGAGCCCTTGCTGAAGAGTGGGGCTGCCCCTTTATGGAGACTTCTGCTAAGAGTAAAACAATGGTGGACGAACTCTTTGCAGAAATTGTGAGGCAGATGAACTATGCTGCTCAGCCTGACAAAGATGACCCATGCTGTTCAGCATGTAACATACAATAGCATCCAAATATGGCTGTCGTGGATGGGATTTGCCCAATGTTGTAGGTGATAGAAAACTCACCTATTCCTCTGCAGGACTCACAGGATGCGTAGTGTTAATCTACAGAGAACTGCAGCCCTTATTCAGAATTGAGCAGTGATTGTCAGTTGATATCTCTGAGTAACATTTGGGTTCAGTAACTACAGTTTTCACCATTTGTCCTCAGTCTCCTTTCTGCCTCTGCAACTTTAAGGCATAGTCCATCGATCTACAGGGTGATCTCATTTGAAAGCTATGATGGCATTGTCACTGAGTTGACAGAAGCAACTATTGTATAAATTTAAAATAACCATAAGGGAGAAACCAGAAGATTCCTATGACCACTTACAATTAAAATATTTTGTCTTCTTTAAAAAAATAAGTAAAGGAGAAATATTTTCCTACAAGAGTACTGAATTTCAGGAATTGAGATAGAGCTTCTAACCAATGTATTCCGTCAAGTAAGATAATAACAGCTGACCTGCCAACAGCATTACAGGGAGAGATTCTTTGCTCAGCTAACACATTTCTGTTTTTCAAATTGATGCTTAATTGTAGCTGTTATTCTAATTTGTGACATGGAACTAACTCATGCTTCAATCCTTGATAGAGCAAAAGTCAGAACAGGTTATATAAAAATACAGTCTAGCTTTAGAATTTGTTAAATCACCTGCTTTGCCACAGAAAATGGAGGCTTTCACAAGGGTTTGATCAGAATTAAACTCCAGACCCACCCTCTTTTAACTGAGCAGGGGTGGTCTTTATCATTTTACTGAACAAGAGGGAAGCAACTGTGATGGGAAGAGATTGCCTAGCCTTACTAACAAGAAGCATTCTAATAGATACACTAGTACCATCATGTAAGGAAAATGAAGCCATGTTGCATCCACATGTTCCCGTTTGCAGAAACCTCATAGGACAATACGAATATCTGGCATTTTTAAGTTCATTAAAGCAGCAAATTCCTTCTCGCCTTTAAGGGCTACGGTTGTAGTGTGACCCGTAGCTAACCTGCTTTCAAAATCAAGTTTGCCGTAGCAGAGCTTTATTGCAGGCATTTTAAAAATTGAATAACCATGTGAAATAATTTGGGCTTAAAAGTAGAACATAAATTATAGAGTGGAAGGTAAGGGACAAAAGCCTTTTATCTTTAATTTTTCCTGGAGAGTTATATAAAGGTTTTCTTAGAACAATTTTGCCCTGATTACTGAAGTATCAAATAAAGCTGGAGTGAAAATTTTGTTTTGAAAAGGTGCTCAAGCTCTGACATTTTTGGTTTTTATAGCCGTGAAGTATTTATCATTTGCATGACTAATGGCACAGGAAAACCTATTCATAAGTTTTACAATCAAGCATAGAAGGGTCTTCAGCTAACTTCAGTTATAAATGCTGAAAAGATTATCTTGAGCTGGGCCCTGGGAGAAGAATTTGGCCTTCAGAACTGCAATATCACTGAGCCTGCGATCTATATACCACCCCACATTCTGTTGGTTTCACAGTCTTGTGCAAGTAACCTCTGGTCTTATGTGTGTAACTGAGAGAAGAGTGTGTGTTTGTGTGTGCATGTGTGTTTATTGTTCCTAAGAATTTGGCACAAGTCAGAGATAATTGCCTATACTAAGAATCTATACTGCAGAATATAGTGTATCAAAAGCTTTTTTTCTTTTAAATTATTAAAGTGTCTTTTATACTTTTTTGAAATCATTGGTAGCCCCCCAAGTGTTTAATAACTGGCATTAGGCTTAAAGGATGAAGAAAAAAAGGTTGATAGTATTTTTCATAATGAGAAAGCTGAAGGCATATGTGAATGAAAGCTGGCCATAGTTGTCAAAAATCTTTGAATTTTGAATGTTTACATTATTCAGTATAATTTTTTATAATCCTCAATTATGAAGCACCTTGTTTATAGGACAAAAAATTTTAACCAATTTTATTGAAACAAATTTCACTGCATAAAAGTTGATTTGATTCAAACGTAGAGAAATTGGAAATTCAAGAGATATGATTTCTCTACTGAAATAAAAATAATTCTGAGTTGGTTGAGTTTTGAATCCTCTAACTTCTCAGAATGATTCTTTCTTTAGAATTCTATAATTAACAGAAATTTTTGACAAATAAGATTGCAAAATAGATATATCTATAAAGACCCCACAGTTTGACATTATGGCTTGCTATGATGTGAAATAGGTTAAATAATATGAAAGGTATGGGAGAATGTCAAGTGGAAAAGCTGATCTGAAATTCTGAGTTGTATTACTAGTTAAAAACATTTGTGTCAGATGACAAGGTGGGCTTTTACTGTAAAGACGTGAATAATAACCCATCTGGCTGCCTGATCAGTGTTTCCCTGCAGCCCTGCATATTTAGTGACCAAGGCATCAAGGACCTCCTGAAACTGGAAATTCGTATTCATCTGGTGTGAATGTAACTCAGCTGGCAAATGAATGTGTTTGTTGAGATAGTAATAAAACGCTTAAGAACAGGAAGATTACCTTTGTTGGCTACAGAAGAAACCTTAGTGGCTACAGAAGAAAGCTGACTTGGGTCACTATTTTATGCCCTGATCAGACTAGCAACTTAGATGAGTGAAAGTTTTTCTAACATGCCTTAAAAATATTATGGTTTGATCCAAAGACCCACTTTTTCTTTAGCTCTTGTGGTAAGATTTTCTTTTATTTTTTACTTTTATACAAAGGCAGCATCTTTAAAATTTTTTTTCTTTTGCTGTTGCAACTTTTGGGTTTTTTTTAAACTATGATAGTGATGGTAACTGATGCCTTTCATTTTGTTCAACTTTCACAAAACAAGCCAGCATCTGATCAAAAGTATTACATAAAATCTTTAACTATTGAAAGGTGCTTTGATGATTTTTTCCTTTGGTTTGTAGAATTAGGACTGAACTTTTGACTCAAATTACTACAGTTGCCATCACTTTTCTGTGGTAATACTACTGATACTTGCTTTTCTATATAAAGAAATGTTGCCTAAGGCTGTCTGGTATTTGTTTTTAAGGGTTTTCCAGTATGAATGTTAATGTTGTCAGTGTATGTACGAATATGAAAGTGCTTTGTTTGTTGCTGGTTTTTGTTTGTGTGTATGGGTTTTTTTGTTTTGTTTTTACATTTTTGTTCTTATCAGTAGTCTTGTGTTAGCACTGGGTAAGCTTTAACTGTCCCTTAGCCAATCAAACTTTAAGGACTCTGGGGGTCTTTTTTTAAAATTTAACATGTCATTGTGCATCTATTAAATCTTGATCAGGGTTTCAAGAATGACTGCAGTGGGTTTTGGAAACAGACTTATCATTATTGATTTGAGGTTTCCCAGAGATACAGTTCACAGTTAATTGTTGCGCTCTAATACAACTGACCATTTAAAATTGAACAACAGTTTATTGTTTTGTAACAATGTCAGTTGTTAAATCTTGACATTTCAATTAAAACATAAATTGTAGTTATAACTCAATGCAAATTCAACAGTTGTATTTGGAGTTAAATTATTTTAACAAATAAATTTATTTAATGAAACTCTGGATTTGTTTTGTTTTGTACATACACATGACAGAAATGTATTATATACAAAAACAACTAAAAATTGCCATATAAAATGAATTTAGTACTTCTCATACAAAAATATTTTAGTTGATTTAAATTGAGAGTTCCTCGTATAAAAAGACAGGTAGGTAGATAATTTTCATGGTCTTTCAAAATAACATGAAAAAGATTATAAAAATCAGTTACTATAAATGTAAACATATCTCTACAAATGACATTTTGTATTTTGTATGATAGCTTGTTAATTTGAAGCCCAATGCTAAGGTTAACAGAATTGTTATAAATAATTAACATTAATTGGCAATATCACTAAAATGATTCAGTATCCTTCTAGTGATGGCTTGAAGCTGTCTTTCTGTTTTCAGGTCACATGGATCCGAAGGTGCCAGAAGCTGAAGGTTGCCGCCAGGCTATAGGGCCTGCTTGTTCTATATGGGGCCCTGTGAATGTTGACAGATGCTCTTAATTGTATACAGCCTTCAGCTGCTCTGATAAGGAGCCCATTCATTTCCTCAGCCAATTTAAATTACTCCTTTTGGTTATGTTGCCTTCAAACTCTGCTGAAATCCTCTGGCAGCATTCCACCAGTTGAGAAGCTTCATTGTTTAGATTATAAGAATAATTTGAATGAATATAACAGAGGCACTACTGTAGATAGAATCCCAGATATTTAAAGGAAAACGTGCCTATATTTTAGTAATATCTTCTGAAGAACTTCAAAATTTTATTTCAAGTGTTTGTAAATTTTTTTTTTTTGTAAATTATTTAAACCTAGCTAATCCCAAATTGGAAGAATGCCTTTGAGGCTAAAAAATAGTACTTTGAAATTCTCTCAAGTTATACTATTTGTTTGTTAGAGGTCCACAAATGAAAAGATACATGGCTAAAGGAATAAGGTGCCGCCTGATTTGGAACCCAACTGACCTCTAGGATCTGTGAAGCAGAGAATATTATCACAAACTTCCGAAAGAAGCTGTTGACCTCTTACTTCTTAATTTAAAATGTTGCCATGCAAATACTAATAAAACATAGTGGCTCTTCATCTGTTACGGATAATTTCAACTGGTTTTATATTATTGAATATTATCTAATTTTTTAATATTTTATAATTTTGAGATAATATTCAGCATCCCCAACATGGAAGTACTGAGTTTTAAAAGATTTGCTGCTATTCTAGGCAAGATGCTGTGTTCTTTCTTTTTGTATTTTCTTAGTAGTCTTCAGTTGGCTTGTAAGGATTTCTCCAAGATTTCTCAGCAGAGAAAAAGGTAGAGGGCTAGTGCTTGAAAGAGTAAATATGAAGACCTATGTAGTGTGTATGAGTTGGGAATAAGAAAGTGAAGGAATGATTATTGGGTTAGCTTATGGGAATTTTTTATAAAAAAAAAATCTTAGATCCATTTCAAAAACTTAGGTATGAATGATTCATATTTACAGTTTTACACTTACTATTTTGAGTGTGATGTGCTTTATCCAGATTAGTGAAGCAAATAAAAAGGTCACCCCAACTTCCAGTTCCCCAAAACGGGCATGTTAACAATGGATGTAAATCATTCCCAGCATCTTCCTATGCACATATACATATGCAAGTATATAAACATAGGTAGAAAGATAACTTGATGGTATTTTTGAGAAACTGGCTCTAAGTACTAAAAATGAATCCCTGAAGGTCACACAGCTAATAAAATAGCAGAGTTAGAAACTCTTCTAACTTTTCTAACTTCTAATAAGCTTCTAACTCTAAATTACCTCTTCCCCACTTTTAATCCTTTTACTTAAATTGAATCCACTCATTCCCTGCTCATTCAGCTATTATTGAGAGGTTATACCTGCGTCTGGCACGGTGACAACATAGAGATGTTCATCTACACGTAAACACTGACGTTAAAGACATCCTAGGCCTGTCTCCTTGCCATTCCCTTTTCTCTCGATACATTTTAATAATTTGTACCTCCCCTGCTTTCACATGTCAGCATCCCAGTAGCCCAAGCTGAGGCAAACTCCCGGGCACAGCCTCAGACTGCTCTGGATCTGTTCTTTTCAAGATCATGCACCAGCCTGAGCTAGTCCCTCCTGGAAACTTGAGGTGTCTGTGGGACAGGGTGGAGCTGGATGACAGTACAGCAGGGCTTCAGGGCTCTGCTATTACCGGCTGGGTCTACTTCCTGAGAAAGAACTCAGGCTAACAATAGGATTAGCGAGGGGGAGTGGGGACACAGAGGCAGGCTGGGGACAGCAGGGCAAAGGGTTCTATGTATCAGATACTATAGTTAAAATACCATGCCTATAGGTAAATACCAGATGTTTTTAGGTTTTAGAATTTTAGTTTAAAATGTTGGTATGTTCATAGCACAGCTCTGTAGTGTGTTCTAAAGAGGTCTGATACCGTAAGAGGTTTTGCTGAAAATTGTACAGAGTCGAGCAAGTTTGGGAAATCCCATGTAATGCATCTCACATCTTGGAAAAAAACTCAGATTCCACTGATGTCCCAAAACTGACTAGACCCCCAGGACATAGTAGCACTCTTTTGAGCACAATTTGGAAAATATTGATTGCTGTTAGATATTTGGCCTCCAAACCCTGATGTGGGAACTCTCTCCAGGTGAGGGGACCTGGATCTGTTGAAAGCCTGTGAATTCCTCTGACCCCTGTAGTCTCTAGAGGGATGGCAAGACAAAGGGAGAGGGTTGGGTGCAATAGCCCTTGCCTGTAATCCCAGCACCTTGGGAGGCCAAGGCAGGTGAATCATTTGAGGTCAGGAGTTCCAGACCAGCCTGGCCAACATGGTGAGACCTTGTCCCTACTGAAAGTACAAAAATTAGCCAAGTGTGGTGATGCATGCCTGTAGTCCCAGATACTCTAGAGACTGAGGCAGGAGAATTGCTTGAATCTGGGAGGCAGAGATTGCCATGAGCCAAGAGCACGCCACTGCACTCTAGCCTAGGTGGCAGAGAGACTCCTTCCAAAAAAATAGAAGGAGAAGAGGAAAGGAGGCAATCTACAGTTGATGGACATTTGAGTCATTTCCAGTTTGAGTTTATTATGAATAAAGCTGCTATGAACATTCGTGTACATGACTTTTGGTGGATAGACACAACACTCCTAGGTCAATATCTAGGACGGGCATTGCTAAACCACAAGATTTGCTTGTTGTCAGCTTTGGTAAACAATGATAGTTTTATTGAGTGGCTGTACCAATTTACACAAACAAGCAATGTGTGAGAACTCCACTTGCAGCATGTCACAGGATGGACTGCCTGGGAAGTGGACCGTGATACAGAGCTTAGTGTGTAGGATGTTAATTACCAAGTATCCTTGGGATTAACTCCTGTGGAAGGGAGTAGAGGAAGTAAGAGTGGACAGAGGGAGAAGTGGTGCAATACATGGCCAACAACTCCCAGAGCAGGGGGGAGTTAGAATGGGACACTTAGAATTGTCCCGAGTTGGGCCAAGATGGTTTAGTCCTCTGTACCCTCTGCCTGTCAGTCGCCGTGACCTTGGACAGGATGCATAGGCAATCCCTGAAGGATCAGAGAGTGAAGGCTGTCAGAACGCTCAGCAGCAGGGCAACAGTCACTTGACTGAAAGGAGGTCCAGGTGGTGCCTCACGACGTCTACCAACTGCACCTTCCACACATACCTGGCACTGTCTGGCTTTGCCATTTTTCATTTTAGACATTCTGGTGGGAGTGTGGTGGTATGTCACTGTGGGTTTCATTTCATGTTTCTCTAAGGAAAATAACAATTGTAATCACACAGTTTACTGAACAGTGATATACCAACCATCATCCTTGGCCTTTGTTTCATATTACTGATGAAATATTTAAACATTTAATTAATACAGCTGGCTCTTGGCCAGTGTTTCCATGAATGTGTTTCATCAAGTACTAATGTTGAATAAGAGAAAGATTTCCATGGTCAAAGAAATTTGAAAAACACCTGCTTAAACAAAGTTAAATAGGTTTTTGTGGCTTTCAATATCTTAATGTGGATTATGTAACATTGTGAGATATAAATACATTATGTTCTGCAAATTAACCATAGGATCCTAGTTTACCTTAGAACATTTCACAAGACTAATATCTCATAGTTTGGTAAATACCTCTCAAGGCAAAGGGTATGATGTCCAACAAAAAACAGCTTAAGAAAAAAACAATCTGAAAGTTCATAGTGAAATTAAAAAATAATAATGAGGATTAGCCATTTACAGGATACTAGCTAATAGATATGAAAGACAGAACCAAGAAATCATCTCTTTCCAATCTTCCACTTAAAAGTTGATTCAGGGAAGGATCAGCAATCAGCAATGCTGAGGCCACTGGGTGGAAAGATTAGAGGGAAACAGATATTCACAAATTACTTCTTATTTGCCAAGGGAAAGAGGTCGTTTTTCAGTGACAAGACCTGGCTGACACCACATGAATCAAGTGATCAAACCAAGGAACTACCAACAAAGGGTCAAAAATCTATCACAGGCCCCTCTGTGACACAAAAGGAAGCACCCAGTGTCACCTATGTGGTATCTTCACCTGAATCTAATCATGGAGAAACAATCAGACACATCTACATCATGGGACATGCCACAAAAATAGGTTTGGATGTTTCAAAAGCGTCAATGTCTTAAAAAACAAAAATAATGGTATGGGGGTTAAGGGTCTGTCCTAGATAGAAGGAGACTAAAGAGATTTTCTTTTAAGAAAACAATGCTTCCTAACATTTTTCCTACCTCCCTTTCACATGTGCAGCATAGTTCCATCAAATTTTATCATGTATAGACTCTCAAAAGAAGGAAAATGTGGCCCTCCCCTTAAAGGGCTGCATCAAAATCCACGTGGATCACTGTAGAAGAAGTCAGTCTTCCCCCCCTGGAAATCTGGGAACCTCCTTCCACTGCAGATTGAGCTCTACTCCTTTCCCACTGAGAATCGCTGGATTAAGCTGGGTGTTCCATGTCACGTGAGACTCTCAATACTCACTGTCCAGAGAGCCCGACTTGTGATCTTTTGCTGCCTTTGTGGTTGACCAGGGCATTGCTGTCCTGAGGTGACAGCAAGAGCAAACAAGTAATTGCAGAGTTTACCCCGTGAAAGTTGAATGGAAGAGTTGGGCTAGACCTGTATGGGCCCCTTAAACAAATTCAGCTGTGTTTACACTTTCTTCCCTGCTCCTTCCCTCTTTTCATTCCTTATTTTGCCTCATGTGCCATGAGGACCTTTCCATAGCCCCATGTCACTGGATTTTCTCCACATCCTAAACACAGATAATTGCTAATTAAGTCATTCACATTATTTCCTTTACAGAATGATGTTGGCCTGGTGGTTGTTTTTCTAGCAATAAACATCTTTCTGCAAGAGGAATTAGCTCACTCGAGCAGCTGGTTTCAACAACTCTCGGCATTTTCCTTCAGCACCCAGGGACATGTGATTTGTAGCTAAAACAAAATAAAAATGCGCAAAACTCTTCTCATTCACTCATACCAACAGTAGTCATTGCATAATTTTTTCAAATGACTGACTTCTTTCCAAATACATAAACAAAATTGATTGGTCAGCATTAAAACTGTGAGGACCGTGGTTGTCACTGCCATTGGATCTATTGACTCCTTTGTGGAGCCTCTCACAGCTGCCCGTGGCCATAACCTTGGGCTTGGGGTTGGAGTGGAGAAGAGCAGGCAGTAATGGCTGCGGACTGGAACCTGGCGGGAGAACCAGGGCAGGTGCTTCTTGGGAACGACCAAGAGAGAGTTCTTAAGGGTAAGGCCTGAAAACATCCTCAGTGAGGAAATGTGAACCTAAGTGGAAAACTATAAATAATGGCTCCTCTGCTCATGACTCAAAGGAACTGCAAAGAGTAGGTAGCAACAGAATACATCTTTCCTTTTCGTTTTATCTGAAGAGTTCCTAATGTTTCTTTAAGATGACTGTGTCCTCTTTTTCTTCTTCTTACAATGACTTGTCACTTCGGTTCTAAACAAATATTGTCTGATGCATTAGCATTTGAGTGGCTTAGAAAAATATAATTAAAGGTAAAACGTACTAAAGCTGAGCAACATAGATCCCCTAGTCACTCACTTTTAATTACATTTGGATGGATTCTTCGTTGCCATGGAAACTCTCTACCCTTACCAAAATTTTTAGGCAGGGATCTCCTCCAAGTTTCACAGTTCTGTATCTTAAAGACATTTCTTGTTCTATTTATGAGTTTAGAAGCTTTGCTGCAATTTCCCATTGGGATAACATGCAACTGTAGCTGTTGTCAGTTGCTCAAGACAGTTAATATAAAAGACACTGTGCCAGAGATTGTGAGTGAAGTAGTGGGGGTACCAACACATTCCATGGTTCCAGCACTGGTTTTGACTACCATCTTATAGTTTTTTCACCTGAGGGCCGGCTCTGCCAGTAGAATATGCTTTTAAGGCTATTAATCAGGATGGCCTTACATCAGTAGCTGTCAGAAGGAAAGACTGTGCAGTGATCGTTACACAGAAGATAGTACCTGAAAAACTACTGGATTCCAGGACTCACTTATTCAAGATGACCAAAACATTGCCAGTGTGATCACGGGAGTGACAGCTGACAGCAGATCCCGGGAACAGAGGGCACAATACAAGACAGCTAATTGGAAATATAAGTATGGCTATTAGATTCCTGTGGACATGCTGTGTAGAAAGAATTGTTGATATTACTCAGGTCTATGCACAGAATGCTGAAATGAGGTCTCTTGGTTGTTGTCTGATTTTCATTAGTATATTTGAAGAGCTAGGCCCTCGGGTGTACAAGTGTGATGCTGCGGGTTACTACTGTGGGTTTAAAGCCACTGCAGCAGGAGTTAAACAAGCTGAGTCAACCAGCTTCCTTGAAAAAGAAGTGAAGAAGAAATTTGCCTGGGCATTTGAACTCAGTGGCAACTGCAGTTACATGCCTGTTTACTGTGCTATTAATGATTTAAAACCTTCAGAGACAGAAATTCAAGTAGTTACTGTTGAAATTCCTGAATTCAGGATTCTTACACTAGCAGAGATTGATTTCACTTTTCTGTTCCACCAGAGAGAGACTAAACATTGTCCCTAGTTCACCAAATTTGTGATGCCACTTCTTCTGTGTTTGGTAACAATAAACCAACTTTATGAAGGTCTCTACGTTGAAAAAGGAGCTTCTTCCACTCCTCCCACTGCTGAAGTGGTTAGGACTCTGTATACAATGCTTTTGGGGGAAAAAATGTAAAAAATTAAAAAAGATTGTTTGCTTTCTGTTGTTACAGATTCTTTCTATATTAAACTAATTTCTTTATTGTCTTTGGCTCAGTTGGTTCATTAAACAATTCATGATTTGATAGAATCTGTCCAATATAGTGGCCATTGGCCACATCCACATATGGCTATTTAAATGTATATTATTAAAACTAAAATAAATGTAAATATAGTTATTCAGTAGCACTAGGTACATTTCAAGTCACATTAGCCACATTGTAAGAGTTCAATAGCCATCATTAGGTAGTAGCTACACATTAGACAGTGCAGATATACAGCATTTCCATGAATGGAGAACGTTCTATTAAACAGTATTACAAATAAAAGTTTGCTGACATCAGACCTATTCAATTTTATTTGTTCAAAAACAATAAGGGTCATGAATGACCTCACACTTAGAAGAAACCAAAGCTCAGTTCAGTGCTCTGTTGTAATCTTGAAATTCTTAATAATTTTGAACAAGGCTCTGAGTTCATGCACAAGGCTCTTCAAATTATGTAGCCAGACCTGCACTAGCTAAGATGAAGCTTGGCTGTTGAATTCTGTGTTTTCACTTCCCCTGCAATTGATTATTTTCCAGCCTCCTTTTTTTTTTAGAGCAAGGAAGAACAGTTGACACATGAGATAAAATTCAGGTGCCTGGAACCCTTTAGACCATCTCAACAGAGTCTTATCAGGGATCCAGCTTTAAATAACACCTCTTAGAAATGATAACAGCCTAAAACAAAGTTTTGGCAACTCCAATACTAAGAAAAAGTTTAGCATCTCTTAGTAACAGGTGTTTTCTATCATGAATCTGAGTTGCCCACAGTGGAATTCCTTCTTTTTATACAATCTTGCCAGAGCTCATTTTTAAGATTTAGTCTGACTTGTTTTGTTCTTCGTTCACTCATTCCTTTGTTCTTACAATCCTTTATTCAACAAAAAATGAAGCATCTGTTTGAGACACTGTTACAGGACTGAATAAAAAATTATGTGGCACATACCTACTATTGCTATCTGGTAAATTATGTGCTGCAATTAACCCAACATTAACAACAGGTACAGGAGGGCAGTAAAATCGAAGGCAGCCTGAGTATCATCAAGGATTTATCAGCTACTCTCCATGTTTCCCTGGCCACATTAAAACAAAAGAGAATGAATGAACAATTCCTACTGATTCATGTACTGTGTTCTAAAGAGGAAAATCTTCCAACCAAATTTTAGTTAGTTTTTTTTGGGAAAAAAAATATACCCAACCAGATAAAAAATAGCACAGATAATAATAATTAGTGATAATTTTGCAATTAATACTAAAGTCATTTTCACTTGTATTGGGAACTCATTGCATGATGTACCTTTCTGAAAAATCTGATTCCCAATTATGTTTGAGTTAAACTAACATTTGTGTTGATGCTGCTTTCCTGAGCTTATATGGTTCAGGTATGCATCGAGTGTGAAAGAAAAGACAGCATGTGACTACACAGGCCAGTGAAACTTTGCCAAGCCAGAGATACTCATGCTAAGAGCTGCAGTGTCACATAAAAACACTTCTCACATTTCAGTATCTTGGGAGGCTTGTATACCACATAAACTGAATAGGGAGTAAAGGCAAAGAGAATATAGTAGAAAAATAATGTGAAAAGAAAATCCTCACAGGTAAAGTTATTAGTCACAATGCATAACAAATGGTCCTGTATTTTTTTAAAAAAAATAGAAATGGAATCTTGCTATATTGCCCAGGCTGGCCTGTATTTTTGAAAGCTGAGTTCTTCCTACTTAATTCTGAGTTCCCTGGCAGCCAGAACCAAGAGGAAAACAAAACTACACTATGCACGGTGTTTCTTTACAGTGTTTTTTTTTTTTTTTTTTTTTGCTTTTGCTTTTTTTGAGACGGAGTCTTCCTCTGTCACCCAGGCTGGTGCGCAGTGGTACAATCTCAGCTCACTGCAAACTCTGCCTTCTGGGTTTAAGCGATTCTCCTGACTCAGCCTCCTGAATAGCTGGGATTACAGACACTCACCACAACATCTGGCTAATTTTTGTATATTTAGTAGAGACAGAGTTTCTCCATGTTGACCAGGCTGGTCTTGAACTCCTGACCTCAAGTGATCCACCTGCCTCGGCCTCCCAAAGTGCTGGGATTACAGATGTGAGCCACTGCACCCAGCCTATTTACAGTGTTCTTGAGATAAAAATAACCAACTCTAGATATCAACACCAATGTTTCTGTGGATCCCCAAAAGAGCACACTGTATGATTGTAGTAGACGACACCATCAGCCACAAAGTGGGGACTATTTGTTATAAGTCTTGTGATCTCTGTCATTTGTTTATTTGTTGACATTTATTTTTGTTAATGCTTAACATTTATAGAACAATTTTGTGGCTTTTCTGCAAAGGGGCAGATTTTAAAATATTCTATTTATAGCATTCCAGGAAGAACGCAAAAAAGAAGAAACAAAAGGAGAGGCAGGCAGGAAGACTGCTTAGGGAACAGAGAGCAGTCCTGAGAAATTAGCCCTGTTGGATTTAGATTCCTAAGCAATGACAAGAATGTCTTATGGGAAGATGCTAGGCATTTAACAGAAGCAGAGATGGAGTCCACAGAGTCCCTGAGCATGACATCTGGATAATATTTGGGGGCTCTTTAACCATATATATTTTAAAATACACTTTACTTTATAGAGCAGTTTTAGGTTCACAGAAAAACTGAGCAGAAGTACAGAGAGTTCTCATATACTCCCTTCCCCAACATCCACAGCCTAACCCACTATCAACGTCCTGCACACCAGAGTGGTGCGTGTGTTACAATCACTAATCACCCAAAGTCCATAGTTCAGATTAGTGTTCACTCTTGGTGTTGTACATTCTATGGGTTTTTGACGATGCATAATGACGTATCTTCACCATTATAGGCCCATATACTTTTATTCTCAAGAAATTCCAGTTCCTTGTAGTCCTGAGGCTTGACTTAAGCATGAGGTTAAGAAATCATTTAGGTTCTGTTAATAGCAGGTGTTTTCTACTATGGCTTCTGAGTTGTGGGAACAGGAGCTCAGAATATGAGAACAGCAGAACCATGTGGTAGAAATGTTCCTGCTCCGTGGTAGAAATCAACAGGTTCTAGGCCAAGAGAGTGGAGTAAGTGGTAGACTCTCAGCGCAGGAGTTGGTTTTTTTATAAACTCCAAGCTTGACTTTCTCTAGTCCTGGTCTGGAAAACTCCAAATTCTGGAGGGAGGTGGAAATAGCATGTATAATGGGAAATAATGGAGTGTGAGATAAATCTAATTAGGAAAAGCCAATTATAATCTTACCTCAGAAGACTGATGGTTAGGGAAATGGATTAAGTTTTAAAGTTAATTAGGCAATAATATAGTGCACCATTTGTTGAAAATCTTTCTAAAATTTACATGTTCATTTCAGACTTAAAATAGCAGCAAATTTGGGGGCCATATACCAGTGCCTAATTCCCCATTAAATTGCATGACAATACTAAAACTAAAGTTTGAAAAAGTACCAAAGTCAAGGTGGAATTTCCACTAACTGCATTACCCCTGTGTCCACAGTAAACACACACACACACGCAGGCGCGCATCAGAGGTAAAATTCTAGAGACAATCCCAATATGGTAAAGGACAAAAAAGAATTTCCCATATGATTGCCATGATCAATATTTGACATATTTTATATCAGAGACTTCAGTGCCCTCAAATTTTGGTATCTGAGAGGGGTACTGAACCAATTCCTCATGGATACCAAGGGCTGATTTGGTGTATACACAAACCCAATGCTAGCCATAGTCAGCTAAAAGATAATTTTGAAAAATCTCACTCATTAATGTCAAAAAAAGGAACCTCACCAAGAGAGGTGAACAAGCTATGTTGAAGAAACCACAAAACTAAATAAGGTTTCTAAGAGCATCTTGACATCATGTTGCTGGAAGACCTGATGCTATTAAGATGTTACTTTTTGAGAATTTAATGTATACCCTTAATGCACCATCAATTAAAATGCCCACTTTGAAGGAATTGATAAAATAATTATTTTATATAATTCATCAGAAAATAAGTTGAAAGGAAGAGATTGGAACATTTCAATAATATAGAAAAATGTGAGGGAATCTTAGGAGTCTGCTCCTAATGTGTTTGATAAAACTACAACAGTTAAAATGAAAAATAAATACAATTTTACATATATTTTGGAGTCAGACCTGGTTGGTTCTGTGCCAACTCCTAGCTGGGTTATCTTGGGCAAGTGGTTGAACCTTTCTAAGATAGTTTCTTCATCAAGAAAATGAGTATAATATTACATGTATTTTAAGATTGTGATTTGAACCAAAAGAGATAATCACTTAGCACAATTCCCACTATAATTCTACTATTGTTTTATTTGATAACAGAATCTTCAGGAAAATGTCTTCTATGAACCAAAAGAAGGTAACTTTTTAAATGTGATAAAGCAAATAATTTACAATGCCATAATATTATGAATCTATTCATGTTGCAGTAATACCTAATGCTGGGAGTGGTACAGTAAGGTAGACCAGAGTGTGTCACACAAGTACTGGAGGGTAGCTTAATAATGCTTACCAAGAGCTCCAAACATGGTTCTACCCTTTAATGAAGTAATTTAGTTTAGAAAAATCTAACCTAAGAAAAAGTCATATAAGAGCATATAGGTTAGTAGTTGTATTACATATATTTATATCTTCACCAGCGAAACTATTAGGTAAAACCTGATAAAGCCACATGAGAATATTTTAGGCTCTGTATATTTATGCAAATAAAGAATTATAAATGACATCATAAAATGTTCAGAGCAGAATAAAGAATGGATATGCTGTATAATCCCAAATTTGCAAGTTAAAGCCATATAGATTTCTATATATGGCAAAAATAAAATATAACATATGTTATCTCTGAATTATTAAATTGCTTTATGCTTTCTATATTTTCCAAATTCTACAATAAGCAATTACTTATAGTAGAAAATATGTCACTTAAAATAATATATATCAGAACAGATAAGCCACTGTAGACCAAGAAAAAAAGAAAAAAGTGTAAGATCTAAGCATTCTTTAAATGACATAAAATATGTCCACTTCCTGCCTTACTATGGTTATCTTGATTGATATTTTTGGCATTGATTTGGGTTATTTTAAAAGGCTTGGGATTTTCTCTGAAAATATGAATCTTTCTACAGCATTTCCAATATTAGACTATTAGGCCTAATGTGTGTTTGGGAGAATGACAGAATAAACACTGGAATCATATATATAAATATTTATGTCTTAATCGCTATCAACAGCATTACTGTTATAATTTTTCTTTTTCTCTTAAAAAGGAAATTCAATGAAAAGAAATTGAGGGTCACAGGTATTTAGATTCTTGTGATTCTCCTCCTCAATGAAAATGACAGAGTACCTATATGTAATCATTTCCTTTATCATTAAAGAAATGAGCATAGCGCTTGGGACACGTATCTTGGTGGGAATTCCAATTTACTCACTAACTACATGACTTTGACCAAAAACTTCACCTCTACCAACCTCGGTTACCTCAGCTAAAACATGGGGACAATCCTGAGTCGTTTTGAGGTTATTCCTGACACACCTGTGGCTGGGAATGGAAAATCCAGACTACCCCAGGGAACTAAATTTATGGGACAACATTTTAAATAGAAAACAATGTGTAGTTTTAAAATGTGCTGTATTTAGAAGATGAGAACCAATCAATCCAAATGTTCTTTTAGCGGTACAGAAAAAAATTGATTTTTAGAACAGGGTTAGCAAAAACAAATTGTTAAAATTAGAATAACAGACCAGAGGATGTGTTTGGAGCTAGATTTACTATTTGGCCTCCTTGCATTTGTAGAATAAATGCTTAATACATTCCCCAGCTCTCACCCCCAACTTGCTTCGCCCCTTTCTTCCTTCCAGGATCTTAGAAATTAAGTTATCTTATAAATTAAATATTCTAATTCAAGAGGCCAATATTGATGTATAATCTGGTAAAGAGAAGACAAAGACATTCTGCATGGTTGGTGGGAAGCAGGTGGCAGGAGGTCAGGTGGGTAAAAAATGTACTGCAGTGGCCACCTGAAGAGCAGAAGGTTTCTTTCTACCAATAACTAGCTAATTCTTGGTAGAAATGGTCCACCTTCAACTTCCCTAATTTTAGAAACATTGTTCTTTTTGTTTACCAGATATGTGTTATAAAATGAATTATGTCTTCTCACCCCAATTCATAGGTTCAAGCTCTAACACCCAATGTGATTGTATTTGGAAAGAGGGCCAGTACAGAGGTAATTAGGGACAATCGAGGTCATGAGGATGGAGCTCTAATCCAATAGGACTGGTGTCCTTATAAGAAGAGGAAGAGATTCCAGACCTTTCTCTCTTCACTCACACACAGAGAAAAAGGCTATATGAAGACACGGTGAGAAGGCAGCTATCTGCATGCCAGGAAAAGAGGCCTCAGTAGACACCAACTCTGCCAGCCCCTTGCTCTTGAACTTCCTGCTTTCAGAACTGTGAGAAAATAAATTGGTGTTACTCAAGCTATCCAGTCTACAGTTATTTTGTTATAGAAGCCCAAGCTGACTAATAAAATGTGTTGCTCCATTAAAAAACAACAACAAATTCTGATTCACTGATATTATAAGTGAAGACAGCTTACACACTCCCAAATAACTAAAACCTATAAATAAAATGAACTTCATCTGAAACTACGCTGAACACATTTACAGATGGTAAACCACAGACTACATCTGAATCTCTAGAGATTAAAACATCAACTCAAGATTTTGCAGGATTGTCAATTTAAACATTATTTGTATAACGTGATACATAAAATCCTAGCATTTTTATTATAACTTTATGGTTTTTGAGTACTTTTAAAATAGGAGTTTGTGACAGCAATGTAATAATTATAGCTACTGAAGTAACGATGAATGACAACACATTGGGAATCTCCTGTATTGGATGAGAAACAAATGGAGTCAGATTTTGCAAAGCCCAGTGATTGTATGGATATATACAGATGACTTAAAGATTTCACACTACTCTGCTTTACACAGGTTCTTTGAAAAGTGAATAAAACTCAAGGGCTGTGGCATTTTTATTTGTGGGTATTTGGATTTGTAAATGTACATATCAACTGTTTGAAAATCAGAACTCTCTAGGGCCTGGGCAAATAAGCAGAACATAACAGAAATGCTTTATATCCACACCCATTATCTTTACAGTATTTAAAAAGATGAAAAGTAGCTCAAGTGAGGACCTGAGTGTGTGTGGGGGGAGAAATACTATAAATAAAATATTCAGAAATCTGCAAAGTGATTACTGTAGGAAGAAGAATCAATATGAAGAGCACAGTGCTGTTTGGCTCTTGTCTTTCTGCCTTTTTTAGCCCTGGGCAGAGGGACAGTCTTGATAGAAGAAGAGCTAAAACATTGACTGCTGGCATGCAGATGTACATTTTGGCCCAAGGCTGTGTGAGTTAATCACCAAAGGGGAAAATGATAGCATTCGGTTTTGGCAGTAAGAGTTGTAGAGTTTGCAAAATGATAGGCCTGAACAATAAAAATATTGGCTCAGTGGAAGAAGGTGGAGACCAACACTAAGGAATCTAATACGGAGATTGGAGAGACCATCTTGTGTATCCTTGTTTTAGTAAGTGGATCTCAATTAATCAACTCTGTGGCCTGTGGCTTCAGTGGCCTGTCCTGGTCTCAGGACTTCTCAGAAGCCATTCCCAGTCTCTCTTAGAACCTAGCTACAAGGATTAAAGGAATAGCTCCAATCCTGGATTTTGCAACATGCTGGATGAGTATCTCAAGAATAATCTACCAAAGATAAATCCATTTGAATTCCCTTTCATTTAAATACAAATTGTATGTATCAATTTGAAGAGTGGAAGAAGGCATCAGAAAAGCAAAGATTTTAAAAAGCAAACACCTAATTTTGCCTTTTTGCTGATGGCAGAATATTTCCACATTTAAAAACTAATGTGAAATCTTCATTAATTTTATTCTTCCTTATCCTTAAGTATTATACTTAGCATCACAGAACTGGAAGGTAACTTGGTGATTAGCTTATTTAAGCCCTCAGTTTTATTCCCAAAGCCCAGAAATTTATAACTGCCCAAGACTCATAGGTGTTCCATAGAGCCACAAATGCTTCATGTCCCAAACCGAGCTCATTATGGTGCACCAGATTTGTTCCTTGTCTTAAATCGTTTATTTCAGCCAATAGTGGAAGTATATTCCAATTACCTAAGAATTTAGAAAAATTTTAAACTCTTTTCTCAATCCCAAATTATATTATCTATTCATTCATTCATTTATCTATTTATCCATCCAGCATTGACCTGTCTAGCAAGAAACTCTGCTAGACTCTTTGTACATAGCAATTAAGTAGAATACAGTCACTGCTGTCCAGAGTTTCAGTGTCTGGATGGAGAAAGTGTGTATGCAAGTAAACAGTGAGTGAAGTACTCTAAAGGAATACTGTGGCAGAACAGAGAATAAAGGTCTAAATTCTGCTTGAGGTAGAGTCTACAATACTTGAAAAAAAAAGGCCTTTCCCATTAAGCTCTGACCGTTCCATAGGATATCCCCTGGTGGCTGGGAGAAGGAGGAATGGCAGACACCATCACCTGGGTTATGCCAGCAACCTCCTAACTAAGGGGAATTTCAGTCTTGTTCCCCTTAAACCTATTCTCTCATCTACAGCCAGACTGCCTGCACAGACTTCCTAACTCTCCTTCCCTTTTCCCCCTCTTCCTTCATTCTTTCTGCTCTTGTCACTTTGCTTTCTGTTAACCAAACATAACCATAATTAATACTTTTGTTAGAGTGAAAATAGAAGAATGAAATGTCTGCCTCTAAAACATGCATATAGACAGAGTAAGAAAGCAGGTTGTTCATTCAAAAATGCAAATTAAGTAATGCTTACAACTCTTCCGTGGTTCTCTATCTTACATAGAATAAATTCTATTTTTTTCTGAGACAGGGTCGCACTTTGCTGCCCTGGCTGGAGTGCAGTGACACATTCACAGCTCACTGCAGCCTTGACCTGTTGGGCTCAACTGATCCTCTCACTACCATCTCAGCCTCCCTAGCAGATGTGACTACAGGTGTGTGCCACCACACCCAGCTAATTTTAAAAATTTTTTCATAGACACGGAGTCTCACTATGTGGCCAGGCTGATCTTGAACTTCTGAGCTCAAGCAATCTTCCTGCCTTGGCTTACAAAGTACTGGTATTATAGATGTGAGCCACTGTGCCTGGCCTAAAAGCCAACTTCTTAACAAAGATGGTAAGTACATACTGACCGCCCAAATTCTTAACACAGATGGTAAGTATGTATTGATTGCCCGGATTCCTTAGGGGAAACTGCATGTCCTCAACTCATGAGGAGTTGGCTGGGCACAGGCGACACATCCAGGGCTACCACTAGCCAATGCAACCTCTGTTTGTAAACTAGAATAAGATGTTCTCTCCCTACACAGATAAATTATAAAAGTCGCCCCCTTGATGGGGAAACAGCCCTATGCATACACAGACAGGCAAGCAGATATCAGCTTGTGCAAATGAAAAGCTGACTTTTCCTCCAGGAAAACACAGCTCCATCCCAGGATACATGGCTTGGTGAGCAAATGGGGCTGGATTTTGGCCCTCATTCACTCTCCATGACTGGATGCCTTTGTGCAGTGCACAAACTGTGGACAGATGATCTTCACTGCAAGCAGAGACTGATTCCTTCTAAGTACAGTGCTCGTGTCAGGAGTAGGTGGGTGAACAAAGAGTCAGTCTTTCATCGAGACTGATCAATAGATGTGAGGACAAAGAAGACTTCCCCCCCTGGGGTTACTAACCTGGAAAACTGTGTATTTTAGCCTGTTGTAGTCATTTTTTCACCATGTGGGAAGAGAATATATGTAAATAAAGGAAATGCACAGAAGTAAACAGACACACACACACAGAGACAGGGAGAGAGAAAGAGACCTGATGCTACTCTCTGATCATTTACCTATATTCAGCTAAGTCTCAGGCCTCGTCTACCTGTAGGCTGTCTAGTTAGGTAAACCAATAGATTCCAACTTTTTTTTTTTTTTTTTAGACTGAGTCTCACTCTGTCTACCAGGCTGGAGTGCAGTGGCGTGATCTCCCCTCACTGCAACCTCCGCCTCCCAGGTTCAAGTGATTCTCCTGTCTCAGCCTCCCAAGTAGCTGGGATTGCAGGCACATGCTGCCACGCCTGACTAATGTTCTCTATTTCAGTAGAGACACGGTTTCACTGTGTTGCCAGGCTAGTCTCAAACTCCTGAGCTCAGGCAATCCCCACACCTTGGCCTCCCAAAGTGCTAGGATTGCAGGCATGAGCCACTGCGCCCAGTCGATTCCATCTTTTAAAGTTCACTTGTGTCACTAAAATATTGTCATAAAAATAGCCCATATACATGTAACTTTTTTCATATGCAAATTCATATGTCTATAAAAATCCTATGCAAGAGAAAACAATATGATTAAGACAATGTGGAGTACTGGGGACTGTGACAAAATTGGGAACCATTGCCCTGTCTTGAAGTACCTTCTGCTTATCTCCAATTGACGTGAAAAATGTATGCCCAGCAGAGATGAGTCTTCTACTTTTATTTTGAAGGGTATTTTGGAAACACAAATATTTATGCCAAAATCTTCAAATTTTTAAATCTTATCAACTAACTAGGTAATGTTAAAACACCATGCAGTCAAATGTAATATATTTGCAGGCCAGATCAAGTCAGCAGTTTGGAACTTCTAACATAGGTTACTGTAGAATGTGTTCTGTTTTTCCTCTGTGCTCCGTGTCATTCTACTCCCAAGTACCTTCCATCTTACTCTCTCCAAACTTCTTTTTTTTTTTCTGAGATGGAGTTTCAGTCTGTCACCAGGCTGGAATGCAGTGGTGTGATCTCGGCTCACTGCAACCTCTGCCTCCTGGGTTCAAGCGATTCTCGTGCCTCAGTCTCATGAGTAGCTGGGATTACAGGCACCTACCAAAATACACAATTAATTTTTGTATTTTTAGTAGAGGCAAGGTTTTGCCATGTTGGCCAGACTGGCCTCCAACTCCTGACCTCAAGTGATCCATCCGCCTTGGCCTCCCAAATTCCTGGGATTAAAGGCATAAGCAACCGTGCCCTGCCTCAAACTTCTTTCAGCTCCTTGAATACCCCACTCTCTTTGGAACCTCCAAACTCCTGAGAATGCTGTTTGTTACCTCTTATTGAAACTCTTTTGTCCTCCCTTCTATCCTTTGATCTCAGCTTAATTGTCATTTCTTCCAGAAAACTTTCTCCAGCATCATAAGTCTGGGTTAGATATGATGCTTCTGTGTATTTTTTTGAAAAAAAAAAGAAGAAGAAGAAACAAAGAAACAACAAAAAAAAAGTTCATTTGAGTTCATAAAGAACTTTGTGGCTGGGCCCGGTGGCTCCCGCCTGTAATCCCAGCACTTTGGGAGGCCAAGGCAGGTGGATCACAAGGTCAGGAGTTCAAGACCAGACTGACCAGCATGGTGAAACCCTATCTACTAAAAAAATACAAAAATTAGCTGGGCATTGTGGCTTGTGCCTATAATCCCAGCTACTTGGGAGGCTGAGGTAGGAGAACTGCTTGAACCAGGACCCGGGAGGCAGAGGTTGCAGTGAGCCGAGATCGCACCACTGCACTCCATCCTGGGCTACAGAGTGAGACTTCATCTCAAAAAAAAAAAGAACTTTGCATGCCAAGGTAAAGACTGAAATTATTTCTCTATTAGTGGTTCTCAATCAGGAGGAGGACCTATGATACCTAAAAAAAAAAACGTAAGGCCAGGTCCGGTAGTTTATGCCTGTAATCCCAGCACTTTGGGAGCCTGAGGCAGGTGGATCACGAGGTCAGAAGTTTGAGACCATCCTGGCTAACATGGTGAAACCCTATCTCTACCAAAAATACAAAAAAAAAAAAAATTAGCTGGGCGGCATGTGCCTGTAATCCCAACTACTCAGGAGGGTGAGGCAGGAGAATCACTGGAACCCAGGAGGTGGAGGTTGCAGTGAGTGGAGTTCGTGCCACTGCACTCCAGCCTGGGTGACAGAGCAAGAGAAAGAGAAGAGAAGAGCAAAGTGAAAAGAAGAGAGAAAAGAAAAAAGAAAGAAAAAGAGAGAGAGAGAGAAGGAGGGAGGGAGGGAAGGAGGAAGGAGGGAGGGAGGGAAGGAGGAAAAGAAGGAGGGAGGGAGGGAAGGAGGAAAAGAAGGAAGGAGGGGAGGGAAGGAAGGAAGGAAGGAAGGAAGGAAGGAAGGAAGGAAGGAAGGAAGGAAGGAAGGAAGGAGAGAAAATGTAAATATCTGGGTCCCATCCTCAGATCCAGGACTAAGCCTAGGACAAAAAATTTCAGGATATTCCCCAAAACTCAGCAATCAAGATAATGTTTGGAAGCAATACTTTTAAAAATCAAAATTAATGCAAAAAATTCCATAATGAACAAAATACCGAATTTTTAATAAAGACAGAATGGTAATTACCATATTTCCCTTTAACTTTAAGCTCCAATATGACTTGGTACAACATTTCTTTATTCAAATTTTGATACTTTTTTCATTATGGATTTTTGCATTAAATTTTATATTTTAAAATATTACATTAAATTAGTATTTACCTTGAGTAACGAAGTTTTGAAATACCCTTAAATTTTGTGCCTGAAGAAAGTGCCTCCCTTGCCTCACCCTAACCCTAGCCTTATTCAGGTGTAGCATAAGAATGTACAATAGTACATTTCCACTTCTCCACTTCCAGCCTTTGTGCTAATGTTGTCATTCATTTTATTCATTTATTTATCTGTTATTTTTTACATAATTATAACTTCATACAATGCTGTCATTATTTTTATTTATACTGGCAATTGTCTTTTAAGATTTATATACTTATCCATATAGTTACCACTGGTGCTCCAGATTCCTTTGTATAGAAACACATTTCCCTCTGATATTTTTCTTTTGCCTGAAGTATGCCCTTTAACATTCTTGTAATGCAGGACTGCAAAGTATAAATTCTTGCAGCTTTTGTGTGTTAAAAACACATCTGTATAAATAATGATATTTTTCCTGCATATAGAATTATAGGTTGACAGGATTTTCCCCCAACCTCATACTTTAAAGATGTCCTACTATCTTCTAACTTCATTATTTCTGATGAGAAATCTGCTATAATCTTGTGTTTGTTCTACTGTACCTATTGTACTTTTTTATTATGCCTTCATTAAAGATTTTTATTCTTATTACTGATTTAAAGCAATATTTTATTATGGACCTTTGTATAGTCGCCTTCATGATTTTTGTGCTTGGAGTTGGTCAAACGTCTTGGGTGTATGGAATTGTAGTTTACCTCAAATTTGGAAATGTTTCTGTAATTATTACTTTTTCTTCCCTTTCTTCCATTTTCTACTTTCCTTCAGAACTTACAGGTATATTAGGCCCTTTGAACTTGTCCCACACTTCACTGATTCTTAGCTCATATATGTTTTAAAATACTTTTTTCTCACTCTGATTTTTATTTGGTATTTTGGTCTTTTTATTTTTGGTATTATAAATATGTATATTGCTGTGTCTTCAATTTCACTAGTTGTTTCTTCCAAAATGCCTAATCTATTGTTAATCTTTATACATAATTTTTATCTCACACACTGTAGTTTTATCTATAAAAACTGAATTTGGGTATTTTTATATTGCTGATATTTTTACTTTTTGAACATATAAATATAGCTTTAATAATAGTGATAATGTTCTTTTTGCTAATTGTAACATCTCTGTCAGTTCTGGAATGGTTTTGTTTGACTGGTGTATCTCTTTATTGTGGGTTGTAATTTCTTGCTTCTTTGCATGCTTGGAAACTTTTGATAAGGTTCCAGGCATTGGGATTGCTGGTACTCTGTCTTGAAAACTCTAACCACCTTAGTCTTTCCATACTCTTAGACTCATCTCCTCAACTCAGGGAATACACTAGGCTCTTGCTGATCTCTGTATCAAGGCTGGGAAACTCTCTAGGCAGTAAGCTGGGACAATAGTAGAGCTTATTTCATTTGTTTCCTGTGTTTCATGGATCACTGTCCTTTGTTATCTAATTTTCAGTGTGTTGAAAAAATGTTGTTTTACATATTTTGCCCATTTTGGGATTATTTAAGATGGGAGGATAAATCTGGTTCCTGTTATTCCATCTTTGCTAGAGACAAAACTTTTTGAATCATTTATCCTCGATGTAACTCCCAATACATTTAGACAAGCCTACCTTCTTATCATTTGCTTTCTACTTGTCCTTTTTGTAAATGATCTTTTTGTCTCTCAGAGCAAGGAGAGAAAATTTTGCTTTCATTTTGATTATTTTTGACTACTCTATTTTTTCCTTCTACTAGTTTGAAAGTTCTGCCTTCTCTTCCTGTTATTTTAAGGTTACCTCAGCACTATCACAGGCAGCCATGGTTTTAAATACTATTTTTATGTGAAATGGTTATGCTTTTCCTCAGAAATTCAATAACTCATGCATACTTTATCATTAAGTTCTTCTCAACTTACATACTATTATTTTCCTTTATTTTGATTCTATATATTTATTGACTCCCAAGATATTACATTTGATACTACTCATTTAAGTACATCCAATGCTTAACATTTTTATTGCTTCTTAACCCCTGCATAAATATATGGCTTTCTACTGGTGTCATTTTCTTTCTCCTTAAAGAATAGCTTAGGTCTGCAGGTGGAAAATTCTCATAATCTTTTATTTCTGCATGAAATTTTTTTTTATTTTACCTTTGCTCTATGCTTTTTCACTGGGCATAGAATAATAAAACAGCATTTATTTTCTTTCAGCACACAGGAGATAGTATTCTATGTCTTCTAGTACTCTAGTTTTTGAGAAATCAGCTGAAATCTAATTATTGCTCCTCTAAAAGCAATCTCTTTTTTTTCTGGCAGATTTCAAATTTTTTCTCTGTTCTTTGGTTTTCTGCAATTCCACTATGATGGGTTTGGGCTGTGCATTTTTTTGTATGTATCCAGTTTGAATTTTTGAATCATAGATCCATATCTTTCATTAATTTAAGAAAATTTCAGCCTGTACCTCTTCAAATACTGCTTCGGTTTCATTCTTCTTCTCTCCTCTTTCTTATTTTGGATTTGCAAAAACATGTTTGTTTATTCTCCATTAACACTTTTTTTTTTAATTTTGCATTTTTTAAATCTTGTCCACCTTGCTTCCTTCTGAATACTTTGGTTTTATCTATCTTCCAGTTCACAAATTCTCTTTTCAGATGTGTTTAACCTGTTACTAACCACGTCAATTGAGTTGTTGTCAGTTACTGAATTGAGTCAGTTATTGTGTGCTTCAATTCTAAACTTCTGTTTGGTTCTTTTCTAATCTGCTGCCTATTTATTTAATGGTTCTATATCCTCTGTCAACATTTTCAATCTTGTCTTTAATTTCCTTGAACGTCAAAAGGATAGCTTTTTAACATCTGTGTCTGATAATTCCAATATCTGGAGCTCTTGTAGGGCTATTTCTATTATTGGTTGTTTCTGTTTGTCTTTCTTTAAGTTTTATTGTCCCTTCATGTGGCTAGTTATTTTTTATTGCATATCAGACATTGTATTTAGAAATATTTTATAGAAATGATTTGATAATATTGTCTTTCTCCAGATAATTTTTTTTCTTCAGTCAAGCAACTGATGCACTAGCAATCCATTGTTTTATTATTCAGTTTCAGAATTAAGTTCTTTTTTTTTTTTTATCAGCTAGACCACTTGAAAATGGATTACTGCCCTTGTGGGACATTATTTACTTCTGGTTAATTTTGTCTTTAAAGTCACAATGCAATGTAAAGCACTTAATATAAACTCTACCCTTGACAGGCTCCAAACTGCAGTTTACTTCTCAACAGTCCGAGACTGTCTTGTGCTGGCCAGCATCTCAGCAGTCTCACTGACATTAGCAAACACCCTCGGGAAAAAGAAGTATCAAATGACATTTTCCCTCTCTGAACTTTTGTCTTCCCCTGGATTGCGGCCCAATGAATCTGCTCTAACTTATAAATCCACCAGTGCCTTCAAAAACACAGTCCACTTCACCCCTTGCTGATTTTTCTCATTATCTTTAGTAGGAGGATTGATCTGAATTTTTAAATTTTTAAATTTTTAATTTCCTGTTAATCCCAGCACTTTGGGAGGTGGAGGCGGGCGGATCACAAGGACAAGAGATCGAGACCACCCTTGCCATGATGAGACCCCGTCTCTACTAAAAATACAAAAATTTAGCCGGGTGTGGTGGCACGCACCTGTAGTCACAGCTACTCGGGAGGCTGAGGCAGAAGAATCACTTGAACCCAGGAGGCGGAGACTGCAGTGAGCCGAGATTGCACCACTGCACTCCAGCATGGCGACAGAGCAAGACTCCATCTCAAAAAAAAAAAAGAAAAGAAAAGAAAAGAAATATCTTGAGCATCTGCATTTTCCATTTGATTTGTAAGAATATTATCAAAAGTTCAAACTCATAATTTTTCCTAATATACTGTCTGGTTTAAAAATTGCCAAAGAAATATTCTGGGGACACAAAAACTATAAAAAATTATAATATGCTTTAATAACATAAATTGTTTCTATTCAACCAAAAGTATGAAAACACTTTATTCATTGAATATTAGACTTTATCACTACTTCTTTACTAAACGAACATTTTAAAATATTAACTTTAATTCCTAGTTGCTGTTGTGGCTGTGATTTCCTGACTCCCCATCTTCCTGACTACTGCAAAAACAGCAGCACCCTTGGTGAGCCAGTTTTGCTATTGTTTTGGGTGTCATTCCTAGAAGCTCAGCCTCAAGTGTGTGTACTTTATTATTTTGTAAGCCTTTAGTTACCTGAAGAACTAGATTGGCTTCTACTCACTACACCTGATAAGCAGGCTGCTGCATGAGTAAAGTCTCAGAGACTTAAAATGAGATGGGACATGATCAGAGTTGTGTTGCAGAAAGATAACTCTGGCCTAAAGAGGGTCACCACAGGGGCAGGAAGGTCAGCTAGAGAAACTGTCTAGTCAATTTTATTTACCTGATATTTCTCAAATCTGCATTTCCTGTATTGCCAAGGATTGGGACTGTACCATATAACTCTGAAACTCTTCCACCACTTGATTAATCATCTCCTTTCTCCTCCTCTCTATTCTTTGCTTCCCCTTCATACCATTGCCAGAGGCTCTGTGAAATTCAAACAAAATGGTGTTGCTTCATTGCTCACTGGTCTTCAGTGCTGCTCTATCATCAACAAATGTCCTAGCATTGGGAAGAAATTTCTTTATAATGTATCTCCTTTTTTCTTATATCCTACCATTTTTCCTGTGTACCTGGTCTCTAGTCATGCCTGAATACAAGGCTTCAGGAAACACGGGATCGTTTTTTGTGACTGCATACCTCTGTATGTGCTTGTCCATCTCCCTCTCCTCTTGTCTCTCTTGCAGCTTTTTCACATCTTTCAATATTTAGCTCAAAGATTATTTCTTCTGTGAAGGCTTCACAAGGAAAGGAACTCACACTTTCCTCTGTGTCCTCACAGTATCCTCACTTTTCTCCATGGGAATTGCCATCTCTTCTACAGGAAATGGGTCTTGCTAAATTTTTTTGTGCCAGTACAAAACACAGCTGCTGGCACATAATGAATGAACAACATTGCTTGTTGAATGAATAAACAAACTGTTTGCCACACTTGGATTTCAGCCCAGTTCTAGGATTCTCCCTACCACCCCATATTATTTCTCTCCTTACCTCATAAATTCTACTGAGACTAAATTAATAGCTCAATTGTGGAATGATCTACAATTTATACTGCAATATCCTTAATTTCTTGGATTGTCTATTTACTGTTAAAAGAGAGACATCTTTCTAATTGTCAATAACTTTATCCATTGCACATTAAACACACACACACAAACACACACCCCACACACATACATACAATCACAGCTAATAGAATTGAAGAAGCTACAAACAGCTCAAGTGTTCTACGATAAGGGGAAATTATAAAATAGGCATTTATATATATTGTTTAGTCTGTGTTCTAATAATATTCCTTAATTCTTCTAATGTGTCTAGTACCATCCTCAGATCTGGGGTTGCAGTCACATTAATCAGGTAACCCACTCGCTCTCAGACCTCCTAGCATAGAGGGGATAGACAGGAACTAACACAGTTGCACAAATAATTATACACCCCAAAATTGTTAGCTGTGCAAAGAAAGAAAAGCACAGGATATTAGAAAATCAGGAGGAGCCCATCTGGTCTTGAAGGTGAGGAAGTCTTCCCCAAGGAGAAGTCTGAAGTGAGATAAGTAGGAACAAATAGATACAACAAGGGCAGAAAATTCCAGAGAGAGGGAACAGAATGTACAAAGCCCTGAGATGGAAACAATCATGAGATATTACAGGAATGACAGGAGGCCCATGTGGCTGGATATCAGGAAGCTAGAGGTAGAAAGGCATACATGTGAAGAGGCAGATGGGAGTTGGATCATGTAGAATCATAGAGGCAAAGTTAAAGATTTTGTTCTCTATCCAAAGGTCAATGGGAGGTCATTTAAGGACCACCGCTACTCCTTAAATTCATTTTATCCATAGCACCAAAAATCTAAAATCATGCCTTTCAATGAGAAAGTAAATAGAACATCAACGGTCTTGATCACCTCTTCTCCAAGTATTCCGGCAGCACAAATGGATTTTCAATTTAAAGTACTTTAAGTAAGGAGGAAAAGGCTTCTGTCTTATTCTAGAATGAGCAAGTCCTGCTTTAGAATATGCCCACAAGAAAATCCTATGGGAGTTCGTTCGATGACAAACGTTACCGCCAAGCTGACCCAAATATTATCAACAACTTTCTTTTTCCCAGCCTCCCCTGTGGCTCGGGGTGAACATGGTAGAGAATTACAGCCAACCAGATGTAAGTTAAAGTCTTATGAGTGGGGATTATGCTTCCCTCATGAAAAAAGAGAGATTTGGCAGAAGCCTCCCTCTCCTCAACCTTTTTTTTTGCCTGTGGTTTGGATTTAAGCTGTGAAGATACAGCAACCATACTGTAACCCTGAGACCACAGCATGAAGTCAAGATGTCTTCTACTAAGAAAAGAAAAGAAAGAAGAAACCAAAAGATATGAAGAGGCTGGGTCCCCGATGACTTTGCTGGGTAGCAACCGTAGCCTTAGACCTTCCTGGATTTCTTAGAGAAAAATTAAACCTCTAATTTTTAAAATGACTTCAGGTTTTCTGATCTTTATTTTATTTTGTTTTTACAACTAAACTCATTCCTAATTGATGCAGCAGGGTCTTTAGGAACTTTGGACAAGAGGGAAAAGGATGGTCTAGGAGATCCAGGAAATCAAGAATGAGCCTGCTTCTACCAAACTTCCTCTTCTACTAGAAAACCAGGATGGAAGGGGAATGGACTATCAAGTCCATGACTATGCCAAAATCATGCTCCGGGTCAGGTTTGAGCCCCAGCTGAGGTCCGAGGGGAGTGGGTGGATGGGCAGAGAGCTGAAAGAACACTCGGGGTGGGGGCACGTAGGCAGGTGAATATGGTTTTATTCAGCAGCTCTCTCATGCTGTCTGCTCTGTTTAGGCTGCTGGCTTCAGATGCTCTCACGCACAGCTGCGGGGCCGGCTCTCCCTTCAGGGTCAGCAGCTTAACTCTTTCTCTCTCTGAGCATGAGCCAGTTTCTGGCTCCCCCGATCCTTCTGCAAGACAGACAGCTTTGGCTCTTTTTCTCTGAGCACGAGCACGCCAGCGCAAGAGCACCTATACAGCGTCCGCAGGGCAGTTATACCTTCTTTAAACAATAGTGGATCCAAGTATGAGCTTACACAAACAAGTTATATAACAAGTGGAGTATACGCCTGAACTCACTGAGTCATGCAGGCCTGCATGTCTGCCTCAGCCTAATTCTTGACCAAAGCACATCCATGTACCTTACATGGACCAAGGGTAGTTAGATTGCCAGTGTCGACTTCAGGTTTCTACAAGCAAGGGAGAAGGAAGAGTGTCATGTGATGCTACCTGCATTTTCTGCAATGTTTACTGTTTGATTTATGAACAAAACGTGCTGCCTCCTTCGGCTTCCTTGGAGATATTCTTACTCTGGGTTGCTTCATGTGCACTTGCCTGTAAGGCCTTTGATGGCCACGTCCTTCATCCTGGGACTCCAATTCTGAGAGTCAAAAAAGAAACATGAATGCTTGAGAATTTTCAGATGGTTTTTAGACACACTGTTGAACATGGTTAGTGTTAACTTATGATGTATCTCATTTATGTACCTGATGAGACTTTAATACTTTCTTAACTGTAAACTTTTTTAAAATTGAAAAATCTTTTCATTCTCACCACAAAAGCAGTGCATGTTCACTGTAGAAAAAGTAGAAGACTTTTTCTCTTTATTTCAAGTCCTTTAAATTCAAAATCCATTTGTGCTGCCAGAAGATTCTTTCAGATCAGAAGCGCTAATGACCTTTGATATTCTATTTACTCTCACATCAAGGGAATCTACAGAAAAAACGTAAGGGTCTTGATGGGAGAAGTCTGAGTGAGTCACAGCTTGATTGCAGCTAGCTGCCCTGTGCTCAGGGAGATGGCAAGGAGGCCAAGCTCACAGCTGATTTTTCTCAAGTGGCTTGACTTTAAATTAAATGAGGCTGTGAAGATATCTGACTCCCAGCCCCAGCGGTATCTTTCTGTAGCACTTCCATGGAGGTTAGGATTGGGCTTCCTCATTTATTGCTGCATCCTCTGCACCTAGCATGATGGAAGATGCAGTGAAGATGGGTACATTCTACACTTACTGAGAGTTGAATTAAACTCTCCTTGGAAATTATAGCCCAATATAAAAATCTCTGCAGATCACACCAAGGCATTGCACCTTGTAATGGGTTATTTTATTTGGGGGGGAAGAAAGGTGTGTCTGCAGCCAGGTGCAGTGGCTCATGCCTGTAATCCCAGCACTTTGGAAGGCCAAGATGGGTGAATCACTTGAGGCCAGGAGTTCGAGACCAGCCTGGCCAACATGGTGAAACCTTGTCTCCAATAAAAAAATAAATCTGTTGGACATGGTGGCACACACCTGTAATACCAGCTACCTGGAAGGCTGAGGCACAAGAATTGCTTGAACTCGGAGGCGGAGGTTGCAGTGAGCCAGGATCGTGCCACTGCACTCCAGCCTGGGCAACAGAGCAAAACTTGGTGGCAAAAAAAAAAAAAAAAAAGAAAAGTGTATCTGGGATGGGAGAGTCTTCTAAACATAAGCAAGCAGATTTCAACACAAAAGATGGTAAAAAGAGTATCTCCATCAATAACAGCAGTAATAGCTATTACTCATAATACTTACTGTATATAAGGCACTGTTCTAAATATTTTACAAATATTTAACAATTTAGTTCTCATAGATGCCCCTATTATGTCATCCCTATTTAAGAAATAAGGAAATCAAGACCCACAATGACTAAGTCACTTTACTCCAGGTCACATCACACAGCTGGGATGGAACACAGCTGCTCCAGAATCTGTCCTTCATCACTGCACAAACCTCCTCCTAAAAGTGTACTTAACACTAAGATCTTCTGGCTAAACTACATTCTGCAAGTTGTTTCTAGGGTTTATTTCTCCTTTGACTGGGGTCCACAAAGAGCTTAGAATTGCACTTGGCTCTAAGATTCAGCAGCATGGAGTTGCTGAAGCTCAGGAATTCTGCCTCATGAGTAAGAGCTTTGGGGTCTGTTTGGTTCAGTCACACACACCCTGTAAACTGCTACTGTGAGCCAAGCCCTCCAGACCTACCTGACATCCAGTTTTGAGGCTCATGCTTAACTTCTCTTGTTGGGAGAGCACTGCATTCAGAGGGATTCAACATTTGGGTGGCTTAACAGTTAACAGATGTTGTATTGGAGGGAGTTTTGGGAAGAAGCTTCTAGAAGTCTCTCCACAGCCTTTCTGTCCTCTGCCAGAGGACACAGTAAGAGTGTAGCCAAGGGCCCAAATCTGTCAGGATCCTCACAGGAAAAGATGGCACAATCCAAGTAGAATAAACCAGGAAGGGCTTATTTATAAGGCAATAAAGCTACAATAGTGACATGAGGTGTAGGGAAAGCACAGGGACCGTACAGAAACCCTTCTCCCATCCCCATTCCCAGAACTGGGGGAACAAAGAGAACAAGAGGCCGTGGCATCTAGAAGTCAGCTCAGGCCAGCTGGTTGCTTTGAGAGGAGCAGCAGCCTTCAGTCAGGGACGAAGTCAGCCCCAGGTGAGCTCACAGGCAGAGAACCAGGGGAGGAAGCACCCATCCTCATTCTCCTTTCTCTTTCAGATCCCTTGATAGGAGTCCTCCTTGGCTGGACCCCCCCAAAAAAGCAAAGGGGGTTGAGATTCCTTTGCTATCGTTCATACAAGTCAGGCCTCAGGGGCAGAGAGCAATGAGGAAAAGGTGAAAAGTGGACCTGGTAAGAGAAATGAACAATATCTGGCAGCAGGATCAGCCAGACTATTAACAGACTGAGGCCCATGCCAATTAGAAAAGGTAATAAATAGGTCCAAAGCATCAGAACAAACATCATGACAAAATGATGGCCTGTCTCCACTTTGTAAGAACTGTGAACTGAGAGTACTAAGCTAGCCTATGGCTGGGGGTCAGTGGGCCATTTTGTGCTCTCAGTATTGTGATAAAGAGTAGGTAGAAAATATCTGGAGGTAGAAAGAAAACCATCTCTACTAGGACAAAGGAACAACCACACAGATTTGGCAGTTACGATCCCAGAGGCAATGTCAGTATGACCTGTATCCTTCATCCTGGCAGAAGTGCTTGCTGAGGTCTGGTAGATGAACAACGTGCACTTTCATACATCATTGTATACAAACCATAGGAAAATTCGAGACCTAAACAAAAATTGTATCCAAGCCACACCTCTAGAATCTGAACATTAAACAACAAAGCAGTTAAAATGACAGTCGGCAAATAGCATCTAAGTGCCACATTCATCTTCTGTCTGTTTTTAGAAGTAAAGTTTTATTGGAACAGCGCCATGGTCATCCACGAACATGGTCTATGACAGCTTTCCTGCTACAAAGGCAGAGTTGAATAGACAGAGATTGTGTGGTCTGCAGTACAGAGAAGATTTATTTACTATCTGGCACTTTACAAGTAAGAGTTTACCAGCTCACAAATTCAGGTCAGTTCTTACAGATGGCATGGATGTACAGTAACATCATGTGTAGGTTTCAGATGACTGTGAGTCAATATCTACCACTAGGTCCAAACTTAGAAAAGGCAACAACTATGTCTGTCTTATTCACAGCTCAATCCCTGATGCGTGGCACAGACTTGGCACAGAATAGGGGCAAAGTGAATGTTCGTTGAGTAAAGGCTTGAATGTTCCTGAGTGCGGAGGATATAGGCATTTAGACAGGAACTTCCCTTTAAAGAGATGTGAAATAAACCACAGAATTTTATAGCATTTTTCCACAACTGGCTTTGTTTGGGATTTTATCTTTATCATCCTCCTTCAGCTCACTTGAAAATTTTAAATGTGAATTGTTTGAGGAAGAGAGGGAAAGTGACAATTGTCAACTGTGCATGGAGTAAATGAAATTTTTCGTCTGTCTCTCTTCTCTGATTATGTTTCCCATGTTGTATATGGACTGCTGATTTGGTAAACGAGGACTGAGCCTAGCATTGCCCAGAAGATTTCTCAGTAGTGTTAACGAAGGACCATGGAATTTGAGGAGGAAGAAAAGGAGAGTTTTATTTCCTATAAAGGATTACAACCTGCAGGTTGGGAAACGAAGCCTCCGGCCTAAACAAAAACACTCACTTCAGAGAAAAATAAGGGGAGGCTGGGATTTATGCCTGACAGGTTGACTATAGCTACATATTCAGTGGGTTATAGGAGAATTTTATGATAGAAACTAAATGCATGCTAGTGAATAAACATATATGTTATATACATCCCATGTTCACTTAGGGTAAATATTTAACATTAAAATGAAGTGACATTTGTCTCTTTATGTCAAAAGCTGAAACTCAGGGCAAAAATGTATCTTGTGTGCGGTCTGGGTGGACCGGCCAGCACCAGTCTGGGGTGGGCAGTCATTCATTAAGCAATGTTTTGTAAGGCTGGTCAGCTGTCACAGCAAAACCATAATGCGGGCAAGGGAGTTTTTGGCCACAACATAAGGTGGTCTGTTAAGGTCAGTGGAGAATTCTTCCAGACATTGTTTTTCAGGAACTGCTTTCTGTTTAACCATTGAAAAGCAAGTCTTCTAGCGGTTAGCAAGGTAGGAGAATGTTGACTTATGTCTGCCCTCCTGCCTTGCCAAAGCCAGAGAATCTGGTTTAAAGTTTTCTGGGATTTCTTTGTGCCACAAAAACTGTTTCATTCTGCCCTGGGGGTTTTAAGACTCTGTTTCTATTTCACAGTGGTTCTAAATCCTCAGAAGTGGCCATACTATTTGTCAGGTCTTTCTCAGCCTTTGCTGTAAAAGGAGTGAGACTTCAAAGCAATTCAAGAGATTTGCTTCCAGGTGAGTGGACTGGGAAAGAAGGTCAAATATTCACATGAGAAAACACCATCTTCTGAGGCATTCATTCATTCAAAAAATATTTATTGGGTGCCTATTCTGTGCCAAGGAATCTGTTAGGTTTAAGAGATACAATAGTAAACAAAAAAGACAAAATAAATTCCTGCCATCATGAAATTATATTCTCAATGTGTGTGTAATAGAGAGAGGAATAGAGGCAAAATTTTTGTTTAAAAGAAGTAAAATGTAGTACATCAGAGGTGATAAGTTCTATGGAGAAAAACAAAGGACCCCAGAGGGTGCTAGATTGGGAATATGGGAAATTTCTGCCAACTCTCATGGTAGGTAAATGAGTTCATTCATACTTTAGCATTTGGCATTACAAGAAACATCATTGTTGCACTAGAAAAGTAACTGGCTATTTGATCTTCACCTTAGGGAGGAAAATATTAAAAACTCAGCTTTCTGGGATTTTGAATTGTTAGCACAGTTAGAATAAAAATTCATTCTCCTAGCCTAAACCTCTTGAGTTCATCTTTGATATAACACACTTGCCCAAGTGGAAGTCACATCTTCATCCACCAAGAAAACAAGGACATGGAACCCAAAAGTTGGCCGAAGCTGACCATTTGAATATGGGCTGGCTAAACTCATAGAGAAGTTTTCTTATCCTGGTCAGAGACCTCTGCAATCCAGAGAACTATCCTTCACACTCCCTTTACTTCATTAGGCATTTTCCAATCAGAAGGAAGGACCCATGTTTCGGAAATTCTGATCAGAGACTTTGGGTGGTGACATATGAAAGTGCTCCTTCACGCATGCCAATGCCCACCCAACAGTGCTAAGCCCCTGCAAGAAAGCGGGGGCTTGGGGAGAGGGCTTGAGTTTGAAACATACTGCGAATTCATTGAAAACCATGAAAAAAGTCTTCTCGAAGACTTAATTGGCTTGGCCAATGAGATTGAATCATTGGCAAAACCACTTTTATGAAGCATTGTCCAGAGACTGAGGATAGAGCATAAAGATCTACACAAACCCCAGTCTCCTCCTAAGTAATGACAAGCATCTTCAGTGTCTGATGAAACAAAATCAAATTCCATCTCTCAGAAGGTGGGAAGGGAGCTATATGACCTACGCTGCACTCTAGAACCCCAGGTGATATACTGAACAGGAGTGGAGGGGAAATTATGGAAGAGCTGGAAAAACTTCCATGGATGCTCTTGGGGACACTTTCAGTGGGACTGAGGATATCTGGCTCCCACAGCTCTCTAGGGTGCTGGTTCCATATTGGGGTCCTACAGCCTCTTCCCTGGAGTGGATTGGTCTCTTCACTTCCCTTGCTTTCACCTGGGAGCCAATGAGTTTCCATAGTGTGGAATGGGGCTAGGGTTTCCCAGGCCGGAGACACAGTCCAGAAATCAACAAGACTAAATTCAGAATTTCCTAAGCCTCTGCATTCAGGGTTCTTCCAGCTCAGCTGGTTCCACAGAGCAGCCTTCAGAGCCATTCAAATATGCATCATGTCTCTGCTGCTCTCCTATGGACTTGTTGCCCTTTCCCACACTAGAGGCAGAGAAAATAAAATCTGTATCTTTAGCTTCTCTCCTTCTTAATTTATCTAGATTCTCACTCCAAATTTGAATATGTTACCTAAAATTGTTCTTAAGGTTTTTAAAGGTATGTATCAACAGAATCACTCTGTCATTCTCCCAACTAAACAGTTTAGATGTAACCCTCTGCCTGAGTTTATCATTTGGGCAATATTTGCCTGTTTGAGAACAGTAATAACTCCAGCCCTCTTCTTGTACTTATGCCAAAACATGCTGCATTTAAGAAGCACTGAAATTCCTCATGGCATTTTCTTCCTAATGTTTTAAATATTTGCTTATTTTTTCCCACAGGAAACTTGACAATTAATATGCATTCCTAAAACCATGCTTGTTGGTTTCCTCCCCTCCTCTGCCCACTCCCCGCAGTACTTCCCTCTTCAGCAAATCCTTGGGCAGCTCACTGTGGACGGTTCTCTTCATTTGACTGCTCATAGCAATGGGAGACATTTTCCTTTGCACTGCATGGTTTGATCAATGGCAGTTAGTTTTCTCATTTGCTCAGTAAATCTTAGCTACTGCCTTGTTTGGGACTCTTCTTCACACATAGGAAGCATCTTCAAAAGCCAATCAGACTCCATTATTTTTTAATCTTTCCTAAGTTCAGGCTCATGTTTTTCTCTTGATGACAACTCCACAGGCTCTATGTGGGGCTGGCCATGTGATGTAAGCCCCACCACCCTCTCAAAGCCAACAACTGCTTGCCAGATTTTGTTTCCCAGTTTTACATGAAACATCACAATGAAAGGAAATAAGGATTCAATGAAGATAAATTAGAAGAAACAGCTAACACCTACAGAAAAAAATTCCAACTTGCACACTCCAAGGGATCATTTTACAGCCTTTATTCTTTATTTGGGGGAAAATGAGCAGACTAGTCAAAAAATAAAACCAACTAATTTATATCTGCCCTGCCAGCCATTAAAATAAGCCAGTGAAACATGTCTCTGCTGAAATTCTTAGCTTTACATTTTCATCACAGGCAGTTTGCAAGCCATAGAATGGTATCAAATATCTGCAGAGCAGATACTCAGTACAGCAACAGGGAAGCCCTTTGTCACAAAAGGCCAAAGGCTGGACGCCATTCTTGAATCTCAGAAAGATCTGTTACCCACTTTTGTGGTAGACACAGGCGCTTGACACACTGGAACTAGATGAAGATATTGTAATCAGTAACTGTTCCCCATAATTAGCTATGTTTCCATTTAAGATCAGAATGGAACTCTGAATGAGAAGGTAGTAGATTTAAGTGTTTCAGAAGCACTTTTCATGGCTGGATCTAAATTGAGATTCAGCTGAATTCCATGAGTACTTAGGGGAAATCTGCTCTGCATATGCCACTGTGTTTAACATGGCCATCTTATTATATGACTCCAGGTGGAGGGATTCATGACCTAGTCCCTAAGAACGGTCTCCCTAGAATTCCTGCAGTCATATATGACGCCCATCATGTTAGATACCATGGGCCTTTCAAAGTCTGAGGAGGACTCTCCCTGCCTTCAAAGAGCTTATAGGCTGCAGGGAGGAAGAGATTGCTACAGGAGCAACTATTACACCAGGCAGAACAAGCTTAGTCACAAAATGCAAGTGAGTAACTAAAATCGAACTCTGAATTAACTCAAAATGTAAAGAATAGGCAAAAGAAGAGGATAGTGGGGAGAAAAAGAGCTGGGATTGTCTTGTGAGAGGCTCCAGTGTTTGGTTTTCAATTACTAAGTCATCAAGAATTATGCTTTTGGAAGACAAAACTGATAACAAGAAAAAATGGCACATTTTTCAGGAGTCTGGAAGACAGGTAGAAAGACACTGCAAATAGTCTAGATAAATGATAAGGGGGCCTGAGCTAGTGTGATAACAGTTAAAATGGAAGAAAGGTGATGGACTTGGAAGATGCTTTGACATTTATAAAAATTCATTTATATTAATCATAAAGTTATAGGTGAGAAAATTTGTAAAAAAACAAGGTGCTGATTAATCCCAATTTAAAAAATAAGAAACAATAGGGTTAAATATATTAGGTTGAACAATATAAATTGTCCTTTTTGTAGGTAATAAAATAGTTGACTATCGATAATTTCACAAACTTTATATTTCCCTTATAATAATTGTCCTTAAATATACAACTGTACAAAAAGCATAGCCCCAAACTTAGTAACTTTAAAAGAAATAAGAATTAACTATGAATAGAAGAGAGCCAGAAATCATTTATTTAGCAGTGAAACAGGTAAGAGCATGTTTTGAAGAACAGACACAGTTCTTAAAGGATATTGCCCACCAGAGAATCTCTGGTGGCTTTCTGCCTAAGAAGAAGTTTCAGACAAAAGTGGTTAGCTCAATGAAAGCCCCATACTGTTCTGGAATAAAAGAAGGGCATTGTAATTTACTACCATTTATAACCTCTTATATACCTCCCTTTGGGGGCTTTCTTAAGAAAGATTTGAGCCAAAGTCATTGGCAAGCATTAAAAGCATCTCTAGTGAAATTTTCCGAGTCCATCACACTCCCTTCACCATAATAGAAACTAAAGGCAAAGTCTAGGAATAAATAGAGAAAGCTTAACTGTGTTATGCTAAACTTAGGCAAACTTTCCATTACATGAAGATGTTGTTAAGTCACCCCATAAATGTTAATGATTACCTGAGGGGAACGCTGTGAACCCCAGCCAGAATGATGCAGGTTATAGAACCTTCATAATTTTTACCTCCGAATTCTGGGCCACACGAATCTGCCTCTGGGCCTTTCTTCCTGCTGACCCCCTTTCCTAGAAAGCTCCCTCCCCTCCCTACTTCTTTGCCTCCCAAGGAATGACAACTCATCCTTCAAGTCCTGACTCCCAGCTCACTCCAGAGGAACCAAGTCCTCTTCTGCGCTCAGTTCATGCCTTTGTTTTCACTGATTTGAATTTGCTGTCTATCCGTCTAATTGTGGTTTTCACTCAGATTTGATCAAGAAAGTTAAGCACAAAAATGTGTTGAGCAGTTAAAAAAAGAAAGGGAAAATAAATTTCAGGTTGTGTGCTGATAATATGCTGCATTTGTGTCAGTAAAATGTCAAAAAATGCATTGTGAAAGAATGCAAATATTTTCACTTATGCATAAAAGTACCCATGAATTATGCATAACAGAAATGTGTTTGCATAGGCATAGAAAACATTTGAAGGGATGCTCATCCACTTCCCCTGAGATATTGGGAAGATTAGCTACTTTTACAATATTATTTAATCATTTCTTCATTGCTCAATTTTATTTTTAAAAGAATACTTTTATTAAAATAAATATATATATATACCCCTCCCACATTGGGTCCTGGAGAACTGTGGTTCATTCAAGATTAGCATCAAAGGGGATATGTACCAAAGCCCACAACACCGACTCCCAAATGAGACCTGCCTTCAACATGTTCCTTAGTCATTTCCATTAGCAAGTGTTTGTCTCCATCTCAAAAAAAAAAAAAAACCATGAGTTTGTCATACTACAACTTGACCTTTCCAAAGCCAAACACAGCAGCCAGGTTAACTAACTCCAGAAGCTACACTCCACAGCCTCCTGCAGTAATAATGTGGGGTGAATGAGGCAACATTTTGCTTACTTTTTAGAGTAGCAAAAAGGATTGTTGCCCAAGAAAAACACAGAACTGGTAAAAATTGTACAGTAGTTCCCCCATCCACAGAAGATATGTTCCTAGATCCCCAGCGGATGCCCAAAAGCATGGGTAGTACAGAGAACCCTGTGTACAGTATGTTTTCCTACACATACATATATATGGTAAAGTTTAATTTACAAACTAGGCACAAAAAGAGATTAATAGTAATAACTAATAATAAAATAGAACAATTATAACAAACACCAGCATCCCTACTCTTGTGCTTTTGGGCCATTATGAAGACATAAAGGTGACTTGAACACAAGCACTGTGACACTAGGACAATCAATCTATCATTGAAATGGGGCTCCTGAGAGGATGGTAGTATAGACAGTGTAGAGATGCTGGACAAAGGGAGGATTCATGTCCTGGGTGGCATGGAGTGGGACTGAGAGATTTCATTGTGATCCTCAGAATGGTGCACTGTTTAAAACAGGGTTCTCCAACCCTGTTAGGAACCAGGCTGCACAGCAGGAGGTGAGCAGAGGGCGAGTGAGCGAATCTTCATCTGTATTTACAGCTGCTCCCCATCATGCCCATGACCTCCTGAGCTCTGTCTCCTATCAGATCAGCAGCAGCATTAGAGTCTCATAGGTATGTGAACCCTATTGTGAGCTGTGTGTGCCAGGGATCCGGGGTGGGTGCTCCTTATGAGAATCTAATGTCTGGTGATCTGTCACTGCCTCCCACCAACCCCAGATGGGACCATCTAGTTGCAGGAAAGCAAGCTCAGGGCTCCCCTAATTTTACATTATGGTGAGTTGTATAATTATTTCAGTATATATTGCAACATAATAATAATAGAAATAAAGTACAAAATAAATGTAATGTGCTTTAATCATCCCCAAACCATCCCCAACCCTGGTTCGTGCAAAAACTGTCTTTCACAAAACCTGTTCCTGGTGCCAAAAAGGTTGAGGATCACTGATTTAAAACATATAAACTGTTTATTTCTGGAAATTTTCATCTAATGTTTTCAGACCACAAACATTTGAGTCATGAATCCATCTTGAGTTAATTTTTGTAAATGGTGAAAGGTAGGGGTCCAGTTTAATTCTTCTGTATATGGCTAGTCAGTTACCTTGACTAAAGGCAACTGTAATATTTGACATCATTGTATGAAGCAGAAAGTAGCGACTTCCCAGCATAGAATATTTCTTGTGGCCACATAAACTCTTAGGCCTCAGCTTCCCACCATCTCCTCTCCACTCTTACTTCTCCAACATCTTCTCTTCCATTTTCTAGCTCCCAATCTTCAACCCTCAACTTCTTATTCCTTTACTATGCTAAATCTTTCATCGTTTCAAAGTAAGTTTCAGATTCACCTTTACTAACCAAAAATGTCAAAACTCATATTAAGGGGAGCCTGCTTAACCAAGGATCCTCTATCCATGTCTCTTTCTGTAGCAACAAACAAATAATTTGGTGAGCCAAAATCACATTCTTAAGCAAGGCTTCTAATCAGACCAATCACAGCCCACTGGAGATTCTATCACTAGAGTCAAAGTTAGAAAATTAGAGCTTGGCTATATCATATACATAGCTTGGTTATATACACCTGATGTTCTGACCGATAGGACTTCCACATTGCGAGGGAAATGAAGTAGAAGGAAGGTCCTCCTAGAATAATAATGGACATTCATCAAGCACTTTCTATGGGCTAGCCACTGGACTAAGGCATCTTTTATGTAGCATCTCACTTATTCTTAACATCTCTGTGAGACTGTAATGGAACAATTTATATCTGGCTAGGCTTGGTGGCTCACACCTGTGATCCTAGCGCTACAGGTGGCCAAGGTGGGAAGATCACTTGAGGCCAGAAGTTCAAGACTGACCTGGTCAGTCATGAGAACCCCATCTCTACAAAAAAAATAAAAACATACTGAGAACCCCATCTCTACAAAAAAATAAAATAAAAGGATTAGCCAGGTGGTGCTGTTGCTGGCCTGTAGTCCTAGCTACTTGGGAGGCTGAGGCAGGAGGATCACTTCTGCCTAGGAGTTTGAGGCTGCACTGAGTTATAATTTAATCACTGCACTCTAGCCTGGGTGACAGAGACACTATCTCTAACAACAAAAAAAGAAAGAAAGAAAGAAAGAAATTGTCCCAAATATGGTGTGTGTGATGTAATTATAACTTTCTTCAGAAAAGAAATTAGACTTTTACTGATAATATATTTAAGCAGTTTTCTAATGATCTTTAAATGGGATTAACACTTGCTCTGGGAAATTATCACTATTTCACAGACGATAAATTAGTGTCAGATTCTAGTGATATTTTCTTTTTTAAAAATGTAATTTCAACTTTTATTTTATATTCCAGGGACAATGAGCAGATGTGTTACATAGGTATACTGCATGATGCTAAAAATTGATCTCATCACACAGGTGGTAAGCACAGGACCTAATCATTAGTTTTTTAACCCTTGCCCTCCTCTCTTCCTCCTCTAGGAGCCCCATTATCTATTATTGCCATCTTTATGTCCAGGCCTCCCACAGTGCTGGGATTACAGGCGTAAGCCACCATGCCCAGCCAGCTACCACGCCCAGCCTTTTTAATAATTATCATTCTGACTGGTATGACATGGTATCTTATTGTGGTTTCAATTTGCATTTCTCTAATGATTAGTGATGTTGAAAATTTTATTATATGTTTATTGGCCACTTGCGTGTCCTCTTTTGAGAAATGTCTGCTCATGTGTTTTGTCCACTTTTTAATGGGAGTGATTTGGTTTTTGTTTATTGAATTGACGGAGTTTCTTATAGATTCTAGATGGCAGACCTTTGTTGAATGCATAGTTTGTAAACATTTTCTCCTATTCTAGAGGTTGCATGTATTCTGTTGACTTTTTTGCTATGCAGAGGCTCTTTAATTAGATCCCACTTGTCAATTTTTTGTTTTGTTGCAATTGCTTTTAAGGACTCAGTCATAAATTTCCCAAGGCTAGTGTCTGGAATAGTGTTTTCTTCTAGGATTCTTACAGTTTTAGGTCTTACATTTGAGTCATTCATCCATCTTGAGTTAATTTTTGCACAAGGTGAAAGGTAGGGGTCTAGTTTAATTCTTCTGCATATGGCTAGTCAGCTATCCCAGCTCATTTATTGAATATGAAGTCCTTTTCCCATGCTTAGTTTTGTCTACTCTGTCAAATATCACGTGGCTGTAGGTGTGTGCCTTTGTTTCTTGGTTCTCTATTCTGTTCCATTGGTCTGTGTGTCTGTTTTTATGCCCATACCATGCTGTTTTGGTTATTGCAGCCATTAGGTATAGTTTGAAGTCAAGTAATGTGATACATCTGGTGGTGTTCTTTTTGCTTAGGATTGCTTTGACTACTCAGGCTCTTTTTTTGGTTCCACATGAATTTTAGAATAGTTTTCTTTTTCTAATTCTTTGAAAAATAGCATTGATATTTTGATAGGAAAAACACTGAATTTGTAGATTGCTTTGGGCAGTATGGCCATCTTAATATTGTTTCTTCCAATCCATCAGCATGTCATGTTTTTCCATTTGCTTGTGCCATCTATGATTCCTTTCAGCAGGGTTTTGGAATCATACTTGTGGAGATCTTTTACCTCTTTGGTTAGATGTATTCCTAGATATTTTATTTTTTGTGGCTATTGTGAATGGGATTGTTTTTGATTTGGCTCTTAGCTTGAATGTTGTCGGTGGCTAGAAATGCTACTGATTGTTGCACACTGATTTTATATCCTGAAACATGACTGAAATTGTTTATCACTTTCAGGAGTCTTTTTGGTTTTCTAGGTATAGACTTTCATCATTGGTGAAAACAGGTGATTTGACTCCTTCTTTTCCTGTTTGGATGCCTTTTCTTTCTATTGCCTGATTTCTCTGGCTAGGATTTCTAGCAGTATGTTGAATAGTAGTAGTAAGAGTGGGCATCCTTGTCTTGTTGCAGTTCTTGAAAGAAATGCTTCCAGCTTTTGCCATTCAATATGATGTTGAATGTGGGTTATTCATAGACACCTCTTATAATTTTGGGGTATATTTCTATAATGTCTAGTTCGTTGAGGCTTGTCAGGAAGGGATGTTGGATTTTATCAAAAGCTTTTTCTGCACCTATTGAGATGATATATGGGTTTGTTTTTAATTCTATTTATGGAGTAAATCACATTTATTGATTTTCTTATGTTGAACCAACCTTGCTTACTAGGAATGAAGCCTATTTAATCGTGGTGAATTAACTTTCTGATGTGCTGGGGGTTTGCCGGTATTTTGTTGAGGATTGTTTTGGTCTATGTTCATCAGAAATATTGGTTTGTAGTTTTCTTTTTTCATAGTGTCTTTGCTCGATTTTAGTATCAGGGTGACACTGTTTGCAGAGCCTGAGTTAGGGAGGAGTTCCTTCTCCTCAATTTTTTGGAATTATTTCAGTAGCACTGGTACCATCTCTTCTTTGCACTTCTGGTACATTTGGCTGTGAATTCATTATATCCACAAGTTATTTTAATTGATAGGTTTTTATTACTAGTTCAATTACAGAACTCAATATTGATCCATTCAGAGTTTCAATTTCTTCCTGATTTCGTCTTGGGAGGTTGAGTGTTTCCAGGAATGTATCCATATTCATTTCCTCTAGATTTTCTAGTTTGTGTGCATAGAGGTTTTTCTAATAGTCTGTAAGGACCTTTTGTATTTCTGTGGGATTGGTTGTCATTTCTGATGGTGCTTCTCTGGATCGTCTCTCCTTTTTCTTTATTAATCTAGCTAGCATGCGATCAATCTTATCCTTTCAGAGAACCAACTTTTGGTTCCATTGACTCTGTATAAATTTTTGGGTCCCAATTTCATTCACTTCTGCTCTGATTTTAGTTATTTATTTTCTTCTGCTAACTTGGGGCTAGTTTGTTCTTTTTCCCGTTTCTTTAGATGTGATATCAGATCATTAATTTGAGATCCTTCTTTCTGAGGTAGGCATTTAGCACTATAAACTTTCCTTTTAATGCTGCTTTTGCTGCATCTCATAGATTTTGATATTTTGTGTCTCTGTTTTCATTACTTCAAAGAATTTTGTGATTTCTGCCTTAATTTTGTTCTTTATCAAAAAGAGCAAGGAGCAAGCTGTTGAATATTTATATAATTGTGTGGTTTTGATAAAGCTTTCAATTGTATTTTGAAATTCCTTAGGTGAGTTTTTCAGTTCGAGAGGCTCTGATTCATTTCTTTTTAAGATATTTATCTCTTCCTTCATTTCTTGGATTGCTTTAGAAGTTTCTTTGCATTGATTTTCAACCTTGTCTTGGCTCTCATTAAGCTTCCTTTCAATTCATGCTTTGAATTCTTCATATGCCATTTCTGAGTTTCCATTTTGGTTAAGAACCAGTGCTGGAGAGCTAGTGTAATTTTTTATGGTATCACTACACTCAGATTTTTCGTGGTGCAAGAACTCTTACACAGGTTCCTTCTCATCTGGAGACACTGGTACTTTTAATTTTTATAATTATTTTTGTACAGCTTGGATTTTTTCTTTTTTTCTTTATAATATTATTTTTCTTCTTTCCTTTTCCCCTCATCCCCAGGGAATGTAACCATAGAAAATGTTGGGTAGGGTCTCTTGACTTTGTTCCTATAGCCCTATGCACTTCTGTTGGCAGGTTTTATATTGGGCTAAGCAGTTTGACCTGCAAACCTGTAGATGGCACTTATGGGTAAGAGCTGACCGTGGCCAATGTGGTTGGGTATATACTTGAAACTTATTTGCTGGGCAAAGCTCTCTGTTGCCTCAGGCAATTGTTTGATCTGTGTAGTGCACAGTGGTCTGACCTCCCTGCTCAGCCCAGTGAAGAAGGGGCCACCATGGGTGGGACCAGACCGGGCCGGCCTACCCACAAATCCCCAATGGCAGGCACAAGCACCAGCACTGGGGGAATCCAGTGGGCAGCCACCAACTGCCAAGAGGTGTGCCTAGGAATTTCCCACCATGCCTTGGAAGCCTCCTCAGCCCCAAGTTCTCTGTATGAGTTGGGGGTTGGGGTGTAGTCTAATCTCATAATCCAGGAGCATGGGTGTTCCTGATACCTAAAGATCTGCCTAGGCATGGAGTGGAAAGCGTTCTCCTGTACTCAGATCTCTGCACAGGAAAGACGGGGTGGTGCAGCTGCCAATCTGGGAAAGCAGGTACTTTGAATGCCTGGGTATGGAGCAGAGAGGATCCCCCTCTACCAGAATCTCTGTACAGGAACGATAGGGTGGATCAAGCTGCTGATACAGGTAATTGGGTGCTCTGATGCCTGGAGATCTGCCTGGATGGTGGGCAGAGAAGGCCCTGCTTCATCACAGTCTCTGCACAGGAAGGATGGGGCAGCTCAGGATGCTGGTCCAGGTGAATGGGAGCTCTAAGTGCCTGGAGATCTGCCTGGGTTGGAGCAGAAAAGGCCCTGTTGCACCACAATCTGGATGCGGGAAGGATGGAGCAGCTCAGGTTGTCAATCTAGGTAAGCAGGTGCTTTGAAGGCCTGGAGATCTGCCTGGGCATAGTGAGGACCTTGCTTCACCACAACCTCTGCACAGGAAGTATGGAGGGGCTCAGGTTGCCAATCCAGGTAAGTGAGTTTTTCAACTACCTGGAAATCTGCCTGGGTGTTGAGTTGAGAGGGCCCCCACTATACCAGGATCTATGTTCAGGAAGGGTGAGTGGCTTAGGCTGCTGAACCAGGTCAGTGGGTGCTCTGAATGTCTGGTGCATTTGCATTGCTATAAAGGAATATCGGAGGCTGAATAATTTCTAAAGAAAAGAGGTTTATTTAGACTCACAGTTTTACAGGCTGTACCAAAAGCATGGTGCCAGCATCTGCTCCCAGTGATGGCTCAGGAAGCTTCCAATTATGGTGGAAGGCAAATGGAGAGCTGGCATATCACATGGTGAGAGAGGGAGTGAGGAAAAGAGGGAGGAAGTACCACACTCTTTTAAACAACCAGATCTTGCATGAACTCAGATTGCATAACTGCAAGGAGGGCACCAAGTTATTCATGAGGGATCCACCCCCATGACTCAAACACCTTACACCAAGCCCCAGTCCAATACTAGAAATTACATTTTAACATCAGATTTGGAGGGGACAAACATTCAAACTGTATCACCTGGAAATCTGCCTAGGCATGAAGTAGAAAAGGCCCCCTGCACCAGGATCTCTGCACGCGGTGACAGGCTGCTTGTCCATGCAAGTGGATGCTCTTGGAATGCCTGGAGTTCTGCCTGGAGATGGAGTGCAGAGGGCCCTGCTGCACCATGATCTCAGGGGAGCAGGCTGGAGCACCCAACAATGGCACATAAAGACCAGTTCCAAGTCGCCAAGCTGGTCCTGGCTGTGAGTCTCATTGCCCAGGAGAAACTGCAGCTGTAGTAGCTCTCTGGCTGCCTCAGGTCTGTGACGGGGAAGGGCACGATTCCAGTACCTACTACTGAGGCACCTTCCACCATTCTGGCTATGGAGGCCCCTACCCTACTCCAGAGCAGGTGGTCCAATCTCTGGCCCAAGACTAAAATGACTGTGTGGCAACATTGCCAGGTCACCAAAGAATGACTGACTTTGTGTGTGCCTGGATTAAAAGTAGCATGCTGCTCTTGGTCCTGAGTCTGAGAAAATGGCTGCAGCTTTTCCTGGTGTCTGTCCCTCTCAGCATCTCCAAGCCACTTTCCAAGTTAGCTTCACGGCTTGAGAGAAAGAAAGTGCTCTTGCCTCAGCCTGGGTTACTCACATCCCAAGTGGAGAGGTGAGTCACAGGAGGCTTCCTGCCACTCTTACACACAGGGGCTCATTGCTTTTATCAGCCAGGCACCATCTTGGGGGTGATATATGCCTGTGTTCTCATCTCCAGAATCTGGAATGTCATTCATGACTTGGGTGGAGTCTCATTTTTTCTTGTTGAATTAAAGCTCACAGAGTTGATCTTTATGCACTACTTTAGTATTTCCAAGTGGCTGAGGTATGCTAAAAACTCTAGTGATTTATTCTAATGACTTATTTTTCCTTAAAGAATCAGTCGAACAGTAACTGCCTTTACATTGTCCACTCCTGTAAAATGTCTCTACCAAAAGTGAATCCTGTGTGGCCTGCAAGATGATGTTTTTCTCCTTGCAAGATTTCTATAGAATTTGGACACATGCTCATGACCAAACTGCCTGAATATTCTTTTAACTAAGTAGAGATGACTGTTTTCCCATACAACATCTAATAAGTAGTAACAGAACAAGAGCATGAAGGTAGATTTGTCTGACTCCAAAATCTGGGCCTCTAAGTATTCTAATTGGCCTCTCACTTCATTCCATTCTCATCCCACAAAGTTTGTCACTGACAATCCCACTTCTCCAATAAAACTGTTCTCTGTAAGTTCGATCAGTCAGGACATTGGGCACACTCTAGCTTTCCAATTTTGACCATGGTGATAGAAGCTTCAAATAGAGAGAGAGCTGGGTGCACAGCCTAACTCTGATGTCTCTGTAGATTATTTTTAACCTGGAGGCTCTTCACCCCCCATTACTGCTGCCATCCCACAGGCCTCAGAGGGGAAACTTCCCCCTTTAATGTCCTGGATTCAATGGCGACTGAGAGTATTATGCCCTTATCCCAGCTGACAGCTGCTTTGACACTTACATCAGACTTTATTCAGGGCTTGGGAGAAGAGAAACAGGGAGCAAGATGCAGAAAGATGACATGCTGTGCAAGTCATGGCAGCTCACAGTTTAAAGTCCTCAGTAAGTGACCCTACAGAGTCAGGTCTCCTGCAGGCGCACAACAGAAATCATCTTAACCTGACACCTGGAAGGGTCCTCAGGCATGTCTAGACTCCTTAAATTCTAAAGCCCTGGAGGATGAGGCCAAAAGATTTTGGTTACCTGCCTAAGAATCATCTTAGGAATCTCCAATCACCTATCATAGGAACACACTGTGCTATATCCCAGAAATACCAGGAGGTATCCTAAAACACATTTCTCTCCCACAGAAAAATGTCAATCATTGAATATTCATTCATTCATTCATTCATTCATTCATTCATTCAGGAAACCCACCTGTGCCCTCTCTTCTCTCTGCTTTTGTATTGCTGGTCTTTTTTCCTATATGTCTCGCCTTAAATATTCCTTCTGCAGGAAGACTTCCCAGATACCCCTTAATGCCTTGTTCTTCAGCTGCCATACATCTTATCCCTCTTTAATCACCTCTATTTTTGTCACTAGACTCATACATAAGCCCCATGAGTTGAAGAATTGGGCCTACTTCTTCACCATTTCATTTCCGGTTCTTGGCTTAAATAAAGTGTTAGGTACATATCTGATGAATAAATGCATCATGTAGCATAATGTATTGCATATGCTCATGATACATGTTGGATGGATTAAACTAAGTGCTCAAATTTGGTTGTTTTCCTTTTGGCATTGTTGAAGTCTTCGGGTAGAAAGAGCTTCAAATACTCTATCTCATAATTGATTTAAGTTAGTTTCCTAATTTTTGCCCTGTGAAGAGTTTGGATTATACTGATTTACTTCGTCTATTCTGCTTATGTATCCTGTTTCTGTGAGATGATTAAGTTATATTAAATCAAGGAGGCCATTTAGCCAATGGGATGGCGGAACATATAAGGCCCTACACATTACTTGTAACTCTACTCACTACCTTGAGCAACCCACTCAGCAGTCTTCTGGGTCTTTTCATGAATTAAGATGTTCAATGACCAGCAGTTCTTAGGAATTCTTGGATGCAACTCTAATTCTCAATCACATATAATAATCTCACTTCAGTTATTATTGATGTACTTGAAGAGAGAAATCCAACCTTATTAAAAGGTCTCTTTGAGTGTCATTGGCTGTAAATTTAACATCAGACCCCTGAACTCATCGGGACTTAGGTAAAATGTACTCCTGCCAAGCCAAAGATCAATTCAAAGCAAACTCTTACTAATGGGAAATGTTGAAATTATAAATTGCCCTACATATGGCTCAAGTTATGATCAGCTTACCTTTTGAAATTAACTTCAACTTCCAGTAAGACAGCAGCTGGTGGCACTTCTTTTGGGCTCAGGGATAAGTCAAATCAGACCATTTATCACCTTTTACAGAATGCTACTAAGCCAGAGTGGTTTGTGGGAAGAACCTAGGATGACCCACTGTAAACAAGTCTACTGTTCTATGGATTTGGTTACCCCTTAAACTGAAAAAGAAATACATGAGGGTGATTTTCATCTCTTTATATTTGTTCCTTATATTTCTAATCTACTAATATTAAAGGATATATTAAATGCTGTTTTAACAAAGCAAGAGATTCTCTATAGGAATACAACTCCAATGGGATTCTTTTGTGGGAAAATAAAACCAGAAACTTTGTATTGGAAAATAAAATCATAACCCTTGTATGGAGAATTTCAGAATGATGAATCTGGTGATAAGAACAGTTCTGGACAAACACATATAAGGAAATCTCTGTGAGAGAGGACAGTCTTCTCAACTTGGGAGTGTTTTAACATCACACCTGTCACCTTGAAGGTATCGAGGCTATGTGTAGCTCACTCTGACAAACTGATAAGACTGAACTATAGATATGTCTTTGCCCATATTCTAAGCAGGAAGTGGGCTTTTGTCATTAAAAGAATTTTTATATCCTCCTCCCATGAACTCAGTGCAGGATGCTGATCCCAGAGATAGCACAGCTGGCAGAGAGAACACAGGCAAGACCTCAGTTCACATTAAAGAGAAACTTGCAAAAGCAAGAAAAGAACAAAATATTATCCCTTTGACTAATATGTAAAAAAGCATCAGCACTTTTCAGAGTGTAGAGAAAGGAAGCAAAAACTCCATAATGACTGTATTCAGTGTGGACTGTGTTTTGCATAGGCTATGACTGAAGATCATCTAGAGATAGTCACGGTGTTTTGAAAGTCCCATCCTCGTGCAGAAAGTCATGAGACAAGATGTCATGGGACTCATGGAAGAGAATCTGTAGGACTGGAATGATGCAAGAGGAAAAGAGATCCAAGCTATACTGGAATAAAAACCCTTTTCCAAAACATACTGATTAAGGGATCTCCCTAGATTCTTTGCAAGAACTGAAATTTTATATAAGAATTAAAGATGTATGTTTTTATATATGTGTGTAAGTGTATACACACATACATGAATACGTGTGTGGGGGGCCATTCTTGCACTGCTGTAAAGAAATATCTGAGGTTGGGTAATTTATAAAGAGGTTTAATTAGCTCACAGTTCTACAGGCTTTACAGGAAGCATGGTGCTGACATCTGCTTGGGTTCTGGGGAAGCCTCAGGAAACTTACAATCATGGTGGAAGGTGAAGGGGGGGCAGGCACATCACACTGAGCTGGAACCAGAGAGAGAGTGAGAGGGGGAGATGCCACTAACTTAACAAGATCTCAGAAGAGCTCACTCACTGTGACAAGGACAGCACCAAGCCATGAGGGATCTGCCTCTAGGACCTAAACACCTCCCACCAGACCCCACCTCCAACACTGAGGATTACATTTAACATGAGATTTGGGCAGGGACAAATATCCAAACTATACCAATATATGTATGCCTGTGTGTATGAATATCTTGTTAAGTATAAAGTAATTCTCATTTCAACTGTTCTAAAAAAATTACTCTGATATATTTATTAAGCATTGAGTTGTAAAATTCCTCAATGTGTTACACACAGGAATTGAGCAGAGTGGCTCCTGTTTCTTACACTCAGGCTTTTAGAACCCAGAGTGGGTTAAAGAGATAAATAGCCTTGCCTCCATAGTCCTGTAAGGATACAATTTTATTTTAATTGGACTGATAGCATATTTCGTGCACAGTATGTACTGCATATGAATTTTTTACTTTAAATCTATGTCAACTAAGATTCAGCAGCTGATTGCCTTCCTTCTAAAAAAAAATATTCTGAAGCCCTTAATCTTTTCACCCCAGCAGTGTGCTGAATTGTTTCCCTCCAAAAGATACGTCTACAAAAGTCCTAACCCCTTGTACCTAGAGTAACCTCACTTGGAAATAAGGTCTTTACATTTGGAATCAATTTAAGGTGAGGCCATACTAGATTAGGGTGGGCCTTAAATCCAAGAGTCCCCATCAGCAAGAAGGCTCTCACCAGATGTGCCTCCACTTGACCTTGGACTTCCCAGCCTCCATAACTGTAAGAAATAAATTGCTTTTCTTTATAAATTCACTATTTTAGGTATGCTGTTATTTGTGACAGAAAATACACTAAAACATGCTTTTTTACACTAAAGCACAGTGTGTAGGGTAATACTGCATTATGCCCTACAATATATTATGCTACATGATGCATTTATTTTTTTATACTAAAGTACAGTGTGTAGGGTAATACTGCACACTGTAATATATTTATATTTATTTTTTACAATAAAGTACAGTGTGTAGGGTAATACTGCACACTGTAATACATTTATATTTATTTTTTACAATAAAGTACAGTGTGTAGGGTAATACTGCATTATGCCCTTCAAGGGGCTCCCATGGACAAAGTCATTGTCTTAGAAAAAAACAAACAGGACAGAACATGATGCCTTAGATCTGAGAAGAAAATATAACATGGGCACCTAGAAAAGGTTTATTCTCCATTGGCACTAGAACTTTGTGCTCTGTAGTACAAGGAAAAACTGGGAGGAATAAAGAGCTGTGCTTTCCAATAGAACTTTCTGCATTTACAATCTGCACCACCAGTACAAGAGCCATGAGTCACATGTAGTTACTGAGCACTTGAAATGAGGCTAGAGTGATCTGCAAACTGAATTTTGAATTTAATAATTTATACTTAGATATGAAGACCCAGAATCTAAACAACATGGTAAGAAAAGACCAGAAGTGGGAAAAAAACAAGTAACAAAACTTAAAATGAAAAAAGACACAAAAATTGATTTAAGTCAAACCCAGTAAAAATTAACAGAAAACAATTGCTTAGGTGGACTAACCAATAAAGTTATAAAGATAATTTTCTCTACACTTTCTATGATATTTACCTAATATAAAGTACCTAGAAGAAGAATAATTGTGCTAAATTAATAATAATTTTAAAAAGAATGTCTGGAGTAATTCGTCAAATCAGCCAAAATAGATAATCTTATACACTCAATGGCCACATTTTTACTCAACTAGATAGATAGAAATCATCATTCTTATGGACAAAAAATAAACAATTTAATAAAGTGAGGGTATAAGATGAAAATTCAGTAGAAGGAAATGAAAAGCTCCAAGAATGACTAAAAAAGCCATTCACTTTTAAATAGCAATAACAAAAAATGGACAGGAAAGAAGAAAGAGAAAAGAAGGAGGAAGTGGGGGGAGGAGGTTTGGAAAGGAAAAAGGGAGGAAAGAAGAGAGAGGAAGAGAAGCAAAAGAAGCAAACTCTCATCCATAAATTCAAAAGCTGTTGGCATTTGGAGGAAACATTTGGGAAATTCCTAAAAGTTGAAGCAGTGTTACTACTTTTGAAAAGAAAACCCCAAGACAGATGGCATGAGGAAATGTCATATGGAGACATCTGAATAGAAAGATGCTAGTTATTACAGACCAACTAGAATCTGGAAGTCCTCATAATCTGATACACTCTGCAACCAGATTAAGGATCCAGTTGAGAAACTCACAATGGCATACAGGTCCCTTGCAATGGTCCCTGAGCTCTCCATCAAAACCAGGAATCCACTTCTGTGATAACTTGGAGACAATAAATCATTGAATCTGGCCAAATATATTCTACTAACATTGCTAAAAGCAATATACTGACATCAATTTTGGTGGGAGTTTGTAATATTGCCTGTGTCTAAAGCAGAAAGGAAATAGAATCAATAAGATCCCTCAATAGCAGGGTGGTGAAAATTCCCTGTATTTTGAGAAGATCAATCTTTGCAGGAAACATGTAACAAATCTAGTCCCTCTTGTGTACTGAGAAATGATTTTAAATTGTGTCAGATTTGATTGCATTTTTTTTAATGGAATCAGTGACAAGGATGACCAGTTAATCAAGGCTGCCCACTTGGCTACCTTTTCTCACATCTCTGAAGATTCAGAGAATTCATCAAACATTCACTAAGTGTCTCGAGCCGGGAATGGTGTGGGCACTTATTAAATTACTGCTGAATAAAATAGTGAACCACACTTACTTAGAAGCTGGTCTTGCAGATATTATAGAAACACTTGTCAATCATAAAGCAAGATGCATGTGTTCTCATAACCTGCTGACCGGTTTATCAAAGTTCTCCTCAGAGTATTCCTTAGGTAATTGCTGTGTATTCAGCTGGTTTCCCTGGAAACAGCTGACATCCTGAGAAAGGCAGCTGTGGCTCTGCCTTAGCTCCATCCATTGCCCACTCTAGTGGGTTTCTGGAATTTTCCATAGCAGCAACACCTAGTTTCATGTTGTATTATCTTTTTATTGTTCTCGTGGATTTTTAAAAAAATAAAGGTTAGTTATATATACAGTTTGACTCATTTCCATTAAAAACAATCAAAATGATAGATAAAATGAAAGCAAACAAAAAACTCACAATCATAAATACATCCACAAGCTGGCAAGAAAGTAAGGAATCCCCAGCTTAAAAACTAAATGGAGACAGCCACCCAGAAACAAAAGCAGAGACAACCCTGCATTGAGGATATTTGATATGAATTTGAGCCTGGGTGTTCAAGGTCTTGCAGGTTCTGGAAAAACAGAGACAAAGACTAGAGCTCAGCCAGGATGTGATTTAATAGAAAACCCCTCCATAGAAATCCTGGACCACAAAGCCTATACCCTAGAAATAAACATGCTCTCTCCCCCTCTCCCCAGGGGACCGTGAGGACATACTATCTGGAGTCACTGAGTGTATTAGTCTGTTTTCACGCTGCTGATAAAGACATACCTGAGACTGGCTAATTTATACACAAAAAGAGGTTTAATGGACTCAGTTCCACATGACTGCGGAGGTCTCACCATCGTGGTGGAAGGCAAAAGTCACGTCTTATATGGCAGTAGACAAGAGAGGATGAGAACCAGGCAAAAAGGCAAAGCTCTTCTAAAACCATCAGATCTTGTAAGACTTATTCACTACCAAGAGAAGTGTATGGGGGAAACTGCCCCTATGATTCAGTTATCTCCTACCAGGTCCCTCCTACATGTGGCAATTATGGGACCTACAACACAAGATGAGATTTGGGTGGGATACAGCTAAACCGTATCACTGAGTATACAGGGAATGTCTCCCCTGGAAATTTGTAACTACACACTGGCCTTACAGTTAGGAACCCAAATTCACACAATCTATGTCGTCCAAAAAAACATACCCTCGAACTTAAAGTGATCCCAGACTAGTAGTAGAACTGTTTGCCTAGCAGAAACAAATGCAGTTCTTTTCTGGAAGAACTATCTTGCTTCTAAAACCAGAAGGTAAGATATGGACTAAGAAAGAATAGTGAATTGAAAGATAAAGCTGAAGAAACCACAAGAATAAAGCACAGAGAGATAATGAGATGAGAAATAGGAGAGTTTAAGAACCATGGAGGAGAGAATGAAAAGGACTAACATTGGTCTGATGTGAGCATGAGAGGGAGAAAGAAAGAATCAGGTAGAAGCAATATTTGAAGAGAGAATAGCTGTGAGGTGTTTAGAAAGCCATCTACAGATTCAGAAAACCCAGCTATGGCTGGGTGCAGTGGCGCATGCCTGTAATCCCAGTACTTTGGGAGGCCGAGGCAGGAAGATCACTCAAGGCCAGGAGTTCACGACCAGCCTGGCCAACATAGCAAAACCCTGTCTCTACTCTAAAAATAGAAAAATTAGCCAGGTGTGGTGTCACACACCTGTAGTCCCAGCTACTCAGGATGCTGAGACAGGAGAATCATTTGAACCCAGGAGGGGGAGGTTGCAGTGAGCCGAGATCATGCCACTGCACTCCAGCCTGGTTGACATAGTGAGACTCTGTCTCAAAAAAAAAAAAAAAAAAAAAAAAAAGCTGTAACTATAAAGCAGGATAAATGCATAGAACTTCACTCCTGGACACAGAAAAATGAAAACTGAAAACGATGACAAGATAAAGTCCTCTGTAGAAAGAAGACATATAACCTTTCAAGAAGTGATGCTTAATTTGATAACTCGCTTCTTAATGGCAACAGTGAGGGCCTGAAAATGGCAGATCTGCACTGAGGGGAATAGAAATGCTGATGCAGAAGTTGAATCCCAGGTTCAACATCTGTCACACGAGGGCTAAATAGACATTTTCAAACAACCCAAAACTCAAGAGAGTTTGCAACATTTAAATACCCGATAAGGAAAATTCTAAAGGATATTTTTTCAGGCGGAACAAAACGATCCCCGATGGAAAGTCTGATGAAAACAAAGGGTTAAAGAACAAAGAATGTGGCAAATAAGCTAATATTGATGGAGTAAAACATAATTAAAATATCTTGTGGGGTTAGAAAAACGTGACAGAACTAAAATACTTGGCAATAGTGTACAGATAAGAAGAGAATAATATTGAGTTTCTTGTGTTTAGAGGGAGAAGGATAAAAATACTGATTTCTTTTAGAATACAGGGTATACAACTTACAAAACGGAAGAGAAAAACAATGACAACATAATTATCAGTCCAAAAGAAGGTGAGAAGAGAGAAGAAATGAAATATAGGATGAGGGAGAGCAAACAAAACCACAAGATAACCAGGTACAAATAAATCTAATTTATAAATCCAGTAACTATGACAAAGAGAAATGAACTTAAATCTTAGTTACAAGGCTGGGTTTATAAAATGTAGTTATATACCTTTTTTCAGAGATAATATGAAATACATAAGTCATTAAAATGGAATGGATAGAAAAAAGATATGCCAGATAAAAGTTAATTGAAAGAAAGCTTGTGTAATTATATTAATACCAGCTCAAATAGACTTAGTATTTAGGCTTTGATTGGATGTTAATATACGATGTGTTTTCTTTTTCTCCCAGTGAAAGGTCAACAGAAAGCTTCACATCAAGATGTGTGCTACGTTATCTTCTTCTTCATTCTTTGACAACATCAGATAGTGTTATTCCTTAAAAAAGTTCTAAGAGCTCACTCTCTCAGAAATTACCTTAAATTCTTTCTTTTCTTTTCTTTGTTGTTGTTGTTTGACACAGAAGCTCAACCTGTCGCCCAGGCTGGAGTGCACTGGTGCAATCACACGTCACTGCAGCCTCAACCTCCTGGGCTCAAGTCATCCTCCCACTTTGGTTACCTGAGGGGCTGGGACTATTGGCACACCTCGCCATGCCCAGCTAATTTTTTTTTTTTTTTTGCTTTTAATTTTGTAGAGATGGGGTCTTGCTGTGTTATCCAGGCTAGTCTCAAACTCCTGGATTCAAATTATTCTCCCGCTTCCCAAAACACCTCCCAAAGTGCTGGGATTACAGGTGTGAGCCACCATACCCAGGCTTAAATTGTTTTTAAAATTTTGTGAGCATTTATGCTGGAGAAAAGCATTTTATGGTGCAAAAGAGTTGTCCTACCCTCAAAATGTTGCTTAAATCTATAATCACTTGGCCTTGAACCATCTCTGTCATCTGTTTGTCCCATGTCCATGAAAACATGCCTGATTTATTTTAATGGTGTCATTGATGCCTTTCATTCAGTTTCTAAGGTTTTCACTGAGGTTCCATGGGTTTCTCTTTACTCTGAGTCCCTCTTGTTTGGATCATGGCATTCACTCAGGGTCCAACTCTCTCATTAGGTTCCAATGCATTTTTAGATGTAATCAATGAACTTTTTGAGGTTCAAATTGTTTCATGGTACTTTTAGTAACAACCCTGACTTCAATTAAAGCTTTAATGTTTTAGTACACACCACTCACCTTAAATCTTGGTTCTTTTAAGCTAGCTGAGTTTGACCTTGTATTTCACATTAAGTCCATCTCATTTCTCAGTTGAAGCTTGGATTAATCTCTTTGAGCTTCTTACTTCATTTGTTTTACTCTGATTCCTAAGAGGTCAAGTATATTTAACTGTTTGATCATATAACAGATTTCCCTTTTCTGGATGTTTATACTGGGTATAGCATGCATTTGGTGGCTCTATTCTAAGCTTTTCCCAACAGTGGGATGTGCACACAGCCAGCTGCTTTGTTGCTGCTATCATTATTACCAACTCACGTTTATTAAGCACTCAGTGCCTATGTCAATATGGTGCTTATGAATCCAAGAGAATCTTCATTCTTGGTCATCATCAGTTGCCTGCACTGATTCAAAAAAAACAGAAAATAATATTGTCAGCCACAGCAAACAACTGAACCTAGGAGGGAGTCTGTCTCTTCCTCCTAGTGTTCCTAAACTCTGTAGAAACAGCATGAGTTTCACCATCAAAAGTTTCAGATTGACTTTTGTATAGCTCACGAACTGGCTAAGTGAGCTTGGGAAAATCATTTAACTTCTTTGAGCCTCCATCTTCTCTTCTGTAATATTAGAATTGTAATCGGACCTGCTTTTGTGAAGACTAAATGTTAAAGTGCATGGAAAGCTCTTTGCATACTGTAATCTAATTAAATGGCATCTGACTAATTGAATAATCCCAATTCTCCTTAAAACCAAAACTTCTCCCAAATTAAGATCCTCACATAGCACTTCTGGGGACCAATCCCTCTGACTCTTTCAATCACATAATTAGTAATTAAATTTGGGCTGTTAAAAGATATACTTTATCACAATTATATTTGGAAATATGGGCTAATAACGACTAATCAGCTGAATCTAGCACTTTTTTAGGGGTGCTCAGTGTCCCTGGAGTCTATAAAAGGTTTCATTAAGTTGTTTTCTGTGACTCTAGTCTGATAACCCATATCAAGATAAATACATCTTTGCATGTGGTTGATTTATATCTTCTCAACTGCCTTGAAATATTTGAGCAGAATTGGGGCTGATACATAAAAGAGTATGCAAATATCTACTCCAAGAGAAGCAGTCTACTGCATCTCTGATTGCCTGCTATGGAAGAGACCTAGCAGACAGAGAACACACAGCATGCCACAGGATTGGCATCCCCACCAGGCCAAAATGAGGTATGGGGGTAAGCATCTTCAATTTCTTCAACTAACTCAATTATCTTCAAGTATGACATAAATTATTTTCAAAAAAAAGCATAGATGGGTTGATTGACTTCTGCTTTTCTGTTTTGAGTTTGTTGTTTTTGAGACCGAGTCTTGCCCTGTTGCTCAGGCTGGAGTGTAGTGGCATGATCTCAGATCACTGCAACCTCTGCCTCCTGGGTTCAAGCAATTCTCATGCCTCAGAACCCCAGTAGCTGTGATCGCAGGCACGTGCCACCTCACCTGGCTAATGTTTATATTTTTAGTAGAGAAGGGATTTTACCATATTGGCCAGGCTGGTCTCGAACTCCTGACCTCAAGTGATCTGCCTGCCTCAGCCTCCCAAAGTACTGGGATTACAGGCATGAGTAACTACACCTGGCCTGATTTCTGTTTTTCTGGAAAAAAATTTAAAAACCATTTTTTTTTCACATTTCCAACCCTGATATTTATGTACTCCTTGATGGATCAGCCTTCTGCACAAATATTTTAAGATGATGAAGAATATCTTTGCAATGTTCAAAGATTCATGTAAGTAAGAGTATCAGGCTAGAGTCTTCAGTAGGAATATTGGTCCAGAACAACCAAGTCAGCATCATCAGAAGCAGCAACTCTTTTCATGTGTCTTGAGAATTTTTGTTGTGAACACATATTTGTTGGGATTCTATGTATGAAAATTCCATGTGGACTCAATGACTGGTTCATTTCTTTGGATGACTTGCATTCTAAGTGCCTGGGGGTGTGATTTCCAGTTTGACCATTTCAGAAATCTGACTGTTAATTTACAATTAATATTTTTATCTGTGAATAATTTTTAATTTGTTACTTTATAGTCAGAGAATGTGGCCAATAACAATTTTATTTTAAAACTTCTTAGTTTTTGTTTTCATCAGATAAATAGTTTATTTGCAACTGTCTGATAGACACAGTGAAGAATGTGCATTTTTGTCCACAGGGCACAAAATTATCTACATATCTATTTTTAAATCAAATTTGTTAATATTATTTGAAACATCTTTACCCTTATTTAATGTTCATTAATTTTTTAAGTGTATTATAGTTTCTGGCATGATTTTGGATTTTATAAGATCTCTATATTTCTAGTTTTTGTTTTGCTTTAGGCATTTAACTGCTATGCTATTTGGAGACATATAAATTTATTAACTTATTGTATTTTAATTTATTGTAGATTATACCATTTATCTTTTCCCCATATAATGCTTCATGCCTCAAATTCTTCTTTGGTATTATACTGTTATAGCTGCTTTTTTAAAGTTTTGCTTAGAATGTCTTAGCACATTCCATTATTTTCTGCATTTCTTATTCTATTTTAGTTGAATTTTTTTTTAAACAACATATAACTATAATTTGTAACCATTTGTTTGTTTTTTTGAGACAGAGTCTGACTCTGTTGCCCAGGCTGGGGTGCAGTAGTGTGATCATGGCTCACTATGGCCTCAAACTCCTGGGCTCAAGTGATATTCCTGCCTCAGCCTCCTGAGTAGCCAGGATGACCGGTGCATGTCACCATGCCTAGCTATGAAGTTGCTTGTCTTTTTATATAAGAAAGTATCTCTTCACTTTCATTGTGATACTTAATATCTTTTGTTTAATTTTTGCATTTTACTTTATGTTGATAATTATTTTGTTTCTTCTTGGATCCTTTTGTCTTTTCCTAATTTGCTTTATTAATTTTTTTTAATTTCCATTCTAATTCTAGAAATTAAGAAAGTATCTCCCTTAGCTAGTAGTTACCTAATTTTTAAATCACAAAATCAAATTAATAATAAATTTAAAGTATTAGTCCCCATATCAAGATTTTTATTAATCTGCTTTTATACCAATTTTGTCAAGACTCATTTAAAATAGAACTCTCAACCTAAGTATTTATTCAGTAAATGTTAGCAAGTGCTTACTCCTGGGAATACAGATACTATTTCATAGAAAGACATATAGTTTTTCTTTTCTGTTAGGCAATTATTATTTACCTCACATTACAGTTCACAGGCACATGGCCATCAGCTTTAGACTTAACTATGTCTTCTACAGGACTGCTCACTGCTGTTTCTCATTTTCTTCATCTTCTACTGTCCTGAGATCTAGGTTATCCTTAAATTTTGTTTGGTTGGAATATATAAATAACAGTATTTCCTTAAAAAGAGTGGGCCATAACATTTTTAATAATGGCTTTCTTTGTTCTCACATATATATGACATTATGACTCCAATTGTCTCAAAATTTTGTAAATCTTTACATTGTTTTCCAGCTTCCAGTATTGTAATGAAACTAGTGCTAGTCTCATTCTCCTCTGTAAGTAACAGCCCTTGCTTTGCACCAGAAAGTTTATAAAACTTTATCTTACTGGACTTTGGAACAGTCACTTGGATGAGACTGATTTCTTTGTCATTGTTATTAAAACTTTCTGGTGTTAGCTGAACCAAAGGCAAGGTCTCATTCCGCACAGGGGTTTTATTTATTATTATTGGTTGATCAGAATTTGTCTTCCATATATTCATTTCTTTTTCTTAAATCCAGATCTGTGTCTTCCATGTCTTTCGTCTTTTCATCCTTGGTTCCCATTTTTTTGCATCTGTGCTCTGGGTTGTGAGCTCTTTCCTCCACTTGATCTTTCTGATAACCAATGTGATTTCATAGGAACTGCTCTCTTTTCAAGTTCATCTGTTAACTTTACATCTAGAAATTGGACATGTTTTTTAAAAAATTCTAGCAAGTTTTTAATGTTCTCTTATTTTATCTCCTGAAGACTTCTCATTACATTTTTAAAAACTCTCTAATCTGTTTTTCTATTAATCCTGCCTCAACAGGACCTATGTAATCCAGTCATTTAGGCTTCACAGTTTATTGAAATGGTCTGTTATTTTCTTTCCCTACTCAGGCCAGTGAGTGTGGATTTCTTCTGTGAGAATTTCTAAGCAAGTCCAGCTTGGGTCTTACTGGGGATAAAGAACTGATGGATCTATTTTTCTGCTTAGAAAAGGATAAAAGACTAGATAGAATAGAAAATATGCCTGCTTTTTTCCCCTCCTAAAGGGCTCAGTAGTGAATAAGTTCATAGGCTAAGGCCTTTGGGCGATGACGTGAAGCCCCTGTATTTTCAAGATTCTCCAGATTCCTCTGTACAACCCCTTTTGTCCTCTCCAGGTCTGCTGGCAACTGCTAGATCAGCCCTTAAGCAGGTGTATCTTTGGAAAGATACACCCTGGCCAGCCCACTGGTACAGTATATCCAGATGGCAATGCATACCCAAAGACTCTGTAGATTCATGATAACTTATAACCTTGTCATGACCCTTTAAAGCCTGGAAACAAATTATTTTTGTAAGGAGTCATGGGGGAAAAAAGAAGACAAATAGAAGGTGTTTGTTATCTTTCACTTTCAAGGCCCTCTTACAATGATACAGGGAAAAAACTGCAAAGGCATAAACAACAAAAACAAAAGATAAAACAGGTGATATCAAGGTTTTTTTTTTTTTCATGTTTTTCAAATGGAAAGTAGATGAAGACGGGAGATTGATTTAGCAAAGGAGAAGCTGCTGCTGCTCTTGAGAGAAGATATTGATGAAAGGAGAGCCCATTAACCCTGCCTGAGTGGAGGCCTGGAGGGAGAAGACACGTGGCAGGGGAGGGAGGCTTTGCAGGCAGAATGGGGTTGGGTTGAGGGTTTCCATCCAGGAATCCAGGAATGAGCAATGGAGCAGCCTGGCACCAACTTTGCAGGCTGCAAGAGGCTGATTTGGCCCTCTCCTGAAGGCCAATCTAGAGCAAACAGTTTGAAAATATTATGAATACATGAAATTAAAGAAAAAATTCCCTGATGATTCAGGTGATTAAACACTAGAGTAGGCTTTCAAAATAAAAGCCTGAAGTTAGAACCTTATTCAAGTGTTCTTTGTAGCATCCTTTTTGGAAACTGAGTGGTTGGACTAGGTTTGTTCATTCATTAATTTGACAAACAAAAAAAAGAAAGGCATCAGATACCAAATCCACTTCTTATCTGTGATGCTTCTAGGATTACAGGGCATTAGGGGCAGTGAGGACTGGACAGTGAATGATTATCTGATTATAAACCATAAAATACCAAGATCCACAATATTTCTTTATGGTCTTTCATTTGCTCAGAGTGAAGCAGAAATAAAGAGAAGAAGAAGTCTGTGATATATTCTGTTTGTAGTTTGAGCTTATCTCTGACAGGGAACTAAAGAAATCAATTTAAAGAAATTAAGTGATAATTAATAAAATTATTCAATGCAAGTAGCATTCCGGCAACCTGCTTCTCAGAGACAATCATGACAAGCTAAATGCCCCACACTTCATTCAGTTTATCCACCATTTCTCACAGGTGTCAATTTATGATGTCACCACTTACTCTCCCATCATTGAGTTCCTCTGGCCCACCCGTCAGGATTCCACCCCTACCTCCTGATCACAAACTTTTCTGACAAAATCGTCATGCCATTATTCTCTCAATTGCCAAATGCAAGGAACTTTTCTGAGTCTCTGTATTAGTCTACTCTCACATTGCTATAAAGATACTACCTGAGACTGAGTAATTTATAAAGAAAAGAGGTTTAATTGACTCACAGTTACACATGGCTGGGGAGACCTCAGGAAACTTACAGTCACGGCAGAAGAAGAAGAGGCATGTCTTACATGACAGCAGGCAACAGGGAGAGCGTCCCAGAGCAGGGAAAACTGGCTTACAAAACCATCATAAGAACTCACTCACTATCAGGAGAACAGTATGAGGAAACCACCTGCATGATCCAATAACCTCCCACTGGGTCCCTCCCTTGGTACATGGGAATCATGGGGATTACGATTCAAGATGAGATTTTGGTGTGGACACAGCCAAACCATATCAGTTTCTCTCTCTCTCCTTTACTGTCTCTGTCTCTCTTTTTCTGACATATTAATCAGCCCTGATGTCTCTATGGCATAGGGTCATGTTGACAACCTGCTTCACCTTGACATTCTCCCCTAGGTTTTGGATCTACTCCTCTGGCCCATCCTATAATGCTGGTCCTCCACAGATTCTTGATCTTCTTAGGCCATACCTCCATCTACTTCCATGGTTTTGTTCCAATCCAGGCACCAGCAGCATATGGATATGGCTGTGAATTGAGGCAATCCTTTTCTGCTGCGCTCCGATCCTATGTATCCAACACCTAGATGTCTCCTCTGAAGTGTGCACAGGAGGCCATGTGATATACAGGGAAAGAGCAGGGATTCTGGATACAGACTGCCTGTGTTCAAAATGCCCTCTGTCATTTCCTGGCTGTGCAACATTAGGCAAATTACTTAACCCCTCTGGGTTTCAGTTTTCTCTTCTGGGAACTTGAAATAAAAATATTACCTTTTCTAACTGGTTGTTAGGTACAATTATTATATGTAAATTATATGTAAAGTGCTGAGACCAGTTCATGGCATATGGTAAGGTACACATAAAATGTAAGCTACTGTTGTAATGATTATTTCAGACAAGGGATTTGAAAACAAATGTACCTGGTCTTCTAAACCAAAAATATGAAAGTCATTTTTCATTTCTCTCTCTTTGGAGTCATTAAATGCAGTTGATTATACTTCCTATTTCTCATATCAGCTGCTCCTCGCCATCACCTGCCATTCTCATCTGTTTACGCTCTCGCCATTTCTTGTCTGGAATATTGCAATAGATTATTAACTAGTTGTGTTTTCTATTTTCCTCTTCCTTTAAAAATCCTCCTTTGCAATGTAAACTCAGCCATAGTAAAAAAAAAAAAAAAAAAAAAAAATGATGATGATGGCAATGATGATAATACTAATACCTTGTTTTCAGGCATTATCTCATTTAATCCTTACAACAAATTGATGACATAGATACACTTACTAAATTTTTCTATGAAACTGAGAAAACTCAGGCTTTGAGAGGTTAAGGAACCTGCCCAAAGCACAGAGCTGAGACCCAACAGGTCTAGAAGAGCAATGCCGGCTGTCTAATACCAGAACCTGCACTCCCAGCCTCTGCTAACTGCAGGCCCATTCCTTCCAGCCATTCTCCAGTTACTGATTTCCTGCAGATGAAACTGTGCTTTCCATAGGGCCCTTTGCCAGCTCATCCAGGAAAACTTCCCCAGCCTCACATCAAAATCACATCTTCATAATCTCCACTTTGCATTTTACTCTTCAGCAATAACATACTTCATGTGGTTCCCAAACACTTCAAGGTGTTTTTCTCCTTCATGACTTTGCAAAAGTTCTTTTCTGTTCCTCCATTTGTTAACCTTGAAAATAACCACTGAGAAAATGTAGTTTTTATGTCCCCTCTCTGGCCCTCTGACAGGCAAGCATTCCCACCTTTCTTCCACGCTTCTTTTATTAATGCATTCTATTTTTACTGGTTTACATACTACATCTATCTACATTAATAGACTGAGAGCTTTCTGAGGGTGAGGATTGTGTTCTCATTGTACTCCTAGCACAGTCTTAACATTCAAAAAAATATTCGTTGAGTTAAATTTATTTCAAAATAGTTGGCCTGATGTAGACAGAGACCATGTTCAGATGGCATCCCATTTAGTCCTTCTCTTCCTAACCTTATCACCACTGACCATTTAGGGCCCGAGTATCCTTCCTTGGGAGGCCACTCATCTTCCATCTTCATGCTCTGCTCTCTAACCACCATTTCTGTTTCAATAATCTCTCCTATTCACCCATGGCTCCATCCTGCCATTTGATAATCTCAATCCCTTTTCTGCAAGGAATGAGGCTGAAGTCCACAAACAAGCCAATGGGAGACCTGGCCTGCAGCCTCTATCACACCACAGAAAGGCCTGGGAAACCCAGCTGGGGCCAGGACACCCAGGACAGATGGCTAGTTGTTAGATCAGACATGAGTAGAATCTACCGGGCAGGTAGATACAGAAGGTGTTCAGAAAAGAGCTTGTCCAGACACGTGATTTGGAGTTACAAGTATTCAAATCATAATGGAAGCCAAGGAGGAAAAGAGCTTAAGAAGGGGCAGGAGTCCTCAAAGGAGACTGAGTCAGGGTGGCTGGTGCAGTAGGGAACAAACAAGAATAGTGGGAAAAGGTCGTTAGGCAGAGGTGATATCCTGATTGAACAAGAAGGAGAACCAAATTGTTAGTCACTGATGTGGAGGATTCACATTTCTTATGTCTCAACATTCTAATGTGACTGCTAGTGATAGAGCTATTGTGACTCACAGCAGATGACCCAACATTCTACTGACAATAAAATTAACTGAAGGAAGTCTTTTTGCTTTATCTATACATTGCATGATAACCTTTAACATTCATTATTAGCAATCAATATTCTGTGTTGAAGTAGCTAAGGAGGGAATGAACAAAAATTTTGAAAAACCCTCAGCCCCTGTATTAGTCAGGGTTGTCTAGACGGACAGAACTAAAGGAACACACACACACACACACACACACACACACGTGAGTTTCTTAAGTATTAACTCACATGATCACAAGGTCCCACAATAAGCCGTCTATAGGCTGAGGAGCAAGGAGAGCCAGACCGAGTTCCAAAACTGAAGAACTTGGAGTCTGATGTTCCAGGCAGGAAGCATCCAGCATGGGAGAAAGATGTAGGCTGGGAGGCTAGGCCAGTCTCTCTTTACACATTTTTCTACCTGGTTATATTCTGGCCCTGCTGGCAGCTGATTAGCTTGTGCCAACCCAGATTAAGGGTGTGTCTGCCTTTCCCAGCCCACTGACTCAAATGTTAATCTCCATTGGCAACACCCTCTCAGACACACCCAGGATCAATACTTTGTAGCCTTCAATCCAATCAAGTTGACACTCAGATCATAGCCCCTGAATTGTGCCCTTTTCTACTGCCTGCTGGTAGATTACACTCTCTGCAGGGCCTTTAAATGTTCTTTCTTTTATTTTCTTTTACAGACTTGCAGGATTCCAGCTCCTCAAGCCTTTCACACTCCACAATATTCCCCCACTCAGTCAACATTCTCAGTGAAGGTAAACAATAGACCCAGGCAGCTATTGCAACTCTTCCAATGAGATATTTTCAGATGTATGAGCATGTTATACAAAGGTTTGAAATGCAAGTTGTCAATGGTCATGGAAATGGTAATTTTAATTGTGCAATAATTTTGGAAAGCAACTTGACAATGTATGTCAAAGATGATCATACACTTTTTCTGAGTAACTCTACTTTTAGGACTCATGTTAATCATGTTAATAATCAGAAACAATGGAAACAGGCTTTAATCACAAAGATCTTCATCACGGAATTACTCAAAACAGTCAATAACAAAACCTTAATGTCTGAAATAGGAGAATATCTAAGTTAATTATAGCATCTACTACCCATGTCAATAAGGGGTTTTTGGAGCCATAACAAATTGTGTTTCACATCAGTTCAATTCAACAAACTTGTATGAACTGCTTTAAATCCCCACCACCATCCTAGCAGCTCAAAGCTTAGTGTTCAGTGTTAAGTTCAGCCTACGGCTGCCTCCTTACATATTTTAAGTCTGGCCTAAAGCTTTCTCTGTATATAGTAAACTGTAACTTAACTAATTGTGGAAACAGGATGTTTCTATACCTGACTTCTGTTTTCTCTAAGTCACTTTCCTTTTTCTGCCCATAGATCTTCAACCATGTGGTAGCACTGGAGTCTCTCAGAGCCTACTCTGGTTCAGGGGGCTTCCCGATTCACTAATCATTCTTTGCTCAACTGAACTCTGTTAAATTTAATTTGGCTTAAGATTTTTCTTTTAACATCAGACAAATACAAAAGAATATTTGAAATAGAATGGAAGTGCCCCCAAAGCACAGAGGTGACTCAGCTACCCCAGGAGGGGAAAAAGAGGGAGGAAAGATGAGAAGGAGTACCAAGGACCACTCAGTTTGTAACTGCTGGTAGCATCCTAATTTTGTCATTTCCCTTAAACCAATAACATTAACGCAGCAAATAGTTTATTGGGGAAAAATCCAGTGTGTTTCTATTTGATTTCATATTAAACAATGATTAATATGAAATCTAGGGATGAGGAGGAGTTAATAACAGAACAGGAGTGGGATTGGGAAGAGCATTCAAGGTGAAAGGACTGGCCTGGGCAAAGGCCCACAGAAGTAGGTAAGAAAATGAGATGTCAGGGGCACCAAAATTAGTCAAAACGGCTGGAGCACAGAATTTCACAAACTGTCGGAGTCAAGAGCCTGAAGATGGAGGTACGCAGGGCCTAAAGCTTCCTGAAAGACATGTGGAGCCTGGATTTTATTTTGAGAATAACGGGAAACACCAGAAGTGTTTGTGTGAGGAACTGACCTGCATGATTTATTACTCGCAATAGAGGAAGAGCAGCTTTAGGGAAATAAAGGATGAGCCCAGTTTTGGCCACGTTGAGTAGAATCCACGAGACATGCAGACATAGGAGGTGTTCAGAAGAGAGTTTGGTCAGACACAAAAATTTGGAGTTAAAAGCATTCCCATTGTAATGGAGGCTAAAAGACAAATAAGCTTAAGAGGGGGCCAGAGTCCTCAAAGGACACTAAACCAGGGTGGCTAGAGTGGCAGGACAAACAGGAAAAGTGTGGCATTGCGAAACACAGGAAAAAATACGTTTCAAGAAGTAGGTGATTGTGCTGAGAGTTACTAAAGGACCAAGTAAGTTAAGGACTACGACATTCTAAGGAAATTAGCAGCAAGAGCATCCATGAGCCAAGCAAGAGGAGTTTTGGCAGAATGTGGAAAACAGAAGCCAAATAGCAGAGCACTGTGGCATGTGGATGTCATGGAAGCAGGAGGGAAGCGCTAAGGCAGTAATGCAAAAAACAAAAACAAACAAACAAAAAACTGTCCTGTCAATGGGGTGATTCTACCGTACTTTTTTTTCCCTTTCAGATGGAAGATGCTGGTATTCAGGTATTCAGTGATTGGGTGATGATGGAAATGATCTATTAAGGAGCGTGGAGTTGGTTAAGGGTCAAGGTGAAAGGCGGCATAATTGATATAATGAGGTTCTTTGGGATGTTGGAAAGGAACGGGATGTAGAAATTTCGTTGGAGAAAGGATCTTTCTGTTGGGATTTCACTCTGAAAGAAATGATGGGGTAAATGGAGAACATGTAGTTTGTAGGTTCGGAATTTGGAAGCTGGGGATAAATCCGTCCAGTGGCTTTTATTTTCAGTAAGTGGTAGAAGGCACGGGTATGTGCCAAGAGTGTATGAGAGGAGGTGGGGAAGGTGACTGAGGGAAAAGGAGGTTTGCAGTAACTGTTTGCAAATTGGGAGGATTATTTAGGACCAGAGGAGAAGGCAGAGTCATCCAAATCATGATACCTATCGGTATAGTTGCGTGACTTTTTCCCAGCAGAGACAACTATTTCTCAGTTTTTCACTTTGAAATATGTATATTTAAGCAAATTCAATGAACTTTATTCCATGTACCCAAATGCAACTGTGACATAGTAAAAGCCCCATAAAACTGCAAACCTCAACCATGCCTTGGCTTTCTATTGAAACTGCTCTCTGTAACCCAAACGTGACAGGCAAGCAGTCCAAACCCATGCCATCTTGGCCTCTGCAACTTGTAATAAGTAATTAAGGACTGTAATTTCCACCCTACCCAGACAATGTGTAAACAAATGCTAATCTTGACTTTTGTGAACCACTTAAGTAATAATCAGAATGTCAAAAGTCCCCTGGCCCTTGGAATGTCCGGAGCCCCTCACCCTCATCTCTGCCCAGGAGGTCATTTACAGAATCCACTAGCCCTCCGAAGGGCTGAAGCCCCTCATCCCCACCCCTGCCCCTCACCCTCACTCCCGAGGTGGTTTTAGAGAAGCATGGTAGAAGCTTAGGTAGGAAAAAGAAGGGCGTAGCTGGGAAAAAAAGTCCAGTACATAGCAATTGTTTATATTCATTAAACATTATCAAATGCTTCTTCAGTTCAAAAGGTATTTTTAAATACATTTTTAATTCACCTCATCCTCCCAAAAATTTGCTCAAAATCAAAAACCAGTGGGACCATGTTAGGACCCGGCTATCCTCCAGATTTTCAAAACTTAGAGCACTTCTCTTTTTAGGATTCCATGGGCCCCTCTGATCCTACCAAATAGTGCTGACATGGTAACCGTAGAAAGAATGTATAGCATCTGACCCAAGGATTATTCCACAGTGAAGGTCCAGGATCTTTCCTTACAGATACTTGCAAGCTCATTCTAAACACATATACACACCTTGTGTTCAACAACAAAAACTAAAGGAAAGTGTCGTGTGGTTGATTTGCAGACTTGATTGACTGTTTGGCTCAATGTCAAGAAGAAGAAAAGAGTTTCCTGCCTTTTCTGGAATAAGTGATTTCTTGACCTAGAGAGTTATAGTAATAGGAAATTTGTATATTACAAAGAACCCATGCCCACTTAAACAAGCCCTGTTTAGCAAGCTGTCAGCTGGTATGAGTCACTTACATAGGAGTACTACAAGCCCTCTTACTCCCCTTATGCGTTAACAGCCTTAATCTTGTCTCTTTTTGAATTTTATCACAAGACACTCATTTTGTCAAGTAGTTAAAATTTCTCATACTAACATTAGGAAACTGAGGCTTCCAATCTGAGATGAGGTCACTGGTTGATTGTACTTACCTTCCATAGTTTTTGCCATTATTGCCATTGTCATTGCAGTTGTAATCATCATCATCATTATCATCATCATTCCCCATGATTACTACCAAAATGCAGAGACTATGTTGAAGCAAAATTTCTGTTCCATGAGGATAAATAAAATGTTAGATATATTGGAACTTCACAAGCATTTAATGTTGGGTGCCTAGCAGTTACCTGGGAAAAACTCAAATATACATGCTTTGTTTCCATTACAAATATATTTTTTGAAGCAGGCTTAGGTTTTAGAGTCAGGCAGACATAGAGTCAAATTCTAGTTACGTAACTTACGGTTGCATGAACTCAGTTAAGTTACTTAATCTCTTTGAGCCTCAGCGTTGCCTTGTAAAACAGGAAAAATACCTCCTTTTCAGAGTTTTGAGAGGATTAAAAGAAATACTGTAAGTGAAACACATAATAGACATTTGATACTGGTTTCCAGCCCTCCCCGCCTTGAAACAGTTTCCACTCCCTAGAATTATAAGTAGTCCTCCACAAAATCTTACTTACAAATTAAAATATTTGCTGAGAAAAGAAACTTTGCAGGTGTCAATGTTATCTTTATTTTGTCCTGTGAAGACATGAAGGACTTGACAATCTTTCCCCAAAGTCTAATTAGAGTTTTTCCATTACTATATTTGTGTTTGTTTTTGCTTCCTTTGTTCAAATTAGGTTTTCAGGCAACCAAATTGAAACGCTCACCAAAAGTCATCCTTTGTAGCAGTAATGACACAAATTACATTGTTCTCTAGGGTTTAAAACGCCCAGCCATTAAGCTCAACTATGTGAGCTTGGCAAATCATTTCAAAAGCAAAGCAGCTGTTTCCATTTTGCTTGTTTTTTTAAAGCCTTGCTCAACAACTTAAAGATGTACACACTCCCATCGTAGACCCAGGGAAAGCCCATAAAGTACTGTGAATTCCAGCATGAAGGCTACAACAATAAAAAGAGAATGAGGTGTTGAATTTTATTTTCGAGCAATTGCATGGTTTCTAGTTGTTAAACAATATATTGCTTATAATGTGTCAGGCACTATTCCAAGCACTTTAAATAACAATTCGTTCAATCCTCATGAGGTAGGTGCTATTATTATTCCTACTTTCTCCATGGAGGCTCCAGCATAGAACATGTCACTGCCTGCTCAAGATTATCCGTTTCCTAACAGGCAGAACTGCGTTCTGGACTCAGGCAGACTGGCTCCACGGTCCAAGTTTTAAGTAGGTTCTTCCACCTCTCATTGACTTATTCTATTTATTTCATTTATTTCTAATCATTTGCTCTACTTCTAATCATTTATGTTATGTCCCTCCATTGTTTCTGCTCATCACCCGAAGTCTTTGTTTTCATTTCCCTTGTGACTACTACCGCTCTGTACCAACAAAGATGCCATCCCCTAATTGGTCACCATCGTTGGAGCTGCCCACAGGTGTACCTCTCCATAAGGTAGGGGAACCCAGTGGGAAATTCAACTCCAGTCACTATTTCATAAGATGGCATGCAGCTCAGATTAAGGGAAGTGTAGCTACCACTGGAGAGACCACAGACACAAACCCAGTTTGTGCCTTTCGCAGTGATCTTCTCAGGTCTCTGTATGGAGTCCTTTCTCCCTCTCCCTCAACTCTCAAATCTGTTCAATGACATAAACAAATATGGGAATCTGTCACTACTGCTCCCGGCCAATACGGGGCCCTTGGGTGAATTAGAGAGAAATGATCCTCGGGCACCTGGCTAGTGACAGTGTATGGATGTGGTCTGTGGGCAAAGAGAATACTCACTTTGGGTCAAGAATAACTTCAGAGATCAACTACTGATCCAGGCCCAATCACCAGCTCCTTTAAGAACAATAGTTAAATCTAACATAACATTGCCTGGGCAAATCCTGAAGACCAGGAAATATGCTAAGTACAGGGGAGGTGAAGAGAACGGTGGAAGCCCACCTGCAATAAATCAAGGATAGAGTTATGCCTGGTCCATTAGTGACAGAGAGAGGGGTCACCATTCTCAGTGGGGTCTTTCTTAGAGAGGGTACCTGAACATACTGCTTGGAACATTGTAGGTACCTAATAAATACATATAGAGTGAATAAATGAGTGCAAGTCTTAAAGAGTAGGCATTAATGAGGCATAAAAGAAGAAATACATCCCAGGCAAAGAGAACAACACAGGAAACAGTTTTGAGTGTCTGGGGAATTTCAGTTCAAATCCCAAGGAAGGAAATGGCAGGAGTTGCAGTCAAAGAGTCAGGAGTTAAATCTTATTCCATCATAAGAAGCTCAAACCTGATCCAGCAGATCAGTGCCTCTCAAACTCCAGTATGTAAACAAACTCCAGTATGTCTGTATTGGCCAGACAGATCTTTATTTTGAGATCTGCTGCGGATTCAGAAGGTCTGGGCTGGGACCTGAGTTTCTCTGGTTCCAGCAAGCTCCCAGGTGACACTCCTGCAGCTGTTCCATGGACCATACTTTGAGTGGTGAGACATTAGGAGCTGATGAAAGCACTGATAGATTCCAGAAAGAAGAATGACATGTGTTTGGCCCACGGCCTCTGATAGATAGTTGAGAAACATATTAAAATATGAACAGTGAAGTATATGAGGATATGAACTATGATTAATTAAAGTTTACTCTATTTCACAAAGGGAATGAAACAAGCATTTACTGAATACCTTCCACATTCTGGTCACTGCACTAGGTACATGGGAAACATTATCTCCCCTAATAATAGAAACTAAAGCCATAGCCCCAAATGTACCACTTTTAACTAAATGACCAGTATAACCAAACAACTCTTTTGAGTAATTTTTAAATAGAATTAACCATATTAAAATTAACTATCAACCAGGAATTGTCAGTGTTGTGTAAACTGTGTATATTGTGTATTTTAATAACAGAATAGCATTTTTCTTTTGGATCATTAGTCCAGGCGCATTTTTAAAGTTGACTAAGCCACTGCTCACCTATTTGATGTTCATCATTGGGTAAAAAATCAGCTTAAACTTGCACATTTGGGTCACCATTACACAACTACCAACTCCTGAAATAGGCCTAGATTGCTCATTTTAAATTCAGAATGAACACTCTGCTTCCTGTCTACCTAGCTTTGGATAACAGCTGTCTACCTAGCTTTCTGGTTAGTGACACCACCCAAAGCTTGGTTATTTGGAACTACTATTTTCCGAGAGAGAAAGACAGCTAGAGTGGGAAGGGAAAAAGAGAAGAGCCAAGTGGAGAAGTGCAGCTGAGCCGCCTGGTCCCTGTTCCCACAGAGACTGCCGAAATAGACCTAGGCCGTGTCCTGCTGGATGGGTCCCTCCTGTGCTTACTGTCCTCCCCCCATCAACCTGGCCCACTCATCAGTTCCTCCCAACTGTTTACACCGGGGACGAGGGCTGCAGGAGTGCAGCAGAGGAAATTAAAACTGAGGTAGCAGAAAAGAAAAAAGCATAAATGCATGAAGAGAGTCTGATGCAGCGGTGCTGACTCCTTTCTATGGAAACCAAGCATTTCCCCAGAAGAGTTCAAAAGGTATATAAACATAAGTCTGTGGATCTTCTGGAAAGTGGATGTCACCTCTGTGCCATTATGCTCTGTAGAACAGAGAAGACTTGAGAAAGGAAGGGAAGAGGGGAAGAGCAGGTTCTTGGGCATTGGGCAGACAGGGGTTCCGATCTCAGAGTCGTCACTGAGACAAGTGCCTTGGTATTTGGCCATAACTAAACATTGAACCTCTTTCCTCATCCTTAAATTAAGCTGATATCATGGAAGACATGTTTGATCATTGCCTTTGCTGCATCTTTTCCTTGCTTCATCTGGTAACAGCATCCCTCATTTCCCTTTGTTGGGTAAAGCCTACCCCCATTTCATGCGATCTTTGGGGGGACTGTCAATCAAAGTACTCTAAGGGCTAAGAGTGACTCAGGCCAGGACAATCAGACACCACTCCCTGCCTCACCACCCCCATCATTTGTAGGTCTGAGCCAGGGTCCAAAAGCCATTGGAGACTGCCTTTATAAAACCCCCAAAATTGCTTTGGCTCTTGTTCTTCCTTGCAGCCTGTATGTCTAACTGTCCCCTCTTCCTTGTAAGCCTAACAAATTCCAAATTCCTTTTTTGGTAAAATTAACTAGTGCTGGTTTCTGTTGCTTGCCTCGAATGCTAAACGATGTAAATACTTTCCCCCTTAGGGCTGCTGTGAGGATTAGCAATAACAAATGCAGTTCTAGGTTTAAAGTAAAGGCTCAATATCTGGTCCAACGAATTACTATTAGGGGATAACTTAAGGTTATATCTCCAGCAATCAATCCAAAGAAATTCACAAAGCTAATGAGTCTCTGCCACAGGCTGTTAAGCAATAGGGTGCCCCTTCCACAGCTCTTTCTATGGTCTAATTAAACAAGAGGTGCTGAACCCTTCCCAGATCAAAAGCACTTTCCCCTACTGGCTTGCCATCCTGTCTGCAATTCCCATTATTCCTTTCATTTGTCAAGTTTTATCATAAAGAAACACTTAAAGCACTTAAATGTGTGCTTCCTTGAATCAGTATGTTACTGGTTGTGTGTGTGTGTGTGTGTGTGTGTGTGTGTGTGTGTGAACACTTATGTGTTCCTTTCCCTGAATGGGGTGTGTGCATGTGTGTATAAATGCTTATGTGTTCCTTTCCCTGCATGTAGAGAACACGTTTGACCAAATTGTTTAAACTCACTATGCCTAGCATGTTACTTGTGATCAAGGTTTATAATCATAACAATGTATTTTGTTTAAAAATTTTGTGTTTTTTAAAAAACTATATTTTATTTGCATAGTGTAGTTTTAGGTTCACAGCAAAACTGGGCAGAAAGTACAGAGTGTGTATTTGTCTGTTTGCTTCTTTTTTGGAGACAGAATTTTACTGTTTTCCAGCCTGGAGTGCAATGGTGCAATCATGGCTCACTACAGCTTCAACCTCCTGAGCTAAAGTGATCCTTTTCCCTCAGCCTCCTAAGTAGCTGGAACTTCAGGTGTGCACACCAGCTAATTTTTTAAAATTTTTGTATACATGGGGTCTTGCCATGTTGCCCAGGCTGGTCTCAACCTCCTGGCCTCAAGTGATCCTCCCATCTCAGCTTCCCAAAGTGCTGAGATTACAGGCCTGAGCCACCACTTCGAGCCAATGTGTGTGTATTTTAACCATTTATTATGATTTCAATTATTTCTTTGTGATAAAACATAATTATGCAGTCCTATAAAACCTTAAATCAATATACGCTATTGAACATAGGAGGAAATACCAGGACATTTTCTTGATAAAAGGTGATGCTTGCCTCAAGATGTGGAAACCTGTATCCCATCCCTGCAAGGCTTTGTGTTCCCTCCAAGTGAAGCAGGAGTCTTAGCCTCTTGCTCTGAGCACTGCCTGTTTATTATTTACTTGTTAGACTCCAGAAGCACATATCCTCAAGGCCATATGCAAAGGAGTCTGTCGTGTTGGTTATGAGCATCCTTCTAACCTTGCAATAGCCCGAACAGTGGAGTGTTGAAGGCAGCAGTAAACAATAAGGCAGGTGAGAGACACAATCAAGGAGCTTCTCCATGTTCTGTCTGCATGCTACTTAGCAGAATACCCCTCAGAGCAGTCTTCCATGGAACTAGGGCATCTTTTTGTTTTCCTTCTAGAAGAAAATAATTTCATCCAGAAATTAGAAAAATAGCACAGAAAATGAAGCTGAAATTTTAGGCCCCTACTGTAAATCACAGCTCACTGTAGGGCAGACACTTAAGACATGGTGCTTCCACCCACACCAGAGATCTGTTGCATGTTCCCCATGAGCCAGGTTTACCAGCCCTGAGCATCACCCTCTACAATGAAGGAAGTCCGACTGGTATCCTCATTTTCCAGCTGAGGAAACTGAGGTTTAGAAAAACTCAGAAACTCATCAAGCAAGTGGCAGGGCTAACATTTGAACATCAGAGTCCAAGCCTTCATTATTAGTATCTTAGTTCAGGTTGCTCTAACACAATACTTCAGTGGGTGACTTAAACAACAGACCTTTACTTCTCACAGTTGTGTGGGCTGGGCAATCCAAGTTTGAGGTACAGCCAGACTGGGTTCCTGGTGAGGGCTCTCTCCCTGGCTTGCATCTTACTTTGTGCTTACCTGGACTTTCCTTGGTGACAACTTGTAGAGGAAATATCAGACATATACAGCTAAAGAGGGTAGCCAATCTTTTTTAAGTCATCTCTCTAGACAGAATATATACATGGTTTTGTAGCTGTTTTATTTTTTACTGGCAATTATAAACAAAAGCAGCCGGTAAAGCAATGGATTCTCACTTAATTGACCATAAAATTTTGGAAGCACTATTTTATGCTAAGGGAAGGCCTAAGCACTTGAATTCCTGTCCCCAAGGAGCTTTGTAAGCAAAATGTGGATAATTAAAATATAGGTTTATAATAAAGATATGAATATGATACAAATCAACATTGCTTTTGTGGGGGGTGAGGATGGAATGGGTGCTATAGTGAAATCTTTTTACATATTATAAAATACCTCACTAAGAGCCTGTCTTTTCCTGCAACTTGACTACTTCCTGCTCAAAAGTAGCATAAGAATTTCCTATTTCTGCCAGCAAGTCAGGTGAGAAGAGAAAATGAGTTTATGAAAATAGGCATGTGTCAACGCTCTCTAAAAAGACACGTCTGTATGCTGTATCAGCACACACCATCATCAAAACATAAAGCAAAGCAGGATCAATTTCATTTTAGTATCTTCAATTTTAAGGACAACAGAAAAACAACAACAAACACCTCACAGGTATTATATCATGGAATTCTGCCAACCTTCTACCAACAATAGTATTCTCATTTTACAGATGCTGAATCTGAGCATCAGAGAAGTTAAGGCACTCAATAAAGACTTCAGTGACTTTTCCAGCTAACACAGGGGAAGAATTGGAACTTAAAGCCAGGTCTTCTGTCTCCAAATCCCATGACCTTTTAGAGCATGTTTGAAGAAGAAAGTTCACACATTTTCACCTGAGATACCTATTACTCTTTCTAAAATTAAATGCAGACTCTCGGCTACTTCTATGAGCCAGTAAGAGTGCTGTGGTGGCTCTGTGACATGTCAGCTTGGCTAGACGAAACTTCGTTTTTCAGAAATCTCTCCCTGTATGTTTCTGGTTTGGGTGGGCCTAAGAAACATTCCGTGAGAGACTTGGAGGTAGAAGGGAGGAACAGTCATTCTGTAGCTCACTCAGATTGTTACTGATCTGCTGACTCCCCTCGGTGCTCTGAAGCAGCAGCTGAGGCTGCAGCTCTTCTCCTTTCTCATGGATCCTTTTTCAGCTTCTATGATGCCTTGGCCACATGTGTGTTTATTTCCCAGGGTCCCGGGTTCTGCAGGCTATCCTTGTCACTATGGCATAGATTTTTTTTTTAAATTTTTTAAATTTTTATTACATTATAGGTTTTGGAGTACATGTGCAGAACGTGCAAGATAGTTGCATAGGTACACACATGGCAGTCTGTTTTGCTGCCTTCCTCCCCTTAACCCACACTTGGCATTTATCCCCAGGCTATCCCTCACCAGCCCCACCCCCGCTGTCCCTCCCCCATTCCCCCCAATAGACCCCAGTGTGTAGTAGACCCCCTCCCTGTGTCCATGAGTTCTCATTTTTCTCACCCACCTATGAGTGAGAATATGCGGTATTTCCTTTTCTGTTCTTGTGTTAGTTTGCTGAGAATGATGTTCTCCAGATTCATCCATGTCCTTACAAAGGACAAAAACTCATCATTTTTGATTGCTGCATAATATTCCATGGTGTATATGTGCCACATTTTCCCAGTCCAGTCTATCATCGTTGGGCATTTGGGTTGGTTCCAGTTCTTTGCTATTGTAAACAGTGCTGCAATGAACATTCGTGTGCATGTGTCCTTATAGTAGAACGATGTATAGTCCTTTGGATAGATACCCAGTAATGGGATTGCTGGGTCAAATGGAATTTCTATTTCTAGGTCCTTGAGGAATCGTATGGCATAGATTTTGGTCCATCTGTGTGGGACTCACGCTGTGAATTCTAACTTGTTCTTGATCCCTCTTTACATCCATCTTCACTTTCTGGCATGCGGACTTTGAGCTCCAGTGCCAGAGGCAAAGGCTACAGCCATCCAGAGGCTGCTTAAGCTATTCCCATGATTGTAGAAGGTCACATCCCTGTAACAAACTCAGACAGAGAGATCATAGACAGAGAGAGGATAGATGGATAGATAAGACAGAGAGTTAAAAGGCTGAATGGTATCTCCCCAAAATTTATATGTTGAAGCCCCAGACCCTAGTTACCTTAGAATGTGACTCTATTTGGAGACCTGTCCTTTAAAGAGCTGATTAAGTTAAAAATGAGGCTGTCAGTGTTTAAACTGACAGATGTCCTTAAAAGAAAATCATACAGTTGACCCCGAAACGACACAAGTTTGAATGGTGCAGGTCCACTTACACATTAATTTTTTTCAATAAAAGTTAAATGAGTGTGTCTGCCTCTCCTGCTTCCCCTTCCACTTTCTTCACCTCTTCTACCTTTGCCACCCTTGAGACAGCAAAACCAATTCCTCCTCTTCCTCCTCAGCCTACTCAATGAGAAGGTAATGATAACCCACTTCCACTTAACGAATAGGAAATATATTTCTCTTCCTTAATAACATTTTCTTTTATCTTACTTGATTGTAAGAATAGAGTATATCATACATATAACATACAAAATGTGTGTTGACTGTTTATGTTATTGGTGAGACTTCTGGACCAACAGTAGACTATTAGTACTTAAGTTTGGGGGAGTCAAAAGTAATAAATGAATTTTCAACTGTGCAGGGAGGTCAATGCCCCTAACCCCCACACTGTTCAAGAGTCAGGAAATACACAGAGAGGCACAATGAGAAGGTGGCCATCTGCAGCCAGGAAGAAAGGCCTCAGAAGAAACCAAACCTGTAGATGTGCTGATCTGACTTTTGGGCTCCAGAACTTCAGGAAAATAAACTTATATTCTTTTTTTTTTTGAGATGGAGTTTCCGCTCTTGTTACCCAGGTTGGAGTGCAATGGCTCGATCTCGGCTCACTGCAACCTCCACCCCCTGGGTTCAGGCAATTCTCCTGCCTCAGCCACCTGAGTAGCAGGGATTACAGGTATTCGCCACCATGCCCAGCTAATTTTTTGTATTTCTAGTAGAGATGGGGTTTCACCATGTTGACCAGGATAGTCTCGATCTCTTGACCTCGTGATCCGCCCACCTTGGCCTCCCAAAGTGCTGGGATTACAGGCTTGAGCCACCGTGCCCTACTTACATTCTTTAAGCCACTCAGTGTGTGGCACTTTGTTATGGCAGTCAAAGGAAGGAAGGAAAGGCGGGGGAGGAGGGAGGGAGGGAGAAGGGGGAGGAAGGGGGAGGAAGAGGGAGGAAGGGGGAGGAAGGGGGAGGAAGGGGGAGGAAGGGGGAGGAAGGGGGAGGAAGGGGGAGGAAGGGGGAGGAAGGGGGAGGAAGGGGGAGGAGGGAGGGAGGGGAAGAAGGGAGGTGGGAAGAATGGAGGGAAGGCGGGCAGGAAGGGGACATGTACATGTGTATATATTAGTGTTCTTCAGAGAAACAGAATAGGGCATGTATTACCTATGTATGTGTAGACATACAGAGGACATGATTTTAAAGTAGTTAATGCAGTTAAGGTGGGGCTTTGGTGCTGGCAAGTCTGAAATCTGTAGGACGGGCCGGCAGGTTGGAAATTCCACCAAGAGTTGATGTTGCAGTTTTGAGTCTGGAGGCAGAATTCCTTCCTGTTTGGGGGGACCTCAATCTTTTTTCTAAGACCTTCAAGTTATTGAAGAGCTCCCTACTCACCTTATGGAGGGTAATCTGCTTTACTCAAAGACTCCTGATTTGAATATTAATCAAATCTAAAAAAATACCTTTGCTGCAATACCTAGACAGATGCTTCACCAAACAACTGGATATCACAGTCTAATCAAGTTTGACACATAAAATTAACCATCACTGTGTGTGTGTGCATCCCAGTGGTCCTGCTCGTCTGATGGAACATTGACAGACTGACATATGTGCCCTCATCTTATTTTTAAAAAGCTGCAAAGTTTCTGCATGCTCTCCTTTGATAATTACCTCTATTCCTCACTCCATTAAAATGACATCCAACAGCTGAGAGAAAATGCAGTGCTTATGTTAACTGCCCTGACAGGCCTCAGGCCTATCTGTGGGGGCCAAAATAGAAGCTCCCCCCAGGTCCTCATATTTAAAATAGTGGTCCTCAAACTTTAGCATGAGGCTGGGCTAAGCTCCATCAGAACCCCTGGGGAGTCCATTAAAACACAGATTTCTGGGTCCCACTCCCAGAGTTACTGAATCCATAGGTTATATGGTTTGGCTCTGTGTCCCCATCCAAATCTCATCTCGTATTATAATTCCCACATTTTGAGGGAGAGACCTGGTGGAAGGTGATGGGATCATGGGGTTGGTTTCCCCCGTGCTATTCTCATTGATAGTGAGAGAGCTCCTTGAGATCTCATAGTTCCCCCTGCTCGCTCTCTCTCTCTCTCTCTCTCTCTCTCTCTCTCTCTCTCTCTCTCTCTCTCTCTCTCCTGCCGCCTTGTGAAGAAGATGCCTGCTTCCCCTTTACCTTCTGCCATGATTGTAAGTTTCCTGAGGCCTCTCCAGCCATGCAGAACTGTGAATCAATTAAACCTCCTTTCTTTATAAATTACCCAGTCCCAGGCAGTTCTTTATAGGAGTCTCAGAATGGACTAAAATAGTAGGATTGGGGCAGAGCCTGAGATTTTGCATTTTCTAGTGAGTTTTCAGATTATATCTATGATACTGGTTCTGGAACCACACTTCGAGAATGACTTCTGTGAGATATCTCTAAGCCTGGGTCAGGGAACTGACCTAGCACTGCTGTCAGAACAAATGCAAAGAAAGCAAACCTCAGGTAGAAGGAATACTAATGTTCCACCTTGATTTGGAAACACTCTGAACTCTCACTCTGAGAACATATATTTTATAAACCTCCTAGGTATAGGCCCAAGAGAACTGAGCATGTTTATCCACCAAAATACATATACAACAATGTCCATAGCAGATTTTTTTCACAGTACCCTAAAACTGTAAACAACATAAATATCCATTAATAGGAGAATGGATATATATAATGTTGTGTCAGAAATAAAAAAGAATTATTTTGTATTGTATGTAACATCATGAACAAATCATGTATACTCCATTAAGCAAAATAAGCTAGACATAACAGTATATACTGTGCAAGTCCACTTAATAAAGTCACAACAAGCAAAACTAATTGATGTGGTAGAGACAGGATTGACTGGGATGGAGATGGGGAACCAGTGGGGATGCTGGAAATGTCCCTGATCTCATTCTGAGTTTTAGTTACCTAGGGTAGGAGTTGAGTACTTTATGCAAGTCATAGCTAAGTTATTTTATTTTATTTTTTGAGATGGAGCCTCACTGTCGCCCAGGCTGGAGTGCAGTGGCACGATGCAATCTCGGCTCACAGCAACCTCCACCTCCCAGGTTCAAGCAATTCTCTCCTGTCTCAGCCTCCCAAGTAGTGGGGACTGCAGGCTCATGCCACCACTCCAGGCTAATTTTTGTATTTTTAGTAAAGATGAGGTTTCACCATATTGGTCAGGCTGGTCTTGAACTCTTGACTTCAGGTGACCCACTGGCCTCAGCCTCCCAAAGTGCTGGGATTACACATGTGAGCCAGTGTACCCAGCCGATAGCTAGGTTAGCCCTAACAGGACTGACTTTTCCATTAGGCACAGGAAGCTCAGTACACAGGGTCCACATGGGTCCCATGTGGATGAAAATGTTTTAATTTCTTCTAAAACCAGAAGAAAAATAGTCTAACCTCGATTATATTGTCTTTATGCCAACAGTCATAACATACAATTTTTAATATTTGTTATGGAGGAATGGCAAAAGTGTCTACATTCCGCAAAAGTCATCAGGCAGCCCTGATATCACATTTAAAAGCACAGATATGCATATTTTTCTGAATAGACATCACTGTAGAAAGCATTTAGGATTATTTTCTTATTTTGTCACCCAACCCATTGTAGTCTTTAACAGCTTTCGTTACCTATGAAGAAGTTCTGAAAGGCTAAATGATTCCGCACATCTGTGTCAGATACAAGGAAGACAGAAAGCCAAGAGACAAGACAGGCTCCTCTGTCTGAATGTGATTTAAAAAGAAGGAGAGGGTAGGTCTGAGAGCCATCGGATCGAAGGAGTTCTGATGTAGGTCTTCCTGGAGAGGAAACTTCAGGAACACTAGAAAGATGGAGGCATGATACAACTGCCACCTTTCTCTCCAGCCCCAGCCAGCGGAGATGACAAAAAGATGCCAGAGGCAAGAGAGATTCTTGGGTCAACCTTGTAGCTTTGCTCCAGGCTTTTCTTTTTTTCAACTTTTATTTTAGGTTTGGGTCAACTCATGTCACAGGGGGTTGTTGCACAGATCATTTGATTACTCAGGTACTAAGCCTAGCATTCAACAGCCATTTCTTCTGATCCACTCTCTCCTTCAACCCTCCACCCTCAAGTATGTCCCAGTATGTTGCTCCCCTCTTTGTGTCCATGTGTTCTTATTATTTAGTTCCCAAGTGAGAACATGTGGTATTTGGTTTTCTATTCCTATGTTAGTTTGCTAAGGATAACAGCTTCCAGCTCCATTCATGTTGACATTAAGGACACCATCTCGTTCTTTTTTTCTGGGCCATTCTTTGCATTTCCCAGTAACTGGATTGGGAAGTTGGAAAGAGTGAAGGGAGAAGCGTAAGGGAAGACCTGTGCGCTTTAGAGACCTGAACCCCACTCAGAGGTGGGGCCCTCACTGAACACTCTCCAGTGCCCAGCCCAATGCTCTTCTCTGTGGGCGCACAGAGATTTATAAGACCCCTCAGAGTCCCTATCCTCGGAAGACTACAATTCAGTGGTGGAATGGTGTACACAGGGGAGTGATCAAATGCTAAACTGGGCTTACTGGATGGATGCTTTGTGAAGAGAGAGACAAAAGCAGATTCCCTGCTAGCTAGGATCCAGTTTCCTAGCTCTAAATTGGGGCCGGAGTTGATTCACTTTTTTGAATGAACCAAATTATTGCTCTTCTCTTCCTTTAAATAACCTTCAAATTGCTATATCACAAGAATATTTTATTAGTGCTGTGGGGTTTGGGTTTCAATTAAAAATCCTCTGTCTCCAAGGACACGAAGCATTTTCTAATAACACTGAAGATTAAGGATAGTTAGAAGCTAAAGTACAGTTGGTCTGTACAATTGAAAATAGCCTTGGAGAGCATGCATGTACTTTTTAAAACCTAACTGCATTGTTATAGAAAAGTTATTATTTGTTTGGGAAAAAATAAGAAAAATCATTGTCATGCCATAGCAACCAGACCGGTAAGTAACAGAACAGGCTGAACTGATAAAAATATCTGTGAAAATGTCCAGATTGATGAAATATTCTAAAAATAAGTTTAACAAAATAGTGAACAAAATTAAATCGGCCTAATTTTCTATACATGCCACTTCATGTTTTATTTTTTTTAAGCTAAAATATTCACTTTGAAAATGATTTTAGCACGACCATCTGGTAAAAAAGAAAGTGCAAAGCCCTAGATTTTGGACAATAGGAAGATACATCTGCAGATCTAGGGAGTGAAACTCCAACATTCTAAGGGCAAACAAATGCAGACATAGCCCAGCGTCTAGAGCTGATACTTCTTTATGCTAAGTCTTCAAAGTAATGGCTTAGAAATACCTGCAGCCTTTACAGTGAGTACTAACTTCTTCCCACTGTTATTATTTACTTCTCTTTTCAGGATTTCAAGCAGATGAGTACTGTTGCTTTGCCAGCTTGCAGAGGAAACAGAATTTCCAATTATAAATTCTAACATTAGATGAGCAAAACCCTGATCCAACTCTAACAAGGAAATTGACGGTTTTATAACAGCAGTGTTTTAAGAGAGAAACTGCCAGCATTTGTTGGTATAGATTTAGAAGGGAACTCGTTTCAGGTCTGCTGTCAATCAAGGGCTCTTTGTGTTTTCCGAGTAGACTCCGAGAAGCGAGTTACAAAGCTGAGCTACTCCAGAAGATATCTGAGTATTTTTATATTCTTCTGTGAGCAGGAAAGACAAAGCAGTGAACTGCCTTTTATTAGGACCTAGTGCCCTATCATTGCAAGAGTGTACTGGAGAGTGCTTCTGAATCACATCTTCACTCATTCATTCATTCAACAAACATTGATTGAATTAGGCAGATGGGACCCATGCCAAGCACTTGCTAGGCTTGGAGATGTTACGGTGAGTAACACATAGCTCCTTCTATAAGGAGTTTGGAGTTTAGGAAAGAAAGTTGGACACATAAGCAAATACTGTTTTAAAGATTGTGCTATAACCCCTAAACATTATTAATTATATTAGTAAATGATATTACTATCATAAATTTCACAAATACTTAAAATTAACTAAAATTAAATATTAAGTAAATATTTAAATTAGTAATTTGTATTAATATTAAAATATTAATTGTGATATAAATATGTAAGATTCTTTTAGGGATCAACGATTCTCCCTGGAAGAGTTAAGGAAGGCCTAATAAAGGAGTGACGATTTTGCTGAAATTTAAGGATTGGTAAGTTGTATGAAATCTATCATACATGGTGTAAGGAGGAAGGATCATTCCAGACCAAAGGGATACTGTTAGGAAGGTCACGGAAGCATGAAATGGTTATGGCTGGAGGGACACAATGGCAGGTTCTGAGGGGCTGAGAGGTAGGGGATCAGGTAGAAGGAGTAGGTGAGGACCTCGCTATGTAGGGCTCTGTGTAACATGCGGAGAGTGTGAATCTTATCCCAAAGGACAGCAATTCAAGGGATCTAAGGCAAGGAATAATGGCTCAAGCCCACACTGCCATATGTAGAGACTGAACCCAGGAGGGAAGCAGGTAGTGAAAGCATTAAGAAGGCAACAGTAGTAATTGGGTTAATAGGTGAAGAGGGCATGAACAAATGCATGGGAAATAGAGAGGTTGAAGAGGGGACACTGGAATTGGCAGGATTTAGATGTCAATTGTATTAATGGATGGAAGAATGAGAAGACATTGGGATGACTTTCTAGTGTTTACCCTGTAGGTGTGGATGGATGGTGGTTCCACTTACTATGATGAAGACATAAGACAGGATTGGGTTTGAACAGGTCAAGCTACTTAAACTAAAGTACTCTTGAGGGCAATGCCATGTCTTATGTGACATTTGATACTCCTTACTTAAGACAATGAATGACTAGAATATAGTAACTTTCAATAAATAGTGAATGAATAGAGGAACTGACTGAAGAAAGAAGCCATGCCTGTTTGACATCTGGTAAACTCCTGGCCATAAAGGCTAGACACATAGATCTGGAAGATTGTTGAACACTCCTGCAAGGACAAGTCGATGAGATATGGGCCAAGAATAATACTTCAGAGAAATCCCAGAATAAAAAGGTCAAACACAGAAAAAAGAGACAGCAAAGGAGTCTTGAAATTGACAGGTTGAAGAATGAGAAGAGATATATCTCTATCTTCACATCTCTCTGTGTCAAATCTTAACACTGCCCTTTTCTATTGAGACTTGGAAAAAGTATGTAATCTCTTGAATATCAATTCCCTCATCAATAAGATACAAAATAATAATGCCTATCTTACAGGGTTCTTTTCAGGATTTTCCATATGTTAATGTGTATGACACATAGTAAGTCCTCAATAAATATTAATCCCATAACTCTTTTAAAATATAACAAATACGCCATCACCTTGGGCCCCCTGGATTTGACAGTTACAGTTCCAACTCTTTGTAAGCATCTCAGGATGTTCAATACCTGCTGCTGTATCCTGCCTTTTGGTTAAGACATCAATATAAATACAGACATTAGAAGGTGAACATGTGACAATCACCCAGCTTTCAAATGTTAAAAAATCTTTCGTGTTTCTGTGCTCCTCTGGATATCTTTATTAATTCTTGCAAGTGCTACAATAGAACTTTTAAAAATTGAGTATTTGCAAATATCTGAGGCTGTATAAAGGGCCTACTCTATAAAAAACAAGAAATAAAATTATAAATGGAAACTCTATGCTAAATAGTACACAACAAGAGACACACAGGTAATATGCACTAAAATCACTGAAAGCAAAGAATAGTCTATACTTATTTAAATCTATTGCTATTATGTAGTAATTTCCTAATGGTTATTATTACTTAAATCCCATTTGTTTCATGGATTCAATTTGTTTCTGGCTGATGCACATCTCTTTTAGTAGTTCTTTCATCAGATTCCAGAATGGTATCAACTCTTTGCTTGTCTCAAAATGTCTTTATTTGGTCCTCAGTTTTGAAGGAAAGATTAAATAAAAGAACTGGATACTGAGTTCTTGATATTCACTTTCTGTCAGCCCTTGGAAGATGTTATCCTATTGTCCCTGTCATTGACTGTTATGAATAAGTAGCTTACTGCCAGTCTAATTGTTGTTCTTTTATAAGCTTTTTTTTTCCTCAGGTAGCTTTTAAGGTTTTATTTTCCTCTTTGATTTTCTGAAATCCCATTATGATGTGTCTAGATGTGAATTTATTGCTCTGTACCTTACACAGCACTTAGATTCTTATAGTTACAAGTTGCATTCTCTGAAATGAGATACTACAATTGAGTGTGACAAGAAACCTATTTATTGGGGTGGCACACCTGGCCTCCCTTTTAGAGGGTACCATCACCCTCACTGCAATCATCAAAACAAGTCCTAGTATAGTCTCTCTTACTGCAGCTCTGGTCTGAAGAGAGCCACCATGGAACGTTTAGTGATGCTGATAGCCCTCCCATTGGCTCACACAGTGTGTGGCTTTGATAAATGGTACATCACTTAGCATGGTTACAGTACATAACCATCTGGCCAGATGCCTAACCAGATGGAGAATATCCATTCTGGTTGTTCTCTTCCTGGGGCCTCTTAATCCTTTCCTCCTTGGCAATGTCTGCATTGGTGATTCTGGCATTTCAATGTCACTCACTATGGGCCATCATTTTTTCCATGCATCTTGGAGGAATCCCAGTAGCAATTTTGAACCATTTATTAAGATCTTTGCCAGAATTAAAGGTCTTTATTCTATATTTCAGGAGAAGATTCCTAAATACACTTACCTGTCCAATTTTATATTTTGGTGCTTTTGGTCAAGTACCAACATAATCCAGTCCCACATGTACTCTCCAGCTCCTGCCAGGGCATGTTGAGCAGGGCTTGCAGTACCTCTCCAGTACAGTCCCTTAAGCCAGCACATCAGCAGCTGGATTCTACTGCACCGTAATTATTGGCCCAATGTCCGAAAGGAGATGTAGAGGCAGATTCTGGAGAGAGAAGAAGGCCATGTTGCCTTGGGAGAAAGTCCTTAGCACTTTCCAGGGCAATTTCCAGGATTCCAGGGCACTGGGAAGCTGCTGTGGGGAAGACTGGGTGACATCTGCAGGCTCAGAAGCCTGGAGGAGTCTTAAGAAGTCAAAATCTTCAAGGTCATCCACCTAGATGTTCCTACAACATGTGGTCTGGGACCCACCCTGGTGGGCATTTGACAGTCTTTGAAATTCACCCATCACACAGTTTCTGGGCTTGGTTCTCATTTTTCTCCACTTTACTGACAGAAGGGAAAACTTCTTTCTACACAATCACAGAAGACTCCTGGCTTTCCCTCCTGGCTTTCTGTTTCATCTAGCTCATCCTTAGCCTCTCTTCATCTCTCTGGACAGCATCAGTGTTGTTTAGCAGCAGACACTCAATCTGAACAATCACTATTTTGTCCATAATTTATTTATTTCCATAGGGTTCTGGGAAACAGGTGGTATTTCATTACATGTATAAGTCCTTTAGTGGTGATTTTTAAGATTTTGGTGCACCCATCACCCAAGCAGTATACACTAAATCCAATTTGTAGTATTTTATCCCTCACCAACTTCCCATCATTTCTCCCCGAGCCCCCAAAGTCCACTCTATCATTCTTATGCCTTTGCATCCTCAAAGCTTAGCTCCCACTTATGAGTGGGAACATACAACATTTGATTTTCAATTCCTGAGTTACTTCACTTAGAGTAATAGTCTCCAATCTCATCCAGGTTGTGGTGAATGCCATAAATTCACTCCTTTTTATGGCTGAGTAGTATTCCATCATATATATATATATTTAAGGGGAATAACTATTCCATCATATATATATATAGGGAATAACCACTCCATCATATATATATATGTATATATATGTGTATATGTATATATATGTATATATGTATATATATGTATATATGTATATGTGTGTATATATTATATATATGTATATATGTGTGTATATATATGTATATATATGTATATATGTGTGTGTATATATATATATGTTTAAGGGGAATAACTAATAAATATATATATATATATTTTTTTTTTTAAATCACAATATCACAGTTTCTTTATCCACTCATTGATTGATGGACATTTGGGCTGATTCCCTATTTTTGCAATTGCGAATTGTGCTGCTATTAACATGCATGTACAAATATCTCTTTTGTATAATTTATTCTGTCCATAATTTAAATGCATGAGATAGCCTATATATTAGAGCATTCCCTCCCACTGATCCACCCTCTCAATTCACCACTGGTAAGAGAGTTTTAACAATATGCCAACTTGTGCCAGGGGCTGAAGAAAATAAGAACAGGAGTGCTAATCATTGCCATCATACATCTCAGACACTCTGTGACATCTCATTTCATTAGTAAGCATTAACTATTGACATTTGGGCTTTCCCTAGAAGCTGGAATTGTGACTATTTTTCCCCTTAAATTCATGTATGCTGGCTTCCTGGAGACCGTATAAAGATTTCAAGAGAATCTTGCAGGAATTTACAGACACTATAAATATACAGACACTTGCAGCCTCTGCCAACAAGAATCCCATGTACAATAATCCCTCCTTATCCACAAGGAACACAAGACCCCTGTGGATGTCTGAAACTATGGACAGTACCAAACCCTATATCTTATATACTGTCCTTTTTGCTATAAAGTTTAATTGATAAATTATACACAGTAAGATATTAACAATAAAGTAGATCAATTATAACACTGTATTGTAATAAAAATTATGTGAATGTGTTCTCTCCCTCTTTCTCAAAATATCTTACCTAATTATGTACTCAATTTTAGACCATGGTCAATCTTAAGTAACTAAATCATGGAACGTGAAAACACAGAGAAGCGGGGACTACTATACCGTCAAAACAAGGAAACTGATGTTGGTGTGTTTTGTACCATAATTTTCACTATTCATTTAGGTTTCTATGTACTTATTAAGACACTTAAAAAGAAAAATGTCCTTTTAAATGGGCAATATATGTAAGTCTTTTGACCTTAAACAACTTAAAAACAAACACAGTTTTAAGTGATAATGACAACACTGGCAAAGGAAATCATCATTTAAGGTAAATTATCTGTGAGATGAAGATATGCCCCTCACTATAAAGGCAGAACTGTCTAACAAGGGCACGAGCAGTTCAGGTCTCTGCTGTGACAAAGAGTGCTGCATGCACCACCCCGCGAAGCCAGGGAGAGGCCCGCCAAGTGCATTCAAGGACTCAAAGGAGCACAGACTTGTGCAGCCAAGAGAAGCTAAGCGTATGGCAAACGATCCCGCCCTCTCTCCACGGGGAGATTTCAAGTAAGGTATTTTCAATTATTCTAAGGTCTATGCAACCTTTACAAGGAATTTAATTGGAACGGATTATTTAAGGAGAATAACTAATGATACAATTGATTGGTAATGACCAGTAGTTGCACTCGTAAAACCATGGTACACTCTAAGAAAGGCATTTTTGCTCCTGGAAAAAAAAAAAGTTCTAATTATGTTTCAGCATTCAAAATTCTAGAGCTTTTAAATGTTCGCATTCTTTTAGAGAGAAGATGGAGTCTAACAGTTTTATAATTGTATGTTAGCAAATGTTGACAGCACTGAAATCAATAGTCTGAGTGCTCTGCTCCTCTTAGCTGGCATTAACTAAAATAGCCCTTGTACTAGATCAACTCTCCAGTCTGTCTGTCTACCTATAGTCCTAGAGTCAAGACAATGACTTAGGTGTATTATATCAAGGTAGAGAATACACTATGAAGGTACTGTTTAGTTTCCTTTCTTGGCTTCTTTGTATAAGAGAAGATTGATTACAATTATGAACTTTCAACATTGTAGATTCTATGTTGCCTGACTAGTAAATGTGAAATCCAACATCTAGGCTGGGCTCGGTGGCTCAAGCCTGTAATTCCAGCACTTTGGGAGGCGGAGGCGGGTGGATCATGAGGTCAAGAGATCGAGACCATCCTGGTCAACAAGGTGAAACCCTGTCTCTATTAAAAATCCAAAAATTAGCTGGGCATGGTGGGGCGTGCCTGTAGTCCCAGCTACTCGGGAGGCTGAGGCAGGAGAATTGCTTGAACCCAGGAGGCGGAGGTTGCGGTGAGCCAGGATCATGCCATTGCACTCCAGCTTGGATAACAACAGCGAAACTCGGTCTCAAAAAAAAAAAAGAAATCACAACATCTATTAACTGTTAGTTTAAGGAAGGATGGCTATGCACTATTAACCTATGTAACATCAGGTTTCTAGGAAAGATATATCAAAGAAAAATTTTCTTAGCAACTGAAATGTCACTGAGTTATAAATTATCACATTGTACATAAAATAGCACATATCTTGCTCACATATTTTGACATAATTTTCAATAATACTCTGAGTGTTTCTTAATGTGTATACATTGTGAGTACTGGAGTAAAAATGAAAATTTTTTTTTCTAACTTTTTCAGATTTTTTATTATTTTTCCTTTTGTAAGCCATTCCATGCTAGTAGACTATCAAGCCACAATCCATAGGTAATTTCATCCTCACATTTTCCAAACTTCTAAACTTGCCTTCATAATTCAAGGTCAGACATTGATTAAGTGAAAATTGAATGAAAAGGAGACCAAGAATGAAAAGAGAGACCAAGAAAAAGTGGGAGGGAAAGGAAAAGCATGAAACCACCTTTGTGAGGGTCAGGTATGTGGGGAGAGAATGAAATGGAAACAATAAAAAAAAGAAATAGCATGCAAAAAGTGTTGGGCAAATTAAGCTTTTCATTCTTGGGGTGTAAGTCAAATGCTATAAAACCCTTTACCACTGTCCTTGAAAATGCTCATTGGCTCATAGTTTACCAGTCTTCAGCTGTTTCCTATTCTTTAAACACTTCTATGAATGGAATAGTCATTATGACTCCAGGATGGAAATGAGTCTCTAGGCTTCAAGCGGAACTGCGCCCCACAGAAGAGTAGTTTGAGAAATGCATCTCCTGACGAATCCATTCAACTTACAGGTGAGTAAGGAAGGCACTAGAGAGGTAGATTTAACACCAACATGATTTAACACCAAGTTAAAAGCTGAAGAATATGGTGTGACGGTTAATACTGAGTGTCAACTTGATTGGATTGAAGGATGCAAAATATTGTTCCTAGGGGTGTCTGTGAGGGTGTTGCCAAAAGAAATGAACATTTGAGTGGTGGACTGGAAAAGGAAGACATACCCTTAATAATCTGGGTGGGAACACTCAGTGTGGCCAGAATAAAAGCAGGCAGAAGAACGCAGAAAGGCTAGACTGGTGTAGTCTTCTGGCTGATATCTTTCTCCTGTGCTAGATGCTTCCTACCTTCAAACATCTTTGGACTCCCAAGTTCTTCAGCTTTGGGACTCATACTGGCTTCCTTGCTCCTCAGCTTGCAGATGGCCTACTGTGGGACCTCACGTTGTGATCGTGTGAGTCAATACTCCTTAATAAACTCCCCTTTATATACACATCTATCCTATTAGTTCCATCCCTTTAGAGAGCCCTAATGCACACAGGTGTTGGAGTCCAATAGCTTGAGCGTGGGTGCCACCCCCACCACCTGCTAGCTGTGTGATCTTGATGAGACTAATCTCATTGCCTCTTTGAACTTCAGCATCTTAATTTGCACAGTGGGCTTGTGATTCCTATGCCAAAGGAGAAATAAGATAGATGTGTTGTGTTCAATGCATTCACATGCAGTCAGCCCTCAACTAAAGGCAGTTGTGGTTGAGTTTCCATGTCTCCTTCCCTCATACCTGCCATTGTTCTTTCCATTCTACTACTTAACTTACAAATCATAAACTAAATGAGTGCTCAATTTATAAAAGTGTTTGTCACATCATTATTTAGAGTTATGTTCCCCAATTATGTTGAATGGTCTATTTATACCCCACTGGGTACTTGATGGAGATGTGAGAGAAAATTAGCAAAGGCGAATGTCAAGTTTTCTGAGCCATCACCCCCCCCAAAAAAAAATTAATCTGGAAGTAAAAACCCCTGAAAGTATCAGGAAGAAATAAAGAAGCATAATCTTATGCAACTTATCAGGAATCCATTTATTTTATGAAGAGGTACATGTATGTATTCTTATCCTAGGGCAGCTATAACAAGTTACCATAAGCTTAATGGCTTAAAACAGCAGAAATTTGTTATGTCATCGTTCTGGAGGCCAGGTATCTGAAATTACGGTGTCTGCAAGGCCATTCTCCCCCAGGAGGCTCTAGCGGAGAATTGCTCCTTGCCTCTTTCTCATTTCCAGCAGTCCTTGGCACTTCTTGGCTTGTAGCGGCACCCCTCCAATTTCTGTTTCCATCTTTATATGGTTACCTTCTCTCTGTGTGTGTCTGTCCAAATCTCCTTCTTCTTTCTCTTAAGAACACACCAACCACTGGATGTAAAACCAACCTATTGAGTATGACCTCATCTTAATCGTATTAGCAAGGTGCTATATCCACCAAAGTCCTATGCATAAGTACCACAGGCTAGGACTCTAACACATCTTTTAGAGGGACACAACACCACCCACTACCATGTGTAAACTCAAAAATGTACTTTAAGGTAACAAGGCCAATTTTGACGCAGGGCTAGTGGAATTCATTTTGATACCTTATAATTGTAAAACCAATCATAATAATAAGGTGTATTTAAAGTGTAATAACATCAATAGTACTTTTTAAAGTATTAGTCTTATAAACATTTACTTTGGCCCTCAAAACAGGTGTATCTCATCTTCAACACCCAGAGAGATGCAACAAAGACCAGGAACCTTGGTTAGTTTCCTGATTCTACTGCTTACGCTATAACCTTATTAATCATGTCAACGCTTTATTGAACTCTGTACTAAGCACTTTACAAACATGATCTTTATTTCTTCATGCAACCCCATGAGGGAGGCAGTATTATTTCTACTTGCTAGACTAGGATTTGGAAATTTTTAGAGAAGTTAATTGCCTTTTCTAAGACCAAACACCTAGTAAATTCTGCTGTAAAGACCTGAGCCCTGGTCTGTCCCACTAGGAGGTGCACTTAACCATAATGCTCTTTTTAATTTGAGCAGAAATTTTACTTCTAGGAGCCTCTCCAAGCTTTAGTTTCCTCCCAAGCAATCTGTGATGGTTTGACTTTTTCAGCCGTGACTCTGCCCTCTTGGTATGCCTTCCTATAACTCAGAGGCTGGAAAGCCTAAAACTGCATCCCACAAATACTCTTCCATCGCTTAGTGATTCTCCTGTATATCTAGGTAGCCGAAGTGAAGCAGAGGCCATCCTTGCCATTTGGATTGCTTTTCTGCTAGCAAATCAGGTTGTGGGAAGTGAGGTTTGGGAGAAGCAGATTTTCAGCGTTCATTCTCCAGGTACTTGGGTTGTAATAGGAAACATGGATGAACTCAGTTGCTGCACTTCCCATCCCAGTAGCCAATCATGGGCTCTGTGAATGTAGACAGCAAGAAGAGAAGGCAACTTTCTGCCTAACTTCCTGCTCCTTGTATTGTGCCATGGTGGAGTGTTCTTGAACCCAGAAGTTCCAGAGGCAGCCTTGACAACAGTCACTTCCTTGATGGTCAGTTCTGAATTATTTGGGGAGTTATCATTGATGACTGAGCCTAGAACCCATTCCTCTAGCCCTTCCAAACATCTCACAACCTTAAATGATTTCCTATCAAAACTTCTTGGAAAGGATTCTATTTTATGCACTGAACAGTCCTTGATTAATATATAAATCAAGATTAAGAATACTTACCCATAGAAGAATACTTGCCCAGTTTTCATAAGAAAACTGAATGGAAAAATGTATATAAATATATATCACAGTGTCTATTAATTTCCTTGTCTATTTCTATTTCAGTTCTTCTTATAAAATCAACAGACCCTATCAGCTTGTTACATATACTCAGCATTTTCCCACAGACATATATCAAAATAAAAATCACACCAAAAGTGTATGAACTTGAAAGAGAGAACATTTATGTCCATTCTACCATCTGGTTTTTTCTTGGTTGACATCCTTCATTTATTCAACATTTATGGAGAGCTTGTTATATGCCAGTCATTGTGTTATGCTTATTTACATAGTAAGACTGTTTTCCTGCCAAACCAAAGGCATCCTCTATAAAAGACTGAATTCCCACTGGATATGAACCCCAGGCTCATGAATAAATTCCTGACAACCCAGAAACATTTCAGGATCATGACATGATGTTCACTTTGTGATCTGATCCCAGCAAAGATCGTCTCTGTGAAGCTTGATCTGCTGGAAATGTTGCTCCTTTAGGAAGTTCACTGTGATGAAAACAAATGGCCAAGGACTAAGGTAATACCCTCCTAGAAGGACTACCTTCTTGTTCATGTTGAAGATGGGGTTTTGCCCAATGCTCAGCCTACTGGCCCACTCTGCAGGCTGATACCAGCCCCAAACCCATCTGTCCTGAAAGGCCAGGTATATTAGAGAAGCAGGAAAGGCAGAACACACAAGGGAAAGAAATGTTTTCCCAAATTAAAAACCACCTAAAACATTAAGGATAACCAACAGTCCCCAGGTCCACCAAAGATGTGGCATTTGACACTGTCATTAAAGAAAGGTGGCTTCCCTCCACCCCCTGTTGGAATCAGGCAAGACTTGGGAAATACTCCAGCATTCTTCTCAGACTGTGACCAGGTGGGTCTCAAGCCTCAAGATGATCCTAGAAAAGCCCCCAGAATTGTCCCTAGTAAAGTCTAGGACTGTCAGGGAACCTAACAGGTTGGTTCTCCCTTCTTTGAGCACCCCACACATATGCCTTACTACACTTTTGGGATCACTGTTCTGAAAAGACACCAAGTTTTTCCAGACAGAAAGGGTCCAATGACCTATTTCTGGTGACCAAGAGAAACACAAAAGCCTTGAAAATCTTAAACACAAAATACTCCCCCATCCCCTACATATACACATGCTGTGATTTTGCAAAAACATAATTCATTGGCTGTTGGCTTCTGTTCCCTTGCTAAACGAAAGCTGCTCCCTGTTTCCTCATATGATGGTCATGATTACCAACACCATCCAAGTCTGCACATGCTATTTTCCTTTCATCTGCAAGTCTAGAACAACAACAAGAGAAGTGACACTCCCAGAAGTGGAATTAACACTCACCCCACAAACTACTTTCATGTCTCCTCCAGCTGCCATCTAAAACAGATCCTGACCCTCCCCATCCTCAGACACAAGGTTCACAATTTATTAAACACTGCAGCAGGTAATTGTTGGGAGGAAGACTGAGATAAATTTAAGCTTTTAAAAACAGCTGGTGTTCTTCCCTGAGTTAAGAACTTGAAGATCAAGCTATGCGCTAAAGGAGTGTAATCCATGACCATCCCTCTGATCTGGATTCTTCTCTCTGCTACTAAGGAGTATTTGTCAGTGTCTACCATTTGAAGACAAGAAGGAGAAGAAGGGGACCCTTTGTCTTCCCTTAGATTTTCACTGCCACCTCCCCCCTAGCATTTCAGCTGAAATCCACATCTGTTCACAGAAGACTCCATACTTCCCCAAGTCTGCCCGTACACAGCCTTCTGGAAAGATTAAGAAGTTTGATATGGAGAAAGGGTGGAACAAGATGGCCAAATAGAAGGCTCCACTGATCATCCCTCTTGCACAGATACCAATTTAACAAATAGAGTAACCTAGTATTTGCTAGCACTACAGGGTGCACAATAGGTGACAAATCAAAAATAATTTAATTGTACATTTTAAGAAAACTAAAAGAGTGCAGTTGGATGGTTTGTAACACAAAGAATAAATACTGGAGGTAATGGATACCCCATCTGCCCTGACATAATTATTACACATTGTATGCTTGTACCAAAATATCCCATAATGTCATATGTATATGTATATGTGTGTGTGTGTGTGTGTGTATATATATATATATATATATGTATGTATGTATGTATATGTGTGTGTGTGTATATATATATATATATATACCTACGATGTACCAACAAAAATTTAGAAGTTTTCTAGGTCCTCCAGGACGGTGATGGTCTTAAAGAGCACTAGATAACACAAGGGCAGGCTGTGGGTGAGGCAAGAGGCAGTTCAAACAGACCCCTTGCAATGGATTGCAGCTGAGTCAGGTGGCGAGATGTGGCATTGGTTGCCCACCTACAGTTTTGATTTTTGAGTAACCACTATGGTCTCTGCAAGCCTTCCACAAGGTTTCTTGAATGTGCTTTGAATATTTAGAAGTTAGGGCCTATCTCACCTAAATTGAAGCTGTGCAGGAAGACTGATAACAGTATGGCAAAGTGATTATAAGGCAGCAAGAGAATGTTAGAGCCGTCCAGAAAACACGGTGGTAGCAACAGGGTGGATTTGTAGAACATATGAGCAGTCTCAAAGGAGTTGCAGAAATACCTGAGTTGAGATGCAACCAAGTCTCCCTGGAATACTTTGCCTTGTAAAAGGAGTGGCCTCTGAAGGACCAGAGATTCTCTTTGTCCCCATGGCAGGCTAAGAACTGGAGAAGACTTTTGTATACTGTGATCTTGCCATTTCAACTCAACCTCAGAGGATCTGTAGGATTCTCATAAACAGCCAGCAGTTCACAGGCTGCTTTCTGAAAACAATTAATTAACCAAAACTGAGCTGTAGAAGGCATAAGCATGAGTGGCCATCTCCCATGGCATTGTCACAACCTGAAAGATAAAACAAAAGCAGAGAAAGCCCATATGTCAAAGATCAAGGGTGCAGATGTATTCGGGCATTGCCATTGGAACCTTTATTGTGTGAGCCTGAGAAGGACAGTGAATGCAATGTATTATAGGTCCAGGGAGAGCTAAGCTACTGGATAAGAGAAAGGATGCTGGTCTGAGTGAGAAGCTCAGCTTTACCCCTTAATCAGAATATGCTTGTCTGGTTCTGTCTCAGTTCCTCTGTTCATAATAGCAGAACAGAGGGGAGGGGCACACAAGACAATCTGCAATGTTCTTTATAGCTTGATGACTCAAAGCAGGAGACAGAATTGGGGAAAGTGATGCTCTGGTGTAAGCCCTTGGCTGGGCTCCCAGACCAGCCCACCAGAGAAGCTTCTACCTCTGTTCCAACCAGGAAGTGGGAAATGAGGAAGCTGCCACTGCCCCTGCCACATTCCAGAACACAGATCACTATGGCTGCAGTCCAGGAATTGGGAACCTAGGAGCATGAAGCTGCCACCACCATTGCAAACTGCCTCTTGCCACCCCTACAGCTAGAGTGAAAAGGTTCATGTATTCATTCCCTGAATGATCATCAAAACAATTTACCCAAGCTACCTGCAGTGAGGGGAGCTTCACCCACACAGGAAAATAAACGGGGATTTAGGACATTTTTCAAAGTGAACACAAAGAATGCATATGTTCCAGAAAAAGCACCAGAGTAATTAAGAGAATGAGGTTTGAGAAGAGACAGATCTGAGTGGACAGACTGCCTCCATCAGTCACCTGCCTCATTTTCCGTATCAGTAAAGTGGGGGTAATAATTCTACCTATCTTGCTATGCTATGGCAACAATTAAATGAGGTGATGCACATAGTGTACTTAGCACAGTGTTGGAGGAGGTTCCCAGATAGACCTGGGCAATCATCCACCTCCTTCTCCTGCGCTTACCTGTATTGCAGACCCTTGTGGGGCTACAGAGTCTGGGAAGCTGGAAACCACCGCAGCTAGAGTTCTGCATCCCAATCAGGGTCTGCGTGGCAGATGCGCTGTCATGCAATTTGGAAAGCAGAAGCAAGGAGAGGCCCAGCCCTGCCACTCCTAGTAGGCTTTCCACTAGTAAGTAAGGTCATGGAGATGTGGCATTTCTGCAGTGGTGTCCCATTGCCCAGATACTAGCCCTAGGGGTGTCAAGAGGCAGTTTGTAGTGGCGGTGGCAGCTTCATGCTCCCAGATTCCCGATTCCTGGACTGCAGTCATGGTGGTATGGTCTGAAATGTGGCAGGGGCAGTAGCAGCTTCCTCATTCCCCACTTCCTGGTTGGAACAGAGGTAGAAGCTTCCCCCTGGTGAACTGGTCTGGAAGCCCAGCCTAGGGCTCACCATCCCCACCACTTCCCATGATTTTGTGAGCACCGCCCTCCCCACACTAATCCCCTCCCGCTTAAAACACCAAGCATCTTCCAGATCCCTGCACTGAACTCTGACAGTTATGCACCCCCGGAGCACAGGGTAAACTTCCAATACAACTTGGCTATGTCTACATTTCCAATTGAGGACCTACTATATGCAAGTCCTAATACACATGTTGTTTTAACCCCCAGTGACTCTGCCACCTATACATTTTTATGACTATTTTTACACATAAAGAGGTTCGGTAATTTGCATAAGGTCACTCAACTAATAAGGCAGATGAGTATGACCACAAAACTCCTAAGAACACATCACAATCTTAGGACTGACAGAAGTAAAAACCTCTTTGCGTTTTTGCTTTTCTCTACTTATATCAGAGTTCATCCAGAGAATAAAAGGATCCTAGATGGTCCCTGGGGGCAATTAACTGCTTTTTGGAAGCTTACAAACCTAATGAATGATGAGACGCAAAAATCAATGAAGACTTGCTTTAAAAAAGAAACAGCATCCGCCATTAGTGATGTTAGAACCAGGTAACACAAAGTTCTCCAAAATGTTAAAGATGCAGCTGCAGCAACCCTGAGAATGGCTCCTTCACAATAGGTGACAGGGCGTGTAATTAACCGAGGGCCCGCCTGTACCTTCCACAGCTGCACCCGGCCAGGGACTGATCCTCAGGGATGCCAAGGCAGCCAGTTTCTGGGAGACACTGGACTCTTTTGAAGGCTGATCTTGGCCCAAAGACTCCACAGTGGCCTCACAAACCATCCTTAAACTACACAGCTGTTTCAAAACCACAATGCTTCCACCCAACCTTCCCACCCTCTCCTCTTCACAGGGTGAGCTAAAACTCTCCCAGCCTTTTCTGGTACTCTTCATTTTCTCTCACATAGTAGTGTCCCCTAATGGAATCTTGGCATGTTTAATGCCGTTTTGCCATCTGCTTCCCTTAAAGCCTGGAGGAACGCATGGAATTCAACACTACTATCTACCCTCGTACTCACAAGAATTACATTGTATTTTACAACATAAGATGCATGAACACATTTAATGAACTCAGACCCATGTCCAAAACATGAGAGAGAATGTTCTTTAGCACTAAAACTGTTCACCACTACCTGAAGAGCTAAGGAGTTAAAGTTTTCTTACAAAAAAAAAGGAAAGAAAAAAGGAGGGGTAGCGGGCATTTAAAATAACATCTGAGAGAAGACTATTTACCTCCCACAACAACTAGATTCCACTGAAATAACAAACAGAAGTAGAATTGCTAAATTCATCTCTTCTCAGAGAAGAAAAGCACATATTTGCTTTTGCTTCAGAGATTTCTTTAATACAATATTTAATGGCAAGGCTGAGTTTGGAGGGCAGTTAAATCACAGGAGACCCAAAGAACCAAAGATTTCACTCCGTGCCTCATCCAGCTTCCCCACTAGCTCTCACTGGCCATTATGCCTCTTATAATGCATTCTAATGGCTTAAAATGACAGCATTTTGTTTACAAAATGGCTCCATTCCTCAGGAAACTCAAGAGCCTGTGTACCATAACAGGGCTATGGATAGAAAATAAACTGCACAGTGTAACAGAGGCTGGTCCCACCTTCCTGCCCTGTTATTCATTTTAGGGTCAAATGTATCGGCTTGGAAGTAAGACCTGAGGGGCACAGCCACACATCCCTAAGAGAACTGAGCAAAGAGCTCAAGAAGGTAAACTGAGGTCCAATGTCCTGGCACTGACACCAAGGACAGGATGTGACCCAAGTATTCACTAAATATTCTGACCTTGAGATGCAAGTTCTGGAATCATATGGATTTGCTCTGTCTGCTGAATTTTAAAATGTCTGCCAGTCTTAGACTAGAGCTTTAACAAGGGACCCAGTAGCCTCTCTCCTTTCTGTTTCTAATGCTAAAATAAAATACTAAACACAAACATGATCTAAAACTCAAGGAAGAGAGTCTGCTTTTTGTTACGAGGCAGAATTTAGAGGCTTAGAACAATAAGCCAAATATTAATCCTTAAATTAGCAAATGCCATGTTCTTTGATTTTCTACAAGTGAGAAGCAGAGTTTTACAACGGAGAGTTCTAAAGAATTTTCCAGAAACAAGAGGCCCTGCAGTAGGGTCAACTTAAGGGTGGGTATGTCTTTCTTTGTTTCTTTTACATATTGCTCAAATGACCCATCGAGCCTTGGAAAATCACTGTATCCTCACTTTGAGAACTTCCAGAGTAGTGACTCTAAAGTCATCGGTTTTTTAGCACCCAGTCCTATTTTAGTCAACTTCAATAAATAAATGAGTACAGGTTCTTTAAGGGTTAAAACAGTGGATATTTTTATTTTATATCTAAGCCTTTTGAATATATATATACTTATAAGAAATTCCTTAATGGACATAGAATATTACTCAGCCTTAAAAAGGAAAGAAATTCTGATACACTCTACAACAGAGATTAACTTTGAAGACATTATACTAAATGAAATTAGCCAGACACAAAAAGACAAATACTGGATGATTCCACTTATATGAGGTCTCCAGAGTAGTCAAATTCATAGAAATAAAGTAGAATGAATAGTGGTTTGAGGAATTGTTTAATGGGTATAGTTTCAGGTTTGCAAGATTAAAATGTTCTGGAGATTGGTCACCCAACAATATGAATATGTTTAACACTTTTAAACTGTGCACTTAAAAATGGCTAAGATCATAACCATGTTATGTGTATTTTACCACAATTTTAAAAAATTCTGGCTAGGTGCAGTGGCCTGTGCCTGTAATCCCAGTGCTTTGGGAGGCTAAGGCAGGAGGAATGCTTGAGGCCAGGTGTTCAAGACCAGGGCAGTCTTAGACTAGAGCTTTAGCCTGGGTACACAGTAAGACCTAATCTCTACAGAATTAAAAAAAAAATTAGCCAGGTGTGGTGGTGCATACCTGTAGTCCCAGCTACTCAGGAGGCTGAAGCAGGAAGATTACTTGAGCACAGAAGTTCAAGGACGCAGTGAACTGACACCACCACTGCACTCTGGCCTAGACATCAGAGCAAGAAATTGTCTCAAAAAAAAAAAAAAAAAGCTAACGTGGTTGCTCAGGCCTGTAATTCCAGCTACTTGGGAGGCTGAGGTGGGGAATCACGAGGTCAGGAGTTAGAGACCAGCCTGACCAACATGGTAAAACCCTGTCTCTCGGGCATAGTGATATGCACCTGTAATCTCAGCTACTCAGGAGGCTGACGCAGGAGAAGTGTTTGAACCCAGGAGGCAGATGGTGCAGTGAGCCAAGACAGCGCCACTGCACTCCAGCCTGGGTGACAGAGTGAAACTCCATCTCAAAAAAACAAAACAAAACAACAACAACAAAAAATCCTTATTAAAGGGTTTACTGACAGATTGCATTTTTCTTCAAAGTCTGTTAGTAATGTCACAAACATTATTAAAATCACAACAGAAATTCACAAAGCTCAGCAATTACATTTATTCATATTTGGTGGGGAAAAAAATCCTAGCAAAAACTAAACTTGACTGGGGCAGTTCCTATTACTTAAGCCAAGGGTTTTGAGCAAGGGAAAAGATTTCTGAAGGAGAAGAAAATGTCAGAAAGATGCCAGCTTGCCTGCCCCAAAGCAGTTCTTTCAGGGAATTCCTCTAATTTTTTTTTTCAACTAGCCCACCCACCACACCAAGTATCTCTACCAGATCATCAAAGAGAGACAAATAATTCTTCCTCTTGTCTCTTAACCAAATGTCCTGCTGATGAGCTGAAAGTATCTGTATTTACAACAAATAATAAATGCTTCCTTGGCTAAAAAGGATTAGTAACTCTGACATCATGAACAAAAGACCACACCAGGGAACCATCTGGAATTTGGTAAATCACTACATAGAAGGAATGACATTAATTCCAGGGCTTATTGGAGGCTTAATGTCCAAAAACTACTAAGCTATTAATTAGAGAAAATGAAATCCTTTTACACACAATGCATACCACTGTGGTATGTATTATGGTCTGGTATATATGTTGGTCCCTCACCAACCCTGGGGACTTCTATCTTGAAAAGTATCATAATTGGCAAAATCAGCCCTAGTCAATATCAGACTTACAGAGAAAATAGGGGATTCAGAGGGAAAAAAGAATAAAAATGGTATTTAATATATCTTTTAAAGCAAAGGTTTGAGAGAAGAGCAAATTATTTCTTTCCTTTATTTTACTGAATTCTGTACAAAAGCAATACACGCTTACAACAAGAACACTGGAGTTATGTAAAGATAGTTTATCGTCTCCCCTCCACGCTTCTAATCCCAGTATCCAGAGATAATCAATATTAACAGTTTTATAAGCATGCTCCCACAACTTTCCTTATGTTTATGCACATATATGTAAATATATTTAAGGATATACAGGATAAATATATGTGGAATATATCTCCCATATATGAGATACATAGGATAAAGGTGTACATATTACAGGATTTTGCTTTAACAAAGCTAATGCTACCATTACTCAGTAGTTTATTTCCCTTAATAACATTATAGATTGCTGTCAACTTTGGTGCCTATAGATGTAATCCTTCTAAAAGCTGCATAATTATCAATAGCAAGAATAAGTCACAATTCATTCAACCATTTTGATTTTTTCAAATAATTTTTTCCCATCACACACAATTTCTGGGATAACAAACTTATACATATTTTATTTACTTATTTTTTATTTATTTTTCAAGATGGAGTTTTCCTCTTGTTGCCCAGGATGGAGTGCAGTGGCATGATCTCAGCTCACTACAAGCTCGGCCTCTCTAGATCAAGTGATTCGCCTGACTCAGTCTCTCGAGTAGCTGCCTTATTTTTTATTTCTGTAAACTATATTTCTAAAAAATGGAACTCCTGTGTCAAAGGGCACATATGTATTAAATTTTAATAGAAACCACTAGATTACTTTTTTAAGAAGATTGTAAACCTCCATCAGCACTGAAAAGCTTATCAATTTCCTACCACCCTTGCCAGTACTGGATGCTACAAATCTTCTAAATGTTTGCCAGCCTGACAGGCAGAAATCAAATCTCCATCATTTGATTTTTGTTTACCTGACTAGTAGGGGTTTGAACATCTTTTCATATTTTATTGATCATTTGTTTTCTTTACTATGAATTCCCTATTCATGGCTTTCTCTAATCTATCAATCAAGTTGTTTTTCTTTTCCATATCAGTGTGTAGGCACTCAGTTAATTAGGAATATAACCCTTTGTCTATCTTATATGTGACAAATCGCCCTCCCTAGATGATCTTTTTTTAGGAAAAAAAAAAAAAGTATGTATGGTGTTTTGTGACATACAAATCTTTATTTTTTTGTAGTCTGCCCTATAATTTTTTAAATGGCTTTTGAATTTCTTTCAAATGAACTTTAAAACTAGCTTAACACATTTTTCTTAAATAAGTCGTTTTGAGGTGCTGATTGGGATTGAACTGAATTGACAGATTACAGAGTAATGACCTCTTCACAGCAATGAGTGCCACCATTGCCCACACTTGCCCCAAAAGTGGTATCATTTTCTATTTCGGTTTTCTTGTGTGTTCTTCCGTACTGCTTAGGACTTTCCTTCATTTAGATGCTAGACATATCTCATTCGGTTTACTCCTGGGCCTTGATGATTTGTCTGGCAACAGAACCACATCTTTCCCTGCTCCAGTTTCTAGAGTAGGAGGTTGTGTTTGGAGGCAGCACAGCCCAGTGGTGGAGGCCAAAGTCTCAGAGCTCAGATTCCCTGTGCTGAAATCCCAGATCATCTACCCACTGGCTCTTTCAACAGATTTCCTCACCTAAAAAGAAGGGATGACAACAGCGTACCTCTTGAGTTTGTTGTGAGGATTATACAAGATAATAACATCACATCTTTAGCACAGACTCTAGAATGTAGTAATTATATAACAAAGACAGTGACTATGACAGAGAGAATGACGTAAATTTATTGTTCAGACACTCTGTCCTATTGGTTTTCATTCTCTTTGCTTTTGTAGGTAGAAAATCATATACCCTTCTTATCGTGATGATTCATCCTTTTCCTTGCAAGGTTTATGGATTAGTCCACTCTCAAATTGCTGTAAAGAAATGCCTGAGACAGAGTAATTTATAAAGAAAAGAGGTTTAATTGGCTCACGGTTATGCAGCCTGTACAGGAAGCATGGCTGAGGAGGAAACTTTCAATCGTGGCAGAAGACAAAGGGGAAGCAGGCATATCTAACATGGCCAGAGCAGGAGAAAGAGAAAGAAAAGGGAGGTGATACATACTCTTTTTTTTTTTTTTTTTTTTTTTTTTGAGATGGAGTTTCGTTGTTGTTACCCAGACTGGAGTGCAATGGCACGATCTCGGCTCACTGCAACCTCCGCCTCCTGGGTTCAAGCAATTCTCCTGCCTCAACCTCCTGAGTAGCTGGGACTACAGGCACGCACCACCATGCCCAGCTAATTTTTGTATTTTTAGTAGAGACGGGGTTTCACCTCGTTGACCAGGATGGTCTCGATCTCTTGACCTCCTGATCCACCTGCCTCGGCCTCCCAGAGTGCTGGGATTATAGGCGTGAGCCACTGCGCCCAGCCGCTACATACTCTTAAACAAACAGATCTCATGCTAAACCATTAGAAACTGCCCCAATGATCCGATCACTCTCACCAGGCCCCATCTCCAACACTGGGGATTACAATTCAACATGAGATTTGTATGGGAGAAAATAATAAAAATGTGATAAATAACAAATAATAAAAATAACAAAAGTTTAATAGTTACTGCTTTCATTTATTAGATTCCTTCTAGACAAAAGCAATACATACACTTATAACCAGAACAATGGAGCCAATGTAAAGATAGTTAATAATCTCCCCCTCCACATCAGTTTACATGTTTGTTTCTTTTATTGTCTAACCACACTGGCTGAGGCCTCCATTACAGTGTTGAACTGGAGAAGTGAAAGCTGATCTTACTGCTTTGGTACTGACTCTAATGTAATTGCATTGCATTTTCCTAAGTATAATGATTACAGTATGATTCTGATAGTCATAACTTAATTGATATGAGGTTATTTATAATATTCTATCATTTTTACTCCTATCTACAGCCACATCCCCTTTTTCATTTATATTAGGTATAAATTCCCTCTATCATTATTTAAAAAGGTTTTCATATTCTGTATTAGCCTCCCTGAGAACCAACAGTTGACTTTAATGCCCACCATTTTGTATTTTTTTCTGCTCTCATCTTTATTGTTTCCTTCTTTCTACTTTCTTTGGGTTTGTTCTTTCCTAATTTTTGAGTTTGACCCTTAGCTCACTAATTTTTTAATCCTATATTCTTCTGCATTGATTGTATAACTTCTTTCCTATTCCCTCATGAATTTAAAATTATGCATGGATTTTTTAATTAACAGAGTCTAGCGTTAATAGTGATTTCTACCTTCTCCACCTATTTTAAATTGTTTAGTTTTTAGTTTTAGTTTCAGTTTAGCAAGTAGACTTACTTACCCATGTATTTACCAGTTTCTTTGACCATTATTCACTTTTTTCTTTTTCTTGAGATTCAACTCATATACACACAATTTAGCTATTTAAAGTGTACAATTCAATGGCTTTTAGTAAATGTACAGAGTTGTGCAACCATCACTACTATCAATTTTAGAACAATTAATCATCCCCCAAAAAAATGTTGTGCCTATGAGCAGTCCCTCCGTTTCCCCAAACCTCTCAGCCCTAATCAACTACTAATCTACTTTCTGCCTGGAAGTTTAACTGGTCTGTACATTGTATATGAACTGAATCTTGTAACATGTGGCCTCTTGTGTCTGACCATTTTTGCTTTGTAGAGTGTTTTTCAAGCTTCATCTATGTTGTAGAATGTACCAGTACTTCATTCCTTTTTGCTCCCAAACAATAGTCCACTGTATGGATATACCACATTTTATTTATCTACACATTAGTTGATGGGCATTTGGTTATTTCCATATTTGAGCTATTAAAAATAATGCTCTATGAACATTAATGTACAAGTTTTTGTGTAGACTTTTTAGTTTTCTTGGTATAAAACTAGGGGTAGAATCGCTCAGTCACATAGTAGGTCTATATTTAACCTTGTGAGGAACTGCCAAACTATTTTCCAAAATAGCTGCACTATTTACATCCTCACCAGCAGTGTATGAGGGTACAACTTGTTCACATCCTCACTAACACTGTTATTTTCTGTCGTATTTATAGTCATCTTAGTGGATATGACATGATATCTCATCGTGTCACTATCCATTCTTTCTTCATGTTCCTTCCAGACATATATTCTTTAAAAATCCACTGTCAGTGATCTCAATAGTAAACTCTTCCAGTTCTTGATGGTCCATATTGTCTGTATTTTGCCATGGCTCATGTCAGAGTTTAGCTGGATGCAAATATCTACTTTGATTTATTCTGCTGCCTTTCTGGATTCCATTATTGCTATTGAGAAGTCTACTATGTATTACTCCTTTGAAAACATCCTGGCTTTTTTCTGATTAACATTAAGGTTTCTTTTCCTTTGATCTCTGCAGTGTATCTAAATTCCCAAATGTTGATCTACTTTGATGTATCATACTTAGTAGAATTTGTTCTGTCTATGTCTGAGAATCATATCTTCCGTTAACTCTAGGAAATTCTCAGCCATACTCCTATATTACAGCCACTGCTTCATCCTTTCTGTTGTCTTCTCCAGAACTGCTGCTAGACATGTGTTGGCTATTCTCATCTCTTAATCTCTCATTTAAATTATTCAATGCTTCACACTTATGATGCATTCTAGATATCCTCATTCTTTTCCAGTTTACCAATTAAGCTATGTCTCATCTGTGCTTAACCTATTATTGAAGGTTTTTTTAATATCATTGACTATATTTTTCTTCTCTAAGAGTTCTATTTGGTTCTTGTTCAAATATGCATGTACTTCTTTTTTCACATTTTCTTTTTCTTTTCTAGTGTCTTAATCCTTTTTAAAATAGTTGTATCTATCTTAAACAAATGTAATTCAGAGTGTTTTCCTGCTAATTCTACGATCTAAATTCCTTAGAAGTCTAATTCTGCTATGTTTGTTTCTTGTGTTAGTCACTTTTCCTCTTCTGTTTTATAATATTGAGTTAAAACCTCTCAAGTAACCAAAACTGAAAATATTTAACATAAAATTGGCCATAGTCAAGTAGTACTTCTGGGGTGCCTGGCAAGATAAATGCCAGGAAGAACACTCTAAACCTGGGTTGCAATCAATCGCCATGAATAAAGCACTTCACTCATGCTTTTATCTTGTCCCCCACATATACTTCTTACCAAGACCCAAGGGACACTTTGACCACCTCCTTGCTTATTTCCCTGCTCAAACTCTTCTCCAAACCACTCTGTACTCACAATCAACGTGATATTTTAAGACTGTACAGCATGTCATGTAACTCCCTTGATTAAGAATCTTAAGTAGCCTCCCACTGCTCAACACAAAATTCAAACTCTTTGCCAGGTGTACAAGGCCATAAATAATCTGCCTCCTACCTGCTGCTTCTGCTGCATGTTTCCCCATCACAAAGTTCTGAGTCACACTGGCCTTCCTTTTCTTCTGTGGAGCCAACAAACATGAGGGGATGCCATTTAAGATGAGGCAGCAGAAAGAAAGGGAGGGGAGTGATAAGGACACACTGCTGACATCACCGAGACACTGGACTGAATCTTGCCTGAAGTCGGCTTTCTCTCTGAGCTTCACGATAATGCTTCATTCCTTTCCCTCTTTCTTCCTTTCCAGCAACCACCTTCACACCCAGCTATTTTTGTGTGAGTTAGGACCTGGATCTGTGTTACTGTATTGATCCCCTTCCAGAGACTGTCAGAGAAATGTCACAGCCTAAAGCAGAGTTAAGCTGTCTTTACAGAGACCCTGATTCTATTTTAGGGTCCAGCAAAAGCTGAGAAAGAAAAACCATTCTTCATATAGTCTTGGGAATTCATAGTTCCCTATTTTGGAAAAGTCAAGTACAATATTTCTATAATTTAGTGTGGCAATAGTTCTCTCAGTTCACTATACTTTCTGACAGGCCACACACGGTTTTCTACACTTAACCATACTTGTATATTCACTTTTAATTAATTGCCATTTAACATCAGTTACTCATCCTTCAGATTTCTGTGCAACATTTTAGTTTGCATCACTACTCTAGTGACCAAAACAATTGGCAAGACAACTTTTTATGACCTATCAAACACTCTAGAAAAATCCCAAATACTTGTCATATTCTCTTATTTCATAGCAAAATAAATCATAAAAAAATGAAGTTTATCATATTCAATAATGAAAACCAATAGTTACGGTATCTTCTACATGATTGTTTAAACATGGGTTATTGTATTGAATTCTAACAACGCTACACTCCTGCAATTTACATATTATGAGTGTCATCCTCGTTTTACCCATGATAGGATGAAACTGAGAAAAATGAAAGTTATTGAGCAACTGCTCTATACAAGGTATCATTAGAAGGAGCTTAAATATGTCATTTGATTCAATCATCTGAGAAAGTTGAGTGTCTTCACATCACACACTAATGGCCAGGGGCAGAACACATGCCCAGTCTGCAGAGCCCTCTCCACTAGGGCTGGCTTCTTCAACTCTGCATTCACGGAGGCCTTTTTCTATGCAAGCCTATGGGTTGAAAATGATTTATACTTCAGGACCTCATTACTGCCTTCTTTAAAAAAAAAAGAAAAATAGCTGCCACAGACTTCTGTCTTGTGTCTTTGACTTAATGTGATTGGTACTGACTTTGGCACTTCATTATTTTCAAATGACAGAACAAACAGGTCCCAACACAATGCAGTCTGGACAAAGTAAGCAGTTCTTAAGATTAAATTACATATTAATAATAGACTTTCCCATTAGAATTCTTTAATATTGTTGCCTTGGGCAATAAACCCTATTTTAGTTAAATCCTCTGTGTTACAAGTATTTTCTGGTGATGCTAATGCTGCACCTCATGTTGAAATAAAACACCTCCTTCGAGACATAGATGTTTGTATAATACAAGTATGATCTAGGAGTCTTAGGGTGGTGTTTGAGCTCCAAAGTGAGATTTATTAATTAAAAGGTTAAAGTAATCATAGAGTGCCTTCCTTTTCCAGCTCCCCTTCTTAAATTGGTAATGTCAGTCTATCTCAGATTCTCCCTATCTCCGTATTCTGATTTTTCTCCATAACAGTTATCTGATAAGCTGTATATTTTATTTCTATTTTCCTCAATAGAGTAGCAGCTCCCCGAGACCAGGGACTTTAGCATTTTCATTCAGTGCTCCATCCCCAGCACCTAGAATGGTGTCTGGAACATGGTAGACAGGGGAACTGAAGTTTATCATACTGAAGGCATGGGGAGCTCTTTAGAAAAAAAGACAAAAAGGTACAAATAGGAAAACCATATAGAAACGGTACCAATATCAATATCCTAGTTTTGATGTTAAACTATAGTTTTTCACAATGTTGCCATTGGGGAAATGAGAAATGGAGTGAATAATGCACAGAATTCCTCTGCATTATTTCTTACAACTGCATGTGAATCTTTAATAATCTCAAAATTTAGAATGCTTAATTAAAAATAAGTATTACTGTATAAAAATATGTAAGAGAATATTTATAGTGAGAAAATAATGCCCCAAAATTAAATAATAAAAACCTGAAAAATGCCACATAGATAACAACATCCACAAAAGTATTTTTATTCATAGATTCCCTAGCAAGCCTTGATAGCATTTTTTTCTACATTTCTATATAGGTGCACTTTGACCATACAATGACTTTGTTAATATTTACTAAAGAGGGAATAGAAAACTCTCTAGGACTGTTGACTGAATTTGGTTTTAGCACAATTTCTTTCAACTATGTAACTCATTATTGGTAATGTCGTGTAACTGTTTAGGATTGTTGTCTAATTTGTGAAAATATCCTTTACTTGCATGTGTGAGCTGTAAGATTGTGGCATTTCTACCTTTCTCAATGACCAACCTTACATGTTCTTTGAATGAGAAACCCTTGTTAACCAGCTTGTTGTTGAATTCGTTGGACTGACTTACGGGTTTTATGTTATCTCTGTCTATGTCAAAATTTCATATCAAATGAGTAAGAACCTGTGTGGATAGGCTTGAGTAAGGCCATCACAGAAATAAGCACGGGCTTGGCATGGGGTCCAGTTTAGATTGAGGGTGGTATGTAAGGATGAAAGTGGTGGAGAAGCCACGAGAAGTGTGTTGGAGGTAGAAAGGACTGGAAGGTTAGCATCAGGTGCTGGCAAGTATCCAAGGGTACCCAGAAGATTTCTCTGAATTAAAGAATCCACCAAATAAGTGACATAATAGAGTATAGTGGGTCGTTAACAATACAGTTAAATCTCAAGCTTTGCTGCTGTCATGAATCTTTGATAGCAATGACTTAGCTGTACACATAAACATATCTCGCCAAATTCAAACACAATAAATCCCTCACTCAACCTTCCCTATAGGAAGTTTTCAAATTTTCTTGCAGCTCATCCAATCTCACAATGAGAGGAAGTGGGGTGACAGAATGAAGTCAGAGAAGAAGGCAACAATCGTCTTTACTAAAAGTGGCTCAAATATGGTTACTTCTGCAAATTTTACAAAATTAATGCAAACAGGTGACTGAATTGCTCCACCTTGGTCCCTCCCAGAGAGTTGGAAGGAGATGGCCAAAGAGAGACCCTGAAGCTTACCCATCCTTAGCTTCATGGTAAATCTGACTTTTTAGAGCCTTAATTCTGTAGAATAAATGAATGAATGCACATTTGAATGCTTGGACTTAAGATCCAAGAGCACATCCCAAGAGTATTTCCAAATATCATTGGTAATTTTTAAAGCAAGCCAAGAAACAATAGAATAAGAGGGAGCCATTGAAAAACTTCTTAAATATAAATAACCAGGGGAAAAAATAACATTTTTATCAAAGTATGAGTCTAACTCAGTTGATTGAACTCTGAAGAGCTACCTTTCAGAGCCATGCTACAGAACCTGTTTCTCCAGAATTGAAAGGATGTGCTTTAAAATGTCTTTGAAAATTAAAAAGATAAATAATTAAACCCTTATATTAAGCACATAAATGTTATGTTGAATGACTAAATGAAAGGAATAATGATGGAACAGACATATCAAAGTGAAATAACCCCACTTGCCCTTCCCTTCTATTGAGGATGAAAATGAACCTGACATTCTGGTTGCATCTGAAGGTCCAGTATCAAAAGAACTCCCAGGTTTGGTTTGCAATGATACTCTCCTGGACTTTCTTGGAAGCAGGAAGATTCCTACAAATTACTCTGCTCCTGAAGCAGGTTATTTCTATAGCAGAGATGGGATATTATCTGCCTTCCATCTGCTCCATTTCATTTTGGGGTAGGAGCAAGATGACAAAAAGAGCTCCAGAAAGTCACAGACACTTAACCTAAAACTCAAAAACTGATCCATATGTGGAAATAAACACCATCCAAATGAGAAAGGCAAAAGTGATTTATTCTGAGCTTGCTGTAGCAAGGGAGTCAGCCACCATAACAGGCATTTGTCAGAGACTCAACAGCAGGCAGGGGAGTGGGAGAGCTTTACAGTGGACAGAAGGGATGGGTTCAGATGTGCCCTGATTGGAGGTTGCTGGTTTGGAGAAGCTGGAGGTGGCTAACTAGGTGCCATGTGATTGGTTAAGGGAATATTTGGCTTTCTCTGGATGGTCCTAAATTGGAAGCAGCCACAAAAACTAGGAAAAGCTGTTAGTCATCAATCAAGTTCTGCCAATTTGGGCCAGTTGTTACACAAGTTATTGTTTAGTTTCCCAGATTGTTACTAGAGACAGCGGTCCAACTTCCTGTAAGTCAGGCTTTAGCGGGTGGGCTTGCTGAGTTGTTTATTGCAGATAAGCGGGGGTGGTTCCCTGAGAGGCTGCTGGAGGTTACGGTCACAGTTCTATTTTTACATAAGGTCTGACCATGGTCTGTTTAGATATTCAGTCTCTCACATGCCATTTGGTGTTAAACAAAAACGCTTTCTGGATAAGTGTATCTCAGCAGATACAGGAAATGCAAGAGGGTGGGTGCCTTGGTGTTGGTTGTTTTTCTTAGAAAACAATTGTTAATAGCTCCATGATGAGAGAACTTATTAAAGGGTAAATAGAAGCGTAGGGTCCAAGCTGCATGAATCTCATCAGTGGTAATAAGAGGCATGTGGTTAAGTGCTCACACACTGGGCTGGAAATTTCTCCTTAAATATTTTAAAAATTAAAAAGCACAAAGAGGACTCCGTTCACATGAAGCCTGCTCCACCTACCCTGATCCCGCACCCTCAGGAAAAAAGAAATGGGTCTGTTGCTGCAGGTCTGAGAGGTCATTATTTTGGGCCATACATCACGACAATAACCAGGGCAACAGTCTCAGAAGTGATTCCAGATTATTGCTTACAGAGGAGCACTCTGATGTTTTTTTCATTTGAGGCAATTATTTAAGGCAAAACTGTCTTTCACATTAAAAACCCAGTGGGCAACTTGTAAGCATCAAATAAATTGCACTGGGGGTCCATTTTCAGGCTCTGTTGTATAAAACTGCCATTACTTGCTCTGCTAGTTATGGGGAAACAAAAAAGTGTGCATTATTCCACATTTCATATCCAAACAACTGAAGCTCAAAGGCATTTTTAAAATGCAGTCTTGCCTTTCCAATCTTTGCAGCTTCCCTGGGCTCGAGGAAATGGAGTGAGCAGAACACACTAAATTAGCCCCACTTGCTAGCAGAATGAATGTCTCCCCAAAACCAGGCAGAGGAAAGGAAGCAGGAAGCCCCCTTTCAGCCGCAGTGACAAACTATTTTCTCTCCTTCCAGAAAGGGCCAAAGAATTCACTAAATCCTTAGCTCCTCTGAGAAAAACAGCAAAGATAACAGTGAAGATTGGGCTTGAAGAGAAAGAACCCCTTTGCTGCAGATGAGCATAACTGAAGCAAAGAAAAACTGCTCACTTCAGCTGCACTGTCTTGGTCTCCAAAATTGCAATTGCATAGCCCTTTGCTACCTGGTGAAGAAAACTCCAACCATTATGCTGAGTGACTCTCACTCAAATACCTTGTAAAGATGAGCTGGGTCCTCTATTTCATTATTTGTTTAAAAATATCTGAACCTCTGCCTCACGCAGGGGTTAATAGGCACATTCCTAGACATGCAGAAAATAACAGCAGTTTAACCAGAGCCAGGAGCACCATTTCCTCCAGCTTCAACTGTTTGCCCATACTGTTATTCTGTTAGACAAGAGCCCGGGAAGCTACTTGGACTGGTCCACAAGTCACCCTCGGAGAAGGGTTGTTGGGAGGATGAATGTCCCCCTAAGGCTCTGTGTCTCTCATTTTGCATGAAGTCAGTGCTCTTCCTGCTACAGAGGTGGGAAAGTTAACAAATGAGCCACCTTCCTGGACATTGTGCTTGTTGATTCTGGAAAGTTTCTCTCTCTCTCTCTCTCTCTCTCTCTCTCTCTCTCTCTCTCACACACACACACACACACACACACACACACGGAAGCTGCATACCAAACCACAAGGATTTACATGTAACTAAGGAGAATATAAAAGACTATGCACTATGCAATATAATCATTCATTTTTCAAGTAGTTATTGAATACTTAGGATGTGTCAGACACTAGGATTTTACAGATATGAAAGTCGTCGTTCCCACCCTCAAGTAGCCAATGGTCTAGAAATTCAACATCCAATCCATGACCAATCCATCACAAAATCTAACCTTCACAAAACTTTACATTCTAATTAGCTCTCTAAATCATCCATTTCTAACTGTACACTCACCAGGGTGACCCACACCATCATCTCTCACCTGAACTTTTACAATAGGTTCCTAACCATTCTCTCCACATCCTCTCTTCTTCCTTAGATTTCTCCAAAGCCAGAATTACCTTTTTGAAAGTAAAGATACATCTTAAAGTCCTTAAGTGATTATCTTGGTACACCTTAAAATTTTTAAGTGATTGCTCAATATTCACAGACTAAAAATAAAATGCCTTAAAATGTCCATAAGGTCCTAAGTGTAATAGCCCCAACCTGCCTACAGTTAATTGCGCAAAAAAAAAAAAAAAATTGCCCCAATTCTCCAGCCCTTCTATATCCATGGCTTTGCAGCGTAACTTTGTAGCTCATTCCATTACAAAGGGGAGTCTATTTCTCCACCCTTGAATCCAGGCTGGCTTTGTGACTTGCTCTGGCCAATAGAATAGGATGCAAATGACGGTGTTGTTCTAAAGCTACACCTCCAGAGGCTTTAGTCATTGCCAGTCTTTCACTTGGAATTCCACCACCACCATGTTAATGAGCCCAAGCTAGCCTGCTGCAGGGTGATAGAAAAGTGGAGCACCACCATACCATCCAGGTTTCCTAGCCAAGTCTCCAGACCCCTGAGAGAACCCAGCCAAGGTCAGATTACCTATCCAACCCACAGCTGACCACAGATGATAAGTGAGCCCTGGTCAGCCCAACCCAGCCAGAAGACTCAAACCACTGACTACAGATGTGGAAGCACTGATAAATAGTTATCATTTCAAGGCAGTACATTTTATTTAGCAGCTTGCTGTGCAGCATAGCTAACAGATACACTGTCTCCACATCCCCATCTAGCCCTTTCTTTTTGTCTGAAGCCTAGAGACACTAGCCTTCTTTTCAATCTCTGATACTGGCCATGCTTCCTCCTGCCACTGGGCTTTAAACATACTGTAGACATACTTGTAACCCTCCCCTCCAACACTGTTGCCTAGATAGCTCTTCTTCTTCCATCCAAATCAGCTCAGCCACTGCATCTTGAGGAAAATCCCTACTGACCTCCTTGACTATTTCATTTCCACATATTCCCTATTATGTAATCTCCAGCATAGGTGACAGTACAGCATAGTGGTAATAACCCAGACCCTAAGGCCAGACTTCCTGGGTTAGAGCCCTAACCTCCCACTTGCTAGTTCTTAGTCCAAGAAATAAGAGCTCTGTGTCTCAGTTTCTTTATCAGTAAAACCGGGATCATAATGCTACCAATCTCATAGCCTTGTTCTGAGGACTCAGTGGGTTAGTAAAATACTTAGTTAATAGCATGTACCAAGTGCAATGTAAGAATTGGCTATCATTAAAGTACCATGTACTTCTGTTTAAGAGATTGTAATTTTCCATTTATTTGTGTGATTCTTTGATGAATGTCTATAGACCAGTGTACTAGTTAGGGTTCTCCAGAGGGACAGAACTAAAAGGATAGGTTTTTACATATATAAATGAAAGTTTATTATTAACTCACATAATCACAAAGTCCAACAATAGGCTGTCTGCAAGCTGAGCAACGAGAGCCAGTTGGAGTCCCCAAACTGAAGAACTTGGAGTCCGATGTTCAAGGGCAGGAAGCATCCAGCACGGGAGAAAGATGCTGGCTGGGAGGTTAGGCCAGTATTGTCTTTTCACATTTTGCTGCCTGCTTTATATACTTGCTGCACTGGCAGCTGAGTAGATGGTGCCCACCCAGATTAAGGGTGTGTCTGCCTTTCCCAGCCCACTGACTCAAATGTTAATTTCCTTTGGCAGCACCCTCACAGACACACCCAGAATCAGTACTTTGATTCTTTCAATCCAAACAGGTTGACACTCAGTATTAACCATCATAAGCCCACCCCTTATCAACTTGAACTCATGCATATCAATAATAAGTTCATAATTACACCTAACATAATACAACTATCCTTTGTACAATTAGAAATGCACCAATCCCCAACCCAAATATTACATAAAGTTAACAATACTTAAATGCTAATATGAAGTCAATAAATACGCCACATGATAAAAGAAAAAGGAAATAAAATGAAGATATTTTCTTAGTACAAGTATATACATGCACAAACATGTTTTAACAAAAGGAGGAAGAAAAACTCATGATAATTGCATTCCTCATTTCTGCAGCTGGTCACGTGGCCATAGCTGTTATCAATGACTATCTTCTTCTTCTACTCATTCTGTATTCAGCAAGAACCTCAGCAGGTCGTGATTTTCCCCCTGAGTGACCCAAACCTTCATTCCTGAAGAGTCTGGGTCATTTGTAGTCTTTCCTGGATTTGGCTGCTGTAGTTTTCCATTGACCTTAATCACAGGGCATGGTAATACTAAGAGACACCATAAGAGATCTACTGTATTCCATGCATACTCTTCCTTATTTCCACTGTGTAGTAGACCGATTTCATCTTGATACTCTGGGTCAATCACCCCAGCCAACACTGTAACTCCCATCTTAGCCTATTGACGTAAAGGTAGGAGGAGCCCAAAGTATCCAGGTGGCAATCTTAACTTGCAGCTTAATGGAATCCTTGTTGTGCCTCCTGTTGGCAGCATTCCTCCCTCTGGAACTAAAACCTCTAGGCCAGCATAACGTAACGTCATGAGAATAGGAAGCAAACATTTTGCTAGTGAATCACTAGGGGTGATGATGAGTGGTGCCACTCCCCCCCCCCCATTCCTGGACCTCTGAATCCTGACTATGGAAGAAACACTTCCACATATTGGACATTGATTCAGAGCATACACAGCCTATTGGAGAACTTTGCCCCAGCACTGTAAAGTATTGTCACTTAGTTGGCCTTGTAATTGTGACTTCAAAAGGCCATTTCACCATTCTATCAATCCAGCTGATTCAGGATAATGGGGAACATGGTAAGACCAGTGAATTCCATGAGCATGAGCCCACTGCAGCACTTCTTTAGCCATAAAGTGAGTGCCTTGGTTAGAGGCAATGCTGCGTAGAATACCATGATGGTGGACAAGACATTCCATGAATCCAAATGCAGCAACTTATCCTTTAACTTAGAAGGGCTATCTCAATAGGCTCCCCCACCACTGGACCCTTAAAAATTTACTGAGGTAGAAGTTCTCTGAATTTTAGTCAGATATATTTCCCATCCTCTGCATGCAAATGTCTCATCAACAAGTCCAGTGTGCTTGCTACTTTTTGCTCACTGGATCTAATCAGCATAATGTCATCAATGTAATGGCCCAGTGTAATATCTTGTGGAAGTGAAAAGCAAGCAAGATCTCTCCAAATAAGATAATGACACAACACCAGAGAACTGATCTATCCCTGAGGCAGGACAGTAAAACTATATTGCTGGCCTTGCCAGCTGAAGGCAAATCGCTTCTGGTGGGCCTTTTGGACAGGAATGGAGAAAAAGGCATTTGCCAAGTCAATGACTGCATACTGGGCACCAGGAGATGAGTAAATTTGCTCAAGCAATAAAACCACATCTGGTACAGCAGCTACAACCAGAATCACCACTTGGTTAAACTTATGGTAATCCACTGTCATTCTCCAAGATCCATCTGTCCTCTACACAGGCCAAATGGAAGAGTTGAATGAGGATGTTTGGGAATCTCCACCCTTGCATCTTTCAAGTCCTTGATGATGGCACTAATCTCCACAATCCCTTCAAAAACAATGCAATATTGTTTTTGATTTAACCATTTTTCTAGGTAGAGGTATCTTTAATGGCTTCTATTTGGCTGTTCCCACAATAGCCCTCATCCTACCAGTCAGAGAACCAACATAGGGATTCTGCCAGCTGCTATATCTATGCCAATTATGCATTCTGGCACTAGGGAAATGACCACAGGATGAGTCCGGGGGCCCACTGGACCCACTGTAAGTCAGATCTGAGCTAAAACTCCATTAACTACCTGACTTACATAAGCCCCTACTTTAACTGGAGGACCACAGTGACGTTTGGGGCCCCTGGAATCAATGTCAGCTTAGAGCCAGGGTCCAGTCATCACTTAAATGTCTGATTATTTCCCTTTTCCCCAGTTACCCTGGTTAAAAGCCCGAGGTCTCCTTGGGGAAGGATGGGAGAAAGAATAACAGTGTAAATTGTCAGTGGTGTCGTGGGATCCTTCCTCAAAATGATCTAGCCTCCCCTTCATTCAAGGGGTTCTGGGTCTCTAAACTGGCTCAAGTCTGAAAATTGATTGAGGGGCTGTGACTCTGTTTTTATAATTCAAATTAGTCTTTTGTCTACTTGACCTAGAAGTTTTCTGGTTGTATAAATTAAGTAGGAATGCAATAGGCTTCCTACCAATTTCACTTCCAGGAACACTGTGATTAATTAGCCAACACCAGATCTCTACACGAGTCAGATTATTCTGATTGCTGCTTTGCCTTTGCTGTCCATTACAGTAGTTATGCCTTCCTTGCCTTTGAAGGTTGAGTGCTGTCACGTGGCCCCTTCCATCTCATGATCCAATTTTTTACATCATATTTAAATTTTGTAGATGAGTGACTGTAGTTCCCACTGTTAGATCTGACATACAGAGATGAGCAATTACAGGGCTCTTCAAAGATGCAGGTGCTACCCTCACAAATCTGTTTCACAAGGCATTAGTCAAGGGAATATCTTCTGGACCCTCCCAGCTGGGATGAGTAGGTCTGAAGTGACTAATCTACTCCACCATCCCAATCTCCCTAAGCCTTTAGATCCCTTCCTCTACATAAACCATGGAAGATCAGGCATTTCCAGCTTATTCACATGGGGCCATCTTTTAATCCAGATTTCATCTAACCAAGAAAATAAACTATTAGAACCTTATTTTTTAACTCCATGAGTTGCAACATAAAATGCAGAGCTCCTACTTATGGCACCAAATCAATAAATTCAGCCTCATCCAACTCTATGTTCCTTCCACCACTATCCCACACACTTAATATCCATTCCCATGCCTGTTGTTCAGATTTCTGCTTGTATAAATTAATAAATTCAAGTAGCTCTTTTTGAGAGTAGTATACCTCCTCATGGGTCACACTCTCCACCTCACCTCTAAGGGGCCTGCTGGGACTTTAGTTACAGGTCTATAAGCAAATAAGAGTGTTGTGGGTGGCTCCTGAGAAGAATCAACATTACCTTGCCTGGCAACTGCCTCAAAGGAGGCCATCACTGTTGCCTCAGGCAGCATAGGGTTTAGCTCCTCAGACAAAGGTGGAAAGGCTGATGGCAGCATGGGTCTGGGAGGGGATGCTGCCACTACTAGGCATGGGGAAGCTGTTTTTTTCTGGCAAAAAAAAAGTTCATCAGAGTTCATAAACTCAGTGTCCCCAGTTTTATCAGGGCCCTCCCACATGTCCCCATTATAAGTTGCAGGGTCCGATTCTTTTCCAATCAATGCCCTCACTTTAATAGTAGATACTTGGTGAGGCTGTACATGCACCTTTAATTGCAGGACAGCCACTCCCATGACAAGAGCTTGTGTGGGGATCTGGCAAAATGGCCAAATAGGAAGAGCTCCAGTCTGTAGCTCCCAGTGAGATCAATGCAGAAGGTGGGTGATTTCTGCATTTACAACTGAGGTACCCAGTCCATTTCATTGGGACTGGTTAGACAGTGGGTGCAGCCCACAGAGGATGAGAGAAGCAGGGTGGGGCATTGCCTCTCCTGGGAAGTGAAGGGGCCAGGGACCTCCATACCCTAGCCAAGGGAAGCTGTCAGGGACTGTGCTATCCAGCCCAGATACTATGCTTTTCCCATGGTTTTTGCAATCCACAAATGAGGAGATTCCCTCATGTGCCTACACCACCAGTGCCTTGGTTTTCAAGCATGAAAATGGGTGGCTGTTTGGGTAGACACTGAGCTGGCTTCAGTAGTTTTTTTTCATACCACAGTGACACCTGAAACCCCAGCAAGATAGAACCATTCACTCCCCTAGAAAGGGGGCAGAATCCAGAGTCAAGTAGTCTCACTCAGTGGGTCCTACTCCCATGGAGCCCAGCAATCTAAGAACCACTGGCTTGAAATTCTCGCTACTGGTACAGCAGTCTGAAGTCAACCTGGGATTATCAAGCTTGATGGGAGGAGGGGCATCTGCTATTACTAAGCTTCAGGAGGTGGTCTTCCCCCTCACAATGTTAAGAAAGCCACCGTGAAGTTCGGACTGGGTGGAACTCACTGCAATGTGGCAAAGCTGCTGTGGTCAGATCGCCTTTCTGTATATTCCTCCTCACTGGGTAGGGCATCTCTGAAAGAAAGGCAGCACCCCCAGTTAAGGGATTATAGATAAAACTCCCATCTCCCTGTAACAGAGAACCTGGGGGAAGGGGTGGCTATGGGCACAGCTTCAGCAGACTTAAATGTTCCTGCCTGCCAGCTCTTAAGAGAAAAGCACATCTCCCAGCACAGTCCTTGAGCTCTGGTAAGGGACAGACTGCCTCCTCAAGTGGGTCCTCCCTGATCCCCATGCCTCCCAACTGGGAAACATCTCCTAGCAGGAGTCAACAGACACCTCATTCAGGAGAGCTCTGGCTGACATCAGGCAGGTGCCCCTCTGGGACAAAGCTTCCAGAGGAAGGAGCAGGCAGCAGTCATTGCTGTTCTGCAGCCTCCACTGGTGATACCCAGGCAAACAGGGTCTGGAATGGACCTCCAGCAAACTCCAGCAGACGTGCAGAAGCAGGGCATGACTGGTAGAATAAAAACAAACAAAAAGGTGATAACGTTGACATCAATGAAAAGGACACCCACACAAAAACCTCATCCAAAGGTCATCAGCATCAAAGTTCAAAGGTAGATAAATCCATGACAATGAGGAAAAACTAGCACAAAAATGCTGAAAATTCCAAAAACCAGAATGCCTCTTCTCCTCCAAATGTTCGCAATTCCTCTTCAGCAAGGGCACAAAACTGGATGGAGAATGAGTTTGACGAATTGACAGAAGCAGGCTTCAGAAGGTGGGTAATAACAAATTCCTCTGAGCTAAAGGAACATGTTCCAACCCAATGAAAAATAGCTAAGAGCCTTGATAAAAGGTTACAGGAACTGCTAACTAGAATAACCTGTTTAGAGAAGGACACAAATGACCTGACGGAGCTGAAAAACACAGCATGAGAACTCTCTGAAGTATATAAGTATCAACAGTTGAATCAATCAAGCAGAAGAAAGGGTATCAGAGATTGAAGATGAACTTAATGAAATCAAGTATGAAAAACCAAATTAGAGAAAAAATAATGAAAAGAAATGAGCAAAGCCTCCAGAAAATATGGGACTATGTTGAAAGACCAAACCTACGATTCATTGGTGTACCTGAAAGTAATGGGGAGAATGGAACCAAATTGGAAAACACACTTCAGGATATTATCCAGGAAACCTTCCCCAACCTAGCAAGACAGGCCAACATTCAAATTCAGGAAATGCAGAGAACAGCACTAAGACATTCCTCAAGAAGAGCAACCCCAAGACACATAATCATCAAATTCTCCAAGGTTGAAATGAAGAAAAAAATGTTAAAGGCAGAGAGAAAGGTCAGGTTACCCACAAAGGGAAGCCCATCAGACTAACAGCAGATCTCTCTGCAGAAACTCTACAAGCCAGAAGATAGTGGGGGCCAATATTCAACATTCTTAAAGAACAGAATTTTCAACCCAGAATTTCATATCCAGCCAAACTAAGCTTCACAAGCAAAAGAGAAATAAAATCCTTTACAAGCAAGTAAATGATGGGGGATATTTTTCACCACCAGGCTTACCTTACATGAGCTCCTGAAGGAAGCACTAATTGTGGAAAGGAAAACCTGGTACTAGCCACTGCAAAAACATACCAAATTATAAAGACAAATGACATTATGAAGAAAATACATCAACTAATGTGTAAAACAACCAGCTAGTATCATGATGAAAGAATCAAATTCACACATAACAATATTAACCTTAAATGTAAATGAGTTAAATGCCCCAATTAAAAGACACAGACTGGCAAATTGGAAACAGAGTCAAGACCCATCAATATGCTGTATTCAGGAGACCCATCTCACATACAAAGACACACAAAGGCTCAAAATAAAGAGATGGAGAACTATTTACCAGGCAAATGAAAAGAAAAAAAAAAGCAGGGGTTGCAATCCTAATCTCTGAGAAGGTGACTTTAAACCAACAAAGATCAAAACAGACAAGGGCATTACATAATGGTAAAAGGGATCAATGCAACAAGAAGAGCTAATGATCCTAAATATATATGCACCCAATACAGGAGCAACCAGATTCATAAAGGAAGTTCTTAGAGACCTACAAAGAGACTTTGACTCCCATACAATAACAGGAGACTTTGATACCCCACTCTCAATACTCGACAGATCAACAAGACAGAAAATTAACAAGGATATTCAGTACTTGAACTCAGTCCTGGACCAAGCAGACTTAATAGACATCTACAGAACTCTCCACCCCAAATCAACAGAATATATATTCTTCTCAGAATCACATAGCACTTATTCTAAAATCAACCACATGATTGGAAGTAAAACACAATCATAACAAAGTCTCTCAGACCACACTGCAATCATATTAGAACTCAGGATTAAGAAACTCACTCAAAACCACACAACTACATGGAAACTGAACAACTTGCTCCTGAATGACTACTGGCTAAATGACAAAATTAAGGCAGAAATAAGTAAGTTCTTTGAAACCAATGAGAACAAAGAGACAACATACCAGAGTCTCTGGACCACAGATAAAGCAGTGTTTAGGGAGAAATTTATAGAACAAAATGCCTACATCAGAAAGTGGGAAAAAATTGACACCCTAACATCACAATTAAAAGAACTGGAGAAACAAGAGCAAACAAATTCAAAAACTGGCAGAAGACAAGAAGTAAATAAGATCAGAGCAGAACTAAAGGAGACAGACACACAAAAAAAACCCTTCAAAAAAAAATCAGTGAATCCAGGAGCTATTTTGTTGAAAAGAATAACAAAATAGACTGCTAGCCAGACTCATAAAGAAGAAAAGAGAGAAGAAACAAATAGATACAATAAAAAAAAGATAAAGGGGATATCACCACTGATTCCACAGAAATACAAACTATGATCAGTGAATACTATAAACACTTCAAGGGGAATAAACTAGAAAATCTAGAAGAAGTGGATAAATTCACATACACCCTCCCAAGAATATACAAGGAAGACTTCGAATCCCTGAATAGACCAATAACAAGTTCTGGAATTGAGGCAGTAATTAATAGCCTACCAGGCAAAAAAGTCCATGACCAGACATATTCATAGCCTAATTCTACCAGAGGTACAAGGAGGAGCTGGTACCATTCCTTCTGAAACTGTTCCAAACAATAGAAAAAGAGGGAATCCTCCCTAACTCGTTTTATGAGGCCAGCATCATCCTGATAGCAAAATCTGGCAGACACACAACAAACTAAGAAAATTTCAGACCAATATCCCTGATGAACATTGATGCAAAAATCCTTGATCAAATACTGGCAAACTTAATCCAGCAGCACATCAAAAAGCTTATCCACCACAATCAAGTTGGCTTCATCCCTGGGATGCAAGGCTGCTTCAACATATGCAAATCAATAAACGTCATCCATCACTTAAACAGAGCCAATTACAAAACCACATGATTATCTCAATAGATGCAGAAAAGGTCTTCGATGAAATTCAACACCTCTTCATGCTAAAAACACTCAAACTAGATATTGATGGAACATATCTCAACATAATAAGAGCTATTTATGACAAATCCATAGCCAAAACCATTCTGAATGAGCAAAAGCTAGAAGCATTCCCTTTGAAAACTGGCACACGACAAGGATGCCCTCTCTCACTACTCCTATTCAACATAGTATTGGAAGTTCTAGCCAGGGCAATCAGGAGAAAAAAAATAAAGTGTATTCAACTAGAAAGAGAGGAAGTCAAATTGTCTCCATTTGCAGATGACATGATTGTATATTTAGGAAATATACAATTGTCTTGGCCCCAAAACTTCTTAAGCTGATAAGCAACTTCAGCAAAGTCTCAGGATACAAAATCAATGTGCAAAAATCACAAGCATTTTTATATGCCAATAACAGACAAACAAAGACCCAAATCATGAGTGAACTTCCATTCACAATTGCTACAAAGAGAATAAAATACCTAGGAATACAACTTACAAGGGATGCGAAGGACCTCTTCAAGGAGAACTACAAACCACTGCTCAAGGAAGTAAGAGAGGACACAAACAAATGGAAAAATATTCCATGCTCATGGATAAGAAGAGTCAATATTGTGAAAATGGCCATACTTCTCAAAGTAATTTTTAGATTCAATACTTTTCCTATCAAGCTACCATTGACTTCCTTCACAGAATTACAAAAAAAAAAAACTATAGATTTCATATGGAACTGAAAAAGAGCTCATATAGCCAAGACAATCCTAAACAAAAAGAACAAAGCTGGAGGCATCACATTACCTGACTTCAAACTGTACTACAAATCTAGCATAATCAAAGCAGCATGGTACTGGTACCAAAACAGGTATACAGACCAATGGAACCAAACACAGGCCTCAGAAATAACACCACACATCTATAACCATCTGATCTTTGACAAACCTGACAAAAGCAATCAATGGAGAAAGGATTCCCTATTTAATAAATGGTGTTAGGAAAACTGGCTAGCCATATGCAGAAAACAGAAACTGGACCCCTCCCTTACACCTTATACTAAAAGTAACTCAAGATGGATTAAAGACTTAAATGTAAAACCTAAAACCATAAAAAGGAGAACTAACAGAACACTCAATACTGCTTTGGTCAAGCCTAACGAATCTTAAGTAAACCCAAAAAGACCAAACTGTTTTCCAAATTAATTAACTACTCCAAAGAATGGAAAAGATATTATAACAAGTATTATGCTATATTCCATATGCTCAAAAGTGAAGTACAAACATGGAATTGTTTTTTCAAGTAAAATATGTTCTCTGACCACAACAGAATCAAATTAGAATTCAATAACAAAATAAACTCTGGAAATCTGCCAAATATTTGGAAACTAACACACTTCTAAATAACCAATGGGTCAAAGGAAAAAGAAGCGGGTGGTGGAATTAGATAGTATTTTGAACTGAAGAAAAATAAAAACACAATATATTAAATAATTTTGGATGCTGGTAAAGCAGTATTTAGAGGAAAAATTATTGTATTGAATGCCTCTGTTAAAAATAATGAGAGATCTCAAATCAGTGATCCTAGTTGTGACCATAAATAACAGAAAAGGAAGACAAAATTAAACTTAATGTAAGCAAAATAAAGGAAATAATAAACAAAAAATAAATGAAAATCAATACAAAAGGCATTAAAACAAAAAATAGAGAAAATTACTGAAACCAAAATACATAAAATTGGTAATCGTCTGGTTAGATTAATAAGGGGGGGAAAGACACAAATTATCAGTATCAGGAATGAGAGAAGTGACTTTGTTACAGAGTCTACAAATATTAAAAAATAAATAAATAAAATATTTTGAGTTCTCTTCTGTTAATTACGTGACTAATGTAGATACAAATGAAACATACCTTAAAAGAGACAAAATCCCAAAGCTCATACAAGAATAAATAGCCTAAATAGTTACACATCTTTTTTAAAAAAACTAAATTTATAGTTACCTTCACATACACACACGCAATGTGCACACGTGCACACATACACACACCCCCTTCTGAGATAGATTATTTAACTGATTAATTCCTCCAAACATTTAAAGAAATAATGCCAGTTTTGTAGAAACTTTTCTAGAACATTGGAGAGGAAGGAATGCTTCTCAATGCGTACTATAAATCCAGCATTACCCTGTTACCCAAACCAGACAAAGGCATTACAATAAAATAAATCTGCAAACCAATATTCCTCATGAATACAGATGCAGAAATTTTAGACAAAATTTTTGTAAATAAAATTGAACAATATACAGAAAGAATAATACACACTGGTCAAATTGAGTTTTTCCTAGGAATGCAGGCTTGGTTAAACATTTGAAAATGAATGTATGTACATCATCATATTAATTTGACAAAGAAAAGCAATGTAATCATCTCCATAAATGCAGAACAACTACTTATCAAAATTCAATATCCATCCCTGGCTTTAGAAAAACTCAAAAAAAAACTAGGAATAGAAAAGAACTTTCTGAGTCTGCTAAAAGGCATTTAGGAAAAAACCTACAAGTAGCATCTTACTTAGCAGTAAAAGATTGACTGTGTTCCCCCAACGATCAGGAACAAAACGAAAATGCCTGCTCTCCCAGTCCTATTCAAGATTTAACTAGAGTTTCTTGCCATTGCAATAAGACAAGATAAAGCCATTTAAAGCATCTGGGTCAGAAAGGAAGAAGTAAAACTATTTTTATACACAGATAACATTGTTTATAAAGAAAATCAAATGATATGTACAAAAAAGCTAGTGAAACTATTAAGTGATCATAGTGAGCTTGGCAAAATCACAGAATACAAGATCAGTATACAAAAATAAATTATAGTTCCATATGCTAGCAAAAAGAAAATTGGAGATGTAAAATATAAAACCATACTATTTATGATAATATCAGAACATAAAATACTTCAAGGTACATCTGAGAAAAGCTGTGCAAGATCTATACACTGAAAACTCTTGAAAAAATAAAATATTTGACACTTTATCAAAAAAATTTACAGATGATGAATAAGGACTTGATGTCTGACATCATTAGTCACTAGAGAAACACAATTTAAATAGCAAGGAGAAAGGCTAAAATGAAAAAACCGTCCTAACCAAGTGTTATCAAGAATGTGGAGCAAATAGAATGCTCATACACTGCTGGTGGGAACATAAAATGATACAACCACTCTGGAAAGTTAAATAGATACATAGCACATGATTCAGACATCCCACTGTTAGATATTTACCTGAAAGGAATGAAATCAGACGTCCATACAAAGACTTGTAAACAAATGTTCATAGGTGCTTTACTTGTAATATCCAAACACTGGAAAAATCCAACTGTCTATTAACATAATGGTAAATTGTGACATATCCCACAGCAGAATACTAAGTAGAAATCAAGAGGAATGGGTCATTGATACAACATGGATGAACGTCAAAATAATTATCCTGAAATAAGTCAGGCAAAAATGAGTTCATCTAAATAAATACGATTTCGTAAATATAAAACTTTAGAAAAGGAAAATCAATGAACAGTAATAGAAATTAAGTGAGTGGTGCCTACAGAGTATGAAAGGGGACATGCAAAATTTGGGGCATGATGGATATGTTCACTTCCTTCATTGTGATGCTAGATATACCTGTATCAAAGCTTACATATGTGGTTATATATATACACACATACAGCTTATAGATATAGCTGACCCTTGAACAGCATGGGTTTTAAGTGCACAGGTCCAATTATACATGGATTTTTTTCAATAAATATATTGGAAAAATTGGGGAAGAGTTTTGACAATTGAAAAAAACTCAGATGAACCACTAGAAGCACTGAAAACATTAAGAAAAAGTATGTGTTTTATTAATGCATAAAACATATATGGATACTAGTCTATTTGATCATTTGCTTCCATAAAATATGCACAAATCTATTATAAAAAGTTAAAACTTTCTGGGTACAGTGGCTCACTCCTATAATCCCAGCACTTTGGGAGGCCAAGGCAAGTGGATCACTTGAGCCCAGGAGTTTGAGACCAGCCTGGACAACATGGTAAGACCTCATCTCTACAAAAAAATACAAAAATTAGCCAGGCATAGTAGCACACACCTGTAGCACCAACTACTTGGAAGGCTGAGGTAGGAGAATCACTTGAACCCTGGAGGCAGAGGTTGCTATGAGCCAAGATTGCACCACTGCACTGCAGCCTGAGAGACAGAGCAAAGCCTTATCTCAAAAAGTAAAAAGTGGGAGAACTAAGATGGCGTCATAGAGGCGACTCAGGGTCGCAGCTCTCAGTGAAGGCACAGAGGGTGAGTCCTAGCCGCATTCTCGGACAGACGTTTTTTGCCCACAGAACGTTGAAAGTCCCAGGTGTGGGAGAGACACGGGACACTAGTGCAGCCAGCTCACAGGGCTAGTTCAGCCGGCGCCGCACCACAGTGGCACCCGGCACAAAACTCACTGGTCTGGGTGCCCTGTTGAACCGGCAATCTGAGATTTGGAAGGGCAGACTGGCATGTCCATCTGATTGAAAGGGACTTGGACAATGAGCCAGACCAGGAGATTCCTGGGAAACGTGATCTGAGCCGGTGCAGTGGGCAGCGGCATGGGAGATTGCACAGATCCCAGTGCCCTATCAGCAGGCTACTGGGGTGCCAGTGAGAGAGTCAACTGTTCAGCTTGGGGAGAGGAAAAGAGAGGGAGAGAGGACAAACTCTGAGGCAGGGAGCTAGGTGATCGGGCTTGGCAGGTCCTACCCTCACAGGGACAAGCAGGGTGGCGACTGGAGGCGCTCAGAGCTGAGAGTTTTGCTGCCGGCATCTAGGACAGTGCAGCCCAGTGGGGAGGGGCGTCCGCCACTACTGACGCAATCCGCCCCTACTGAAGTACCGCCCAGGGCTGACGCAGCCTGCTGTTGCTGAGGCAACCTACCATAACAGAAAGATTCAGCAGCAGGGCGGAGCACACCACAGCAGAATGGAGCCCAGCAGCAACAGGGCGGACCCACGCTATCAGGTCAGAGCCCCGGCAGGCAAACAGTAAATAGACTGCCTCCTAGCTGGGCAGGACAGTACAATAGATACTCATAAAGAAAGCCCCAACTCCCTGAGACAGAGCATCTAAGGTGGGGGGAAGGGGGGGTTAAGAGTTCTGTTGCAGCAGACATAAACACATCCTCCCAACAGCCCTGAATGAACAACGGAGTTCACAGCACAGCACTGGAGCTCCTATAAAGCACAGACTGTCTCCTCAAGCAGCTCCCTAACCCCTGTATATCCAAAGAGTCACCCCTAATCAGACTGACATTTGGCGGGCATCATTCTGGAACAAAGATAGCAGAAGAAGACACTGGTAGCATTCCTCACTGTTCCGCAGCTGCTACAGGTGTACCCCAGACAAGCAGGGCCTGGAGTGGACCTCAGTACTCGTACAGCAGAGGGGCTAGACCATTAGAAGGAAAACTAAGTAACAGAAATACCTCATCATCAACAATCTGGGCATCCACACAGAGACCCAATTGAAAAATCAGCAACTACTAAGATGACAGGTGGATAAATCCATAAAGATGGGAAGAAACCAGTGCAAAAAGGAGGAAAACACCCGAAACCAAAACACTTCACCTCCTACAAAGGACCAAAACTCCTCACCAGCAAGGGAACAAAGCTGGACAGAGAATGAGTGTGACGAAATGACTGAATCAGACTTCAGAAAGTGGATAATGAGAAACTTCAGTGAGCTAAATGAACATGTTCTAAATCAGTGCAAAGAAACTAAGAACCTTGAAAAAAGATTCGAGGAAATGATAACAAGAATGGACAACTTAGAGAGGAATATGAATGAATTGAAGGAGCTGAAAAACACAACACGAGAACTTTGCGAAGCATGCACAAGTTTCAACAGCCAAATTGACCAAGCAGAAGAAAGAATATCAGAAGTCGAAGATCAACTCAATGAAATAAAACGAGAAACCAAGATTAAAGAAAAAAGCACAAAAAGGAATGAACAAAATCTCCAAGAAATGTGGGACTATGTGAAGAGACCCAACCTCCGTTTGATAGGTGTACCAGAAAGTGATGAAGAGAATGAATCCAAGCTGGAAAACACTCTTCAGGATATTATCCAGGAAAATTTCCCCAACCTAGCAAGACAGGTCAATACTCAAATCCAGGAAATACAGAGAACACCGCAGAGATACTCCGCAAGAAGAGCAACCCCAAGGCACATAATCGTCAGATTCACCAGGGGTGAAATGAAGGAGAAAATACTAAGGGCAGCCAGAGAGAAAGGTCGGGTCACCCACAAAGGGAAGCCCATCAGACTCACAGCAGATCTCTCAGCAGAGACTCTACAAGCCAGAAGAGAGTGGGGGCCAATATTCAACATCCTTAAAGAAAAGAACTTTCAACCCAGAATTTCATATCCAGCCAAACTGAGCTTCATAAGAGAAGGAAAAATAAAATCCTTCATGAACAAGCAAGTACTCAGAGATTTTGTCACCACTAGGCCTGCTTTACAAGAGCTCCTGAAAGAGGCACTACACATAGAAAGAAACAACCAGTACCAGCCATCCTAAAAGCATACCAAATGCTAAAGACCATCAATAAAATGAAGAATCTACATAAACCAATGGGCAAAACAGCCAGCTAGCATCACAATGGCAGTATCAAATTCACACATAACAATATTAACCCTAAATGTAAATGGGCTAAATGCACCAATCAAAAGACACAGACTGGCAAATTGGATAAAAAACCAAAACCCATCGGTGTGCTGTATCCAGGAAACCCACCTCACATGCAAGGATACACAAAGGCTCAAAATAAAGGGATGGAGGAAGATTTACCAAGCAAATGGAGAGCAGAAAAAAAGCAGAAGTTGCAATTCTCGTCTCTGATAAAATAGACTTTAAAGCAACAAAGATCAAAAGGGACAAAGAAGGTCATTACATAATGGTAAAAGGATCGATACAACAAGAAGAGCTAACGAATCTAAATATATATGGACCCAATGCAGGAGCACCCAGATATATAAGGCAAGTTCTTAATGACTTACAAAGAGACTTAGACGCCTACACAATAATAGTGGGAGGCTTTAACACTCCACTGTCAATATCAGACAGATCAACCAGACAGAAAATTAACAAGGATATCCAGGACTTGAACTCAGACCTGGAAAGCAAACCTGATTGACATTTACAGAACTCTCCACCCCAAATTCACAGAATATACATTCTTCTCAGCACCACATCACACCTATTCCAAAATTGACCACATAATTGGAAGTAAAGCACTCCTCAGCAAATGCAAAACAACTGAAATCGTAACAAACAGTCTCTCAGACCATAGTGCAATCAAGTTGGAACTCAGAATTCAGAAAATAACTCAGAACCGCACAGCTTCATGGAAACTGAACAACTGGCTCTTGAATGTTGATTGGATAAACAATGAAATGAAGGCAGAAATAAAGAAGTTCTTCAAAACCAACAAGAATGAAGACACAATGTACCAGAATCTCTGGGACACATTTAAAGCAGTCTGTAGAGGAAAATATATAGCAATAAGTGCCCACATGAGAAGAGTGGAGAGATCCAAAATTGACACCCTATCGTCAAAATTGAAAGAGCTAGAGGAGCAACATCAAAAAAGCTCAAAACCTAGCCGAAGACAAGAAATAACTAAGATCAGAGCAGAACTGAAGGAGATAGAGACAAGAAAAACCCTTCAAAAAATCAATAAATCCAAGAGCTGGTTTTCGAAAAGGTCAACAAAATAGACAGACCACTAGCCAGACTGATAAAAAAGAAAAAAGAGAACAACCAAATAGATGCAATAAAAAACGAGAATGGGGAAATCACCACAGATTCCACAGAAATTCAAACCATCATCAGAGAATACTACAAACAACTCTATGCACATAAACTAGTAAATCAGGAAGAAATGGATAAATTCCTGGACGCCTGTGTCCTCCCAAGCCTAAATCAGGAGAAAGCCAAAACTATGAATAGACCAATAACAAGGTCTGAAGTTGAGGCAGCAATTAAGAGCCTACCACACAAAAAAAGCCCAGGTCCAGATGGGTTCACAGCCGAATTCTACCAGACACACAAAGAGAATCTGGTACCATTCCTTCTGAAACTATTCCAAATAATTCAAAAAGAGGGAACCCTTCCCAAATCATTTTATGAGACCAACATCATCCTGATACCAAAACCCGGCAGAGACTCAACAAGAAAAGAAAACTTCAGGCCAATATCCATGATGAACATAGATGCAAAAATCTTCAATAAAATACTGGCAAACCAATTGCAACAGCACATTAAAAAACTTATCCATCATGATCAAGTAGGATTCATCCCGGGGATGCAAGGCTGGTTCAACATACACAAGTCTATAAATGTAATTCACCACATAAACAGAAGCAAAAACAAAAACCACATGATTATCTCAATTGACGCAGAAAAGGCATTTGACAAAATTCAACAGCCCTTTATGCTAAAAACCCTCAATAAACTTGGTATTGATGGAACATATCTCAAAGTAATAAAAGCTATTTACGACAAACCAACAGCCAATATCATACTTAATGGGCAAAAACTGGAAGCATTCCCTTTGAAATCCAGCACTAGACAAGGATGCCCTCTCTCACTGCTCCTATTCAACATAGTACTGGAAGTTCTAGCCAGAGCAATCAGGCAAGAAAAAGAAATAAAGCGTATTCAAATAGGAAAGGTAGAAGCGAAATTGTCTCTATTTGCAGACGACATGATAGTATACTTAGAAGACCCCATCACCTCAGCCCAAAAGCTCCTGAAACTGATAAGCAACTTCAGCAAAGTCTCAGGTTATAAAATCAATGTGCAAAAATCACAAGCATTCCTATACACCAATAACAGACTTAAAGAGAACCAAATCAAGAACGAACTGCCATTCACAATTGCTACAAAGAGAATAAAATACCTAGGAATACAACTCACAAGGAATGTAAGGGACCTCTTTAAGGAAAACTACAAACCACTGCTCAACGAAATAAGAGAGGACACAAACAGATGGAGAAACATTCCATGTTCATGGTTAGGAAGAATCAATATCGTGAAAATGGCTATACTGCCCAAAGTAATTTACACAATCGACGCTATCCCCATCAAGCTCCCATTGAAGTTCCTCACAGAACTGGAAAAAACCACCATGAACTTCATATGGAACCAAAAGAGAGCCCGCATAGCCAAGTCAATTCTAAGCAAAAAGAACACAGCGGGAGGCATCACACTACCAGACTTCAAACTATACTACAAGGCTACAGTAATCAAAACAGCATGGTACTGATACCAAAACAGAGATATAGACCAATGGAACAGAACAGAGGCATCGGAGGCAACACAAAATATCTACAACCATATAATCTTTGATAAACCAGACAAAAACAAGCAATGGGGAAAGGATTCCCTGTTTAATAAATGATGTTGGGAAAACTGGCTAGCCATGTGCAGAAAGCAGAAACTAGACCCCTTCCTGACACCTTACACTAAAATTAACTCCAGATGGATTAAAGACTTAAACATAAGACCTGACACCATAAAAACCCTAGAAGAAAATTTAGGCAAAACCATTCAGGACATAGGAGTAGGCAAGGACTTCATGACCAAAACACCAAAAGCATTGGCAACAAAAGCCAAAATAGACAAATGGGACCTAATCAAACTCCACAGCTTCTGCACGGCAAAAGAAACAGTCACTAGAATGAATCGGCAACCATCAGAATGGAAAAAAATCTTTGCAGTTTACACATCTGACAAAGGGCTGATATCCAGAATTTACAAAGAACTCAAACAGATTTACAGGAAAAAAACAAACAAGCCCATTCAAAAATGGGCAAAGGATATGAACAGACACTTTACAAAAGAAGACATACATGAGGCCAACAAACACATGAAAAAATGCTCATCGTCACTGGTCACTAGAGAGATGCAAATCAAAACCACATTGAGATACCATCTCACACCAGTTAGAATGGCGATCATTAAAAAATCTGGAGACAGAAGATGCTGGAGAGGATGTGGAGAAAGAGGAACACTCTTACACTGTTGGTGAGAGTGTACATTAGTTCAACCATTGTGGAAGACAGTGTGGCGATTCCTCAAGGACCTAGAAATAGAAATTCCATTTGACCCAGCAATCCCATTACTGGGTATATATCCAAAGGACTATAAATCGTTCTACCATAAGGACACATGCACACGAATGTTCATTGCAGCACTGTTTACAATAGCAAAGATGTGGAACCAACCCAAATGCCCATCGATTTTAGACTGGACTGGGAAAATGTGGCACATATACACCATGGAATATTATGCAGCAATCAAAAATGATGAGTTTGTGTCCTTTGTAAGGACATGGATGAATCTGGAGAACATCATTCTCAGCAAACTGACACAAGAACAGAAAAAGGAAATACCGCATATTCTCACTCATAGGCGGGTGAGAAAAATGAGAACACATGGACACAGGGAGAGGGTCTACTACACACTGGGGTCTATTGGGGGGAATGGGGGAGGGACAGTGGGGGGGCTGGGGAGGGATAGCCTGGGAATAAATGCCAAGTGTGGGTGAAGGGGAGGAAGGCAGCAAAACAGACTGCCATGTGTGTACCTATGCAACTATCTTGCATGCTCTGCACATGTACCCCAAAACCTATAATGCAATAAAAATTTTTTAAAAAAATAAAATAAAATAAATTAAAAAAATAATAAAATAAAAAGTTAAAATTTACAAAAGCTTTCATACACAAACACAAAACATACATGGCATCATTTGTTGTTGAGAAAAATGTAAACAAATGTAAAGATGCAGTATTAAATCATAATGCATAAAATTAACTGCACATCATAATGCATAAAATCATAATGCATAAAATAGTACATACTGTATTACTGTAATAATTTCACAGACACCTCCTGTTGTTACTGTTGTGGTGAGCTCAAGTGTTTTAAGTATCTGCTTAAAATGCCATGTAATACTAATCATCTCCACATGAGCTTCTCTAGCCAGTAAATTGTGTATCACAATAAAAATTGATCTCACTGGGTTCTTGTATATATTTCATTGTACTTGATGCAATACTATAAACCTTAAATAACATCGTGGGACCCATACAAAGTGATACCAGAGACACCGAAAGTGCTCCCAAGAAGCAGAGAAAAGTCAAGACACTACAAGAAAAAGTTGAATTGCTGGATGCACACCATAGATTGAGGTATGCAGTTGTAGTTGCCCAACATTTCAAACAAATGACTCATCTTGTAAACATAAACTTGCAGTATCAGTAAATACAGTATGATGCCTTAAATGTACGTTCTCATCCTTATTTTCTTAGCAACATTTTCTGTTCTGTAGTTCAGTGATCCCCAAGCTTTTTGGCACCTGGGACTGGTTTCATGGAAGATAATTTTTCCATGGACATGGTATTGGGGCAGCAAGGAGGAGGGTATGGGGAGATTGGTGATGATTGCCAGATGAAACTATTCCACCTCAGATCATTAGATTCTCAGGCATTAGATTCTCATACGGAGCATGCAACCTAGCTCCCTCACATATGCAGTTCACAATAGGGTTCACACTCCTTTGAGAATTTAATGCTGCCACTGATCTGACAGGAGACAGAGCTCAGATAGTAATGCTTTCCTGACATTCACGTTCTGCTGTGCAGCCCAGTTCCTAACAGGCCCCAGAGTGGGAGAACACTGCTCTAGCTAACTTTATTGTAAGAATACAGTAGATAATACATATAACATACAAAATATGTGTTGATTAATTATTTGTTACTAATAAGGCTTCTAGTTGACAGTAGGCTGTTAGTAGCTAACTCTGGGGAGAGTCCAAAGTTACATTAGAATTTTTGGTTGTGTAGGGAGTCGGCATCTCTAACCTTCACGTTGTTCATATACAAACATATTTTTCAAAGCTTATCAAATTAAACACTTTAAATACTTGCAGTTTCATTTACATCAACTAAGATACCATATATTATAAGATATAATGTACCATAATAAAGATGTTTTCTAAGAAATCTGACAAAGTAAATATATAAGAATATATAAGTACATAAGTAAAATGAAGGAATCTATGTATGTGCCGTTCTCCAATGTAACATTACTCATTGGAGTGATTGTACTTTCCACTATCTTTAAATAAGGACTGTATCCTTATCTCAAAAGAGATGTCCAATAATGTCTGCCACAAGTAAACTCATGCAACCTTCAATATACTCTACAATCATATCCAAGTTTGAAGGGTGGCAAAGATGAAACCATGATGGGAAGGCATGATGGGTATTTTCTTGCAAGGCAGACCCAGTCTGCTTTGCTTTACCTTTGTTTTCTAAACAAATGACATTATCTATATGAAAATATTTGTGAATCAAAAGTAATAGAGAGGCATAAGATATTATTAGTAACAGTATCATTAATCCTCTCTCTTAAAGGACCTTGATTAAAGCAAACCCTGTAGGGCAATGCATTAGGTCTTGCTACATACATTCAATTGAAAGTTTCATAGCATGTTGCTCCAAGCACTCTTGACCATGAAACCCAACCTAGTGCCCACATCCCTGGCTTGACTTCTCTTTAAAATGTACTTTTAATTTTAAAATAATTATGGATTTTCAGGAGGTTACAAAGTCAGTATAGAGAGGTCCAGGCACCCTTCACCCAGTTTTCCCCAATGTTTACATCTTGTATAACTATAGTACAACATCAAATCCAGGAAATTGACGTTGCTATAATGTGTGTGTGTACTTCAATACCATCTTATCACACGTGTAGAATTTGTATAACTACTACCACAGTTAAGATACAGAACTATTATTTTTAACATTTTTAAAGGTTTATTGTCCATTTTGATACCTTTTTGGGCAGATGCCTATTCATGTTATTTTGCCCATTTTTTTCTATTGAATATTCTTTTTTTATTTTATTGCACTTTAGGTTCTAGGGCACATATGCAGAACATACAGGATTGTTGCATAGGTACATACATGGCAATGTGGTTTGCTGCCTTCATCCCCCCGTCACCTATATCTGACATTTCTTCCCATGTTATCCCTCCTAACCTTCCTACCCCCCACTGTCACTCCCCTACTCCTCCCCAACAGACCCCAATGTTTGATGCTCCCCTCCCTGTATCCTTGTGCTCTCATTGTTCAACACCTGCATATGAGAACATGCAGTGTTCGATTTTCTGTTCTTGTGTCAGTTTGCTGAGAATGATGGCTTCCAGATTCATCCATGTCCCTACAAAGGACACAAACTCATAGTTTCTTATGGCTGCATAGTATTCCATGATGTATATGTGCCACTTTTTTTTTGTCCAGTCTATCATCGATGGGCATTTGGTTTGGTTCCAGGTCATTGCTATTGTTAACAGTGCCACAATGAACACACATGTGCATGTGTCTTTATAACAAAACAATTTATAATCCTTTGGATATATACCCAGTAATGGGATTGCTGGGTCAAATGGAATTTCTATTTCTAGGTCCCTGAAGAATTGCCACACTGTCTTCCACAATGATTGAACTAATTACACTCCCACCAAGAGTGTAAAAGTGTTTCTTTTTCTCCACATCCTCTCCAGCATCTGTTGTCCCCAGATTTTTTAACAATCGCCATTCTAACTGGTGTGAGACGGCGATTGCTTTTGATTTGCATTTCTCTAATGACCAGTGATGAGCATTTTTTCATATGTTTGTTGGCCTCATGTATGTCTTCTTTTGAAAAGTGTCTGATCATATCCTTCACCCACTTTTGAATGGGTTTGTTGTTTTTCTTGTAAATCTGTTTTAGTTCTTTCTAGATTCTGGATATTAGCTCTTTGTCAGATGGGTAGATTGCAAAAATTTTTACTCATTCTGTTGGTTGCCAGTGCACTCTAATGATTGTATCTTTTGCTGTACAGAAGCTCGAGTTTAATTAGATCCCATTTGTTATTTTGGCTTTTGTTGCCATTGCTTTTGGTGTTTTAGTCATGAAGTCCTTGCCTATGCCTAGGTCCTGGATAGGTTTGCCTAAGTTTTCTTCTAGGGTTTTTATGGTGTTAGGTCTTATGTTTAAGTCTTTAATCCATCTGGAGTTACTTTTAGTGTAAGGTGTCAGAAAGGGGTCCAGTTTCTGCTTTCTGCACATGGTTAGCCAGTTTTCCCAACACCATTTATTAAACTGGGAATCTTTTTCCCATTGCTTTTGTCAGGTTTATCAAAGATCAGATGGTTGTAGATGTGTGGCACTGCCGTCGAGGCCTCTGTTCTGTTCCATTGGTGTATATCTCTGTTTTGTTACAAGTACCATGCTGTTTTGATTACTGTAGTCTTGTAGTATAGTTTGAAGTCAGGTAGTGTGATGCCTCCAGCTTTGGTTTTTTTGTTTGTTTGTTTGTTTTGCTTAGAATTGTCTTGGCTATGCAGGCTCTCTTTTGGTTGCATATGAAGTTTAAGGTGTTTCTCCAGTTCTGAGAAGAAGGTCATAGGTAGCTTGATGGGGATAGCACTGAATCCATAAATTACTTTGGGCAGTATGGTCATTTTCACAATATTGATTCTTCCTAACCATGAGCATGGAATGTTTTTCCATCTGTTTGTGCCCTCTCTTATTTCCTTGATCAGTTGTTTGTAGTTCTCCTTGAAGAGGTCCTTTATATCCTTTGTTCGTTGTATTCCTAGGTATGTTATTCTCTTTGTAGCAATTGTGACTGGCAGTTTGTTCTTGATTTGGCTCTCCTTAAGTCTGTTATTGGTGTATAGGAATGCTTGTGATTTCCGCACATCGATTTTGTATCCTGAGACTTTGCTGAAGTTGCTTATCAGTTTCAGGAGATTTGGGGCTGAGATGATGGGGTCTTCTAAATATACAATCCTGTGGTCTGCAAATAGAGACAATTTGAATTCCTCCTTTCCTAATTGAATACCCTCTATTTCTTTTTCTTGCCTAATTGCTCTGGCTAGAACTTCAAATACTATATTGAATAGGAGTGGTAAGAGAGGGCATCCTTGTCTAGTGCCAGATTTCAAAGGGAATCCTTTCCAGATTTCAAAGGGAATCCTTCAGTATGATATTGGCTGTGTGTTTGTCATAAATAGCTTTTATTATTTTGAGATATTCTGTTGATACCTAGTTTATTGAGAGTTTTTAGCATAAAGGGCTGTTGAATTTTGTCAAAGGCCTGTTCTGCATCTATTGAGATAATCATGTGGTTTTTGTCTTTGGTTCTGTTTATGTGGTGGATTACGTTTATAGACTTGCGTATGTTGAAGTAGCCTTGCATCCCCGGGAGGAAGCCTACTTGATCGTGATGGATATAAGCTTTTTGATGTGCTGTTGCAATCAGTTTGCCAGTATTTTATTGAAGATTTTTGCATCTATGTTCCTCATGCATATGAGCCTGAAGTTTTCTTTTTTTTTTGTTAAGATACAGAACTTTCATCACCAACTATTCCATCCCATCCCTGCTGGGATTATAAGCATGATCCACCAAGCCCACCCGCATCATCTGTGTGACTTCTTCAGTGATGTGTGTCTTCATGTCTTTTACCAATTTGTTGTTTTTAAGGTTTGAGAGTTCTTTATGCATTCTACATAGAAGCCTTCTGTGAGATACATGCTTTGTAAAACTATTTCATCACTCTCTTAACACTACCTCTTGTTTGTCAAACCCATCCTTCTTTCAATCGTTCCAAGCCCTTGGAATCACTAGTCAATTCCCATCTCTATAATTTTATTTCAAGAATGTTAAATAAAATCATGCAATATGTGATCTTTGAAAATTGACTTTTTTACACCAAGCCTGTCTCTGATATCCATCCAAGTTGATGCAATTGTTCTTTCCTCGTGGTACTCTGCTCTATGAATATACCACAATTTGTTTAACCATTCACCTACTGAGGGACATTTTGGTTGTCTCCTGTTGAGGCTACTGTAAAGAATATTGCTATGAACGATCATGTACAGGGTTTAGTGTGGGTACACGTTTTCATTCTCTGAGACAGATGCTCACAAGTACAACTGCTGAGTTTTATGGTAATTTTTAAGAAACTCTCAAACTATTCTCTGGTGTGGCTATATTATTTACATTTCCAACAGCAAAGCATGTTAAAGTCTGCCTGCATCGTGGCTGGGTACAGTGGCTCACGTCTGTAACCCCAACACTTTGGGAGGCTGACATGGGTGGATCACAAGTTCAGGAGATCAAGACCAGCCTGGCCAACACAGTGAAACCCTACCTCTACTAAAAATACAAAAATTAGCTGGGTATGATGGCATATGCCTGTAGTTCCAGCTACTCAGCAGGTTGAGGCAGGAGAATTGCTTGAAAGCAGGAGGCAGAGATTGTGGTAAGCTGAGATCTCATCACTTCACTCCAGCCTGGGCAATAGAGCTAGACTCCATCTTGGAAAAAAAAAAAAAAAAAAGTTTGCCTGCATTCTTGCCAGCATTTGAGATGATACCATATTTTTTTTAGCCATTCTAGTAAGTATGCAGTGATAGCTCTTCATGGTCTAATTCACATTCCCCTAATGGCTAATGTTAAGTATGTTTTCATGTCTTATCCATATAGCTTTTTTGTTTTTGAGAGAGTCTTGCTCTGTTGCCAGGCTGGAGTGCAGTGGTACAATCTCAGCTCATTGCAACGCCACCTCCTGGGCTCAAGTGATTCTCCTGCCTCAGCCTCCCAAGTAGCTGGGACCACAGGCCTGTGCCACCACGCCCAGCAAATTTTCAGTAGAAATGGGGTTTCACCATGTTGTCCAGGCTGGTCTAGAACTCCTGGCCTCAAGTGATCTGCCCACTTTGGCCTCCCAAAGTGCTGGGATTACAGGCGTGATCCACCGAGCCCATCCGCATTATTTGTACAGCTTCTTCAGTGATGTGTATCTTCTTGTCTTTTGCCAATTTTCTAATTAGATTGTTGTTTTAAGGTTTGAGAGTTCTTCATACATTCTAGATGGAAGCCTTTTGTGAGATACGTGCTTTGCAAATATTTTCTCCCGATCTGTAGCTTGTCTTTCCATAGGTTTAACAGTCTTCTGCAGAGCAAACATTTTTAATTTTGATGAAATCTATTTTTTCTTTTGTGGATGGTGCTTTTGGTGGCATATCTACAGAGTGTACGTCAAGCCCTAGGTCCCCAAGATTTTCCTCTACATTATCTTCTAGAAGTTTTATCATTTTATGATTTACATTTGCCTCTAGGATTCATTTAATGCATTTTTTATTAGTGTTTGAAGTTTACAGTGAGATTTTTTTTTTGGCCTATGTATTCCAATTGTTTTAGCACCTTTTGTTGAAAACACTGTCCTTCTTCCATGTGATTGTTTTTGTACCTTTGTTTTTATAAAAATTAGTTGACTGTACTTGTGTAGGCCCATTTCTGGGTTTTCTATTCTGTTCCATTGTTCTATGTACCTGTTCCTTCACCGATGCCACATAGTCTTGATTACTGCAGCCGTATGGTAAGTCAAAAAATCAGGTCGACTGACTCATACCACGTTTATCTTGTTTGGTACTGTGTTGGCTAGTCTAGGTTTTTTGCCTTTTCATGTCAACTTTAGAACAATTTTTTCCATATCTGCAGAAAAAAAATCTTCCAGGAATTTTGATAGGAATTGCATTAAACCTGTATATTGATTTGGGGAGAATTGGTATCTTTACTATGTTGAAGTTTTCAACCCATGAACATGGTCTGACTCTGCTTATTTACATCTACTTTGATTTCATTCACAAGCATATTAGTGTTCAGTATGTAAGTCTTATACGTATTTTTAGATCTACATCTGTATATTTTATTTTGTGAACATTTATAAATAATACTGTATTTTTAACCTTGGTTTCTCTGTGCTCACTGTGAGTGTATAGAAATACAATTGATTTTGTATGTTTATGTTGTATTCTGTGACTTGACTAAACTTACTTAGTACTAGGAAGTTATTCTGTAAATCCTTTGGGGATGTTCCATATAGTCCATCATATAACATGCAAACAGGAACTATTTTATTTATTCCTTTACAATCTTTAAGCCTTATATTTCCTTTCCTTGCATTGTGTTAGCTGGAACTTCCAGTACTGTGTCAAACAGCAGTGGGGAAAGTGGACATCCTTGCTTTGTCCTAATATTAGGGCAAAAGCATTCAGTAAAAGGCATGCTTTTAAATCCACCTGATGCCTATCCTTAGCCAAGTGATCCTCACAAATTTACTTAAGTTTATGAGTCTCCAGCGCCTCCTATGCAAAATGAGAACAATAATATTCACCTCATAAAGCTTGTAGAAATAATTTGGAGCACATAAATAAAAGCATCTAACATAGACCCTAACACCTAGAGCAAGTCTCTTTCTGGGTCTAAATTTGAATTCAGAGGAGCAAAACTCACTGAATTTGCTGCTTAGCTTGTAAATGTCATCTTTTAATAAAATACAGATTTCTTTGGTAATTATCTGCAATCTATAGGTTATCATGAACTGAAATAAAACTGAATTCAGGTTAAGGCAATGTAAAACATTACTTGCCATACCTGGAGACCACTCAGTTATCAGCAAACCAGCCACTTTATCCTACCTAAAGTTTATCTGAGCACTTCAGTCAGAAAAGGCTTACTGTTGGCAGTCAGACTCTGCTGGTTTAATCAAGCTGTTGATTGCTCCAAATGCTATGACTTGCCAGACAGATGCTCTGAAGGATGAAAAGTGAAATGGCATCACTTTTTATTTATATTTCCATAAAAAGCTATTTATAGCTATTGTATTTGTATTAGCTGCCACTACAATCACAATTCAGAATATTCAGTGGAATAACTTGAGAAAGGTTTCCAACTTGGAGAATCCCCACTTTCAGGCAATCCCCTTAAAGGCACTATATAGAATGTAAAGTGTATATAAAATGGTGTCTTGAAAATGTTTTTCCAGTTCAGAAAAAATATTAGCTCACATATTGATTCTGTAACCTATAGCCAAAATATCTGCCTTGTCAGGACAAAGCAATATAAAAAGATGATAAAGTCAGATTTATAAGCACCATCGTGAATGGGGCATGAATTATTGAATTGATTGGTATAAACCATAGAAGCCAATCTTGCTGGCCAAGTGGAACAGAAACCTCTTGAACAGTATGACAGTAGCCTCTGCCCCTCTTACTATTGCAGCACTTGGGCAACTTCTGCCTGCATCTCTGGCTGCCCACTTACCTTTGAGCAGGTGCTGGGGACAGAATTAACTCTTAGAGCAGTGTTTAAGCAATGAATAATAGTAGTCAGTATACCATTACTCCAGCTCCCTCAGCTTTGGTGGGGGAGGGGGATTACCAGGAGATGCATGTTCCAGCAAGATTAATTTCCAATTGCCCACAGTTATCACCTGTTTGAAAATACTCCTTACCAGCTGTCTTCCCTTCTTAGTCTCATTCTCCCTCCCCCATGCTGTGTGTGGGAGATCCCAAAGTAAGATGAAAGGATAGTGAGTAACTTGAAGCATCTACAAGAAGGATGACAATTGAGGCTTGGAAAATAGCGAGAACTGGGGGAGTCAGAAAGCACAGATTCCCACTAGTCCCTGATACAGGCATGATTCAGATAGAATGTCATCAGCAGCACCTTCTTCCCTCCTAGGACAATGTTGTCTTTTCAGGACACCCGTACCACTGCCACAGACACCACTAACTCCATTAGTTGCCCCCATTATGAATAAACCCTAAACTGTTCTTCCATCTCTGTGTCACTAGTTCAAGAGTCAAGGTTCCAGAGAAGAGCAAAGCCTGGGTTTGCAAAGGCCAAGCCTCGGTCAAATAATCACATACTAGTAGCCAGGTAATAAGGAAAAGCTAGTTACCTTTGATTTTTTTTTTTTTTTTTTTGAGATGGAGTCTCGCTTTGTCACCCAGGCTGGAGTACATTGGTATGATCTCGGTGCACTGCAACCTCCGCCTCATGGGTTCGAGAAATTCTCTTGCTTCAGCCTCCTGAGTAGCTGGGACTACAGGTGTGCACCACCATGCCTGGCTAATTTTTGTATTTTTAGTAGAGACAGGGTTTCAGCATGTTGGCCAGGCTGGTCTCCAACTCCTGACCTCAGATGATCCACCTGCCTCAGCCTCCCAAAGTTCTGGGATTACAGGCCTGAGCCACCGTGCCTGGCCACCATTGATTTTCATAGTGAGAGGTGAGGCAGTGTCTCACAAAAGAGACCTCTTCCCAAATCAGATGGAGCTTGGTACACAGGACAGCTAAACAATGACAAATATCCACTACAGTGATTGAATAAGTATTTTTTTTTAAACTTCAACTTTGAATTCTTTTTTCTTTTTTTGAGACAGGGTCTTATTCTGTCGCCCAGGCTGGAGTGCAGTGTGCCATCTTGGCTCACCACAACCTCCACCTCCTGAGCTCAAGTGACCCTCCCTCCTCAGCACCCCCACGTTGGTGAGACTACAGATGCGAGCCATCATGCCCAGCTAATTTTTGTATTTTTGGTAGAGCCAGAGTTTTGCCATGTTGCCCAGGCTGGTCTCAAACTCTCAAGCTAAAGCAATCCATCCGCCTTGGCCTCCCAAAGTGCTGGGATCACAGGTGTGAGCCACCTATCCTGGCCTATTGTCTCTTTTTATGGTCTACATTAACTCTCTGATAAAGATTCAGACTCTTCTTTCTTGTGCCTGTGTATTTATTTCATTTATTCTTCCAAGGTGTATATTTTTACATCTCTGAAAATGTTGTCTTATCAATGAAAATTGTCAATCAGTCTGTTAAAAATGATATCTTACAGTCAATTAAAGTTTAAATTGCCAGGATTTTTTTCTTCAAGGTACATAACTAATGGTGCAACTTCCAAATGATGGCATCTTAGATTCAATAAAATCTGGTAATAACTTTTCTCCCTATCATAAAACTTACTACAGTGAATCATCTTTATTTCTCGTTAGACTACAAGCTTCATATATGTCCTATTCACAGTGGCATGCCTGCGGTACAAGTCAGTGCTTAGTGTATAACACAGTACTTAAATTTATTAAATAAACCAGTAAGATGGTGAATAAGAATGAACCTGCTAAGCAAATTTCTGTGTCCAATATTTCACGTGCCATGAGTCTCTAAGATTCAAACACATCCAGAAAAATGTTCTTTTAATGCTTTCAATCCTAGATGTCTGCCTTGTTCATTCAACAGTTTTGGAAGTCTTATTAGACCCCAAGCACTGTGCTGAATGCCTTATATCTCATGTAATATTCAGATCAGTGCTCAATGGGACACACAGAGACTCAAAGAAGCTTAATAAATTGCCAAAGGTCAATCAGGGTTATAAAAAGGGAGCCATGATTTGAACACAGAGAGTTTAACACCAGAGTTCATGCTCTTTACCATTCTACCATTGTCAGACAATAATCTATAATCTACTATTTTATAGGTCCTCTTAGGTGTTAAGTGTAGCAGGAATCCTCACTTGAGCCTAAACCGTATCTACCCTTGGATTCTGGCACCTTTCGAACGCTGGCTGAATGGGCCCATCAAAAGTCTACCTGGAAAAGGTATTAATGGAAATCTCATCCTCAGGGAACAAAAGTTGCAGCACATGAATTCAGGCTGCTGAAAACAATGTAAGAGAGAAGGAAGTGCAATTGTATGCACAGCATGATCTGTGTCACTCACATTTTCCTCCAGCCTCTCTCAGAAATTCATGGAGAGATCCTAGCATTGGTAGGAAGGCAGGATGACCAAGTGGACCCCAGGCCATACCAACATCTTTGGTCCAGACAGAAGCAGCATCAGCTCAAGGGCTGGCACCTTTGCCAGCAGCCATGATGTCCTGTGCAGGCACCAGCAACAAGTCAGCATCTTCTGGGGACCACGGTGCTTCCAGTCACCATCTCTGGCATCATTTGGACACATGGAGGAGCAAAATGTCAGGAGTCACCGTGAAAAAAAGTTTCATCTGCAAAGCTCACTGGAGATCATTCCCAGAGGGATCCTGGAATAACTTGAGAGGACTCTTGATGGGCCTGGAGTTTGGGTAAATCAGTCAGTGTTGGGGCCAGAGGAATGCTGTTGTTTTGTGATGCTGTTTTTATTCCCAAGCTGTGTGTACTGAGCAATACAGGTTATACAATTACAACCCCAAGCCAGGAAGCACATAAAACTAGTAAGAGCTCAAATTCAGAGCTTTCAAAATGAACTAGAAAACAAAAAGCAAGCAGTTTATTTGCAGAGAGAGGCTCTCTAAAAGAAAATTATACCATATATATATGGTATAATATATATATATATGGTATAAGGATCAATGCCTCCTAACACCCAGATACATATGACCCATAAAGAGATTTAGACTCAACGAGACAGAAAATTAATAAGGATATCCAGAATTTGAACTCAGATCTGGAACAAGTAAACTTAATAAGTACTTATAGAGCTCTCCACTTTAGATACATAAAATATACATTCTCCACTTTAAATACACAAAATATTGATCGGCCATTATTAATACCCATTCATAGAATAAAGCAATATTCCTGTTCTCTCTCCCTCTTTTTCTTCCTCTCTTTTCCTCTCCTTCTTAAAAAAAAAAAAAAAAAGAAAGTTTCCTTTCTTGTTAAAAAATTTTTTTAAAAAAAGGAAATTATATTTATTCAGGAATAAGACATTGCAATGGGCATATGTATGCCATAATAAACTATCTGCACATTCAAGGAGGCAAAGGAAGACAGTGGTTTTTAAAGGAAAGGAGAGAAGGATTACATAATTGTTTTGAGATAATTATCTTTGGCTACAAGGATCAATAACAAGGGTGATACCACTACGTGCTTGGACAGGCATTGCTGGCAGATGTCCTTGCAGAGTTATGTTTTATGTAAAGTTGTAATGCCCTTTGTCCAAAGTCATGGTTTTTCTGAAGTTTTTCACGATAGGTTTTGTTATCAGGCATTTATGCCTCAAAATCCTCTCCTCGTGGCATTCTCTGGCTCCATTTGTCAGGGTTTTGTTTTATTTTAACGTAAGTGACTTCATTTTGATTCTGGCAACTGTCAGAAAGGTAACCAGTAAGACAACGAAGATGTCTCAAGGAGAAGGCAAATGTCTTGGCTGAGCCAGGGAAACAGATTTCAGGAGATCTGAATTCTAGACCCTGCTCTGTCCCAAATGTTTTGCTTCACTGAGAGGCCATAAATCATCTCTCTGGGCTGACTTCCTTTCTGATGGCATGAGAAGGCTGGGCTAAATGGCCAACCCTCACGTCTGACTACCTCACAAATGCTGTGATTCTGCAAACACCGGTTTGGTCACTTTAATAACCAGCTGGCCTTTAAAATAGCTTTGCAGAGAGCTCAGCCAGCATGAGTTCTGCATAACAACAGCAGAACTGTGTGTTCTTCCAGGCTCTGAAAATCTCAACGGTCAAGCAACAGGAAAACTAAATGTGCACTGCATGTAGAGTCAACTGGTCGACCCCAGCAGGTTCAGTTGGGGTAAATAGGCTCCACTTTTGGAAGTTAATGAGTGCCTCTGGCTGAGCATGTTTTTGGTCAAGCTAACGGCACATGTGGAAAAATCAGAGAATATACATTTCTTAGCTCATATTCTCACAGAATGTTTACTAATGGATTTAGTAGCCACAGGTAAAATAATGTCACATTTTAAAAGGGCCCCCAACGAGAACAACATTTTCACAGCTTACTGCCTGATTAACACTGGCTAAACTTCCTTTAAGTTTTCTTACTTGCTTGAGTCTTCATTGGACTATGATTTCACAAAGTTGGATGGGAAATTGATTTTCATTAGCAAATGTCACAGGACTTTCTGGGCTATGGAGTTGGTACAGGCTACCCTCTGTGCATTCCATTTTACACTTAACAGTTCTCCTGCCTTCTAAGCCTGTTTTACACCTCTCTTCTAGTATCCATCACTCACCAGTCAAATCACACCAATCTATGGACCAAGCACAACGTGTGTTTTCCTGCCTCATGCCATTCCTTCTGATATGGCTCCCTCCTTACTCCTCATTGCTCTCTGGCTATGCTATTTTACACATCTTATAGTACCTTAAAGCTTTCAATACTCACCAAAGTCATCTCTACAATTAATGCAATTTGATCAAAATCTCATCAGTATTTTTTATGAATCTTGATTCTGAAATTTACATAAAACTATAAATAGTCAAATCGATTCTGAGAAAGAATGAGATGGCAGAAATGCCATGTCGGATATAAAGACATCTATGAAGATACTGCATACAAGACAGGGAATGATTGGTTCAACGACAGATCAACAGGCCAATGGAAGAGAAAAGAAAACTCAGAAACAGGTCCACACTTTTATGGAACTTTGATATATGACAGAGATGGTACTGTAACTCAAAGAACTTTCTGTTTTGGTAATTGGTGTGAGATAACCCACGTGGGAAAAACAAAATTAGATATCTATTTGACCCTATACACAAAATTCCACATGGATTAAGACATAAATATGAAGCAAATAATAACAGCCATTTCAATAATAACCCGTTTTTTCTAATTTTCGTAACAATCATAGGAAATGGGCATTATCAGCCTACCCTTAGCAGAGAGTGAAGCTCAGATAAATTAAGTGATTTACCTACAGTTAAACAGTTAAGAAGGAACTGAGTGGCAATTCCCAAACACCCTCCCAAAGCTTTAATTTTGCCACGGCGCCATATTACCTCTCCCTCTTTTGAACAGTCTTTCAATTATTTGATTGATTTTAAACAGTGGATTTCAGAAAGCAATACTCTATCTATCTGTCTTACCTATCTATCAAGCTGTCTGTTTACCTGCCTACCTACTCATTTTTGTCTTGTTTGTATATACCTTATCCGTTTATCTTCCTGAAGTCAGAAATCATGTCTTGCTCTGTGACATTTCTGACAGGGGCCTAATACGGGGTCTTAGAAGCAGGTCTTTCTGACATTATAATGACCATCTTGATCACCCGACAGACAGATCTAAAAAGTTATCAAAGAAAGAAGAGCAAAACAGCTTTATAGTCCTTACTCTCTTTTCATTCCTTTTCTAGTCTACCAGCTGTGACTGACACCTTACAGAAAGATTTGAGGAAATTACTTTGGAAAATGCTGATCCAGAGAAATGTTTGCAATAAAAAGCTGTCCACCCTTCCTCACTGACAAAACCAGAAGAGGTTTTGTGTCTGCTCAGTTCTCCCTTCCTTGCATCAGACTTTGATCTAAGTCATAATACAAAAGACCTATTTCACCTCTAACATTTCCCCTTTCTAATATTAATTAGGTTACAGGTGGAGTAGAGAGTAGAGAAACACATATTTAAAGAGCAACTGATATCTTACTACATATATGTATAGAATTCATTCAGATTTCAGTGACTATCACTTATTCACGTGTGCCTTTGGGCATGCTTGCTTTCTCTATCTCTCATAGAAAAGCTGATTGGAGTTTACCTTGTCCAGCACTTGAAGCACTCAGAAATATAAAGGTAGAGAGAGACATGTAAGTAACAAATGGCAATACAGCATGGTAAGTGTTAACGTAGAGAGGAAGAAACAACTGATTTGGCCTAGAGGGCTGTGACTGGCATGCCTTTTGGGTGATCAAGATGGTCATTATAATGTCAGAAAGACCTGCTTCTAAGACCCCGTATTAGGCCCCTGTCAGAAATGTCACAGAGCAAGAGATGATTTCTGACTTCAGGAAGATAAATGGATAAGGTATATACAAACAAGACAAAAATGAGTAGGTAGGCAGGTAAACAGACAGCTTGATAGATAGGTAAGTGATACAGTATTGCTTTCTGAAATCCACTGTTTAAAATCAATCAAATAATTGAAAGACTGTTCAAAAGAGGGAGAGGTAATATGGCGCCGTGGCAAAATTAAAGCTTTGGGAGGGTGTTTGGGTCACAGTAAGATGCCACAGAGGAGAGACAATGGCACTGAGAGCAAAGCAGAGTCATAGCAAAAGGAGCCACCCATTCTAAACCCATGAAGGCATGAAGACACGACATGATTCATGAACTATAAGAGGTGCCCCTGAAGCTGCAGGGAAAACTTAAGAGGAGGATAGCAAGAGGTAAAGCTGGAAATGAGGCTTCAGACCATGAAGGGCCATAGGACACACTAAGTAGTTTGGGCTTCTTTTTTTCTGCAAGCAAAAGCAGATATTCAAGGGTATAGAGGATCTCTGGTAGAAAGTGAGCTTTACTCGATTTCAAACTATACTTCAGGGCTACAGTAACCAAAATAGCATGGTATAGTACTAGTAACAGACACATAGACCAACGGAACAGAATACAGAACCCAGAAATAGAACTGCACATCTACAAGTATACGATTTTTGACAGAACTGACAAAAATAAGCAATGGAGAAAGGATTTCCTAATCAACAAATGGTGCTAGGATAACTGGTTAGCCATATACATAAGCTTAAAACTGGACATCTACTTCTCACTATACACCAAAGACAGATTATACCTCTCACTATATACTCAAGACAGATTAAAGACTTACATGTAAAACCAAAACCTATTAAAACCCTGGAAGACGACTTAGGCAATACCATTCAGAACATAGGCATGGGCAAAGATTTCATGATGAAGATGCCAAAAGCAACAGCAACAAAAGCAAAAATTGACAAATGGGATCTAATTCAACTAAACAGCTTCTGTACAGCAAAAGAAACTGTCAACAGAGTCAACAGACAACCTGCAGAATGAGAGAAAATTTTTGCAAACTATGTATCCAACAAAGGTCTAATATCTAGCAGCTATAAGAAACTTAAACACATTTACATCAACGAAGAATTTACATCAATGAATGGATAAAATAGCCAGTTAACATCAAATGGCAGTAACCCTAAATTTAAATCGACTAAATCCCCCAATCAAAAGATACAGCCAAAACCTAACAGTATACTACATCCAGACCCATTTTATATCCAAAGATACACAAAGACTCAAAACAAAGGGTTGGAGAAAGATTTACCAACCAAATGGAAAGCAAAAATAAATAAATAAACAAAAAGCAGGAGTTGCAATTCACGCATTTGATAAAACAGATTTCAAAGCAACAAAGATACAGGTGTCTAAGAAAGGTAACATTATGCAGAGCATTAAACATATAATCTGACATAGAGACACTCTACATAATAGGTCTTTTCCCTTCTAAAGCAACCCATATTTCTAGAGGCAACTAGCTGTAGATTGGTGCAAGAGTATTGCAGTTTTTGCCATTACTTTTAATGCAATTTAAAACGTGATTACTTTTGCACCAACCTAATATATTGTTGTAATTAAGAACACCTATACATCTGGGTTAAAAATTCCCCTCTACTAGTTATGAACTGTGAAAAACCTCTGTTTCCTCATCTTTGAAACAGGGTAACAATGTCTACCTGACAATGTTTTCTCAGTTTTAATTTTTTCCCCATGGTTATATATGAACAAAGAATGAAAAATCAAATGGTTCTAAAAAAAGAAAAAAAAAGAAACTTAAACACATTTATAAGAAAAAACAAACCCATAAAAAAGCAAAGAACATGAACACTTTTCAAAAGAAGACATACATGTGACCAACAGTCATGTTTAAACAAAGCTCAACATCACCAATCATTAGAGAAATGCAAATTAAAATCACAATGAGCTACCATCTAACACCAGTCAGAATGGCTATTATTAAAAAGTCATAAAATAAAAGATGCTGCCAAGGTTGTGGAGAAAAAGGAATGCCTAAACACTGTTGGTGGGAGTGTAAATTAGTTCAACCATTGTGGAAGACAGTGTGGTGATTACTCAAAGACCTGAAGACAAGAAACAACCATTCGACCCAGCAATCCCATTACTGGGTATATATCCAAAGGAATATAAATTACTCTATTATAAAGACACATGCAGGCATACGTTCATTGCAGCACTATTCACAATAGCAAAGACATGGAATCAACCTAAATGCCCATCAAGTATAGACTGGATAAAATGTGGTACATATACACCATGGAATACTATTCAGTCATAAAAAGGAACAAGATTAAGTCCTTTGCAGGGACATGATGAAGCTGGAGATCATTATTTTTAGTAAACTATGACAGGAACAGAAAACCAAAACCACCTGTCCTCGCTTGTAAGGGGGAGTGAAATTATGAGAACACATGGATATATCAAGGGGAACAACACACATTGGGTCCTATCAGAGAGTGAAGGGTGGGAGGAGGCAGGGGATCAGCAAAATAACTAATGGGCACTAAACTTAACACCTGGGTGATGAAATCACCTGTACAACAAACCCCCATGACACAAGTTTACCTATGTAACAAACCTGCACATGTACCCCTGAACTTGAAAGTTAAAATAAAAGTGAGCTTTACCTTAACTCAGAACACAAAATGCATTATAATGCACAAAAACATTACTTCCCCTAAAGATAGAATTGGGGAGACCGGATACAGAGAAACAGTGTATGAAGATATTTGTTATTAAGTTTTGTCACCCAAACTTTAAAACATCTTTTTTTTTTTTTAGATTGACTTCCAATTTCCAGTAGCTGACAAATGGAAATTACCAGAGAGAAAGAAATGGAGGAAACTCTAAAAGAAATAATTTCCATACGGAAGAAAGATATGTTTTTCTTGTGGCTCAGTTTTCTCTTCTGTGAAATGGGCATAATGATAGTATCTAGCATAGGGTGTGGAAAGTATTACCTGAGTAGAGCCCTCAGAATAGCCTGGCCTTGTGAAAAAACTCCATAAAAGCTGTTAACATTAATCATACTATAATTACTATTGGAAGGTGCCAAAGGCTCAAACATGTTGAGTAAAAAATGCACCAAACACCAGACCAATCATAGAAAAATCTTACAGCACCAAGGATGAAGAGAAAGATCACAAAACCTTTCAGAAAGAGCAAGAGAGAAAAAAGAAACGGAGAAGCAGACTCTGTATAAAATAACAAGCATGAACAACACTGGGTACAAGAATACAAGGAGCCACGCGCTCCCAGCTCTAAGGGAAAGTAATTTATTTTTTTTTAACAGGTATAGAATTTAAAGTTGAAAATAACTTTTCTTTGGAACTGTGAAGATATTTTTAATTGATTTCTAGCTTCCAGTATTTGTAACCCTCTGGGCCAGGGAGGGTTCTGGGGCCCCTATTTGCATTTATTATATGTGCCAGTTATCTCCCCGTTTGCGCTCAGATATTTTTTTTTAAGAAAAAAAAGAGAAAGAGGAAGGGGGAGAGAGAACAGGAATCTTTCTCTATTGCCCAGGCTGGAATGCAATCCAAAAATAGGTATTAAAAACCTCTTTTATGCCGATAATTGTACTTATCAGTGGAGACAGGAAGGAATAAGGGAAGAAAATAACAAACAGCCAACAAATATTTCATTTAAGTCTGTGAAATGCTGTGCAAATGCTGAAGAGTGATTTGCTTCCAATTGTGTGGTCACTTTGAAAATAGGTGTAATGTGATACTGAGAAAAATGTATGTTCTGTGGACCTGGGGTGAAGAATTCTATAGATATTCACTGAATTTATTTGTTGCAGGTCTGAGATCAAATCATAAATGTGTCTGTTAATTTTCTATCTTGTTGATCCGTCGAATATTAACAATGTGGTGTCAAAGTCTCCCGCTATTATTGTGCGGGAGTCCAGGTCTCTTTATAAGTCATTGAGAACTTGTCTGATGTATCTGGGTGTTCCTATATTGGGTGCATATATATTTATGATCATTAACTCCTGTTGTTGCATTGATCCTTTTGCCGTTATATAATGTCCTTCTTTGTTTCTTTTAGTCTTTGTTACTATTAAAGACTATTTTTGTCAGAGACTTTGAAACCTCTCGCTACAGTTGAGGACTCCTATACCTCATGAATTGAAACCCAACTTCCACTAGAAACGCTGAAAATGCCAGATACTTTCTCAATCTCCTTTGCTATAATAGATGATCGACTCTCAGTCAATCTGAATCACCTGCCCCAGATTTTGACTTGAAAGATGGTAACAGATAGTGTGTCCAACTGTCCCAGTTTGCCTGGGACTGTCCTGTTTTAAAACTGAAAGGTTTACAAAGTCCTGCATCCCAGGAAACTCCTCAGTTTGGACTGAGGTCCAACCGGGATGGTTGGTCACCCTAGTAGGAAGCACATAGAAAATATCTTAAGAACTTGAAGAGACTCACAAGTTACAAAGCCATTGTAAGAGCTGTGGTGAGAAAACACAAGAGTGATCAATGGGACAGAAGTGGGGTGGGAGAGGAAACAGCTTCCACCAACAGAAGGAAGAATCAGCTGAATGTGATGTTGTGTGATCATATGTGGAGAGGCTGATGGAAGAAAGGCATGAACCAGAGAAGACTGAGTTTCTGGTTTGAATGTCTTGAATGAAAAGGCACCATTAATAACGACAGTGAAATGGTAAGTTCCATCTGGGACATGCTGAACTGAGGGGTCTGTGAACAATATCTACGGGAAATTTTTCACAGGTGTGTATCAGTGTTGCTTTGGAGCTCAGAAGATGGAGAAATAGGTAGAATACATAGCACAGTCCCCGGTACACAGTCTATGAAACTTTTGTTAAATATTGTTGAGTATGGAGTTTCCCTCATCAGCACAGACAAAACATGCAGTTCTTTGCACACAATAGACTCTCAAGAAATCTGTGGTAAGTGACTGAGTGATGCATTCCTTAGCTCAGCATACTGGAGATATCTACCCTCCAAATACCTTTTTCACTCACAAGTTCATTTCTCAATTGTGAAACACAGAAGCCTTTTCAGAATAGAAAATGTTCTTCCATTAGTGGGGTCGCACTTTAAATTCTGACTATTAGGACACCGTGTCTATTTCTGGAATCAAGTAAATATGTATAACTTCAAGATCTTCAAGATAAATCCTAGTTCAAATCAAAATCCTTATTTTTTTTTTTACATATTCGAAAACATTACTTCCCCTAAAGACAGAAGGATTATATTACAAGCAGACAGGTTGAAATGACAACATTATAATTTTTAAAAATAAGCCAAGGCTGGACAGAGCAGAATAAAGAAAGCTATGATGTATTTTTAAAAATTATTATTTTCAATCATGACTAGTTTGGAGAAATTAGAGGAGAACAAATAATAGAACTGGAAATAAAAAACATTTTATTTAATCCCACTTTTATAAGTAAAGATCAGTAGAGGAAAAAACTAGTCATGCATTGGTATGTATGAAGAGTTCATAAAATAAGTGGAGTTTTTTTAAAAGCAATAAATTTAGTATCTGATATTTATTGCATACTTAGGACAGTGGCACTGCGTTAAACACAAAAATGGAAACTTATAAGTTTTAAAATGTGTTATATTATTTACTGAATGTCACAAAATATCAGTAAATGGGTACATGTAGCAATCAAGGGCAGTAAATATAGCAAAAAACAAAAAAGCGGGGAGATACAAATGAGCAGATGACAGTTTTAGTCCCTTTTTTCACAATGACTCTGCCACGTCCTTCTGGCCCTATATGACTGTAATAACAGACTCCAAAAATGAGCCCAGAGGACTGGAAGTAGAAGGCGTCAGACAAATGCCATGTTTCTCTCCTTTCAAAAAAAAAAAAGTGCTTGTAGTTGGTAATTGTATTAGCTCATTCTCACACTGCCTTAAAGAACGGCCTGAGACTGGGTAAGTTATAAAGGAAAGAGGTTTAGTTGACTCACAGTTCTGCATTGCTGGAGAAGCCTCAGGAAACTTGCAGTCACGGCGGAAAGCAAAGGAGACGCAGGTATCTTCGTCCCAGGTCGGCAGGACTGAACGAGCGAGTGCCGGCCGCGGAAATGCCAGACGCTTATAAAACCATCAGATCTCGTGAGACTCACTCACTCTCACGAGAACAGCATGGGGGAACCGCCCTCATGATTCACTTACCTCCACCTGGTCCTGCCCTTGACATGTGGGGATCCTTGGGATTATAATTTAAGATGAGATTTTGGGTGGGGACACAGTCAAACAGTATCAGTAATTGAGAAATTGAACCACCCCACACTTTCTCTACTAAAAATACAAAGATTCGCTGGAAATTGCTTGAACCCAGGAGGCGGAGGTTGTAGTGAGCTGAGATGGGGCCACTGCACTCCAGCCTGGGCAACAGAGCAAGACTCTGTCTCAAAGAAGGGGGGAAAAAAGGGAAAGAAAAGAAAAAAGAAAATGAGCCATCCCCAAAACCTCAAAGGGTGAAAAAGAATGGATACATCTTCCTTCCCTCTCAGTCCTAGCAATATCCAAGCTTACAGTCCTAAGAAGTTTTACCCTGTCTTTTGAAATAAAGAAAGTAACTGAGAGCAAAAGGCAATGGGAGAAGAAAAGGCGTGGTACAAAGTTTTCACCCCTCCTGTCTCTGAGAGCAGCGGGGCTTTCCCTAAGCGGATGCTGGCACAGAGGTGCATTTGGGAAAAGGGAAGAAGCCCGGGCCTCACCTTTATGCTGAGGAGGAGCTGCAGGTGCCTGAGGGTCCTAAGAAGGCAGAAACTGGACGATGGCAGAGCAGTTGACTGGCAAAGAGGGCCCCTGGGTCGTGCCATGCAGTCCAGTCTGCCGGCCTGGGAAACCTCATTAGTATTTCTAATGCCTGCGCTGAGCGCTGCCCGCGTGGAGCCCACACCGGCCCTGGGGATCAGTCCCAGCAGACTTGACGGCTGTATGGCCTTTGCACTCAGTGGGACACAAAAGGATCCACCTGGGACTTCACCTTGAGGGAAAAACAATACTGATGGGTCAGCAGCAGTGAGAAAGAAGAGAGCAGGATCGGGGGAAAGGAATAAAAAACTGTGGTAGAAAGCAGGGAGCAGCAGCACAGGACAGCACTGCGCGCAGGACCAAGATAAGAAGAGGAGAGGAGGCCGGGCGCCGTGGCTCACGCCTATAATCCCAGCACTTTGGGAGGCCGAGGTGGGTGGATCACGAGGTCAAGAGATCGAGACCATCCTGGTCAACATGGTGAAACCCCTTCTCTACTAAAAATACAAAAATTAGCTGGGCACGGTGGTGTGCTCCTGTAGTCCCAGCTACTCAGGAGGCTGAGGCAGGAGAATTGCTTGAACCCAGAAGGCGTAGGTTGTGGTGAGCCGAGATCGTGCCATTGCACTCCAGTCTGGGTAACAACAGTAAAACTCCCTTTCAAAACAAAAAAAAAGGAAGAGGAGAGGAGAGCGGCTGCCTGGGGCTCAGAGGAGAGGGGAAAGCAGAGTGGAGGGGAGACAGGATTCCGTGTCTCTCTGTCCTGCGCCTTAGCATCAAGCTCTCAAAGCTCTTACTCCACATTTTTATTCACAAAGGCCAATGTGAGAATATTGAAATGCGGCAAAATTAGACCTCAGTACTTTTTTCTTAATACTTGCTCCCTTTTTTCCTTTGAAGACCATAAGAATCTTATAAACAAAGGTAAATAAAAAACTAGGGGCCGGGTGCAGTGACTCACACCTATAATCTCAGCACTTCGGGAGTCTGAGGCGGGCGGATCAGGAGGTCAGGATATGGAGACTAGCCTGGCCAGCATGGTGAAATCCCGTCTCTACTACAAATACAAAAATACAAAAATTGGCTGGGCATGGTGGCTCGTGCCTGTAATCCCAGCTACTCAGGAGGCTGAGGCGGGAGAATCTCTTGAACCAGGGAGTTGGGAGGTTGCAGTGAGTGGAGATCAGGCCACTGCACTCCAGCCTGGTAACAGAGCAAGACTCCATCTAAAAAAAAAAAAAACTAGGAGGCTGCATGCAACGAATCCCAGAACAGCCCGCGAGCATTGCAGGTTTGACACTCCAGAGAGCCAATGGCTGCACCACACATAGAATGGCAGGCAGGGAGAGCAAGCTAGTCCCAGCTCATGTAAGGACCACCACCCTTCACTAGCAGAAGCTAACTCTCTCTGTCTCCCTGCACGTGGCAGAACGCATGACCCTTCTGTGGTCCTACTGAACTGAGCCACAAAAATCTCAGTGGGCTCAGAAGCTGCTGATTACATCGAGACTACAGTGATGCAAATGTTATTGCTATTTTCAGCATCGTGCTAATGAATTACATTTAACTACATTAAAAAATAATGATTTGGAAAGGCTACAATTATGAAATTTAAAATATAAATTGTACCCAAAGGATATTAAACGTGGGCACTGCATTTTTTCTCTTGCATTCAGAGCCTAACAAATACCCTTTTATCCTCTGAAAGAAAATGGGCAAACAGACTGATCAAATAGCTCACTCCAATCAATTAAAACTTTCCATTACCATATGGAAAGATGTATGAATTGATCCAAAACACTTGTCCTTAATAAGGATATATTAACATCTGCCAACTGAATTTCAGGAGTTAAATGAGATGGCAGTGTAGGGATTTGGAAGTAATGAAAGAAATGTTTTTCCAATAAGGTAGAGAAAGGCTTATTCATCCTGGAAAAGAAAGTCACGAATACATAACTCTGTGTGTGTGTGTGTGTGTGTGTGTGTGTGTGTGTATACACATATATATACACACATGTGTGCATGTCTCTGTGTGTTTGAGTACACTTAACTACATGTACATGTATTCATGTATGTTTGTGTGCACTTACGTGTATGTGTGCGTTTATTTACATATGCATGTATTTCTTTGTCCATTTGTGTTGCTATTAGGAATACCTGAGGCTAAGTAATTAGAAAGAAAGGTTTTTTGTGTGGCTCGAGGTTCTGCAGGCTGTACAAGAAGCATGCAGCCAGCATCTGCTGCTGGTGAGGCCTCAGGAAGCTTCCAATCATGGCAGAAGGTGGAGTGGAGCTAGCATCACATGGCAAGAGAGAAAGCAAGAGACAGAAGAGGAGCTGCCAGGCTCTTTTCCACAACCAGTCCTTTTGGGAACTAAAAGTGGGAACTCTCTCATTTCCAGGAGCAGGGCACCAGGCCATTTATGTATGATCTACTCCCATGTTTCAAACATCTCCCACCTGACCCCACCTCCAACACTGGGGATCAGATTTCAACATAAGACTTAATGGGGCCAAGCAAACCTTCTCCAAACCATAGCAGCCATCATGCAAACTCCCTTCTCACCACTACAAGGGCAAGTTCGCCATCAAGGCGACTGCCTTAGTCAGCTGAGGCTGCTGTCACAAAATACCATGGCCTGGGGGAGCTAAACAATAGAAATTTATCCCCACAGTTCTGGGTGCTGAAAAGTCCAAGATGAAGGTGCTGGCATGTTTGCTGTCGGTAGGGCTCTCCTCCTGGCTTGCAGACAGCCACCTTCTCCATGTGTGTCCACCTGGCCTTTCCTCTGAGTTCACTGGAGGAAAAAAAGACAGAAAGGTAGAGAGAAAGAGAGAGATCTTCCTCTTCTTATAAAGCCACCAGCCTGATTAGGTCAGGGCACTACCCTTATGACCTCATCTAACTTTAATTACTTCCTAAACACCCTATTTTTAAATACAGTCACATTTCCACTTAGGGCTTTAATGTATGAATTTAAGGGTGTAATCATACATACCCAGAATTCAGTCCATTCAGTCCAGCCTCTTTCTTGCACCCTTCTAAGTTTCTGACCTATATTTGTCTTAGTAGCTTTGGGTTTTTGTCATAGAAGGATCTTTCCTTATCTCAGGTTGCCAGGTTTTTAAGGGGGTTCCAGATGTATATAGGAAACATGTGTCGGGGCTACGTTATCATCTACAATATACAATGTATACCAGGATATTGAGTGGGGCCTCTCCTGCTATCCTAAAGTTGTTATTAAGGTTCAAAACTGAGAACAAAATAGACTAGCTGCCCCGCATGCTAAATAAGGTGGCAGCAGCCACAGCTTCCAGGCCAGAGGGGAAGCACCGAAGTGCAGACCAAGCCCCGTTCCTTCCACCTCCCACCCTAGGCAGCTACAAGAGAGGGCAGGGAGGGGAGAGGGTGAGTGCCCCTCCAGGTGCCTTCTTCCTGGAGGAAAATGGGAGTATTTCCTCTTCCAGGAACCAACGGTCATACATTTCACCAGTCGGACACTGTAATGGGTCATTTCATGTGTCGACTTGCTAGGCTGTGGTGACCAGTTTGGTTAAGCAGCAGTCTAGCTGTCGCTGTGAGGGTACATTTTAAATGTGATGAGCATTTAAATCAGACTTTGAGTAAAGCAGATTACCCTTTCAATTATGTGAAGGCCTTTAGAGGAAGATAGAGGTCCCCCAGAGCGGAAGAAGTCTACCTCCAGTCTACCTTGGGACTTAAGACAGGTTTCAGACTTTCCAGCTCCCACAATCATGTGAGCCAATTTCTTAAAATAAATGCCTCCCTATAGACAGGTAGGTAGATAGGTAGACTGATGAATAGGTTTACAGATACTCTACATGTAAGTATATATACACACATACATAAGCACATAGACATCTTATTGCTATTGGTCCTGGTTCTGTTTATCTGGATGAACCCTGGCTAATGCAGGTATCTATTCAGCCAGCACAAGTCCTGGTCTGACACCTGAGCCGGGAAAAGTTATGCTAGAGTTAGAGCTAGATGGAGAAGGGGCTTTAGGGGATATGAAGAGAACAGCTATGGGGGTGCCTCCCGCACTACCACCTTTGGTGTGGCAGGAGTGTGTAGGTTTCCTTGGGGTAGAGCAGGCACTATGGAAGACAGCTGGGTTTCTGCCATCTTACCGAGTCCCACACCTGTGCCTCTGGAGCGAGCCAGCACTCAGAAGCCTTTCAGAGCTGGGGAGTCACAGTGACCAGCCAAGAAGACAACCGCCCCCACTCCTATTAAACAGACCAACTGGCCCTTTCCCTCCTCCTTCTTGCCATGTACCCTGGAGGAGCTGAAGGGAAGTTGTGAGGACCAGCACGATGTACCTCCTCCTCTCACCCATTGCTCAATAGTGAGTGCTGCTTCCCAGCAGCAGTGCTCAGCCTTGGCCACGCATGAGAATCACTGAGAGGTCCGAAAGAAATACTCCCACTCAAGCCCCACCCCAGAATCCCTCAGAGTAAGACAGAACTAGAAGAAGTTGCCAGTTGCAGCCAAGGCTAAGCACTCTCTTGTTAGTGCTGCAGACAGGACAGCTTCTGCTAAGACAAAAGGAGAAAAGCAGCTTTGAGACTGGACATCTTAGAGTGAACAAGACTGTGTCTTCAAGTGTAGACTATTCTAGTAAGGGTGAATAGAAAGTTACAGAATCTGTGGATTTCTCAAGTGTATAAAAACTTACGGAATCTGGCTAAGATGTCATCACAGGACTCATCACCCAAAGGAATAGCATCATTGGGCTGAAGTTATTGGTGAAAAATCAACTGAGAAAGGAGATTTTGTGTGCATATTCTAATGAGTTGAGACACCTCCAAATGAATCATTTCACGAACTGAGCCAGGCCTCAGGCTGTACCATTTTTTTCTACGGATGATCTTCTAGACATCAGATAATCTTATAGTTTGCTTCCTAAGCAGGATTATAAATGCAAAGTTATGTAAGTGTTATACAAGCCAGAAATTGACATTTTTTCCGAAGCCAGTACCCCCAGCACTGTTCTTCTGTAGACAGGCAACTGCTGGGGCCCAGGAATTAAAGCAGGATGTCAGCTTACCCTCTACTCCTTCGTCTCCTGCCCCTCTCCTCACAGCTACACACCTGCTGTGAGAGGATGTTCACCGAACGCCCGTGGGTTCTTCCCACTGTTCATCTGGAGATGAGAAAGTTTGGGGTGGGGTCTTCTGCATTTTGCTTTTTTTTTTTCTGCTGAATATTTCTCCTTCAGATGCAGAGATAGGGAAAAATCTGAAGGGGTGGAGGAGGGTGGGAACAGCGTGGCTTGGCACTGCCTTCTCTAACTTTACCCTTCTTTTCTATCTATTTTCTATACATGTTTTCCTCTTCTCCAATTCCTTTGTGGTTTTCCTTAGCCTTACTGTAGTGATGGTGAGTGTAGTGATGGCTTGAGGGGAAGGCAGTAAGCTCCACCTTAATTACCAAAATAGATGGGTAATCCGATTGCCCGCCACCAAAAGGCCCCCATGCACAAGTTTGGTGAGAATGTGTCGTGTGTGTGTGTGTGTGTGTTGTGTGTGTGCATGTGTAAGGTGTAAATGGTGTGTATGTGTGGTATGTATGTATGTGTGAGGTGTGTGCATGTGTGTGTGTGCATGCACATCCCATGTGCATGTTTTATACTGCATCTTCATGAGAAAAAAAAAGAGCCCTTAGGACTGAAGCTATATGTGAATCTATATTTGAAGTGGGATAATATTTAATATTACATAAGTTACAGTGTGATCACTTATATAGAGAGCATTGTTACTTTTGAAATAATATGATGATGCAAACCAAGCATTAATATTGAGTGACATTTTGTTACTTATCATTTATAACGATGTGCTATCACTATAAAGTGCTTCACACACACTATTAGGCTTTGTTTTCACACACACATACTCTTTTGAGGTAACAGATAATCTTTCCATTTTACAAAGAAGACACTGAGACTGAAGACAGGAGTTACTTGCTGAAAGAGAAGATGCCATAGCAAAGAGAGGACACACACAAAAAACCTGTTGATTCCATGAACCAGGGTTTTTCCCAGTGCCTTCTGCAAAGTAAATACCAAGCAAGTATTAGAAGTGTATCTTCAGAAGCACTGCAGACAAGGCAGCTGCAGGAAAATCAAAGACAAGCTAAGCTAATGCCTTTTCCCATTAGTGTTAGGTCCTCATCCACCTGCAGCAAACTGCAATCTCAAGGATACATTCCAGATGAGAGTCAGAGAACTTGTCTCTACCTGGAAATCCAGGAAATCATTTCATCGTCCCTGTGACCTCTAGATAAAGCCACACGTGTGCACACTGTAGTATAAATGTGCAATCTGCTTTTCTAACAACCATCAGAAGAGACCCCCTAACTTCTTTCATTGATCAATTCTGATATTTAACAGCGCTCGCTATTGAGCAATTTTTACATCAAAACCTATTTCTTCACCTCCTCGATGTGCACTAACAAGAAGTTGGTCACCATCCTTCTTTATAATTACTTTTCACAGATTTTTAAGGCAGCCACAAAATTTCTCTTCATTCATAAATCATCTTAGCTCTTTTAGTTTTGCTTTTAAGCCTTCATATTTCCAATCCCTGATTAACTTTGATGGCTCTGTGCCCTGAGTCTCCTCCAAGCATTTCAGATCACTGCAAAAGCCACAGAAGCCAGAGCAGAAAACGGAAAGATTCAAGCTCCATATGCGCCAGTGGGGAGGGAGCCCGCTGCTGAGGGAGAGCCTATCAGGTTTCCTCCTCTACCCAGAGCCTCTCACTGCTGAGTCATGACGCTCCCAGACACTCTCCAAAGGTCACCAAGAGCCAGGTCAAGGTCCTTTCTTCCCAGTATTCTCATCAAATTACAGTCTCAAAGTGCCTGCCGAGAGAAATGTTGATGCTTAAGACTATTGATAAAACCTTATAATTTTATTGCAAATAAATATAACATTTATGACTCTAATGAGAGTGGGCACATAACAAATGTTCAAAATATAAAGAAATGGTTGAGTACATTAACAAATAGTCTCATTTAACCTTATGAAAGTAACTTACTTGCACCCTTATTTTTGGTGTTTAGTGTTTGTGATGAGCAAATGAATGGACAAATGCATATTCAGGAATAAATTGTTATAGGACAGTGTTTAAAATAGAATATAATCAGGGCTCTCATGCAAATATAAAATAAATGTGTCTAAAAATGTATGAGATCGTGTCCTTTGCAGGACATGATCCTTAGCAAACCAAAACAGGAACAGAAAACCAAATATCACATATTCTTACTTATGAGTGGGAGCTAAATGATGAGAATACATGGCACATAGAGGGGAACAAGACACTGGGATCTTCCAGAAATCGGAGACTGGGAGGAGGGAGAGGATCAGGAAAAATAACTAATGGGTACTGGGCTTAATACCTGGCTGATGAAATAATCTTTATAACAAACACCCATGACACAAGTTTACCTATGTAACAAACCTGAACGTGTCAAGGATTTTATTTAATGCATTAATTAATGAGGAAACCAGTAAGATGTCAAAACTGGTTCAAAGGAGAATTCTAAGGCTCACACATCTATAAACAGAAAACGATGCTTAAATGAACTCACAAATAAGATGTAAAACTGGCTTGTTGAGGAGAGGGAAGGAAAGAAAATCAATGGCACGTATGGCACATGATGAATAAGTGGGGTCTTGTACTCAAGATGCTCACAAAGAATTATGAAATCATTATAATTCAAGATCATGGACACATGCCATGCAAAAGGAGAATTGGGAAAGGGAGATACTCTGTTTGCTTGGAAGAAGATGGGAGGATTCATGAAGGAAGTTTTCAGTGATTTGTGTCTTGGAGGATTCCAGTTTTCAAAGACACTGTGAGGATACTGTGAGTAAATGCCTGGCTCCACCTGGAAGATCTTTAGTGTATGAAGTCAAGGGGTAGGAGACAAGCCTGGAAAGGAAAGTCAGGTAGATCATGCAGAATCTTGAGAACTGTGCCAAAGGCATAGAGGCGCTACTGAAGGTTCCTGAGCAGGAGAGTGTAATGGGCAAGCCACAGAATGATTACCTCTCCCACCAGTGGAAAATAAGTTGAAAAAGAAGACAATTGACTCCAGGGAGAAGATTAGGCATTAACTTCAATAGACCAGGGAAATACAATAATAAAGACCTGAACCAGGGCTACAGTATGGAAAATGGGAAGAAGGAGACCCAGATGGATGCTGTCTGCTCACCATTCTCATCATTCTGGCCTTCCTCACCACACCAAAAAACACAGATTTCTGCAATTTTGTCTCTCCACTGGAGGTTTTCAAATACCAGCAAAGCTATGTTCTTTATGACTCCCTCTCTGTGTCCACACCAACCCTTCAGCAACTTGCTCTCTGACCTCCCTGTCCACAGAGCAAGATTTCCATGCCCCTGTGCTCCCTCTGAGATCTGATGCACCCCTGCTTCTCAGTCAGTGCTTTTAAATGACATTGAACTACCTGCTAAAGTGCATCCATAAAGTGTTCCTATTTGACCTATGGAGACGTCACATTCCAGGTCTGCAGAATGTTCTCCTGTGCTGTTAATGCATGACTAACTACTTTAATCACAAAAAAAGCTCCCTGTCAGTGGTATTTTGCAGGTACAGGTGCAGAGATTTCAGCAGTGGCAGAGTGCACTCAGGCACCATGGCAACCAGTGCGTCAGCCTGGGTACACTCAGCAGCAGTGGAGTAGTCAGCTTTCCATTCATTTTAGCTGACAACAAAAACTAGAGATGTTTTGTCCTGCCTTTCCCTCTCAAAGTCGTCTGTCTGGTAAGGAAGGAAATGCTTGGCAGGTCCCAGGGCAGCACAGATGCTAGTCTTTATACCCAGGGAAAGTTAGGATGGAAATTGCAGCCTAAATTGGCTCAAATGCTTCTTTTTTTTTTTTTTTTTTTGGAGACAGAGTTTCACTCTTGTTACCCAGACTGGAGTAAAATGGCGCAATCTCGGCTCACTGCAACCTCCGCCTCCTGGGTTCAGGCAATTCTCCTGCGTCAGCCTCCTGAGTAGCTGGGATTACTGGCATGCGCCACCATGCCCAGCTAATTTTTGTATTTTTAGTAGAGACGGGGTTTCACCAAGTTGACCAGGATGGTCTCGATCTCTTGACCTCGTGATCCACCCGCCTCGGCCTCCCAAAGTGCTGGGATTACAGGCGTGAGCCACCACGTCCAGCTCAATGCTTCTTTAGTGTATCTGCAGAGGCTGCCATCTGCGAGAGTTCCAGGCAGGGCTGCCTGCTGTTGTGCCACTTAATGTTGCTTTAACTTGATTCAAAATTACTCGCCAGAGACTGTCCTTCAGCTCTGCAGCCCCATGTTTTATGGGCTTGTGAAATAATGTGCATTTTGTGTTTACTGCTATAGCCCTTGTGTAAGAAATGCCTAAGCCACCAAGATTTTCTTGTTTTCAGGATTGTTCTGGAGGAAAACAACTAAAACCATCCTTGAGCAAAACTAGGCCTGTAAAGCCTTATATAACTAGGCAGTCCAAGGGACTCAAATAATATGTTTCCATCTACATACTCCTCTCTCTGTCAACACTTGGCGTAATGTCCTCCTAATCCTTATGGTTTGTATAAGCACAGGGTTTGGCCATAGACAATTCTGGGCTTAGAGTCCCACATTTGAAATGCCATAGCAAAAGGAGTGAAATTTTCTGCTGGCGCATGCATAGAAAATCCCAGGGAAGGGCTCTGATTCGCCTGTCCTGGGTCACGTGTTTATCCCCAATGAGAACTATGAGGAACGAAGCAGGTCGGGATCCTTGCACTGTGGTCAGAGGAGTGAACACTGTGATCAGCATCCCCAGAGATACAACAAGAAGGAAAGAGGAAAAGATGGTCACCACATCAAAACAACAGATGAAGCTGAAAATGTAGGAGATTTCTTAACTAGCTAGCACTTCAGGATTCACAGAGTTCCCCACTTGCAAGCACACCATTCATAACACTGTGGAGTTTGCCATGTCCAGGGTACACCGTTCACACTGTATGCTATGCCATGAACTGCCAGGCCTGCCCTGCACATTGAATGCTGGGGGAAGTTGCCCCTGAAGTTCCACAGTCTCAGGGCTATGTCTGGTCATTCCCAGAGGAATGAGAAGAAAAGTGGTGTCAGAAGTAAAAATTAGATCAGAGATCAGTGCATCCACAGAACTAGAGAGATGAAAGAAACCAAAGGTCTAAGAGATGGGAAGTCATCAGGCAGTGTGCTGGCCTCAGAGGTAGGGTAGCAGCAACAAGAGTGTAAAAGCCAGCCTGCCTAGAACAGGTGCTGCCTGCTCTCTGGCATCCCCTCTATTTCTGGATGGATATCTATGTTTCTGAGTGAACACGAGGTAACTCCAGCTGGAGGAATCGTGCCTGTAGCGGGGTTTGCCTCCCAGGTGAGAGCAATAGAAGAGGAGGAACAGGTGTTCTTGTCCTTGTCAGGGTAGCTGCCCCAGCAGAGGTTATGGTATGACTCCCGCTGGCTTAAGTCTGCCAGGCAGAGCTGCACAGTGGTGAGTCTGCTGTGTCCCTTAGTGGAAGGCAGGCCAATATTCAGCTGGGACACAATACCACGGCCCTGCCAGTTTTTGACTCTTGCCATGTCCATTCTGATTGCTCAGTGCCTGTCCCGACCACTTATCAAGTATTTTTTCCTGTATCCCTAATTCTGGGTGCCTTTGTCCACTGTCTTTTCTTATTTGCTTCTACCATAAGCTCTCTCCTCGCTTTCTGGGATTCCAATTGCACTTATGTTAGACCTTATTACCACATCTAGGTATGTCTTACATTCGTTTCTATCTTTTGATTCTTTTTCAGTGTTTCAGTCTGAGTATATTATTCCAATCTTTCTCTTACTCCAGAGGTTATTACCTCTGCAGGCAATGTCCAATTTTGTGTTAAACCTATCCATTGCCCTCTCTTTTTGTAGTAAAATATGTATAATGTAAAATTAGCATTTTAACCATTTTTAAATATACAAATCCATTACTCTTTTAGTTATTGCATTTTTTAATTCTATACTTTTTAGTTGGTTATTTAAAAAATAATTTTCCGTTCTCTTTCTCAATCTTGTCTTTTAAATCCCTAAGAATATTAAGCATAGTTATTCTAAAGTTCATCTATACTATTTTTGCTTATTAGATTCCTCATAAGTGTATTCAATTTTGTCATTTGTTTCTTTGGGTTTATTTGTCAATACTTGTCTCCAAATGCCAGATTGTTTGTTTCATACTAGGAAATAAACACTAAAAAATGGTAAAATAATTTGAGGCTCCGGTTGATTTTATTTTCTCCAAAAAAGACTTACCTTTGCTTCTAGCAGGCAACAAGAAGTCTAATAATAACAAGTGTTGGTGAAGATAATAGTGTTGGTGAATACATACATTTGCAAAACAATCTGGCATTTCTAGAAAACTTGACTTTTGACTCTTCATAACAAATCCATTTTATAAATGAGAATCCCAATGCCCAATGTGGTTAAATAATTGGTCCAAGATAGCATTAATTTAGAGGCCAGGGCCCAGAGACAGACCTTGACCTATTTTTTAAATTTTCATTTTAAGATTTGGGGTACATGTGCAAATTGGTTACACAGGTAAACATGTGCTATGGTGGTTTGCTATACCTATCAACCCATTACCTAAGTATTAAGCCCAGCAGGCATTAGCTGTTTTTTCCTAACGTTCTCCCTCCCCTAACTCCATTGCCCAACAGGCCCCAGAGTGTGCTATTCTCCTCCCTGTGTTCATGTGTTCTCACTATTCAGCTCCCACTTATAAATAAGAACATGCAGTGTTTCATTTTCTGTTCCTGCAATAGTTTGCTGGTAATGGCTTCCAGCTCCATCCATGTCCCTGCAAAGGACATGATCTCATTCCTTTTTATGGCTGCATAGTATTCCGTGGTGTATATATACCACATTTTGTTTATCAGTGTGCCACTGATGGGCATTTGAATTGATTCCATATCTTTGCTATTGTGAATAGTGCTTCTATGAACACATACATGCATGTATCTTTGTAATAGAATGATTTATATTCCTTTGGGTATTTACTCAGCAATTGGATTGCTGGGTCAAATATATTTCTGGTTCTAGATCTTTGTGGAGTCACTACACCATCTTCCCCAATTGTTGAACTAATTTACATTCCTACCAAGAGTGTAAAAGTGTTCCTTTTTCTCTGCAACCTTACCAGCATCTGTTGTTTCTTTCCTTTTTTTTTTTTTTCTTTTTTTTTGAGATGGATTTTCACTCTTGTTGCCCAGACTGGAGTGCAGTGGCATGACCTCAGCTCACTGCAACCTCTGCCTCCTGGGTTCAAGTGATTCTCCTGCCTCAGCCTCCCAAGTAGCTGGGATTACAGGCATGTGCTACCACACCTGGATAATTTTGTATTTTTAGTAGAGATGGAGTTTATCCATGTTGGTCAGGCTGGTCTCAAACTCCTGACCTCAGGCGATCCACCTGCCTCGGCCTCCCAAAGTGCTGGGATTACAGGCTGAGCCACTGTGCCTTGCCATTTCTTGACTTTTTAATAATTGCCATTCTGACTGGTGTGGGATGGCATCTCATTGTGGTTTTGATTTGCAGTTCTCTAATGATCATTGATGTTGAGCTTTTCTTCATATGTTTGTTGGCCACATGAATATCTTCTTTTGAGAAATGTCTGTTCATATACTTTGGCCAATTTTTAATGGAGTTGTTTTTTTCTTGTAAATTTGTTTAAGTTTCTCATAGATTCTGGATTTTAGATCTTTGTCAGATGGATAGATTGCAAAAGATTTCTCCCACTCTGTAGGTTGGCTGTTCACTCTGACAATAGTTTCTATTGCTGTGCAGAAGCTCTTTAGTTTAACTAGATCCCATTTGTCAATTGTTGCTTTTGTTGCAAGTGCTTTTGGTGATTTTTTTTTTTTGTGAACGTTTTTTACCACACCTATGTCCTGAATTATATTGGCTAGATTTTCTTCCAGGGTTTTTATAGTTTTTGGCTTTACATTTAAGTCTTTAATCTGTATTGAGTTAGTTTTTGTATACGGTGTAAAGAATTTGACCTATTTGAGAGCAAGACCTATGATCCTTTCCTTACCACCTTGTCTCCAAAGTTTGACTGCAAACAATTCAGCTTAAATCACATCATGACTTTCTTTTCTCCTCATCTTCTAGAAAGTGCATATCCACTAGACCAATTCCTTAGGATCACTAATTTATAGTAATGTAATACCTACCCACTATTTGCTACCCTATCCTCATTGTCTGGAATGGGGCCTAAAACAAACTAGGAGCTCAAAAATTATTGTTTGAGACAATTGTCCACAGATCCCTATATTCTCAAGAATCAGAGGCATCTGCAACCTCTGTCCAAATTATCCAATCAAACGAGGCTCCTCACCATAAGGCTCACTGGCCAACTACTTTGTAGGATGAGGGGTCTTTTTTGCTCAGTACTCATGAATCATAGATAAGGGTCTGACTGAGATGTAGCAAAATTCCTGACAAGTGGGGTGAAATTATTTTTCTCTTTGGTAGCCCTCTATAGCAACAGGAAGGTCCTGGCCTGGGGCCTTGGCAACCAGGAAGAATAGGCATAATACCGTACAAATCTATCCAACTTTCCTTTTCAATTGAGCCTCACTAATCAATGTCACTATCAATCTTCTCAAATCTAGTTATCTCCCACCAATTTGTACTAACAAGGAAGTTCATTTTATTTATTTATTTTTCAAATCCTACTTCCAAGCAGTAAATTTCAGAGTAACTTTTAGAAAACACTATCTTTCACTCTGCATCCAGAACAAGCGAATTGGAGCCATTGTGCATTTACGGCAGCTCCCAAGCCCATCCCTCAGTTCACTCTCTGTTGTCCAGGTGGCTTCCATCTTGCCCCCTGTGCTGTGAAGAGCTACCCAAACCTTAAGGCTCTCACAGTGGGTATGGAAGCTAGGATGGAGCTAGAACAGGAAACTGACTCCCATATGGGAAACATGAAACTAACTCCTCCACTTTCTCACAAGCCTCAGCAAGAACTTAATAGGGATGGGTACATTCCTCCAGAAGGGCTGGACTATGATACTTTCTGAAAGTCTGTTCTCCCAAGTCCTCTGCTCCCTACCAATGCCACCACCACCACAAGAGAATGTATTAGTCCATTCTTGGAATAATTGCTATAAAGAATTGCTTTATAGGCTAGGCATAGTGGCTCATGCCTGTAATCCCAGCCCTTTGAGAGGCCGAGGTGGGTGGATCACGAGGTCAGGAGATCAAGACCATCCAGGCCAACACAGTAAAACCCATCTCTACTAAAAATACAAAAAAATTAGCTGGACCTGGGGGTGCACGCCTGAAGTCCCAGCTACTCAGGAGGCTGAGGCAGGAGAATTGCTTGAACCTAGGAGGCGGAGATTGCAGTGAGCCAAGATCACACCATTGCACTACAGTCTGGGCAACAGTACGAGACTCCATCTCAAAAAAAAAAAAAGAATTGCTTTAAGCTAAATGCTATAAAGCAATCTCAGACATTGCTATAAAGAAATACCTGAGACTGGGTAATTTATAAAGAAAAGAGGTTTCATTGGCTCACAGTTATGCAAACTGGACAGAAAGCATGGTGCTGGCATCTGCTCAGCTTCTGGGGAGGCCTCTGGAAACTTACAATCATGTCAGAAGGTGAAGTGGGAGCAGGAGCAAGGGGCAGGGGGAAGGTACCACCCACTTTTAAACAACTAGATCTCTCCAGAACTCACTCACTATCACAAGAACAGCACCAAGGGGATGGTGCCAAATCATTCATGAGAAATCTCCCTTGATCAATCGCCTCCCACCACTCCCCACCTCCAATATTAGGGATTAAAATTCAGTGGAAATTTAGTGCGAACACAGATCCAAACCATATCAGAGAATATTTCAGAAGAGCCACTCACTGGCGAACTTTAGTTCTAAATAGGAATCAAAGGTTTTTTCACTAAAATAAATAATAAGAAAATGTTTTATTTTAATTTAACTTGATAAATGGATAAAAGACAGGAGCAGGAAAGATTTTTTCACTAAAATAAATAATAAGAAAATGTTTCACTTTAATTTAACTTGATAAATGAGTAAAGACAGGAGCAGGAAGAGGGCATTATAATTTCACTACCAACTACTAAAAGGTAACAACTGTGACAGATATGACCAATTTCTTCTATTTCTTACTATGCATTGTACATATGACTCAAGATCATCCTGTATATACAGTTTTGTAATTACCTTTTTTTGGCTTCATATTATTCATTAGTATTTTCCAGGTCATTAAGGAATGTTTATTAATACCTCTTTAATGGCCTTATAGAACTGTAGTGGTTGTGTAGCTTTTGTAATAGTTCCTAATACTGAATATTTTCAAATTTTTATCCCCATAGTAATCTTTATTATCTCCTTGGCACTCTGTTCTCATGCCTCATAGCTCAACAACATTTTTAACGACTTTGAAGTGCCAGTATCATCCTTTCAGCAGAGCTCAATCTGATTACAGTTTTCTCATGGAGAAGGAGTCTCACACTTTTTTCCTTACAGCACATTTTTCCTGCTTTACATATTTCCCCTTGCAATTTTTCAAGATCAGCCTTGAACTGATTTTAAACAGGTTTCTCTGTGGCCAAGCATTCTTATGCTATATTCTAATCATCTTTATGGACATTTTGGAATTCTGTCAGATTTTCAACAAGAGCTCTTTAGGAGATTTATGAAGAGCTGGTACTGCTGCATGGACAACTTTGTTTGGTAATTATAAGAAACTTTAATTTTGGAAAATGTAGTTAATGTTCCTTCCCACCCCTACAATCAGATCTATCTCAGCACATCACTTCAAAGTATAATGAAACTATTCTTAACTGCTGTAGGATGGACTTGAGCATGCTGAACACAGGAAATTGGGCATCTGTCAGGTGAAAGGTACAGGCTCAGAACCTGTCTTCCTTGCACACAGAGATGTGGCTCTTATGCTGAATCCAGCACATAGAAATTTGCTGAGAGGTGCTTTCTGGGGAAGGGGATGTCAGCTGCAGGCATTTATAACATCTTCCTGTGGTCAGACACTCAGAAACCGTCTTACACACCTGTGCACCTGAAATGCATCTGACCTGCAATGTTGAATTATGAGACCCAACAACCACTCTCATATATGGGTGCCAGGCAACAAAGGTATCGAGCAGCTGGGGATTCCTAATCCTACTCCATCTAATAAAAGTCAAGTGAGAGTCTTACCATATGCTAAGCTCTGTGTTAAGTGAGAGCTACCGAGATGACTGGGGCATGGTACCTGCCCTCACTGAGCTTACAGTCTTATGGCAAAGAAAAATATATAAGCAAATAACTATAAGTGGTGTACCTGATAATGTGAGTGGTAGGTTCTTTGTGCAGTAAGAGATAACAGAAGCAATGATCTCTAATTAGCAGAGGCAAGTAAATGCTGAACAGAGGAAATTATAAGAAACTTTAATTTTGGAAATGGAGAAGGAGTCTCACACTTTGATTCACCTCTCGAAAGATAACCAGAGATCTGACAGATCAAAACAGGAAATAAAGAAGTCTGGGAAGAGAGACTAACAGTAATGGAATTTGTTGAGCATTTTACTATGTGCCAGGCTTCTTTCTGAGTCTTTTCTGCATATTATCTCGTTTAATCCTCTCAACACTGCAACAAGGCAGATCTATTCTCACCTCCACATCTAAATGAGCCAAAACAGAGGGGAGATAAGTACCTTGCCCAAAGTCATACCTGTAGAATCTTAAAGAGCAAGATGCATTCAGGTAACTGTCATTATTTCAATATTGCTGGAGCGTGAAGTCTGGTAGGCATAAAGCCAGACCTCAAAGAGCCTTGAATGTCATGCTAAGAGATTGAATTTTAGTTCTGCAGGCTATAAAGAACTAAAAATTTAAAGTTTCCAAAAGATCTGATAGGAAGACAATTTGGAGTCAGGAAGCCAATGTGGAGACTATTAAAATAGTCCTAGGAGAAAGAGATCAGCTCTTTAGCTAAGGGTGAGAAGAGAGGGCACAAGTCAGAGAAGTTGAGGACATGGGGAGCTGCCTTTCTGGTAGCCTTTCCTCAGGCTACATGGTATCATCTCCTCCACAAGGTCCACATGCAGCCAATAAAATCCACATGTGACCTACTTCCAAAGAATTGGGTCAGGAAATGGGGAAGTGTGGAGTCTGCAGTGACCTCACTCCCTGACTCAGGTGTCTGCTAACTGTGTGCAACCCTCAGCAAGGCTTTTCCGCTGCTGAGGATGATGGTCCCATTCTCTAGAATCCCTAAGGACAAACCAGGCAGAAGATGCTACTGGGGCCTGGGGTCCCCCATGCCTCTGTCACTGCCACTGAGACACACTCAAGCTGGCCCAAGACTGGGAAGTAGCTTTAGAAACATCCTCCCCACTTTTTCCTCTTCTGCCCTTCAAGATTTGCTGAAAAATAGAGACATAAAATGACAAAGAATGAGAAAAACAACATCGGTAAAAGTTCTGTGGAGAGTTTTAAGAATCCAGAGCAAGGCCGTGTACGATAAAACAGTATTAGCTCGGTCTGTTTCTTTTCGGTTTATTACAGCTACTGCATGTGAACTGTAGCCTGCATTCTGTGATTGCTCCTTCAAGAAAAACTGAAACTCAGCTGTTAGAGAATTCAGGGTGTGTATCATTTGTCTTTCTTTTGCTGAGTATATACAAGAGAGGTTTATGATTAACTGATTATAAACGAAAGAAAGTTTCATAATTAGGTTTTATAGAGCTATGGATTTTGCATTAAGCGGTTTACTGCAAAAAGTTGGAAACATTGACTTGAGACATTAGACCACTATGATTAAATTTATGGCACACGGGGGAAGATCGGAGCCAATTACAGGATTAAAGGCCCGCTGTGGTGATGTAATTCTACCTAAAATATGGCCTATCTGGTGATTACTTTAAAACTCTTGACCCAGGTTCTACTATATTCCCATTTCTTTAAAAATTGTGCCCACTGGGAGGAATTGGCACACTTAGCTTTCTAGAACTGAAGTGAGATTCAAGAACTCATTTAATTATCCATTTTTGGACAAGTCCATGGAATACTGTATCATTTTAAATCTTATTATTTGTAACATTTAACCATGTGAATGAACATTTTTAATGTCTGACTATAGATAATTTTAAAAGATGATTGGCATGTTTATAGAATGGAATATTACACAAACATATATAATTGCATTGTTTCAAGTCTGCTGAATTACTTACGAAATGCTCATAACATAATGTTAAATGGAAACAACAAGTTACAGAACACCATATTCAGTGCCACCCAAAATATATGAGCTTGTGTAAGTGCATGTGTGGATATTTGGGGGCCAAGCATTCTGGAATTAAATCTACAAAATGTTCACAGTGGTTATCTCTGGAGATGGTTTGATAGTAAATTTCTAGTTTTTTTAAATTAATTTATGATTTCCTAAAAGTTTGGAACTTTCTATAATGAGTTAATATGTCTTTGTTCTTTTATAATTAAGGAAAAAATAATTTTGTAAATGACTGTTGTCCCTCAAAGTGGTTCTATTGGAGACTGCACAGTTATCACAAAGATGCTGTCCTTTGTCCATTTTTGTAAATTACCTTCAAATCCAGTCCAAAGCAATGTTTTACTTTATAACTACATTTTTTTTTTCTTACTTTGAAAAACTGTTCTTATGCTGTTCACTCATCCACCTTGTTCCATATCCTTGGCTTCAAATATTTAGTGTATTCCAAATGTAAAATGTGCCTTCTTAAGACAAAAAATGTGTTATTCTGAGGATATTTGAAAGACTGTATAAAGGCTCTGTATTACTCAGCTGAGCCACCATACAAAGATACCATAAGCCAGGAGGAGGAAACACAAGTACTGGAGAGAATCCCGAATGGGAGCCAGCATGGCTGAATCTGGTGAGGACTCCTGTCCTGGCTTGCAGATGGCCACCTTTCCACGGTGTCCTCACATGGCAGAGAGAGTGAGAGAGATAGCACTCTGGTGTCTCCTCTTCCCAGGACACTAATCCTATCAGAATAGGGACCTACATTGGCCTCACCTGGATCTCCTAGAGAAGGCTTTGGAGATGACCTCATTTAACTTTAGTTTCTTCCATAAAGACTCTGTCTCTAAATACAGTCACATTGGAGGTTAGTGCTTCAACATATGAGTCTGGGAGGAATGCTCTTCAGCCATAGCATGTTCTGAAAGCATTTCCAAATGAAGAGTTTCCAAAAAGTTCTGAGCATTTGTTGCCATAAGCATATTATCTGTGCACTTTCATATTGTGCAGACCACATCACTTATTTTGATGAACAAGTTTCCAGGGACTTTGTTTCATAGAACAATTTACGATCGATTCTGCTACAATGCTTATTTCTTAAACACAAATTAGCTCATATCTGATTGTGAAATGAAAGAATTATGTTTGTTCCAGAAATTTTGTGGCTGCTTCTGTCATTTTCCTGAGCACATTTTTTTTTTTCTGTGCAATCAAGTACAAGCTTTCTCCAAAATAAGGAAAGGCCTTAGAAATATATGAAGACCTTAAAACAAAAGCTTAAAATCCTACAAAAGTTACTTTAGTGCAAATTTGGCTGCTTTAGAGACTTCATAAACAACCACACTTATTTCAAACCTATTTGAGGAAGGTACAACTACAGAGGAAAAGGCTGCAAATATATTTTCTCCACGTTAAGAAAAAAAAAAAGGATGAAGAAAACTTTGCCCTGAATTAAATGTTTAATGTTGATGAAAACGGTCACTATTAGAAATGAACCATGCATACATATCAGGGCTTTAGGCTGCAAAGAACAGACACTAGGTGCACAGGCAAGCATGTAGGTTTCGGCAGGCTACTGTTTTATTGGATTGTTATTGCTTTTATCTATCTTTGGTTACAAAGTGCTATTGATTTTCAGGGATCCTCCTAATCCCATTTTCCCCATAAAACATATTATTTTTAACCCACAATTTTGCAAAAGACATGGTTTTTAGCAACAAATATATAAGGAGCTTTTGCAAAAGTGCCAGCGCATCAACTATTTTATGCTAATAAAAAAACTGATTAATTACATTTTTGTACAATCCTCCCTCCTCCCTCCTCCCTCCTTTCAAAACTCAACTCTTTTGAAAGATTTCCTAATCACTATCCCGTGTGCATCCCCACTGGTTCAATTGCTAAAATCCCCCGTCACATCTCTTTTACTCCTATTTCACGGAACCCTGCACAGTTTGTTCAATTTCTTTCTCAGGGAACACTGAGATTCGTGAAAGAAAACAAAACTATTCTATCTTTTCATTTCAGCACTTGATTGTGCAGAGCTACTGACATTAATTAAGTGACATCAGCCAGATGGGAGGAGGCAAGCTCTGAGTATAGGGACCCTGCTAACTAACCACTGCATTCCTAGCATCTAGCGCACAGGATCCTCAATAGACACATGTCCACTGAAATGGATGCCATGAATGAATGACGTGACAGCCACTGTCCTGTTTATACCATCTTCCTACAGACCTGCTTTCCATATGTTAACTTGGTGTTTTTCACCACACCCAAGAGCTGGCAAGATTAAGAAATATCATTTCCATCTTGCATATAAGAAAATTGCCCTGTATACAGTTAAAGGGGCTAGAATAGCCCACAGTCAGAGCAGTCAGAGACAGGGCCTGGATGAAGGTCTGCCAACTTTCAGGCCATGACTCTTTTTGTTCAGGCTGAGTTTTCACCTTACTCTTTAAAAAAAACTTTTGCGTCGAGTTCCTATACCCCAGATTCAGCTTCCTACTAGACTATATAAATGATTTCCGGAACTGGCATACCAAGACACACACATGCCATCATCCTACTTTTTCTCATGCTATTTTTAGATGGGATATCATTCATATGTGATATCTAAATTTTTCTAAAACTGCCTAGGGCTTTAAAGAAAATGTCTGCGACACACAGACTGCCTGGTTTGTAAGTATGAACTGGCGGCGCCTTCCAAACTCTCAATGAAAGCCATCATCCTCTTTTGACCATCTCTCTCACAGACTCAAGATTTTCGGGTTCCAGGTTGCCGCAGTTGTTCATGCTCACCACGCTGCTCCCCGCTCAGAGCTTTGGCACCTACGGTTCCCTCTGCCTAGAAAGCATCCTCACTCAACTCTTAGGTCTTCCTCAAGCCCCTCCTCAGGAAAGCTTTCTGCAACCTCCACCATTACACCGAACTCTCCTGTGATACGTCCTCATAGCACAATGTACCTCTACCTTGGGTCCCTTGTCATAGGTGTAATTTTACATGGATGTTGGTGAGTTTTTGATGGATATCTGCATGGTAGCAGACTCTTATGCTGGTTTTTTCCCCAGTCCAGAGCTTGGCACATTACTGCCAGGCCCATCCTAGTTTCATCTTCTTGTTCACTTCACTGTGGCATCCTGGTCACCAGGGTGCCCTTTCTGGTGCTAGCCTCAGTACCTGGATCCATTTTGACCAAACTCTTCTCAAATAATGTCTGAGCTGCATGCTTCTTTCCGCTGTAATTTTCTATTATGCCACAGGAGCCCTATTAATGTGATGATGAGTTGTGGGGAAGGAGAAGTGCTCGACAGTCCTGTGATTAGGGCTCAGTTTTCAGATGAGCTCGTGTCCTTGGGCTGTAACCTTCACAAGCACTTCTCCGTTTTGCTAATTTTGTTCCCTTCTGCCTTTTCCTACCTCCCAACATGAAAACCAGAGGATGCTGAAGTTGGGTATTTCCCTTCCCCATGTCAATTAGTCTTTTGTAAAACCCCCGTCTTTTAAGTGCTGGTGAAGTATAATAGTTTATTTTGAGAGCAGATCTCTTTAAGGCAACAACAACAAACAGAATTTTCTGGGTATAATTCAAAAGGATGACCTTTTTTCTCCCCTGCTGAAAGGGCAAAGGGATTTGTTTCTCTCTGATTTACACTATGAGAACTTGTAGAGTTTTTACAGGTAAAATTCATGAAAGAGTAGGACCCCACCCCACCCTACAACTGGACCCCCTGGTGTTTTTAACTCTCAGGCTTGTTCACACTGAGCCTTGAGAAATTCATCAGTTTAAGTTTAGCTTTCTCTACCCTGGTCCTTTTCTTGAGGAGTTTTCTGCTCTGGGGCTTCTGATCTGGTAAGCTGTGATTCTCTCCATCTGCCTTGGTCTCTTCAAGTTTAGAGATAGCATTTTGCCCTGTGACCTTGCTTCTCTGATGGACAGAAGAAGAGTTGGTGATTTTTCCATTTGTTCAGCTTTTCTCTCATTGTCCCAAGGTCCTCTCTGGCTTGACCAGAAACCAGAAGTCCAGTTTCCCCCAAGCCCCACCGAAGTCCAGCAATGGCTTTCTGCTTAGGGGTTGACTTCCTTTCCTGCATCTTTACTGAGGTCCCACTGTGCTACACATTCTGTCCCTCACAAGCTCCCTGAGGAGAAATACCATGTGAATCAGGAAAAAATATTTCATAGTTGATATATTTTAAAACAGGCTATCTGACTTTCTAGATATGCAGTCACTCAAAGTTCATATTTTAAGAGGCCTACGTTTCCTTTGTGGATTTTTGTCAGATGTCATGTAAGCAATTTGAGGTAATTATTTATATAGAAAAAGCCTCGTGATAACAAGGACTTAGAAATGTGTAGAAGAGCCTCTTTGTTAATGAGGACAAATGAAAAGAAAATGAAGCCAGACAGCAGTGTATGTGCCCGCACCTCTGTATGAGTCAGTCAACAGTCTTCTATAACATTCTCTGCCTAAGAACACAGATAGGCTCTGTAGGAAATTACTAATGAATTTGCCATCTAATCGGAAAGGCAAAGCCGACAGGAACAATTGCTTGCAAAGCTTTCATCGCACAGAGAATCAGAATACCCACAGAATTAGCAAAGCAAAAGATTAAGAACATAAGAAGGATGAAAAGCAAAGACAGGTCTTACCTGAACCCCTGGGGAGAATTAAGCCAAGTGGAGCTGAGATGGGTGGATGCCTCTCAAACACCAGCCCCTCCACATCTACTTCCCCCTGTGGGTTCCCCGCTTCCCTCCACCCACATCCTAATTAAGCCATTTTCTGCTCATGGCCTCAGAGGAAAGGTGTGACTTTGAGCAAAGGAGAGGATAAAAAAGAATCCTTTGTCTTTTGGGTTCCAAAGGCAGATACCCTTAGAGAAATAGAAGGCTTAGAAATTGCCCACCAGGAGGAAGAGAGCACATTTTCTCCTTCTCAGGCTAGAAAGAGATTCTCCAGACTTGAGGAAGATAAAAGAGAGAGACAGACAGTGAGTATATGTCAGCGTGTCTGTGTTGCATTAGGAGTTGGTCAGCAACAGGAAGAGAATATCGGCAGGTCCCAGATGGAGGGTCTTGGGTCCTGCTTCCTGGTTAGGGTCTCAGGGGGACAGCAAAACCCATGAGAGGATTGGTGAGACCCAGTGGTAGAAGAAAGAGATCTCCTGGCCCAGATGGCACCCCAAAAAGGAAGCAAGGCTCTTGAGAGGGAATGGATCTGCACAGGAATCAGCAGAAGACCCAATGAATAATGAATGCTTCTGTGGACAGATGCCATGAAGGAGCAGATGTTCCCTTTCCTATCATGCCTTGCACTATTTAAACCCACATATATACCCACCTGGAAAGGGAAGAAAAGACTCACACTGAGCATTTCCCCTCTTCCCAGAAGGATGGGAATCCACATTAGAATTAAGTTGAATTATATATAGAAAGGTACAAAGTGTATTTGTCCATTTAGGTCCAGAGTCACTCTGGGCTATAGGATGTTTGGAAGAGTTTAGATTATCTAAAATTTATTGAATGTCTAATATGTGTGAGGGACTGAGCTAAGTGCTTTCCTCTCCTTAATGTTCACCACAACCCACCATGTAAAAAGAAATCAAAGCTCAGGAAATTTAGGTAGTTTGCAAAGATTACGAAGTTAGTGAGTGGCAGATTAAGAATCCCAGCCATGGGCATGGTGGCACGTGCCTGTAATCCCAGTACTCAGGAGGCTGAGGCAGGAGATTTGCCTGAACCCAGGAGACGGAGGTTGCGGTGAGCCGAGATCGCGCCATTGCACTCCAGCCTCGGTAACAAGAGCGAAACTTTGTCTCAAAAAAAAAAAGAATCCCAGCCATCACCAAATAACAAAGTCTGTGCGATTAACTTTTGGTCTATTCTAACTCCTACTGGAAAGCAAGATACGCAGCTGGCCCTCTGTATCTATGGGTTTCACATCCATGGATCCTCATGTGGCCTCTTTATATAAGGGACTTGAATTTTGCTATCTTGGGGTGGTGGGGGGCTCCTAAAACCAATCCCCAGTGGATCCCAAGGAACAACAGCAACAGTTAAATACTCCATCCTTGCCTTCATTGAGTTTACAATCTAGAATGAATAGGAGGAGGAGGAAGAGGAGGTTCCCAAAGAGATTAACCCAGTCCTGGTTAAGAAGACACCAGAGCAGTGTGAATTATTTTTTATCTTCGTGAGGAGGGAATCTCAGCTACAAATGGGAGACAACCAGATGTAAACTCTCTCCTTCGAAACAGGTAGCATTGGTTTTGGAGTCAGTCAGAGTTTGGTGCAAACCTGGACTTTGGCATGTGTTAACTGTGTGGCCTTGGGCAGTTGTTAAGTAATCTGGCTGATCTTCACTTTCTTTATCCTTAAAACAGGAACAGTAATATCCATTTCACAGGGTCATTGTGAGAAGTAAATTATATCATACAGATAAAATATTCTGCCTAATAGATGGTTGGTGATCAATACACATTAGCTCCTTTCCCCTCCTTCCAGCACAAAGCATCCTCAAGAACACCACCCCATCCTGAGTCATTCCCAGTTCAAGGATTCCCAGTGTGAGATGCCAGATGAACCTTCCAAGGTGAAGGCAAACCCAAGTTCCTCATGTTCTCAAAGTCAGAGAGACATGGCCTGCCTTAGAACCAAAGATAACTTGGGCTGTGCAGAATTTTTAAAATTTATTTTAGACGAAAAGAGTCACTCCATGCTGGATGCACTATCTGGCTATGACTGAGGAGGCTTCTAAACCCAAAGCCTCAGCCAAAACCTATCTCTTGCAGACACTGTTCTCATATCCCTGAGAGGCCATGTTTCCAACTTCCATGAGCATGTGTCGAGTTCACCTACATGTGAAAACACACTATAGATCATACCAGTGATGTGGCTCCAATGGGTGGAGGAACACCTGGGTTCTTCATCTCATGCTGAATTAGATAAAACAGCAAGGACACACATGGAGTGGTTTTAAGGATGGGAGAGTTTTATAGGCAAGAAAGGAGGAACAAAGAAGAAAACAGCTCCCCCATACAGAGACAGAGAGATGGGGTACTGGAACAAAGAGGAAACCCTGTGTGCTGCAGAAAAGTGGCTGCTTATATGAGGAGGCTGGAGGAGGTGGTGTTTGATTTGCATAGGGCTCAGGGAATTTGCTTGACCAGGTATGTCACTCACAGAGCCCATGAAAAAACTGGCCTTCCCACCCTAGCCTTTTAATATGCAAATGCAGTGCACCATGATGTTCTACACATATGGAGCTATGTGAGGGTAGCTGCTGCCAGGCACATGCGGGGGCAAGGGCAAGAAGAAAAGGGAATGCCATGTTTGGGTGGACCCAGTTTCTAATGGCCAGCATTTCCATATCATAGCTTGCCCATAGCTCTAAGAGCCACAGCTCTCCTGCTAGACAAGAAACATTTCTGGAACTGCTTTAAAAGAAACGAAAACCTTCCATGGACGCCTTTCCTCTCTATCTACCTAAAATAATTTCTTAGTAACTCCTATAACACCAGGAAGGATAGAAAGAGAAGTAAGAGGTGGTCTTTGTCCTCTAGAAGTTCACAATCTGAAGCAGGAAAAGGATATTTGTAAAAATAACTGACGCAAAGTAGACTGATAAATTATACAAGAGAGAGGGAAGGTATGATAAAATATGGATTCATACTCACTAGAAAGGGTGTAAGGGAAGGTTTCTTAGAATAACTGAAACTGCAAGTAGGCCTTGAAGGATGGCTGTGACTGCACCCAAGTAATATGAAGAATCTGAGAAGAAGGCAGAGTAGAAGGAGACTGCAGAGCAGAAGGGCTAGTTTAAGCCAAGACAGGTGGTGGGAAAGCCCATAGTGTCCCCAGGGGTAAGATGGGGCCAAAATTCATGTGCAGTAGTGTCTTAGTCCATTTGTGTTGATATAAAGGAACATATCAGGCTGGGTGACTTATATAGAAAAGAGGTTTATTTGGTTCACAGTCCTGCAGGCTGTACAAGCAGCATGTCATCAGCATCTGCTTCTGGTGAGGGCCTCAGACTGCTTCGACTCATGGTGGAATGTGAAGAGGAGCCAGCGTATGCAGACCCATGGTGAGAGAGAAAGCAAGAGAGGGGAAGGAGGTGACCAGGCTCTTTTTAACAACCAGCTTTTGCAGAAACTAATAGAACAACACTCACTCACTGCAAACTCCCAATCTCAGGGAGGACATTAATCTATTCATGAGGGATCTATCCCCAGTACCAAAACACCTCCTGTTAAGCCTCATCCCCAACATAGAGGATCAAATTTCAGCATGACTTTTGGAGGGGACAAACAAACCTAACTATGGCAAGTAGAAATGGCCACAGATAGACGAAATATGGAGGGTTTCTCATGCCAAGCAAGAAGCCAAGAGTGTATGTTACATGGAAAAGAGAGTCATCACGGGCTGTTCCGTAAAATGCTTAAAACTAAACTGGTGGGTGGAGGCAAACACAACTACTATTATATGTTACAACTAGTACAACTAAGTACATCTTTCTAATGCATGCTAAGGAAGCAGTATAATTGGGATAGAACTTTGGCTTATGTCTCTGAATTTAACACTTTTTCCCACTAATCCAAATCTAATGGCTGTCAACTCTGGTTCCAAAACAAAAGTACCTGAAGAATGTTACACAAGCACAAATTACCGTGTCTGTATCCCACTCCTATAAATTCTGAGTTATCAGATCTGGAACGAAGCACGGGTATTGGTACTTTTTTAATCCCCCAGGTGGTTCTAATGTTCAATCAAAGGATGGTCCCTGGACTCGCAGCATCAGAATCATTTGGGAGCTTTTTGGAAATGCTGAATTTCAAGCACCCATCCAAACCTGCTGAATCAGAATATGCATTTTTAACAAAACCCCAGGTTTTCAAGCATGTCAAAATTTGAGAGATGCTTCTGTACACAACTACCTACTGATTCTCCACCGTTACCAAGCCCACTTCAGCCTGAAAAGAGAAGGAAAAGCCCCAAAGATCTAGATATGAGATTGTCACTGAATCACATAAGAAAAACATGAAACTTATCTCAAATTTGCCAGCTCAGAGCTTCACTGCATAATACCGAATGACTGATGAGAGAGAAAAAGGAGGGTGGGAAGGAGCATTTGTTTAGGTGGGAGAAACTCCTGACAGAAGCACCGAACCCTAAAATAATTCTGAGGCAGTTGGGGTCTGCAGAAGCCTTTTATGACCAAGAGAAGCTCCCAGAGAAGTGGCTGTGACTTAGAGCACGTCCCTGACACAGCAACCTAGGCTCGAAGGACAGGAAGTCAACACCCAGAGGCTGCTCCTGCTTCAGCCTCAGACACGTGCTCCTCTGCAAAGGGCTCAGGGCTTTCCCTTTCACCTCCATCCACCAAAGAGACCTTTTATCTGCCGTCATTTTTCCCTGCAATCATTAAACTGCAAGCCCCCAACTGTGCTCAAGTTCAAAGCCAAGTCTGAGGACCAGCCCTCTGTCTGGGGTGGCGGCACTGGAGACCAGTACACAGATGCAGAATCAAACCTTTAACTGTTGGAAGCCATCACTACACACCACCATGGCTTCAGAAAGTGATGATGAAACTGCAAAATTGTGCTTTGTGTTTAAAGTAGAAGCCTGGTAAGGAGCCAGAAGTGCTCCAGGGCATGAGAGCCAGGGAGAGCTGGAAGAGAATATTGCAACAAGAAAAGCTCGCCTCCGAGTGAAGCCAGCCAGCCGGAGCATCAACTGCTCACTCCTCAGTAGCTTCCTAACTCATTCCCAGAAAACCATCTTGAGGCAGAATCCCGGGCTCCGCGAGGAAAGACAGATGTCACTAGGGTCTTCAAAGTTAGCCTGTAACCAAGTCTCAGTGAATTAATAAATAATTTAGAAGTTTTAAAGTGACAGTTTGCAACAGAGTTCCTTCTCTATTTTATTGACAGTAGCAAATCCCCAGATTACTCCGACAATGCAATGCCAAGCAAGTGACTGTCTCTCAGAGACCCGCTTTCCCCGTTTACAAATGGAAACAAAATTAGTACCTTCTTCAAAGGATTATTGGGAAGATTAAATAAAATAGTCCAAGTAAAATGCTTTGCATCATGTCTGACACAGTCAGGGCTTGATAAATGGTTGTTGCTCTAGGAAGTGTCACAATGTGTCAGTTACAATGCCTGGTGACCTGTAGCCACTCCATGAATGGAAGCTATTATAACGCCATAGCTTTGGCAGCTGTCTAAAGCCAGACGCAGTCCCTACTGCCTCTCTCTTTCAGCTAAAATTTTCCAAATATATAAAGACAGTTGTGTAAGCTTCCTGAAATAGAGTACATAATCAATAAATGTTGTTTCCTTTATTCCCCTAGTGTTCTCTCGTCCCAGTGAAAATTCTGCATTGCAGGTCATCTTCTTCCAGATGCCATCTACCAGGTTTATAAATGCCTCTGCAAACAAACTCCCCAAACTGAAGAGAGTTCCATAGATGTGATGAAATGTGCAGGAAATACACAAGAACCAAAATCTAGCTTGACCTAGAAACAGAAGTTTCCTGATTTGGTGGATCCCTTTTTTTCAAACATAAAATCAGAACTTCACATTGATCACTACCTTTCTGTCCACGGTTCTCCAATTTAATCTGAGATTGTTTGACATTTTTATTCTATCATCTATCATATTTGCTATTTTTTCAGCTTTTTCATCGAGAAATCTGGGCGTCTGATTCTGAAGTCTTCATCACCGTTTGGTATTAATTTTGTTCCCATGTCTGATATCCCCAATAGATTTTAAGATATTTATGAATAATAATTTCTAGACTTTATAACATCCTCTACAATAGTATATTTAAATTTTTGTGACTGCAACTCAAAGTGAGAAATACATTTAACATTGGAACCCAGTTCATTCATACACATAATCTGAAATAAATGTTTAATAAAATAATATTTGTCTTTATTAGGGTTCTCTAGAGGGACAGAACCAATAGGATAGATGTATATATGAAGGGGAGTTTGATAAAAAGTATTGACACACAAAATCACATGGTAAAGTCCCAGAATAGGCCATCTGCAAGCTGAGGAGCAAGGAAACCAGTCCAAGTCCCAAAATCTCAAAAGTAGGGAAGCCGACAGTGCAGCCTGCAGTCTGTGGCCAAAGGCCTGAGAGCCCCTGGCAAACCACTGGTGTAAGTCCAAGAGTCCAAAAGCTGAAGAACTTGGAGTCTGATGTTCAAAGGCAGGAAGCGTCCAGCATGGAAGAAAGATGAAGGTCAGAAGACTCAGCAAGTCAGTTTCTCCCACCTTCTTCTGCCTGTTTTATTCTAGCTGTGTTGGCAATTGATTAGATGGTGCCCACTCACACTGAGGGTGGGTCTGCCTCTCCCAATCCACTGACTCAAATGTTTATCTCCTTTGGCCACCCACACAGACACACCCAATACTTTGCATCCTTCAATCCAATCAAGTTGACACTTAATATTAACCATCACAAATGCCCTCTGATATTGTCCATTCTATAATATTTTTAATTACTATTAATTATTGGCCAGACTCATCTGGATGATTTTAAACCCATTACCAGGTCATGACCCATAGTTTGCAAAACACTGTTCTATAAAAGGGCTTTAATTTTTTACACTACAGCAGCAAGAAAAAGTCCATCTATACTCTGGGACAGGGGAGAGGTAGCAGTACTGCCCAAAGAAATCTTCCTTTATGTTTAAAATACTTGAGAATGTGCACTCAGTGCATACTGTGTTTAAGCATATTTTAATAAAAGTTAATAGATTTTCTCCGTTTTTTTCTAGTAAAACTTGTGATCCAGGGAAGTGTTTGGTTTTTAATCTCATGGCTTTGTTTGCCCTGTGGCACTCCACCAGGAAACCACTAACAAATAAGTATCCTGGTTTGAGAAGAAAAGCTCCACAGTTCTACAAACAGGGCTCCTCACACAGCCGTTCCGGCAAGAATGGGTCTACTTGGCCGGGCGCGGTGGCTCACGCCTGTAATCCCAACACTTTGGGAGGCTGAGGTGGGTAGATCACAAGGTCAAGAGATTGAGACCATCCTGGCCAAAATGGTGAAACCCCGTCTCTATTAAAAATACAAAAATTAGCTGGGCGTGGAAGCGTGTGCCTGTAGTTCCAGCTACCCGGGAGGCTGAGGCAGGAGAATTGCTTGAATCCGGGAGGCAGAGGTTGCAGTGAGCCAAGATCACGCCACTGCACTCCAGCCTGGCGCCTGGCGATAGAGCAAGACTGTGTCCCAAAAAAAAAAAAAAAAGGGTCCACTTATTGATGAGCTATCTCCCTAAAGAAAGAAATGTGAGGTAGGAGACAGTAAGTGTTTCATTAAATGAACATTATTCGAGCTATTCTTGGGATAGGAAGGGGAGATGGGATAAAGGAATTATTACAGATAGACCAGGAAGATAGGCTTTGTTAGGAGGCAATTCTCCATGGGTCTCTCACATTTCTATATATCTTGTCAAAATGCTCAAATGTAGAGATTGTGTCTTCCTCTGGAGCAAAGAGCAGGTTTGTCTATGGTCCAGGATAATTAAAGATAATATCTCCCTCCAGGAAAAGAGTCAAGCGAGCTTACTTCCCATTATAAACTATTTGGGCTTCCTAAGCTCAGGATTCTTCTCCTATAATGTACCCACTCATGTTGCCCTCTATACGTTTCCCTGTGGAAATTCAGGCTTGGGGCCCAAACCACAGCAACTGTTGAAACTCTGGCTACTGCTATGACAGGAACCTCATATCTTCTTCCAGTATATCTGAAATTGTGGCAGGCTAGCTCATTAGCTTGCAGGTAAAAGAAAATCTCAGCTCCTTCCCTGTTCTTGATGGCCTCATGTTACTCATTCCAACAGACAAGCTCATGCCTTGAAATAGTAAGTTTATATTTGATTATTTACTTCCTTTATTCATACGATTAAAAAAATACTGAGTACCTAATCAATTGATATGGTTTGGGTCTGTGTCCCTGCCCAAATCTCATGTCCAATTGTAATCCCTACTGTTGGAGGTGGGGCCTGGTGGGAGGTATTGGATCACGGAGGTGGAGTTCTCGTGAATGGTTTAGCATCGTCCCCTCAGTGCCACTCTAGTGATAGTGAGTCATGAGATCTGGTTGTTTAAAAGTGGATAGCACCTCCTCCCTCTCTCTTTTCCTCCTGCTCTGGCCATGTGAGATGTGCCTGCATCCCCTGTCCCTTCCATCATGATTGTAAGTTTCCTGAGGCCTCCTGTAGTAGTCAGTTCTCACACTTCTCATAAAGACATACATGAGACCAGGTAATTTAATAAGGAAAGAGGCTTAATTGACTCACAGTTCCACATGGCTAGGGAGGCCTCAAGAAACTTACAATCATGGCAGAAGAAGAAGCAAACACATCCTTCAAATGACTACAGCAAGGAGATGTGCAGAGCAAAAGGGGCGAAGGCCCCTTATGAAACCATCAGATCTTGTGAGAACTCACTCATTATCATGAGAACAGCATGAGGGTAACCACTCCTATGATTAAATTACCTCCCACAGGCCCCCTCCCATGACACATGAGGATTATGAGGATTACAATTCAAGACAAGATTTGGATGGGGACACAGCCAAATCTTATTACCTCCTCAGAAGCAGAAACCACTGTGCTTTCTGTACAGCCTACAGAATCATGAGCCAATTAAACCTCCTTTTTAAATAAATTACCCAGTCTCTGGTTTTTCTTTATAGCAATGTGAGAAAAGACTAATACATCAATGGTAGGTAATTCCAAAAGGATGTGGATAAAAGGGTCAAACATTAGGCAAAATATAATCTTCTAATAAAAAACAAAAGTCTCATAATAAAACAAAGGCTAGAAAAGAAGCACAGAAAATAGCCAAGTTGTCAACCGAATAAAGAAGTTAATTTCAACATGGAAATACTAAAAATAAAGCAATCCAGGAGAGCTTAACAGAGAGTGATTGGGGTAGACACGAAAAAAGGATGAGTTGAGGCTGGTGATTAAGGAGGGCCTCTCAGAGGCGGGGATATTGGAGCTATTAGAGACGTTAATAATAAGGTAAACAAGCCATAAAAAGGCCTTGGAGAAGAATATTCCAGAAGTAGCCACCATAGATGCCCTAAAGCGGGAAAGAGGATGGTGTGTCCAGGAGGAGAAAGACCAAGAAGCCAAGATGTAAATGACGGGAGCTGAGGTTGGACAGGAAGGCAGGCCCAGGTCCTAGAAGGCTGTGGGGGCCACGCATGGATGGAGTCTGATTACTGTCATTTCCATTCTCAGTGCTCTTCCTCCACCCCAGGACCCTCACACATGCCTTCCCTCTAACAGTGTCTGCCTGGGCACATTCTTGAGGGAGCTCCTGGGTGGCTTTCTCAGTTGGAAAGTGAGTGGTAACTGCCCTAAGGCTTTAATTTATAGCCTGCAGAAATATTTGCATTAGTATGAGTGAATCTTTAAAGACTGAGAGTCTATCAGGGTCATCTCCAAAAGTGGAATTTCAGCCTGGCATCATGGAGGAGGGACTGCAGGGCAGATGCCCTCCTGGGACCCTTTCCATCACACCAGCAGATGGGACAGATTCCTTCTGGCCCAAATTTAATTCCAGGATCTAGACACTCATCTCTGTCAGCAAAGAAATGAAAAGTGACTTCCAGCAGCTTATTTAAAGAGCTCCTGATGCTTCTTAAGGAGTTTTATTTGGCACTCACCAATAGGTATTTCCTGAAAAAGAAAACAAAGGAAATTGACCCAATATCTTGTGATGAGAAAAGTCATTAGATAATTATGTCAATTTCTTGCTTCTGTGTGAAGCTCAAAAACAGAGTAAAACTCATTTAGTCAAACTAGCCAAATTACTTAGATCGCCAACTAGAGTAAAACTAATTTAGTTAATCTATTAATTTAAAGAAATTGGACTACTATAAGTGTGAAGTCTGTAATATGATTTAAATGTCTGAAGAAAGGCTGCCTTCTCCTTTCTAGTAAATAGAGCACATCAAGATTACAACTAACTCAAAATTTCCAAGGAGTTTCTTCAGAACCCGATTCCACAAATGGAATGTTGTTTGATGCCACTTCACCTAGACAATGGTACAACTCATGCAATGTATGATTGCGTATTCAATTTTTGGCTCCCTTTAATTCAACAGGATTCCCATAATCTCATCTTTAGGAGTTGTTTTCCTAGCAAACAAGTTTTTTATAGTTTGTTTTTTATAGATAATTCAGAGGAAAAATTATCAGCCATTATTATCACAAATACCACATTGTTGGTGTCCTCACTGACAGGGTTACATTGGAGTCCTACGATCATTTCAACACAACTGATGATCTCTTGGGAGACTGAGAATTCTTGGAAGAAGGCGCAGCTATTTGAATTCTCTGAGTTAGCTATACAAGAAGTCAGCCATTCAGGTGAGGAGTGGTAGCCCATTTCAGGCACCTGTTGCAGGTGCATGAGATCTGAGAGGGTGCTTAGCAGGCACAACATCCACAGATGAGGTGGAGTTTATGGCAAAACACATCAGCTATGGATCTGAGTCCCAATGAGATTCTTCCCAAAGTTTAACTAAGACAAACTAATAAGAGTTTTATTGAAATGTCTCAATCACAACATTTATCTCTTCGGGTTTGGAGAATGCATTTCTTCTAGGACCAGAAAGCTCTGAAAAGGTTGGTGACGGGAAATTCCATAGCACGTGGATTTGTGAAACCTACTTGAGCCCAGGCACCCAGTGAGCGCAAAGCCAGACTGCCACCTACTGACATGCGGCAGGGGTGGTCTGGCATCCTTATGATGTTGGATGTAATACAGGTTCTGTCTATTACAGACGGTCCACTGACGCCTCTGTGCTACTTGTTAAAACACGATAGAAAGGAAGTAATCGTTACCTTGAGACCTGAATTACATTTTTTTAATGGTTGAGAAAAAACACTCATCCTAAACATATCTAAGGTCTGCTAGTGAGTCAAAAATAAAAGAGAAACTATGCCATGTAGAGATTGAGTGGGACAAATATGGTTTTATTTCAAACAACGCCTCATTTTTCTTCAGTTTAAGAAGTGAGAGACAATAGACTTTCTTCACTTAATGGAAAACTTCTTGAAGGCAGGAATTATTCTTCTACTTTCCCCTAAGTTGACATCTTTCCCAGTGAATACTAAAGACTTAACAATGCTTTGTTAAATTAGCGTTTATAATTTTAATACTTATAAACACAAAATTGAAAATTAAATCGGATGTTCACGAATATGCACCAAGAGAACCCTGGGCTTAAATAATGTCTCTAATAGCTGTGAACCTTGGGCAGCTTACTTAACCTCTCCGATTCTGTTTGTTATTTTTAAAATGTAGATGATGTGAACGACCTCATTGGGTTAATTTGTGAGGATTAAATGATATCGCGTAGATGACATGCTTAGCACAGTGTTTGGTACACAGTAATCTCTCAGTGAACAAGGGATCGTTCTTTGTTGTCTGTTTGTTTGTTATGAGACGGAGTCTTGCCCTGTCCCAGGCTGGAGTGCAATGGCACTATCTCAGCTCGCTGCAACCTGCACCTCCCAGGTTCAAGCAATTCTCCTGCCTCAGCTTCCCGAGTAGCTGGGATTACAGGTGCCACGACCACGCCTGGCTAAATTTTTTATTTTTAAATCTTTAGTAGAGATGGGGTTTCACCACCATGTTGGCCAGGCTGGTCTCAAACTCCTGACCTCATGATCTGCCTGCCTCGGCCTCCCAAAGTGCTGGGATTACAGGCATGAGCCACCGTGCCAGGCCAGGAGATCGTTTTTAAAGTAAAGCAGGCCTGAGGTTGTGCCTGCTACCTGTTGTGACCTGGCTCAGAATCCTCCAGCCTCCCCTTTCCTTAGCAGTTTAAATAGACACTGCAACTGGCCAGCACCTTGCCCGACCTAACATGTGAGCACAACCCAGAGAGCCAAGCGAGGCAGGCTGGGGAGCAGGAGATTAATTGTACATTTTTCTCATTGTTATTTTTAGTTACAAAACTGCAGGCAAACAGTTCCTGTTCCTGTCGAGTAGTGCATCTCTGGCTAGCAGGCAGGAACGCAGGTGGGAGGAGGCCTGACCATTAATCATAAGGAAGCAGGGAAGGAAATTGAGACAGGAAATGTCAGCATCAGAATGTCCTTACTCTGGGTCAGTCCTTAAGTGCATCCCCAGACCAGCATGTTAAAAGCTGGGGCCCGAATACAAACAACACCAGTGAAGAGGAAGCGGCCAGCAGTAGAATGTCAGGCCAAAAATAAATCGGGCATGTTTCCCTCCTAAGGCAGAGGGACTAGCTCCTCTTATACTTGGCTCTCAAATTCTTGCTAAAATTCCGGGAAACCGCCTTGAAAAAAATGCTTTCATATGGATAAACGCCAGAGTAGACGCCAAAATAGTGGAGGGTGGAGCATAGGTAGCATCATGTAACTTTTCTGGGCCTCTGTTTTCTAATCTGTGAAATGGAGATCAAATCCCTGTCTTTCTGTCCTTACAGAGCTGTTAGGTAGACCACAGGATAGCAATGGGGAAGATGAGGTTTTTGTGACTCTGACAGTTCTTTTTTCTAGCACCGTCCTGCTAGAAAATGATAGCCAACACCCTTACCATGCATCTCACGTCCCCGTCAACTGAGGCAGGGCAGACCCCACCTGGGCGGGGAGGACCTCAATCTCCGCTTGTGATGGTAAGTCACCGGTTTTCACCAGTTCCCAGAGGCACCCACCTTGGTGCATTTGGTAAGCTTCTGGAAAAAATTTACATCCCTTTCCATTTGGTTTTGTTAATAATTGGCTTTCCTAAATATATATTTCATTTGGGGAAGGAATAAAATGTGTTAATATTGTAAATTAAGCCCTCAGAGATCAGTTAATTACACAAATGCTTGCATTGTAATAGTTTCTAGCCCTAAATCTTTTATTCCCAATATTGTTTTATCTTCAGATCTTGCAGCGTGGCAGGGAGTGATTAAAAACACAGATTTGGAGTCAGACTTGAGTTCAAGCACCATGAGCACTAGTTATGTACTATTAGGCAAGTTACTTCATCTGTGTCTTGGTCCGCCCATCTATAAAGTGTGAAGACAGATGAATGCTAGCTCCTCACTAAATGCTAGCTAGTCAGCTTGTAATGCAACTAGATTTCACAGTTTAACCCAATTATTTTTTAATAAATCAGCAGATTTATACTCATTCATTTAGCCCTTATTCAGACCTACAGGTCTGAGGCCCCATATGAAACAATTAGTTTGCCAAAGCAAATAAAGCTGGACCACTCAGTCTCGTTGGTGAGAGAAACATGCAAACAATCATTGCATGCCCACGTGATGAGTGCTGTCTCAGAAGGATGTTCTAAATCCATTTGGTCTCCAAAGAAGAAAGTGGTTAGTTCGTCACTGCTTGGGTAGATCTGAGATTTTGTTGAAGTAGAAACTCATCCCAAATCTCAAAGAATGAGGAGTTTGCCAGGAAGGGCATTCCAGAAAGCCAAATATTGGACTCTGAAGCAGTCATATCACAGCATAGTAAATTGGGGTAATCTACTGATTTGGCAGGTTGAAGCCTCAACATCATCTAAGCAAGTTACAGGGGATGGGGTTTAGGGAAAACTGGGGCCAGGTCATGAAGAACGTTGCATTCCATTCCAAGGAGCCTGGATATTATCTTGTAGAAAAATGGATCAGTTTTGAAAGACTTTAACCAAGGGATGAAATGATTAGGTAGTATTTTTAAAAGATGTCTGGTTGGATCCAATAGTCTGGTTAGACTGGAGAGAGGCACAGAAGCAGAGCTATAGGTTAAAAGCCCATTCTCACAGTTCAGGTGGAAAAAAAAGTGCAAAATTCAAGAACAGAAAACCAAACACCACATGTTCTCACTCATAAGTGGGTGTTGAACAATGAGAACACATAAACACAGGGAGGGGAACATGACACACTGGGGCCTGTTGGGGGCTGGAGGGCTAGGGGAGGGATAGCAGCGGGTAGGGCGATTAGGGTAACATTAGGAAAAATACCTAATGTAGATGACGGGGATGGATGCAGCAAACCACCATGGCATGTGTATAACTATGTAACAAACCTGCACGATCTGCACATGTAACCCCAGAACTTAAAGTATAATTAAAAATATATATATAAAGAAAAATTTTTTAGGCCGGGTGCGGTGGCTCACGCCTGTAATCCCAGCACTTTGGGAGGCCGAGGTGGTTGGATCACGAGGTCAAGGGATCGAGACAATCCTGGTCAACATGGTGAAACCCCGTCTCTACTAAAAATACAAAAATTAGCTGGGCATGGTGGAGTGTGCCTGTAATCCCAGCTACTAAGGAGGCTGAGGCAGGAAAATTGCCTGAACCCAGGAGACGGAGGTTGCGGTGAGCCGAGATCGCGCCATTGCACTCCAGCCTGGGTAACAAGAGTGAAACTCCATCTCAAAAAAAAAAAAAGAAAAAAGAAAATTTTTTTTTAAAGTGCAGAATTAGAGGAAGGAGAATAGGTAACAGGGAAAAAAATATGACGAATGTATAATTGATAAGACATAGAAACCCCTTGGAATTGTCTGAGGATGAGGAAGATATGGTGGAATGGGAGAAAATAGAGAAAATTCTAACTAAATTAACCTTTAACAAAGTTGTTTTTAATTTACCTGGGTGCTTGGAATACAGAAGTAAAGGGCATAGCCTCAGTCTTCAAATAACGTGCACAGTCTTATGGAGAACACGAGCTCAACAAGCGTTTTGTGTGTTAGACTTTCCTATCCACCACCACGTTTACATTCACTCGAGAGTGACTCTGAAGGTTCACCCTGCAAATGAGCAAGAACTTTTCTCTGTTTTGGGTTTTGTTTTGTTTTGAAATACAGTTTTACTCTGTTGTCCAGGCCATAGTGCAATGGTGCGATCTCTGCTCACTGCAACCTACGTCTCCCAGGTCAAGAGATTCTGCTGCCTCAGCCTCCCAACTAGCTTGGATTACAGGTGTGTGCCACCATGCCTGGCTAATTTTTGTATTATTGGTAGAGATGGGGTTTAACCATATTGGTCAAGCTGGTCTTGAACTCTTCATCTCAAGTAATCCACCTGCCTCAGCCTCCCAAAGTGCTGGAATTATAGCCGTGAGCCACAGTGCCCAGCCTTCTTTGTCTTTAACAGCTGAGAAAATGGATTCTTCTGAGATGGAACTAAGTGGAGACAGCTCTGGAAGCTCAGAGCCAAGGGGTTTCACTCATTCCACAGTTCAGCAAGACCTCCAGAAAAGGTGCCTCTGCCACCAAGCCTTGCAGAGTGAGGAGGAGTTGATCAGCCAATAAAGGTGCAGAGGCTGCTTCCGGCAGAGGGTAGTGTGTGTGCTGAGGCACAGGGGAGGTATGTGCATTCTCAGAGGGGCTGGAGTCCACTGTGCAGATGAAAGGTGCAAGAACTGAGGCTGCAGGAGGGACTAAAAGTCAGACTGGGGGCCTCGACAGGCAACACCGAGGGGCATGGACATGACTAAGCCCCTGTGTGTGATGACGGTTGATTCTCCCGAGTATTTAAACTGCAGGCAAAGCCTCCCCTTCCCTGGTGTACAAGAACTGTATTCAAGAAGTACACTTTTGAGGAATGAAAACTACCGTTTATTGAGTGCCTGATGTGTGCCTGCTCTAAGGATGATCTCACCTAACCTCTCAAACAGCCCTAAATAGTAGATATTAGTAACCTGATTGTACTGGTGTGGAGACCCATATAACCAAGGTCACATAACTGATAACTAGCAGAGCCAGGATTTGAACCCCTGCTAGCTTGATTCCAAAGTCTATGCTTTCCCTTTAAACCAGGGTTTCTCCATCTCTGAATTATTGACAGTTTGGGGATAGATCATTCTTTGTCGTGGGGACCTATCCTGTGCATGGTAGGATGCTTATCAGCATCCTGACCTCTACCCACTACACAGCAGTAGCACCTCTCCCACAAGTGTGACAATTGAATATATCTCTAGGCAGTGTCAGATGTCACCCAAGGGGTGCAAAATTGCTCTGGTTAAAAACCACTGCTTTGAACCATGCTCCTCATTAAGATGTAAGGAGAGAGAAGACAAATAGTCACATAATTGTAGCTATGCATGAGCCCCTGAATATTCTTGGTGAAGTAGAACAAATTCAAAATATAGGATGTATTCGTGAAAAAGTGAGAAAGACCCAACATAAAAGGAGTTTAATCAAGAGGGAAGGTTGCTTCCCTTTCATGTTAAAGTGCAGAGGGAGAACATCCAGGGTGGGTGTGGCAGCTCTTTCACAAGCTCCTTGGGGAACCCAAGTGCCTTCCAGCTTTCTTCTCCGTCATTCCCGGGGTGTGGCCTCCATCCAGATCATCCAAGATGGCACACCAGCCATCACAGCTGTATTCCAAGCAATAGGATTGGGATAGGTAGGAAGGAGGCAAAACACACCTCCTTAATGTTCTAGAAGCTATCACATGAATGCAGTTAGCTGCAAGGGGGACTTGGAAATCAAATCTTTATTCTGGTGGCTGTGGTCTGGCTAATAATGCTACCATTATACAAAAAGTCAAGAATTGGATTTAGTGATCACCAGCAGCCTCTTCTCCATATTGTCATCTTTAGCTATAAAAGGATTTGTAATTTCATCAAACCACCTTGTGACTCCAAGCACCAATTTCCTATCCCTTGGAGTTCAGCTTTATTTTCATTGTGCTTTGAGCACATGCTATGGGTTAAGTGGGTCCACCAAAAGCATATTGAAGTCCTAACCCCAGTACCTGTGAACGTGACCTTATTTGGAAATAGGATCTTTGCATATGATTAAGTTATGATGAGGTCATTAGGGTGGCCCGTAACCTAATCAACTGTGTCCTTATAAAACTGGAAATTTGGACACGGATGACACGAGGATGGGATCAACTCCTCCTTCACCTATGCGAAAATGAAGGCAGAGATCTGAGTGATGCCAATGAACACCAAAGATTGCCAGAAAACCACCGGAAGCTAGGGGAGAAACAGGAAACAGATTCTTCCTCAGAGCTTCAGAAGGAACCAACCCTGCTGACAGCCTGACCTTGGACTTCCAGCCTCCAGAACTGTGTAAATACATTTCTGTGGCTAAAGCTGTGTAATTCACAGTACTTTGCACTGCAGCCCTAGAAAATGAATATAGCATACTTAGGAGAAATCAAAGAATATGAAGACTTCAAAGGATTTTCCACAATCATTTGCAATAAAAACACAGTGTTTCAAATCCCATTTTGTCTTCACGATCAAAGGAAAGACACCTTCACAGTCTCTACAGCCTGAGAGGTGGGTGTCAGGAAGCTCTGGTGAGCTGCTGAGGAGAAAGGACCTGGAGAACCGGGGTGAAAAGGGGCTCCTTCCAGGAGGCTAGCAGTGACTGTCTCCTTCCCTCCATTCCATTTGAAGAAACCACCTGTCTTAACAGCCTGTCTCCCGCTAGCAGCTTCAGTGATGGGCTTATACTAAGTTGTGTTACAGTGAACACATGGTAAACTGGCTCTCCAATAAAAGAAATATGTGTAAATACAGATATTTGTTATACATTTTAATAATAAAAAAGATGTGTAGTGCACAATTTACAAATAATATTCTTTACTGTCAATTTCATGGAGCAAATTTATTCTCTCAGAATGCTTCCATTGATTTTTGCTAAACCCTTATGTATTAGAGCTTTCCAGAGAAACAGAACTAATAAGATATTATTTCTCAAACTATCTACCTACTCAGAACTATCTGTCTATCTGGATAGAAACGCTAGATGGATAAAAAGATGATAGATAGATAGATGGATAGATAGATGATTGATTGATAGATAGATAGATAGATAGATAGATAGATGATAGAGATAGATAGATAGATAGATAGATAGATAGATAGATAGATAGATAGATAGATAGATAGATAGATAGATAAGATAGATAGATAGATAGATAGATAGATAGATAGATAGATAGATAGATAGATAGATAGATAGATAGATTAGATAGATAGATAGATAGATTAGATAGATGGATGGATGGATGGATGGATGGATGGATGGATGGATGGATGGATGGACGGACGGACGGACAGACAGACAGACAGACAGACAGACAGACAGACAGACAGATAGATAGATAGATAGATAGATAGATAGATAGATAGATAGAAGATAGATACATAGACTCATTATAATACAGTGGCTCACATGCTTATGGAGGCTGAGAAGTCCCATGATCTGCCATCTGCAAGCTAGAGACCCAGGAAAGATGGTGGTGTCATTTGAAGACCTGAAAGTCAAAGAGTTGATAATGTAGATTCCAGTCCAAGTCTGAAGGCCTGAGATCCAGAAGCACTGAGGGCAGGAGAAGATTAATGTCCCGGCTGAAGCAGTCAGGCAGAGTTCCTCCAGCTTTCCTCTACCTTTTTGTTCTGTTCAGATCCTCAATGGATGGGATGAGGCCATAGAGAAAGGCCCAGCTTCTTTTTCAGTCTACTGTTTCAAATCCCAATCTCTTCCAGTAACACTCTCACAGACACATCCCGAAGTCATGTTTTACCAGCTCTCTGGGCATCCCATGGCCCAGTCAAGCTGGTACATAAAATTAACCATCACACCAGAGCCAACCTAGAACTGCAATTTGACTGTGACTTGACAAGCAGAATTTTATCCCAATTCAGTTTTTCCCTGTTGTCATTAAACCTGATATGTGGTCTTCTGTTAAACTAGTTTTTATCCTTGTATTAATCGTATTCATTAAATTAATTTTTTTTTAGTTTGGTAGTAAATCAAGCCCTAATCTGCAGTCGCTGGTGATTTCCATGGTGTAAATACTACACAACAGCCAATTTCAAACTACAACAGTGTTACCGCTGAATGCAGAGTTGAGAAGAGATGTGCAACAGCACAGTGTTATGCAACATTTCCACGGCTCAGATGCAGGGGATGTAGATAACTGTAAGAGCACAGATAGGTCAGGCATGGTGGCTCATGTCTGTAACCCCAGCACTTTGGGAGGCTGAGGTGGGTGGTTCACTTGATGTCAGGAGTTCAAGACCAGCCTGGCCAACGTGGTGAAACCTTGTCTCTACTAAAAATACCAAAAATTAGCAAGGCGTAGTGGTGGGCACCTGTAACCTCAGCTATTCAGGAGGCTGAGACAGGAGAATCGGTTGAACCTGGGAGGCAGAGGTTGCAGTGAGCTGAGATCACATCATTGAACTCCAGCCTAGGCAACAAGAGTGAAACTCCATCTCAAAAAAAAAAAGAGCACAGATAAAAGTAAAATGCACTAAGATGTTTAAGAAGAGATGAATTTTTAATATTACTGTCTTTGTCTTTAGTATAACTTATTTAATTGTAATTTATATAATTTAATATTTATAATGGCTATGTTTACCAACTGGCTCCCAAAATTGCTGAAAATCTAACAATGGTTCTTGTGGGTTGGTGCAAACTGGCTGCAGCACTCCACATCTGTGGCTGTTACCAACAATTAGATTTTACCATGATGTTAATGCAAGCAGAGTTTTCGAGCTACACCCTAAAGAGAAAATAGTTGCACTTAATGTAATATTTCTTTTTTATCACTCTCACCCTAAGATTCAATCCATGTAATTCAGCATCATCAATCATCAGTCATGAATATTTATTATATTCCTATGGGGCACACTGGACCGTGGGTGCTTAAGGTCAGAGACTATGTCACCCCAATACCTAGCACAGTGTTAGACACATGGCAGTTGTTCAGTAAATGTTCGCAGAGCCATTGAGCTACAATTACTACATCGTATTCCAGGTGACCACAAGTCTCCCTAGGGTGCCTGAATATTTTTCTTCAGTGTTTCTTTTCTGTTCAATTAATGGTCAAAATGGCATAAAACTAGATGGATATAATTAACTGGGGCCAAAGTAATTCTTGTCTTTCTGTCCTACTCTGTTATTAAACCATGGTTACGTGGCCCCGTGGGGTGATCACCAGAATCATCTGAATGTAGCCCTAGGAACTCTCTCTGCGTGGCCTGAACAAGTTAGCTGGAATCAGCGGATGGGGCTACAGGCAAGCTTAGCTTCCCATGGGATGACTAACTTCCTTCTAGAAGCAGGGTACATGACCTCCTTCAGGCCCCAATGTCTTGAGGTCTGGGCAGCTAATACTCAGACAAATCCTACCTAGAGTTGGCAGCCCAAATCCAGACTGCCAGCTGACAGATACTGTGTGTTTTCCCCACTGACATGGGCACTTTCTCTTATATGCCCTGTAAAAAATGGAATCCCCTAGAGCGGTGGGGTCCAAACACTGGAATTGTGGTGCCCTGGTCTCACACACCTCCCTGGGATAATGAGGGAATCAGGAAACCAGTGCCTTTTCTCCCTCGACAACCCTTGGCCTAGGTTACTTTTTCATCTTCCCAATACAGCCTATGTTACAACCCAAACTGTGTGACATTGTAGAATTTGCATCAAACCCAGACGGGACTCACTTGGTTGCACAGGTGGCATCCCAGAAGGAACCCACCTTCAGGACAGGCACCCACCATGTTCCACATTAGTTGAAACTATATTCATGGAGTTCCAGCAGTGAGGGAAGCCTGAGACAAGCAATCAGGCCACCTGGAGCTCAGCAGCCCCCAAAATAGATGTGTCATCTGGTGACAAGTTTTCTAGATCCCTAGTTCACAAATGGCTTATCTCTGAATTTCCAACGAGCACACACGCTGAAAAACAAAAGACAGTCCAGCAAAACAAAACCCTAAGCTCCCCCTGAGCTCCATGAAGTCCACTGAGCTACTGTGCTTGATGCCATTCAGGCTTCACAGCGAGGGTATCTTGTTGATGCCCAGGAGAGAACTGAGGGTGCTCTTGGGAGCGCCTGTTGTTCACACATCCAGATCTCTAACATGTAACTTTGTTCTGGGATCCTTTTGACTACAACAAAAGAACTGTAGGCTCAGTTCTCCCAGATATTGCGGCTAATGTGCATGTAACAAACAAATGGTGGAAGGTGAGCTCGTTCGCTGAGGACTCTAAAGATGACCCAGTGAAAAGAACAGAGTTCCCAAAAGACGCTCTGTATTCTCCAGCATATTTTGCCCCTTTAATCCTTTCTCAAGCATTACTGTGAACATTCAGGGTCATCAGAAAGATAGATGCCCCGTTGGCCCCCACCTTAACAGGTACATAGCACATAGTAACTTTAGACAGGACACCTCTGCCTGATATTTTGAAGTATATTTGGAGATAACTTCTGGGGCACCACATGGTCAGAGCCCACTAAGAGAATAGCAGGTTCTTGATACCTCTGTTTCAAGAGTTCAAGGGCTACAGGGAAGCAAATGAATCCAAGCCCAAAACACATCAGAATCCATTTCACATTATTTTCTGGATGCCTAGTGTATGTTGCTAGAATAACTGTTGCTGAGGGGCAGGGAAATAAAGCTGAGCTTGGCTCCTCACGCAGTACAACCCAGCAGCACTGAGCACGATGGAGCATTGTCCTCACATCAGTCCATTATCCAGCTGCCACCCTGCAAGTGGGTCCATGAGGTCAGGTCTCTAATCGGCTGATCCGACTGATCGGGCTTTCAGGGTACATCACAGAGCAGTAGCTGGTGTGTAGCTGAACATGGCAGCAGGACAATGCCCATTTTAAACACTAAGGTCAAATCATATCTCTTCTTGAAAGTCTTCATGATGGCACTAAGCAAAGAACACACAATTTTTGATCGCCCAAATACGAGTCTGGTTGTCAAGGACCAAATGAGCTATGAAAATACCTTCCCACCCTCAAAGGAACAAAGAATTCACTCAGATTATCCTAAACATCACTGGGAAAGCACTGAATAATTTTATGAGGCTCATACAGCAGTCATTGCAAACCCATGGGTGAGAAGCTTTCGAGTCACATGAGGAACAGTCATAATCCATACTCGGCATCATTATTTTTATAACCAGCAAAGTGATCCCTTTTGAAATTGCTTAGGGATCATCAGCACTGAACGATTAGGAATCTGAGACACCAATATCATGGTTACTTACTTCTACAAATGACAGGGTTTTTTTTGGTGTTGGAAATCATACTACGGGTTGAAACAATTGAGTAATTACCAGTAGCACAAAGGACACCATCACAAACACAGTAACGCAAAACACACACTCAACTGACTCTAGGTCTTCTGAGGTGATTCTTTTTAAACAGGGTAAAGAGCAGGGATAATAGCAGCCCTGGACACAGAAGCAGGCTACAATATACATTGTCAAGAAAATATATGCAAAATTGACATTAATTGTGATTGCACACATGTGCCTATGGTTTCTGTCTATAGGTGTTTTCTCTGTGCTACCTGAACCCTAAAGTCTTGTTGGATAGACTAAAGGTCACTGCCAAACCCAAATGCTAATAGCTCGGTTTTGACAGAAACATCTTGCTTCGGTATATTTTCCATAACCTACTTTTTCATTGCCCATCCACCTTCTACCTGGCACTGTTGTTTCCATATGCAACATTATAACATGCATGTTTTATGATAAAATATTAAGCAAACAAAGAAGGGAACCTGCATACACACAAGACACACCCTTGTACAGCTCACATCTGTTCAATAAATACCTATAGCTTTTGTATTTAGCAATTTCTGTCATTATCTGGAGCACTAAAACTAATCCTATTTTTCCCTTTAAAAAAAAAACACTTCCAGCTTATTTTTTTATGGTTGGTTTAGTTGTTATCTTAGTTCAGGCTTCTATAACAAGGTCTGGGTGGCTTATACACGGCAGACATTTATTGCTTACAGTTCTGGAAGCTGGAAGCCTGAGATCAGGGCGGCAGCATGGTTAGGTTCTGGGGAAGGCCCTCTTCTGGGTTGCAGATTGCAGTCCTCATTGCAGCCTCAGATAGTGGAAAGAGAGCAAGCTAGCCCTCTAGCCTCTCCTTATATGGCCACTAGTCCCATTCATGAAGGCTCCACCTGCATAATGTAATTACCTCTCAAGGCTGCATCATTATCACATTGGGGATTAGATTTTAACATATGAATTTTGGAGAGACACAAATAATCCATAACAGTTGTTTAGTGTCTTTCATCTAGAACATAATAACTGTGAAAAACATGTGTATCCTCAGGGATATAGCATTATTCTTAAGAGAACTAAAACTCACCAAGTGTCAAGCATCTGAGATCTTTGTATGTCTTCATTTTGTAGGTTCTTAGTATTTAAACGTACAGCACAAGAAATGGTTGGGTTTTTTTGAGACCGAGTTTCACTCTTTTTGCCCAGGCTGGAGGGCAATTGCACAGTCTCAGCTCACTGCAACCTTCGCTTCCTGCATTCAAGTAATTCTCCTGCCTCAGCCTCCCGAGTAGCTGGGATTACAGGCACCCACCACCATGCCGGCTAATTTTTGTTTTTAGTAGATATAGGGTTTCCATATTTGCCAGGCTGGTCTTGAACTCCTGACCTCAGATGATCCGCCCACCTCAGCCTCCTAAAATGTTGGGATTATAGGTGTGAGCCACAGTGCCTGACCCAAAAAAAAAAATGATTTTTAAGATGAACAATATTACACTGATTACCAAACTCCAAATTAACATTTTCATTCCACTTCTAGGGCAACACACCTGCTTTGCTTACTAGTGAGTTTCATTTTTTAAATAACTACAAATTGGCAGATGATACCTTGCATAGTCATTGAATTTCAGTGTTTTGAAGCCAGCCTGTCATGTTTCAACAATCTTGTCAGTGTTTCTAGATCTAATCATCAAACCATAGGGGCAAATGCAAAAAAAAAAAGCAAAGCACTGTGATTTAGTAGTTTATAATCTAGCAGGCAGAATAAAACAGACATACATGAAAAGTTAAGTTACAAGAAATTATTTATAATTTTCCTTAACATTTTAAGGCAATACGAGAAGAAATAATACTTGATGCATGACTGATAATTAAAACTCAGGTTTGCCTGACTCTAAACTCTTCTTTCTCTGCTACATAAACAATTCCAGAAAGGTCTGCCAATCTTACCATATCCACTAACCTCAGAATTTGCCATTAGAAGAACATCTCTGAAAGTCCCAGCCGCTTTTCAATAGAGGAGATACAAAGCAGCTGTGAGATGCAGAGGCCTTGATACAAATCTCAGGAGCTGCTTTGCCAATGGAATCATCAAATTTTACTCCCCAGCAGGGACATCTCATGTCATCTGTTGTTCTGAAACATTAGGGGACTCATCAACTGATAATGAAAATGACAGCAATTACCGGATTTTCTAAATGCCTGTATTTTAAGGCTTGGAGGACATTTGTGGGAGAAACCTGTCCTGGTTTTGACCTTGTACTGCAGCTAAGTGAGATGGACCATATGGAGAAAATTGGGTGAAATTCCTGTGAATCTATAATTATTTCAAAATTTAACATTACAAACAATGAGAAGATATCCTGAGTAGTTCAACAGGCGAGACATACAGTGTCCAAGCTGGGACGTGCAAGAGGCGCTCCCCACAACGCCTAAGCATGTGGTGTCTCCTCGTGCTCCCCTTTGTCCTTTGTCCTGGAGCCAGGGTTCCCAGAGGGGACTGCAAGCAGCTAGTTTGAACTTGGAGTTTCAGAGTTCAAGGACTGGGTCATGGTCCTAACTCTCCCACTAACTGAGTCTGGTCATGCCGTTTAGCCTCTGAGTCTGTTTCTTTACCTGTAAAGTGTTTTTCTTTTTCAGAAAAGGCCACTTACATATTCACAAATATTGGGTCTTATGACAATCCTTTCTATGAGCTGTGGCCCCAGAGACCTGTGTAAAGCCACCCCTTCCACGTGGTGCTCAAATCCCTTGGCTGTCATGACAGAGCTCCTGAGGTAGCCCACAGGCGACTCAGCCTCTTAGCCTCACCACAAATCCAGGCCTTTGCTTACAGGAAGGAACTTCATTCTGCTTATTTGTACACAGCTGCTGGCAGTCACCCCCTGTCCACTGCAATAGCCACTGGATGTCATGCTGCCTGCTGCCAGCCGCACATGTCCCTGCCATCACAGCAGACCAACTATCAGCTGTGACTCAGGACAACTCCCGGGGCTGTTAATATGGCTTGGGTGTGTGTCCTCTCCAAATGTCATGTTGAAATGTGATTCCCAGTGTTTGAGGAAGGGTAAGAGGTGTTTGAGTCACAGGGCGGATCCCTCATGTACCATCCTTGTGATAATGAAAGAGTTTTCTCTCGGAGTTCACACAACATGTGGTTGTTTAGAGAGTCTTGGACCTCCCTTTTCTCTCTTACTCCTGTTTTGCCATGTGACATGCCTGCTCCCATTTCACCTTCCATCATGATTGTAAGCTTCCTGAGGTCTCACCAGAAGCAGGTGCTGGTGCCATTCTTCCCGTACAGCCTGCAGAACCATGAGTCAACTAAATCTCTTTTCTTTATAAATTAACCAGTCTCAGGTATGTCTTCATAACAGTGCAGATGGCCCGACACAGCTGTCTTCCAGGGCCAGTAGCTGGAGGCTTTGTCCTGCCCTGGCATGTTCCGCAGAGCTGGGGAGTGGCAGTGAGCAAAGAGCCTAAAGTGCCCAGGTGCAAGAGGCCCAAGTGTCCCTTCCCCACTGGAAGCTGAAGACCAGCATGGCTGCAGGGGCCTTGCCTCATGGAGATGGAAACCACATAGGTCCTGGGAGCAATACAGCCTGCCTGATTCCCTTCTCTAAACTTCAGCACTCTGGAAAGCTCTGTCGGTTCATGCACACAATACTGGTCAAGTTTACTCTGGAAAACGGGCCATGCTATGTGTTCTGTACATCATGAGTCTTAATTCAAGGAAATTGAAACATTGAAGCAGCTATTTTTCTAAGACTGTGATTCTCTAAGTGCGTGTGGGAACCAGCAGCATTGACATCACCTTGGAAACTGCTAGACACGTAAATCTGGGGCCCTACCCCTAGGCCTACTGAATCACACACTCCAAGGATGGGCTCCAGCAGTCTGTGCTTTATCAAGCTGTCTGGGTGCTTCTGATGCAGCTTAAGTTTGAGAAACACTGTTCTAGAACTTTCTAGAGCCTTGCCCTGGATCTTACTGCTGCCTACAGCAGCCTCCCCAGTCTCATGTGCTTGCCTTTCTTTGGGAAACTCTAACCCAAGACCATTCAAGGGAAGGAGATTCTGAGAAATATATTTCCTAGCTTTTCCTCTGCAGAGATCTTAAGGATAGTGGTGATGCCAAGGAGACAGACAGCACAGTCAATAAATACAAAAGTGTTGGAAACATCCCAGGTGGTTCTGGCCGCATGTGAAAGTGGCCACACCCCAGGCTCCAGGGAAGCTTTGAATCTTCCCCCATCACCCCCTGTATCATGACAGAGCCTCCAGTCCATCATTAGAGATCTCTCCTCTGGGGCATTACATCCTCTTGCCTTGCTTTCGTAAAATATTTATAGTCAAATCCTTTTTTAAAAATAGACTTTATTTTGCAGAGCACTTTTAGTTTCACAGCAAAATTTTTGTTTTCATTTTTGTTGTTGTTTTGAGACAGAGTCTTACTCTCTCACCCAGGCTGGATGGAGTGCAATGGTGTAATCTCGGCCCACTGCCACCTCCACCTCCCAGGTTCAAGGGATTCTCCTGCATCAGCCTCCCCAGCAGCTGGGATTATAGGTACATGCCACCATGCCCAGAGAATTTTTGTATTTTTAATGGAGACAGGTTTTCATTATTTTGGCCAGGATTATCTCGGACTCCTGACCTCACATGATCTGCCCATCTCAGCCTCCGAAAGTGCTGGGATTACAGCCATGAGCCACCACACCCAGCCAGCAAAATTAACAGAAGTTACAAATTTCTATATATCCTTCCCCCACACATGCATAGCCTACCCCCCGCCGCCCCGCCCCCGTTATCAACATCTCCCACTGGAGAGATACATTATTACATTTGATGAACCTGCACTGACACACCATTATCACCCACAGTCCATAGTTTACGTTAGGGCTCAACCTTGGTGTTGTACATTCTATGAATTTGGACGAATGTATAATGACATATATTTACTATTACAGTATCATACAGAGTAGTTTCGCTGCCCTAAAAATCCTCTGGGCTTCTATTCATCTCTCCCTCCTGCCTAACCCCATGACAACCACTGATCTTCTTATTGTCTCCATAGATCTGCCTTTTCCAGAATGCCATGTATTCAGAATCACAGCGTAAGTAGCCTTTTCAGACCAGCTTTTTTCACTTAGTAATAACTGTTTAAGTTTCCTCCATGTCTTTTCACGCTGTGATTGTTCATTTCTTTTTAGTGTTGAACAACATTCCATCGTCTGGCTGTATCACAGTTTAACCATTAACCTACTGAGGGACATCTTGATTGCTCCCAAGTTTGGGCAATTACGAATAAAGCTGCTATAAATATACATATGCAGGTTTTTGCATGGACATAAGTTTTCCACTCCTTTGGGTAAATACCAAGAAGCACGATTACTGAATCATATGGTAAGAGTATGTTTCACTTTGTAAGAAGTCACCAAACTGTCTTCCTAAGTGGCTATACCATTTTGCATTTCTACCTGCAGTGAATGAGGGTTCCTGTTGTTCCACATTCTCACCAGAAATTGGTGGTGTCAGTGTTCTGGATTTTGGCCATTCTAATAGGTGCATCACGGTATCTCGTTGTTTTAAATAAATAGTTTTGACAAATAATTTAGACATAAAGAGAAGTTTAGGAGTTGAAGATACCAAGATTTTTAAAAAGTTTTATCTCTCTCATACACACACACATATACATATATACATATATATGTATATGTAATTTTATATATTTGAAACTTGAACTGATACTGGCCAAAATACAGAACAAGTGGTTTTATGGAAATACATATCATACCTTTGCTGGTGACAGAGTAATCCCCTTTTTATATAGAATTTGCAGATAATTTCAACAAGGAACATAGAGAAAATGCATATTTGAGGTCTGAAATAATAGCCCTTCATGAAGCATCAGAAAAAGCACAGGCAAATCTTCACCATTTCTCAAGGTTTTACATGTTATTTAATGTCGTTTAATTAAAGAATCAAAGCCCAAGGCTTTTAAGGGCTGGACTATGTGCCCAAGAAACTTCCTTCTGCAACTGGATGGCCACCCCACCTTCCCCTTCACATGGGCACTTCACACTAAGATATCTTTGAGGCACAAGTACAGAGTACCCAAGTAATATCAAGGGGAGATAGAACTTGAGCCAAAATAGTTAACAGAGAACTCAGAGGAATGACATGGGCTGCTAACACTCCAGCTCGACTTTCCTTTTTTTAAATTAAAAATAGTTATATGCAAATACTGTAGGATTTAACGGTCACTAACATCTGATATATGCATTCGTATATTAGGTCAATTTTCTAATTGACACAGAGGTATTTTGACAGCACTGGGCAACTGCAGGGAAGATGAAGGGGGTGGAGAAAGATGAAGGAGAGCACACAGCACCGACTGTAGGCCATCAGGAGACTGCTACTAGACTTCATTTATTAAAACCTTTGGACTGGAGGCAGAGCAAGGTTGGAAATAGAAGGCTCCACCAATGGTCTCCCTGGCAAGGACAACAATTTAACAACTATCTACACAGACAAAACTCCTTGAACCAAAATTCAGATTCCAGAGCTTCAGAAGTCCTACAGCAGTCTATAAAAATGCTAGCGAGATGATTAACATTGTAAGAGCAACTAATAATACAACTATTTCAAAACTAATTTTGGTCATCACACAATTCTTTCTAGAAAGACTATTCACTACTGAAAATGTTAATACTAATGAAGTATCTCTGAACTTTGAGACATGTGTTATCCAGAGAATGTGAAAAATAACTCAGAAACAGGATTGAATACAAAATCAGTAAGGTAGGGCTATACAATAAAAATATAATATGCTACAATGTTAAATTTTACAACCACATTTAAATAATTAAAATTAAATAGGTGAAATTGATTTTAATGTATTTTATATAGCTCAGTATATGTAGAATACCATTTCAACATGTAATCAATATAATAAATTATGAAAGAGATACTTTTAAAAAATAAAAACTTCAGGTATTTAGGTGAACCATCATAAGCCTGGCACTATGTAAACACCAAAGACATAAGAAAGAATCAGACAGTTCTCCTCTTCAAGGAGGTTACATTCTGGAGAGACAGATAGCTAAACAACAAATTTTAAGCAATATAATTGATGCTGCAGTCAAGACATGGGTAATTTATTATGTGATCACAGTAGAGAAGGAATACTGCTACTTGGGGATGTGCTGGATGTCTTCCATTTGCATTTCTAAATCTACTTTTTTTTTTTTTTTTTTTTTTAGACAGTGTCTCACTCTATAGCCCAGGCTGGAGTGCAGTGGCATGATTTCAGCTCACTGCAACCTCCACTTTCTGGGTTCAAGTGATTCTCCTGCCTCAGAGTCCTAAGTAGCTGGGATTATGGGTACACACTACCACACCTGGCTAATTTTTTTATTTTTAGTAGAAACAGGGTTTTGCCATGTTGGCCAGGCTGGTCTTGAACTCCTGACCTCATGATCCACCTGCCTTGGCCTCCCAAAGTGCTGAGATTACAGGCATGAGCCACTGTGCCCGGCCTCTATATATACTTTCAACCATCTACATCCTGCAGGTAGGCTGGTTGTGATAATCAGCCTCCAAGATGGCACCTAGTGATCTCTGCCCTCTGGTTTTCCTACTCCTGAATAGCACCCTCCCATGTTACAAGAGGACTGGTCTGTGTCAGACATGATGGTATGTGACTTGCAAGGCTAGGTCATCATACACATCACAACTTCTCAGTGGCTCTCTCTTGGATCGCCTACTCTGGGGGAAGCAAGCTGCCATGTCCTAAGGACGCCCATGTAACCTTACAGAGGAGGCCAATGTGACAAGGAACCAAAGCCTCCAGCCAAAAACCATGTGAGTGAGAGATCTTGGAAGCAAATTATCTAGCCTTCAGATGACTGTAGCCTCAGCTGACTTCTTTTTTTTTTTTTTTTTTTTTTTTGAGACGGAGTTTCGCTCTTGTTACCCAGGCTGGAGTGCAATGGCGCGATCTCAGCTCACCGCAACCTCCGCCTCCTGGGTTCAGGCAATTCTCCTGCCTCAGCCTCCTGAGTAGCTGGGATTACAGGAACGCGCCACCGTGCCCAGCTAATTTTTTGTATTTTTAGTAGAGACGGGGTTTCACCATGTTGACCAGGATGCTCTTGATCCCTTGACCTCATGATCCACCCGCCTCAGCCTACCAAAGTGCTGGGATTACAGGCATGAGCCACTGTGCCCGGCCCCTCAACTGACTTCTTGAAGGCAACCTCTTAAGAGACATTGAGCCAAAATCGAGCTATCCAAATTCCTGCTCCACAGAGAATGCCTCTTAAGAGACCTTAAGCCAAAATCTAGCTATCCAAATTCCTGCTCCACAGAGAATGTAAGGTAAAGTTTGCTATTTTAGGCTATTACATTTTGGAATCATTTGTTATAAAGTAATTGATAACTAATACACTAACCTCTTTGGACGGCATCAGCAGGCTCCCTCGCCCAGCTCTTACTTCCAGCTGGGTTCAGCTAATGAGGGTTATGATGGGAGAAAGGTTGTGATGCAGAGCTGGGATATTCAATTCCCCAACTTCCCTGCTGTTGGCCACTGTGTCTTGGCCATAAAGGTCTCAGTTTGTTTAGTGGTCGCCCCCATACAGTTACTGGCAGCAGGGCCTAGTGACCACACTATTCCTTTACCTTTTCAGGCCCTGACGTTTTACAGCTCAAAGGTCCTGCACTTGATCCTTTGTAATTTCCATATGCCCTGCCCATACCTTTGTAAATAGCCCCTTTGTAAACTATCCTCAAATTACTCAGTTTGTGTAGGCATCTGTTTCCTGCTGAAATCATGACCTCAACAAACAGTGGGAATAGCAGGGTTCGGAAGAAATGACGTTGGCTCTGAGTCATGAAGAATGGCTGCCATCTTGTCAAATAAAAGAGGAAGAGCCACACATGTTCTAGCATCCATAGCTCAGGCAAGTAAATATTGAATTCCAATAGCTTTATACCTATGCTCGGTCAAGTCTAATGGGACACCATTCACACTGCAGTCTATACGAATGGCATCTAGAATTATGTGATAAGGTCATGATTGTAGGATTTGATTGCAGTCCACATCCAAAGCTTCATATAAAATATTACTTCCTAGATTTTCTATAATGTAATTTCTATTTCAAACTACCCATTCTGTAGGTGACAGAAACTTCTTAATTCATTTGAGATTTCTGCTCTCTTCCTGTCCTCTAGGATGAAATGGGTAAGTCAGGACTTTTTTTTTCTTGTAGAGACAAGGTCTTGCTATGTTGCCCAAGCTGGTCTCAAACTCCTAGATTCAAGTGATCCTCCTGCCTCAGCCTCCCAAAGTGCTGGGATTACAGATGTAAGCCACTGCGCCTGGCCCCAGGAGATTTTTTTTTTTTGAGACAGAGTCTGTTGCCCAGGCTGGAGTACAGTGGCACGACCCTGGCTCACTGCAACCTCTGCCTCCCAGGTTCAAGTGAGTCTTGTGCCTCAGCCTCCCTAGTAGCTATGATTACAGGCACACTCCAACATGCCTGGCTAGTTTCTGTATTTTTAGTAGAGACGGGTTTTCACCTTGTTTGGAGGGCTGGTTTAGAACCCCTGACCTGAAGTGATCCACCCACCTTGGCCACCCAAAGTGCCATGAGCCACCATGTCCTGTGCCCAAGAGATTATTTTAAAAACTACCATTTCAAAAACACCTGGATTCATTCAATAACATTTTGTTTCTTTAGAATATATGAATTCAGTCTTTGCTATACTTCTGTGTGGGTTAGACTGGGGTTCAGCGTGGCCAGTGCAAAGATGCTCTGCAAAGCAGCTGATTAGACTGTGCGTGATCACAGGAGCACATTCAGTCTCTGGAAGAGAGCGAATCATTTTTAAGAACTTTAACCCATTAACTGTTTATATGCAAACAGTGCTGCTAATTATAAATGAGTTTTATCTCCACAATACAGCAGCTCAGCAGGACTTCTATTTGGAAGTCTTCTGTCAGAACTTCGTGAAAATTTAGTTTAAGTTTCTTTTTGCATGTAAAATACATTTATTTAAAAATTGACTCCAATTCAGCCTAGTACCTAATTTACATTGGTCTTCCGCCCAATTAGTGCCCTTCAATGAGGCTTAAACATAGCAATGACAGCAGTGGATGGAAAAAAGAAAAAACGTGGGCCAAAAGCATTAGAATAGGAACACTAGAATCAAAAGGCACAATAAAGTATTTTCAAATCCAAATTATGAAAAACCCTTGAAATAACTAATCAAAATAAGAAATTTGGCCACCCATTCAACAATCTGAGCTGAAGAATTTAACTAATCATGTTATTGTCTGTAACACTGTAGACAAGTGAGCAAATGAAAAAGCTCTCCAGATTGCAAAAGGCCAATTCAAGCCAAAATTAAATAGTTTGACCCTTGCTTCAGACCTGAGATAAGATGCAGAAATGTCAGCACTCACCATTGATTAAGCAACTGCTTAGAATTTCTTTATTTCTGCCCTGCTTTCACAGAACACATGCTAGGGAAGTCCACAAAATTGCTAGATCATTTGAAACATGAACATGAACTTAACTTTACATCCTGGTATACTAACCCCAAGTGTCTATCATAAAGGCCAAACTGAGAGTTGAGCCACAGGAGACTGAGGCTATGATTTTCTTCCTGGCCAGTACTAAGAAAAGCACTCATGGTGCTGCATCCAAGGGACAAGGACAGTCAGGTTTCAAACATTTGTTTCTATTGTGGTCGCTGATGGGCTGAGAGCTCTCTGCAGCTCCACTGACTGGATGAGGAAGGAGGAAGCCATTCTCCAACCTTGACCACTTCACCCTGCCCTGTTTCTTAGGAGACGAAAATGATACCACGCTCCAGGTACAGATACGTCCACACGTCTCACAAACCAGATGCCCATTCATTTGTTTTGAACATAGAATATGTGACATATCAGTCAGATTAGACTAGATGGACTGTGGACCAAACATCTTTCAAATCTCAGTGGCTGCATAAAAAACGATGACTTCATGTCCTCTGTAGGGACATGGATGAATCTGGAAACCATCATTCTCAGCATACTGACACAATAACAGAAAACCAAACACCACATGTTCTCACTCATAGGCGGGTGTTGAACAATGAGAACACATGGGCACAGGGAGGGGAACATCACACAATGAGGTATTTCTGGGGGTAGGGAGTTAGGGGACAGACAGCAGGGAGCGGGGAGGTTGGGGAGGGATAACACTTGGAGAAATGCCTGATGTAGGTGATGGGGGGATGGAGACAGGAAATCACCATGGCATGTGTGTACCTATGCAACAATCCTGCACGATCGCACATGTACCCCAAAACTTAAAGTACAATTTAAAAAAAAAATCTCAGTGGCTGCAAACAACAAAGATTGCTTTCTCACAAGCATGTCATGTTTTTCATTATTGTCTTGAGGCTCTACTCATAATAGGACACAATTGATGGAGCAACCAACTGACTGCTCTATGACTCAGGCTCTACACCAAATAACACACTAATTCTTCAATCTTCTGCTCATATTTGCCTGACCAAAGCACACCACTGGAAAATGCCTGAATTTAATCCTGCTCTGTGCATAAAGGAATACGAATCGGAGTACTGGTGAAGAGTCCCATAGCCACTACATTCTTGTGAAAAGTTCTACATACCCCTGCTGCGAGGAGGTCATCAGAAAGACAGAAAAATGAAAGGAAACATGAGTGAAGGGGCTGAGAACAGATTAGAAATGCAGATAGGAGAAAATGTCCTAAGGAGCAATGGAATTTGTGGAGATGAGTGTTAGTCACATGACCTATATTCAGATTTTTGACAGTTTCATACGCACCAGCAATCTCTCTTCTCACCTTCTCCCTACTTTGGCTCATTGACGGATAAAGAGTGACAGGCAGAGAGGGTGATAAGCTGACAAGATAGCACCATGCCTATGTGTGTGTGAATGCATGTGCTGGTATGAAAGAGCTGTCATGCGAAGCAGATTGTTTTATTAATCCTACAAGAAAGTGAACCGGGTTGAGATGTCTGAGAATCAGTGGCTATTGCAAATAGCTCCCATTATGGCACTTGTAGGTGTCCACACCTTGCTCCCACCTGGAGTTGTTTGGCCAAGGAAGAGGGAAATGCTGGCAATTCTGTAGAACATCATCAGTGCACTGAGATATTTGAGTCCAAAAATACATCAGGCCTGAGAACAGATGCTCAGCTCAGACCTGGGAAACAGAAAGGCTGCTGCAGACATAGATACCCCTGCTACACAGAAACCCAAAGTGTATTAAATAATTTTGTAAAAAATTCCAGGGAGCAAAGGATGAGCTATTCTACAAAAGGTGTTGGAAAAACAGGATGTTATTTGGGGTTGGGGGGAAATCCATGTAGATACTCATTGCAGCTCTCCATTCACTGATAAATTCTATCTGGACTGGAGAGATAAGAATTTTAATTAAAGTATAAAAGAAAAACTCAGAAGAAAATATATTTATTTAATGTCTGAATGGGAAGGACTTTTTAAATATAAAGGCTGCAGGAATAGGATTACAAAAAATGATAAATGGATTTGACTACATAAAATTTTTAACTTATTTGTAAAAAAAAAAAAAATCTAAATTAAAAGGTGAGTGTCAGTGTGAGTGGGGTGGGGGATCGGAATTGCCTCTACTGTGATAGCAAAGGATTAATATCTTCAATATATTAAGAGCTAACACAAATCAATAACAAGGAATATGACTAGCTGAGTGTGGTAGTTTACACCTGTAATCCCAGCACTTTAGGAGGCCAAGGTGGATGGATCACTTGAGGCCAGGAGTTCGAGACCAGCCTGACCAACATGGTGAAACCCTATGTCTACTAAAAATACAAAAATTAGCCAGGTGTGGTGGCACACACCTGTAGTCTTAGCTACTTGGAAAGCTGAGGCACGAGAGTCACTCTAACCCAGGTTGCAGTAAGCCAAGATTGTGCCACTGCACTCCAGCCTGGGCGATTGAGCAAGACCCTGTCTCAAAAAAAAAAAAAAAAAAAGAATATGACTAAGAACAAAAATTCGACCTCCACTAATAAAAAAGTTTAAAATAAAATATAAATACCATTTTTATCTACAGAATGAAAAACACATTTGAAACCCATGTTAGGTAACAGGATACAAAGGATCCTGAGAGGCAGGAAACAAAGAAGGTGGGCCCCATGATTTTCCAAGTTACCACCCCAGGAGAGTTTCCAGGTTGTAGCCCAGGGACAGCAGATGCAAGGGGAGACCAGCAAACTCCCTTAATCAAAAAGAATAAGTTGGGAATCTTGGGGGAACCAAGCAGCTAGAATTTATAGAACAGAATAGCAAAGAGGTGAGATGTTCAAAGGGTCCCCCTGATGTATTGAGTAGAGTCCTGGTCAGCACATGAATGTAAGGAAACCCCCTAAGGCTGGGGAAAGACTCACCCTAAAGGATTAGAGGAGTGAGTACCCAGCACTCACACAGCACTAGCAATAATGCTCAATTCCACCAGTTACGCTGCAGAACCTCACCAGGCATTAAATACAATATTCAGAAGGATCTTGTCACAGTGGTGGGCAAAATTAATCCTACATAAGTAGTTCTTAACCTGGGGAAATTTTGCCCCCAGGGGACAGTTGGCAATGTCTAGAGACATTTTTTATTGTCACCAAGTAAGGGGGCTACTAGTGGCATCTAGTGGGTAGAGGCCAGGGATGCTGCTAAATATCCTACAGAAAAGTATTATCTGGTACAAAATGGCAAAAGTACTGAACTCAGAAAATCCTGCCCTAGTCTAAATGCCATTCAGGCCGTGCCCAAGGGCAAGACCTGAAAAGTTTAAACTGTTTCCAAAGTCACTTTTATTCTATAACAAAGTCCAGGAATACTTGTAGGAAGTTGTTAAGGTGCTATCTGTAATATCTGGGATTCAATAAAAAAATTACCAGGTATGCAAAGAAGTAGAAAAATCTAAGCCATAATGAATGAAAAAATTAAGCTATCAAAATTGAACCAGAATTGATACAGATATTATATTTAGCAGAGAAGTACATAAAACATCTATTATAACTTCCATATGTTTAAAAAGTTAAGTAGAGACATGGATAATATGAAAAGGAAATTCAGGTAGGCACAGTGGCTCCTGCGTGTAATCCCAGAACTTAGGAGACCAAGGTAGGAGGATCGCTTGAGTTTAGGAGTTTGAGACCAGCCTGAGCAACATAGCAAGACCTTGTCTCTACTAAAAATCCCCAAAATAACAGCCAGGCATGTTGGCATGCACCTGTAGTCCCAGCTACCAGGGAGGCCGAGGCAAGAGGATTGCGTGAGCCAGGGAAATCACAGCTGCAGTGAACTACAATCATGTCTGTACACTCCGCCCAAGCAAATAAATGATATCCTGACTCTAAATAAATAAACATTAAAAAGAGAGGCAGGCAAATCATCTGAGGTCAACACCAGCCTGGCCAACATGGCAAAACCCTGTCTCTACTAAAATTACAAAACTTAGCAGGGAGTGGTGGCAGGTACCTGTAATCCCAGCTACACAGCTGGCTGAGGCAGGAGAATAATTTGAACCTGGAACCTGTTCTAGAATAGTCCTGGGTGACAGAGCAGGACTCTGTCTCAAAAAGAAAAGAAAAAAATTAAAAAGAAACTCAAATTGAACTACAAGTGAAAAATACTGTGACTTAGATGAAAACTATAGTGGATGGGACTAAAAGCAAAGTAGACTTTGCCAAAAAAAAAAAAGTTAATAAACTTGAAGCAAGTAGCAATATAAGCTAGCCAAAATGAAACATATATAAAAAAAAAAAAAGCAAAACCTAAAAATAACCCTTAGTATCAGTGAGCTGTAATACAATTTCAAGTGACCTCATATGTCTTTAATTGGTGTCTCCAAAGGGGGCAAGAACAGGAAAAAAAAAAAAAAAAAACAGAAGAAACAGGCTAACAATTTTCCAAATTTAACAAGAGCTATAAATCCACAGATTTAAAAAGTTGAATGAGTCCCAGGTAAAATAAACATGAAGAAAACTATACCATAGTGAATCGAAATCAAATTACTTTAAAAAAGTAATAATCAGAAAATTGTAAAAGCAGCCAGTTATGGGGGAAATCAGGTAAAATACAGAGAAACAAAGATGCTGAGGATAGAAGATTTCACATCAAAAAAAATGCATGCAAGTAGACTATGGAGTAACGTCTCTAATGTACCTTTACTCCACTCTTCACCCCCAAAAACTTTTTAACCTAAAATTCTATAACCAGTGAAAGTATCTTTCAAACACGAACATTAAACACAGATTCCTTAAAACATACAAAGGCTAGCTGAATTTGTCACCAGCAGACACACCCAACAAGAAATGTCAAATGAAGTCCTTCAGGCAGAAGAAATGATACCAGATAAAAATATGGATTTACACAAAGGAATAAACAGCACTGAAACTGATAACTGCATAGTGTTCTATAACTTATCTCCAGTGTCTAAAGATCCCAGCCTTCCAGTTCTCCATGAGCTGCAAAGACTGTGTTAGACCATTTGCCAGAGGTGCTGGAAAAACACAGGTCAGTATCATTTAATGTCAAGTCAATTCCTGACCATTCCAATGTGTTAGAAAAAGGAAACACTACAGGTGCTATGATATGATAATAGAAACTATTGGATAGTACATCTTTTCTATAGCAGATGAGCAATATGTTTCATTCAATTTATCATCCTTGTCCTTGTTCAAGAGATTCTTTTTATAAAAATAAGAATAAAAGTATTTTTCAATCTTGAGGCTATAACAAGTCAAATATTTAAAGATTCCTTCGTGGGCAGCCAATCAAAATACTCATCTAGGTTGGATAACTTTAAATAAATCCACAATGTAAGGCTTCATTGAGTCATTCACCAAATAATTCATTCATGTGGCCAATATTGATTGAGTACCTGCTGTGTACTAGGGATTGTGCCAGTACTATAGATACAATAGTAAAAAAGAAAGACATAATCTCTGACCTTTTGGAGCTTGTTTACTTAATATCCTATTGATTTCAGTTTTACCACATTTTTAAAAAGCAAGATGGAAAAATTGTATAACATCTTTAAATGACTCTAATAAATCCCCTCTTTCCTCAAAATTTCACACTACTCTAAACTATTTATGCCTAAATATCCAACACCTCTTTGCCTCCTGACTTTGTGCCTTGTACAAGTATCTACACTCCATGGTTTAGATTAGGGCAGGGAACACAGTTTGGGGAAGAAGTTCTATATAAAACCCAATCAGTCATTTTCACCTTCATCTATAAGAATTTATCTGATCTTTGCTGTGATGAAATTCAGAAGAGCAGATGTCTGGGTTGAGAGATCCAAAGGACACTAGGATACTGGAGATAGACAGACAGAGGGGACAGCCAACAGATGGGAGTATGGAACTAAAGAGAACCATGCAATACCATTCAGAACATAGACATGGGCAAAGATTTTATGAAATAAAATGCCGAAAACAATAGCAACAACAGCAAAAATTGACAAATGAAATCTAATTAAAATAGGAAACTTCTGCACAGCAATAGAAACTATCATCAGAGTGAACAAACTACAGAATGGGAGAAAAAGTTTGCAATCTATCCATCTGACAAAGGTCTAATATGCAGAGTCTACAAGGAATTTAAACAATTTTACAAGAAGAAAACAACCTCATAAGAAAGTGAGCAAAAGACATGAACAGACACTTCTCAAAAGAAGACATTCATGTGGCAAAAATATATATGTATAAAAGAAGCTCAATATCACTGATCATTAAAGAAATGCAAATCAAATTCACAATGAGATATCATCTCACACCAGTCAGAAAGGTGATTATTAGAAAGTCAGTGAACAACAGATGCTGGTGAGGTTTCAGAGAAAAAGGAACATTTTTACACTATTGGTGGGAGTTCAACCATTGTGGAAGACAGTGTGCCAATTCCCCAAAGATCTAGAGACAGAAATACCATTGGACTCAGCAATCTCATTACTGGGTATATACCCCAAAAAAATAGAAATCATTCTGTAATAAAGATTCATGCACATGTATGTTCACTGCAGCACTATTCACAATAACAAAGACATGGATCCAATCTAAATGCCCATCAGTGATAGCCTGGATAAACAAAATGTGGCACATATACACCATGGAATACTATGCAGCCATAAAAAGGATTGAGATTGTTTCCTTTGCAGGGACATGGATAGAGCTGGAAGCCGGTATCCTCAGCAAGCTAACACAGGAACAGAAAACCAAACACATCATGTTATCACATATAAGTGGGAGCTGAACAATGAGAACATATGGACACATGGTGGGGAACAACACACACTGGGTTCTGTCAGTGGAGTGGGGGCCAAGGAAGGGAGAGTGCCGGGCTGAATACCTAGGTGATGGGTTGATCTGTACAGCAAACCACCATGGCACATGCCTACCTGTGTAACAAACCTGCACATCCTGCATATTTACCCCAGAACTTAAAATAAAAGTTGAAGAAAATAAAGAGCCATGATCCTGTTCAATAGCTAGATATGTCCCATGCACAGACTAGTAATGGACCAATACATACATCCACAGCAGCCCAGCGAGTGGTCACCAGGTAGCAGCCAACCTCTCCTCATCATGCCCTTCTGCTGCAGCACTTTCATAGCAATTGCTGAGTCATAATTCTGCCTAGAATTAGTTGCAAATATCTAAGCATTGTTAGCACTATTGTATCAGACACTTATTTATCCCATGTCATTTTCAATTTGTTAAGTTTTTGGCTACCCTAATAAATAGTAAGGCTCTTAAGTACATGAGCTCTGTTTTCCTAGTCATTAAGGGAGGCAGTTTAGTGAAGTGAAAATAACAATGAATTGATCCAAATTTGCCCTCTCTCCTTGTTTTAGGTGTGTAATCCTAGGTAAGCTTCCATTCCTATCTGTAAAATGGAAATGAGAATGCCTTCTTTGCCAGATTGTTATAGGAATTCAATGACATGATAAAAGTAAAGTGTTTTCACAAAATCCCAAGAAGCTTACCACTACTTTTTAGATATAATAAAAACAATAATAATTACCATTTTTGGTATGGTGCCAGCTAGTGTGCTAAATGCTTTAATAACCCTACAAGGTCAGTAGTATTATTATCCTCATTGTCATTTTCAACTGAGAAATCTGAGAGACAGAGAGGTTGAGTAACTTGCCCAAGTAAGATCACACAGTGGGTAAATGGTAAATTATTCTCTTGTTACTTCTCCTGGTATTTTCCTTTGTGCCCAGCAGGGTATATCAAACACAATGCATGCAGTAAGCACATATTATGTGGTTAAACCTATTTATAACATTCACGCAGGAAACAGGACTATCTTTTCTTGTATGAGTTCCCCTGTTGTCACAGGCTTTTACTATGTGCTTAAGTCTAAAGAACATGACTTACCCCAAGGTTTATCAGAATCCTGCAATATTCTGCTCTGTGCCAGAGTATGACCATGCTTACAGCCAGGTGACATTCACTAGGGGCCAACATGGAAATTTTTGGGGCCACGCAGACTTGGTCTGGATTCACAAGCATTGACCTCCCATGCTGGACCATGCTGGCCAGTTCATGTGGGCCCCAAAGTACTCCCTTCACTACAATGACAACACACAGTGTTCATCCTGAGCATAGCTCCTTGCAGGTTTTATTTCTACTTCATCCTGGAGGACAGATTCGTGGTTTCCAAGTTGCAGTGTTTATCACAATCCTAAAAGAAAATGTATCCTATATATTTGCAGGTGAAGGCTGTGGTTCAAAGTCAAATATGAAATGCGCTTCTCATATTTGTATGCAAACTGAAGAGAAACCCAGCTTGTGTTTCCTTCATCTTCCTGTGACTTCTCACACAGGTTTAAAGCAATCTTACTCTATCTCCTGAAATAATCCCCCCAAAATCAAAATTTCAGAGTTTACATTTACAGATGAGGAATCAGAGTTCCAGAGAGGGGGCGTGGCTTGCTTTGGACAAAAGTTGGTGAAATTCTAGTTCTCCTGAGACCCTGTCACACATATTTAGTCCTAACTCAATATCCCTAGTGTCTGGTGGACCCAGGTCCTTAGGGAATACATCTCTTAAGAGGCTGGTGGGATGCAAGTTTACTTCCCCTCACCCGCACCCACCAAGGATTGCAAGCGACCCTGAGGGGAGAAAAGAGGGTATATTAGTCCCTCTCATGCTCCTAATAAAGACATACCTGAGCCCGGGTAATTTATAAAGGAAAGAGGTTTAATTGACTCCAGGCTGGGGAGGCCTCACAATCATGGCAGAAGGCAGAGGAGGAACAACGGCACATCTTACAGGGCAGCAGACAAAGAGAGAGCATGTGCAGAGATACTCCCCTTTATAAAACCATCAGATCTTGTGAGACTTACTATCATCAGAACAGCGCAGGAAAGACCTGCCCCCATGATTCAGTTACCTCCCAATAGGTCTGTCCCACAACATGTGGGGATTATGTGTGCTACAAATTAAGATGAGATTTGGGTGGGGACACAGCCAAAACCATATCAGGGGGCTTCTTGAAATTCTAGTTTTTATTCCCCTGACATTTTCAACCATGTCTACATGAGAATTTGAATACCACACAGAGCTTGAGAGCACAAGATCTCCTTTCCAGCAAATCACACCACTCTGAGTAAGGAGAGCACTGGAGAAGCAAGGATACCAGTGTAGAGCTGGTGTGTCTCCTCACTCATCACAGGTTAGGGAGGCTTGGTCATCTCTTGCCTGTTGTGTCCCCATTTTGAAAGTATTTTAGGAGACTAAAGTAAAGGCATCGGCAGCATTGGGCTTCACTTGGTATCTGGTAAATCTGTCTGCAAGGGCCCCTGGGCATTCTGCTGGGTAGCTGGACCATGAGCTCTGCCTTCTATAATCCCCTCCACCCTGGATTCTTGCAAGAAAGCATTTATTTGCATCAAAGTCTTTCAGTATCAGCTTCTGGCGTGTAGCAAGGAGACTTTATGTTTTTTTTAGACAGGATGTCACTCTGTCACCCAGGCTGGAGTGCTTTGGTGAGATCTCTAGTCACTGCAGCCTCAACCTCCCCAGGCTCAGGTGATCCTCCCACCTTAGCCTCCTGAGTAGTTGGGACTACAGGCATGTGCCACCTATGTAACAAAATTAGCCCAGCTAATTTTTCTATATTTTGTAGAGATGGGGTCTCACTATGCTGCTCAGGCTGGTCTCAAACTCCAGGGCTCAAGCAATCTGCCCATCTCTACCTCCCAAAGTGCTGGGATTACAGGTGTGAGCCACCACACCCTGCCGCAAGGAGCCTTTTAAAGCACACACAACCAAGCCTGTGTCTCACTAGTCCTCCTATTTGTGCCAGGAAGTTCTCAGGGATTCCTGAAATTCCCAGGAAGCCCCAGTGTTCTTGGAGCTTCTGAAGAACAAGGAGAAAACAAAATAAAAATCACTGGTAGCCAATGAGCCAAGTGAAGAGTGTGCAGTTGAAGATGCTGATAAATCTCTCTCTCAGACCCTCAGCTGTCAACCTCATCTACTCCAGCAGCCTCTGCATCCCACTGGTAGGTTTGATTGAATTTGCAGAGCAGACAGACTGCACCAGCTCCATTGTAAAGGAGCTAGTAAAATGATCATGACAGGTGGCATGTTTTACTTGGGAAGAGACAATGAATTTAGACCAGTGAATCTCTTGCAATTATTAACTCAAACATAATAACTTTGAGCATTGGGCAGGAGGAAGGTAGTGAGGGGCAGGGATGAGTCCGTCATTAAGGGGAGGAGGAGAAGGACGTTATCTGCTTTCCCAGGCTTTTACCTCCCAACTCTATAACTGCCTCCTAGATTCTACTCCACAGGTTTCTGTTTTAAATTAGCACTAAATGAAATAGAATTAAAATATGATGAAGTAGCCTTTGGGAGACTCTGCTTCTCATTTAAATACTTGAAAAACATTGCATTTCCAAATTCTGAACACTTTCTGGTTCAAAGCATAATTTAGTTTGAGGATAAGAGTGATTTTTAGAGCTCCTTTTCAGAAAAGAAGAAAGGGTTGCTAAATTTAGCAAGAAACAATGAGGAAAGGTGAAGAGGAAAGTCAACTGCATCTGAGAATAGCTGCTGGCCCCTTGCTTCTGACTCCACATGTGGAAAGGGAGGAATGTGGAGCAGAACTATAACCTTCCTTAGTGGTTGAAGGAGTTCAACAACATAGCTACAGCCTTAGGTTGGGCCTTTCTGGTGCCTTCCAAGTCTGTGATATGTGACCATAAGACCAATTCAAGTTAGATGTGGAGCCAGAAGAGTCCTTAGGGATTGAGGAACCATCTTGTCTGATTTTCTTATTCATTCCACCAACCAGTCTTATTGAAGCTTGGGTTTCTCCACCCTCTCACACTGGCTACTATAATGTTCAAGGCTCCAGGTTGAAAAAAAATAAGAAAAACAAAACTAAAAAATAGTTAGTATAGAAAGAGGAGAAAAAAGAGTAACTTACCAGTAGAGAAATCTGACAAACAGACAAACACAATTCCAGTCAGGCAATCAAGGTCAACATGATAAGATAAAACCATGAGAACTCTAAGAAGTGGAGACTATGTGATCCAACTGAGAAAAAGAAGGCCCTTGACTCAGCCCAAGGTAGACTTTTTTGAGAAATTTGTCATAAAGTATCAAATTTAGAAGCATCACTTGAGGTAATCAATCTTTTTGAGGATACAAACTTCTTTGTATAGGTTGAAAGAATAAAACATCTCCAATGCACACAGACACATTGGTTAACAAGTTAAAAACCCACATAAAACCCTCACTCCGACTGAAGAGTTCCAAGACCACATCTAGAAGAGTGATCACATGAGATGAATCTTCAAATATCAACAGCACTTTGAAGAGAAATTGATAATATACAATTATCAATTATACAGCAGTTGTCTCTATTTCAGTTCCTCCATAACCACAATTATCAATTACCAAAAATATAAGTGATCATTGTTATGGAAGAACTAAATCTTGCATCTGTGAGCAAACAGAGAAGAGTCTCAGCCTGGACTCTTGGAGATTAGTCAAGGGGAAAAGCAAATCCCTCTGGACTCCCTGCATCCAGAAAGCAAGATCCCTCAGAAAGTTCCACAAAGCAAGAATATTCAGCATTCCTAATGACAGGGAAAGGTCAGTGACTTGCTACAAATGAAGCATTGGATTTCCAGTTTAGCTAAACAGCTACAGATGAAAAACAAAGCTTAAACTAAAAAAAATGGTAAGGGACATGAGAGATAATGAAAGAATGAAGAGACACAAATGGTGAAAAAAACTCAACCTCACATAATATGATAATAGACATTTTTTGATAGATCAAACTCAAAGAAACACATTTAAATCATAATTTTCTATCTTTTGAGGGTTCTTATTTAGTTCTGGTGAGGTTTACATTTTTCAGAGGGTAATTTGAAATAGTATAGGCCTTAAAAAGTTTCATACTCTTTACTTCAGTGATTTAACTATCTACAGAAATTTCCTATAATGAAATGATGAGTGTGCACAAAGATTAATATATAAGAATGTTATTGACCATGGTATCTATAGCAGTTCAATAATAGGCAACTGTCCAAAAATAAGGAACAATTGGCTAAGCATTTTTCAATAGGCAGTTGTAGAAGTAAATTATGAGCCATTGAACCACATTAGGCAACCACTAAAATATATGTTAGTAGTTGCCTACTAATTTTCCCTTATGTGATAGAAGAAAGAAACATAAAAAAATATGCTAGTGGGCCAAGGCATGTCCACTCACACCTGCAGTCTGAGCACTTTGAGAGACCAAGGCATGCAGATCACCGTAGCTCAGAAGTTTGAGACCAGCCTGGGCAACATGGCAAAATTCTGTCTCTATAAAAAATACAAAAACTTAGCTTGGTGTGGTGGTACCTTCCTGTAGTGTCAGCTACAGGTGGGAAGCTGAGGTGAGACAATCACTTGAACCTGGAAGGTCAAGACTACAATGAGGCATGATAGCACTACACACATTGCATACTCCATCTTGGGCAACAGAGTGAGACCTTGTCTCAAATATATAAATAATATATTAGCAATAGCTACCTTTGATTGTGCCCTTACTCTGAGATAGAATGGAATGGAGAATGACAAAAGAATCCAATGATATTACAAATGTATGAAACAATCTCACTTAACGGAATATGGGAATAAGGTACTGACTTAAATGACTTTGGAAATAAGTAGAGTCTATAAGACTACAGGTAAAAGGCAATATGCACAAACACCACAATCTAGTTGCTAAAGTTGATTGCTATAAGAGCAGAGGATAACAATTCTGAAATCGCTATCCACGTACACAAGACTTGATTGACAGAATGAACCAATGGTGGATGGTGGACGCCAGGTTTCTCACTGAAGTGTGAGATTACAAATAAGCAAAAGAGGAGCCAGGAATGATCCCTGTGGTAATGGATTAGAATTGGAGACAGCAGTATAAACTCATACTCAAGTCAATACAGATACAGATGGTACATACAGAAATATCTATAGATATGTGTAAACACTGGTTAGAATACACAAATATCATTACTCTTTCAGCTGAGAGGATCTAGAAGCAAAAGCACTCCAGGAGCGACAAGCACACCTAGTGCCCTGTTCTTTGTTTCTAATACAATCTCCAGTAAAAGAAACATGGCTCTTTGGAGAAATGGCTAATTCTAGAAGGGGGGCATATACAAGATGAGCCTGGCATATCTTTTAATGCCATAAGGTAAGACAGTACTAAAAACATTGTAAAAACTAAAAAAAGAAAGAAAAAGAAAACCACTCCGCAATGATGAGGGTATATCAAAAAAGTTCCCAATACTCAGAAGCAGGGACAATTTGAGCATCAAAATAACATAGTATTGGATTCCAGCCCAATGTATAAAATCAATATCAAGTCCATGCTGATATAAGTGATTAAATAAATAAATGAATGTGGAACAAGAGACAAATCTCCCATGAGGTAAAATTTGAACAAATTTATAAAGATACTCAGCTCTCAAGAAAGTGGATAATAACTCCTGCTTATTATATGTGGTCTGCACAAACTGACTTCCTTCTGGAGATCACAGTATAAAAAAAGTAATGTGTGAACATGGACATAAATTGAAAAAAAAAAAGAGAGAAAAAGAAGGAAACTTAGGCCAGTGTCTCATGCCTGTAATTCCAGCACTTTGGAAGGCTGAAGCAGGTAGATCATTTGAGCCCAGGAGTTCAAGACCAGCCTGGGAAACATGGCAAAACTCTATCTCTATAAAAAGTTAGCCAGGCATGGTGGCTCATGCATGTAGTCCCAGTGATTTGGGAGGCTGACATGGGAGACTCACTTGAGCCCAGGAGGTCACAGCTCCAGTGAGCTGTGATCACACCACTGTACTCCAGCCTGGGTGACAGAGTGGGACCCTGTCTCAAAAAATAAGAAAAAGAAAATTAAAAAATAGAAAGAGGAGAAAAAAGAGTAACTTGACAGTAGAGAAACCTGACAAACACAATCTCAGGCCATCAAGGTCAACATCGACAGCGATGAGTCATGTTAACAACATGTACCCTTGATATGCTGTGATGAGAATATCACTTTGCCTCTGTGGTCTTCCCTCCGAAAACCCATAACCCCTGTCTGTCATCAGAAAAATGTAAGAGGAAGGGACATTCTACAAAATACCTGACCAGTATTTCAATCCTTGAAGCTATCAAGGTCATCAAAAACAAAGAAAGTCTGAGGAACTGTCACAACTAATAGGAACCAAATGAGACAGGACTGCTAGATGTATTGTGATGTGTTGGCTGTGATCCAAGAATGGAAAATGGGCATCAGGGACAAAAATGATGCAATATAAATAAAGGCATGGTCTTTAATTAACAATAATATATCAATATTGGCTCATTAACTGTAACAAATGTACCACACTAATATTAACATGGTAGGAGCCGGGAGAAACTGGATGTGGGGACATGGGATCTCTACTGTCTTCACAATAATTCTGTAAACCTAAAACTATTCTATCCTTTCTGCCCGTGGATGCCGCCAAGCAGCATCGTTAAAAGTCTCTCTTCTCCCTGCGATCATGTCTAAGTCAGAGTCTCCTAAAGAGCCGGAACAGCTGAGGAAGCTCTTCATTGGAGGGTTGAGCTTTGAAACAACCGATGAGAGCCTGAGGAGCCATTTTGAGCAATGGGGAACGCTCACAGACTGTGTGGTAATGAGAGATCCAAACACCAAGCGCTCCAGGGGCTTTGGGTTCATCATGTATGCAACTGTGGAGGAGGTGGATGCAGCCATGAATGCAAGGCCACACAAAGTGGATGGAAGAGTTGTGGAACCAAAGAGAGCTGTCTCAAGAGAAGATTCTCAAAGACCAGGTGCCCACTTAACTGTGAAAAAAATATTCATTGGTGGCATTAAAAAAGACACTGAAGAACATCACCTAAGAGATTATTTTGAACAGTATGGAAAAATTGAAGTGATTGAAATCATGACTGACAGAGGCAGTGGCAAGAAAAGGGGCTTTGCCTTTGTAACCTTTGATGACCACGACTCCGTGGATAAGATTGTCATTCAGAAATACCATACTGTGAATGGCACAACTGTGAAGTTAGGAAAGCCTTGTCAAAGCAAGAGATGGCTAGTGGTTCATCCAGCCAAAGAGGTCGAAGTGGTTCTGGAAACTTTGGTGGTGGTCGTGGAGGTGGTTTCAGTGGGAATGACAACTTTGGTCATGGAGGAAACTTCAGTGGTCGTGGTGGCTTTGGTGGCATCTGTGGTAGTGGTGGATATGGTGGCAGTGGGGATGGCTATAATGGATTTGGTAATGATGGAGGCAATTTTGGAGGTGGTGGAAGCTACAATGATTTTGGCAGTTACAACAATCAGTCTTCAAATTTTGGACCCATGAAGGGAGGAAACGTTGGAGGCAGAAGCTCTGGCCCCTATGGTGGTGGTGGCCAATACTTTGCCAAACCATGAAACCAAGGTGGCTATGGCAGTTCCAGTAGCAGCAGTAGCTATGGCAGTGGCAGAAGATTTTAATTAGGAAACAAAGCTTAGCAGGAGAGGAGAGCCAGAGAAGTGACAGGGAAGCTACAGGTTACAACAGATTTGTGAACTCAGCCAAGCACAGTGGTGGCAGGGCCTAGCTGCTGCAAAGAAGACATGATTTAGACAAATACTCATGTGCATGGGCAAAAAACTCGAGGACTGTATTTGTGACTAATTGTATAACAGGTTATTTTAGTTTCTGTTCTGTGGAAAGTGTAAAGCATTCGAACAAAGGGTTTTAATGTAGATTTTTTTCTTTTTCTTTTTTTTCTTGCACCCATGCTGTTGATTGCTAAATGTAATAGTCTGATCGTGATGCTGAATAAATGTCTTTTAAAAAAAACTATTCTAAAATAAAAAGTGTATTAGCAACAACAGCAACAAAAGAAATCATCAATGATAAGTAACGTCCAGGAAGAATGATCAGTAACCATTTAATATGCTATATTTTCATTTTTTTGTTGAAAAAAATGTATAGGAGTCACATCTAGGTTAGAACAAGTGTTACCTCACAAAGGCAGCAATAAACTTATTTGGGCTGAACTCTACCATTTTTCTAGGATCCCCAGAGGGTGAGAAAGTTCATTCTGACCACTTCCCTTCTTTGTTTCTATGCTATGATCATCTCATCAAGCTTGAAAGTAGAGCAGCCTGTCCGATGGGCCATTTCTCCTGCCTGTCTCCCCCATCCCTCCAGCATTTGACTTAGTCCAGCTGAACTACCTCATTCTCCATCATTATTTCAGCTTAGCCAAGAGGAAATTAGCACTAAAACCATTAAATCTTAATTGAGTGTCTTTTATTAGACAGAAAATGGGAATTATCAGGTACTTATCTGTACCCTGATAGAAGACCTTTTAACAGCTATGTAAAATAGTCTCTATGAATCTCTCATCCTGCTTGTTCCATTACTTTGCACCACAGGGTCTGAGCATAAAAGAATTAGGTGTGGTAATAATATTGAAGATGACAATAATGACACATAATGTTTACTGAGCACTGACTATGTGCCAAACACTAAATGTTTTACTTGAATTTTATGTATTTTTTTTAGGTCAGTTGGTTTTTTAATTAAAAATAGTCCAGACTCAGAAGGTACAAGCAGGTAAAACAGTTTTATTTTTCTCCTGCCTAAGACTTTCAGTTACCCAGCCTCATCACACCCCTGGCCAATATGTCAGGCAGATGATATTTTGCAAGTCACCTTGAGATATTAACAAACACCCTCATTTTGATGAAATTGAAAGTCCAGTACAGCTTAGAACTCTCAACCAAATTGAGGCTCCCCCTCCTCCTGAATCCCAGTTCTTATGCAGTCTGAAGAAACCTGTAAAAGGCAAGAGATGAGGTTCTGTAAACTTTACCTTGTCTCCTCCATTATCACCTGCTTCTGGCTGGAGAAGAGGGCAAGGAGGGAGCAGATAAAACTTCACCCCACACATGCTGATGTCAGCTGACATTGTCACATGTCACATGGTGAAACCTCATCTCTACTAAAAATACAAAAAATTAGCTGGGTGTGGTGGTGGGTGCCTGTAATCCCAGCTACTCAGGAGGCTGAGGCAGGAGAATTGCTTGAACCCAGGAAGCATCTGGTGATGGCATATATACAAAGGCTGACTCTTATTCTGTGGAACATCTGGGTGGGCCCCCTTACTGGAGACTTACTAGTGACCAGTACCTGGCACTGCTCCTGTAAGCAGCCCCATGGCATCTCTCCTCAGTTTCTACTTACAACAAAATATCCCACAGGACTCTTCTCCATTAGGAATCACCTCACCCCATTGGGCAGATTTCTAGACATGGGGTCCTCTTAAGATGACTCAAACTCATCTATTTTCCATGTGGCACACTCTAGAAAAACAGTCCAGGAAGCCCTCACTCCCTGCAATTGGTGGGTGCGGACTTGCTCCATGGTAGCCTTCTCTCCCTGCTCAGCCATCAGAAGAAGCTCTGACCAGGAAAGACTGACCCTTCCCGCCAGCCCTCCCTCCTCTGGGCTTAACCCTGGAGGGGCCAGAAAACCAGAAAGTGGGAAGAAAGCACAAAGAATACAGAAGAAATTGTCTCAGTCTGTTCAAACTGCTATCACAGATATACTGGGTGGCTTGTAAACAAAAGAAATCTATCTCTCACAGTTCTAGAGGCTGGGAAGTCCAAGATCAAGACACCTGCAGATTCAGGGTCAGGAAGGGTCCACAACCTCATGCTATCATAGATGGTGCCTTCTCACTGCATCCTCTTATGGTGGAAGAGGCAAGGGCTTTCTCTCAGGCCTCTTCTATAAAGGCACTAATCCCATTCACAACCATCTACATGGGCTCCATCCTCATGACCCAATCACCTGCCAAAGGCTCCACTTTCTAATACCATCACCTTGAGGGTGAGGATCTCAACATATGAATTTGGTGGGGGGCAGAAACATTTGGACCATAGCAGGAAGCAAGTGAGTCAGCCATGCCCTTATCGTCCCAATAACAGGTTTCCAGGCATGTGTCAAAACTGGGCTGAGGTAGGGAAGAAAGAACTTTTCAATTGAATGAGCATTTAAATTTTTGACATTTGCTAATTGGGCTCAACATTTTAATAGTTAAAATAAAACTGAAATTTTTACTATGTGAAAATAAAACCTGAAAGTGACCAGGAACATACTGGTATCAGTATTAACAACAACAAAAGAAATCATTAGTGATAAGTCAGGTCCAGGAAAAAAAATGAATAAGCATTTAATCTGCCATTGTTTCATTTTTAGCTGAAACTAAAGTGCAGCTAAAGGATAGGCTGCTGTTACTCCAGGGATTATAGGTACAAAATCTGTGTTGGTGTGTCCTTCCAGAGAGAGTGAAATCGGCCACATGAAATGTTTTGGTTATATGTTACTATATAACAAATTATCCAAAAATCACTGTCACTTAAAACAAGCAAATTAGGCTAACAGTTTCTGTAGGTCAGGAATTCAAGTGTGGCTTACCTGGATGTTTTAGGTCAAGGTCTTTCTGAGGTTGCAGTCAAGACACTGGGGCTGCTGTTATCTTAAGGCCACCAGGGGCTGGAGCACCTGCTTCCAGTACAACTCACTTAACGGCTTCGGACAAAGGCCTCAGTTCCTTGCCATTGCCAGGGCACCTCAGTACCTTGCCCCTGTAAGGGACTGCTTGAGTGTTTTCACAGCACGGCAGCTGGCCTCCCCTCAGAGGGAGTGATCCAAAAGCAGGATCAAGAGGAAAACCACAATGGGGTTTTTTTAGGTATTCTCAGAATCCACAAATCCACACACCATCACACCCACCATATTCTGTTAGAAGCAACTCATTAAGTCTAACACCATCAAGGGAAAGGAATTAAGCTTCACTCTTTGAAAGGTGGTGTATCAAAGAATTTATGTTTCTCTTAGGTACTTACCTGGATTACACAGCAACCCACTTAATACCCAGCACTTGTTTGCTTACATTTTAATTTCTTGGTTCTATTTTCAAAGATCTTAGTATACCTACATCTCTTTAACAGGTGAACCAATAATAAAGACAAATATGAAAGCTTCCAAATGTTTCATATTTTCAAACAACAACATTCAGTTTAGGAGATGGTGGCTGTTGCTTTGTTTGTGTATTTGTTCTGCACTTATGCTCACAGTAAACAGAAGTATTCTCAAGTGAAAAATATATGGATGTCAATTACAGAAAATTATTTTAATAAAATGTTATATAATACCCTTTATTTTCAGCCACAAGAATTATTTTAATAAAATATAATGTGATATGTTTTCTTTTCAGCTAAAGGACTTTAATCCTTTGAAGAGTGAGAAACAGAGATGTTCCCAAAAATCTGCACCCCAAAATTATTTTCTACTTCCTAGCAGCAAAATGAGAACATTTTAAGATAAAAAATTCCTTTAATATTTTTCTCTTTCGCCAGGACAAAAAGTGACATTTTAATAAAACAGCATCAGTTTGAGAAACTGCTCATGTTTATACAGTGTTAAGTTCTGACATTCAAAATTACTCAGACCCAATATTAGTTTCTCCCTAATGACAACAGTTTAATCAAGGAGGTAATTTTTAATGCAATCTAATGTCCATGCTATCTTTAAAAATTTCCACAAACTTCTCAATCAACTAGCATTCACAGTATAAAACTGAGAACGGGCTGGGCGCGGTGGCTCAAGCCTGTAATCCCAGCACTTTGGGAGGCCGAGGCGGGTGGATCACGAGGTTAAGAGATCGAGACCATCCTGGTCAACATGGTGAAACCCCGTCTCTACTAAAAATATAAAAAATTAGCTGAGCACGGTGGTGCGTGCCTGTAATCCCAGCTACTCAGGAGGCTGAGGCAGAATTGCCTGAACCCAGGAGGCGGAGGTTGCCGTGAGCCGAGATCGCGCCATTGCACTCCAGCCTGGGTAACGAGTGAAACTCCATCTCAAAAAAAAAAAAGAGAACTAAATATAAAATTCTAAGCCCCCAGCTAACTGAATGGGCCCCTTCTTGGCCAAGGGGACCCAGAGAAACTTTAAAAACTGAGTTCTTGGCCATGACAGGACAGGAGGTTGGACACACATTGGTATATCCCTATTTTTGTGGTTTAGAAACAACTGATCAGCATTAGTGTTAAAATCGAGTTCATAAGACTGACGGCATGGACTCTGTGGCACTGAGATACCAAACTGCAAACAGGACCTAAGACGACTTAATCAAGGAATAAGCAACGTACTCCTACACTTAAAGAATAAACTATGTTCTAATTGCCACAGGTTTTTCTTCTTCTATAGAAGCTAAATAATCATGGGCCTTAAGAGAAGAAATATTGAAATAATTGCAGCTCCTCCACCACCAGATGCTAACTCACTGATCCCCTGTTCCACAAGCCATAACTATAGCTTTTATTGGACAAGACCAATTTCAGTAACTCTCCTGATAAGAGGCCAGAGACCATGGACTGGTCCCAGCCAGTTTAAAGAGGCTGTACACTTGAGTGTCTTTATGTCCCTGCTTCACCTTGTGACATATAAGACCTGACTGTAATGCATGTAAATGTTACATCTCCACACCAAAGTGAACATGGGATGCATGAAACATGCCTGTTTGTTCATGTATCAGGCCCCGCTTCATGAATATCCATAGCTTCTCCTATAACCTCTTGAAAATATGTACTAGGCCAGCCCATTTAGTGTAATCCCAGCCCCACACTCCCCTCCCTCAAAGTACCTGCTTCAGGTCTCTGCCAGAGATTACACTTCCAAATCTGTCAGGACAATGGCCACCCTACAGGCTGTAACCCTTTTTGTAATAAAGAAAATCTCCTTTCCAAATTTACAGAACTCAGGATTTTCAACTGACAAAACTTTTGAAATCTACATAGGTTGACAAAACAAGGCAAACAAGAATCCATGCTCACTAAATTGGCTTCAATTTACTTCAATATTATGGAAGTTCTTCCATATATTATTTATATTATCTTCCTTTTATACAATACATTTTAAAAATCACAAGATGAATGAACATGAATCATGATTAAAGACATCAGAAAAACTTCCCTGGGGATATGCCATACACAACTTTGATATTACTGTAGCTTTTGGAAAACTCATTCAAGAAAAAATTGTTTTGATGCCCTCCTTTTTTCAAGTAAAATCAAAATATTCATCATTATGGTGCTCTTAAAAATCTCTTTGTTATCAAAACTAGCATCAACGCATTGCAATACAATGTCATAAAAAGCTCACCTGTCTTTACAATTCATAAATTGAACTTCTAGTTTAAAGATGTGGTTTAAAGTCAGAATATCTTCCTTAATTTCTTGGGAGTGTTCTGAAAGCCACAAACAAAATGAGAATAAGAAATGCAAACTTATCTGTGGTAAAACTGGGCAAAAGAAAACCCCACATCATCAAATAAATGGAAAGGTTGCCAAAAGCAGATTTAAGTGGAGACAGTATGGCAGAAAGTGAAGGGGGAAAAAGGCTGTGACCCTGGATCTCGGACAAACCAGCAAAGTGTATTTCTTGGTAGTGAGAGACAAAGGCAAAATAAAAGTTATTCATTTGCAGCAGTAGGATGAGCGTACACTAGCATCCAGAGCTAGGAAGCAGAGGGTGTTGGACTGCATGAGAAATCACATAGACAGCATATTTACAGGAAGAAGCTTATCTCTTTAGCAATGGGAGAATAACAAAGATAGAATTCGATGAAAACTTTATGGGAGCTATCTCTAAGGGCTGGAAAGAAGTAAAGACTATAACCTCACACAAGAATCCTGGGTCACGGGGAAAATTCCAGCTAGCCCAGAACATAGCCCTAGTTCCTCCCCAACATGAAACTTCTGAAAATGGCTGGTCCAAGGAAAATTCACAACAACCAACTATAAGTAATCAAAAGGAAGCATCACAAGAACTATTCCAAATAGACATGATGGGATTAGGGAGAGAGGAAAAGGAAAAGAAAACAAATGGTAGGCGACGAACATTCACTGACAAGCAGCAGATGAAAAGAGTGATCAAACACTACTGTCAATTTAAAATCCTTGAATCAACTGCCCTTCTGAAGCAACTGCAGTCAAAACATAGTGAAGAGTTCATAAAAAGACAGAAGAAAATAAAGCATGAACTCCCAAATTTCAGAAAAGAATTAAAAGAAAAATCATGACAGAAATAAAAGTTAAAATGACAGAAGCACAAAGTATGATAGATATTGGATAGGATATTGAAGACGGAACTGGGGAAAACAACAAGAAATGGAAATTAACACCCAAACATATTCAAAATATTAAGAAGAAAATTATGGGTACCTAAAAAAAGACCAAGTCTACAGCCATGCCACACTGAACGTGCCTGATCTCATCTAAAAGAAATCAAGAGAAAAACATAAAATAATTAAGTAAAGCAAATTATTCCCAAAAATAAAAGATATGTTAAATTTACATATTAAATGGACATCACATCCCAGCAGAAGTGACCCAGTGTTTCGACAGCAAGACATACTCTGAACTTGCTGTATTTCAAAAATAATGAAATACTTTAGAAAACAAACTAAGTTATCAAATCATTTATACGAGAAAAAATATTCTAACTATCCTTGGACTTCTTCACAGCAATATTCAATTCTCAGAAATTCTGGAAGAACTTCAAAATCCTCAAAGAAAAAAGAATGTGACCCATGAATTTTGTAGACAGACTGTCAAACATAAAGGCAACAGTCACAGAGCTACTATAAACAATGAACTCAGAATACTGTTTTTATAATAAGCGTTCTTGAAGAGTATATTTTAGAAAAAAAAACCTTAACCATGAGATGACTAGTTAAATAGACAGAGATGTAAGAGAACTAATGGTAGAATTATAACTAAAAATGTATAAAATAAAAAAGCAGTAGAACAAAAATTAAATGCCATAAGCCTTGATGATGTAGACATTATATATTTTACAAAAATTGAAAGACAAAAGAAAAACAATGTGAGAGGCAGTGTAAGCTCATAGATTCAAAAAAAGAGTAACAGATATAATGACTGAGCTTGACGGGCTTATAGAAACAAAGAAATAGCCAGAATATCCTCAAGCATTTGGAAATTAAACAACATACATGTAAATAACTCATGAGTCAAAGAGGAAATTACAAGGATGCACATTTAATTGGACAAAAAATGAAGGTACAACATATCAAAGTTTGTGGGACACAACTAAAATAATAGAACTGAGACTAAATATGTCTGCCATATTAATAAATATAAATGGGAAAACTTACTTTTAAAAAGAAGCTGTTCAAGTCCAGTTTCTGCATGGTGGCTCACTCACGTAGTCCCAGAACTTTGGGAGGCCAAGGCAGGAGGATCACTTGAGCCTAAGAGTTCCAGACCAAGCTGGGCAATATGGTGAGACCCTGTTGCTACAAGAAATGCAAAGGCATCTGTTGGTGTGCATCTGTGGTCCCAGCTACTTGGGAAGATGAAGTGAAAAGGTTGCTTGCACCTGGGAGGTTGAGGCTGCAGTAAGCTATGATCATGCCACTGCACTCCAGCCTGGGAAACAAAGCAAGCCCTGTCTCAAAAAAAAAAAAGAGAAATCCAAAGCAAACCTTAACTCTATGTCCTATACTAACACACACCTAAACAAAGTGACTCTGAAAATTTGAAAATTAAAGGATAAACAAATCACCAAGAAAATGCAAAAGTAGAAGACAATTTCAATTTTGTACAAGACTGAAAGCAAGATTAAATTTGTGGCAAAAGTCCTAACAGAATAAGAGAGCAATCTGAAAAGAAGATACAATCATTTCTGTTATTTATGCACCAAAAAACATATTCATAGAGCATATATATTACATATTTTATAAATATGTTTATTCATAGAACAAATATTTATAAAGCATAAACTGATATCCAAGTGTCTCAAAAACTTCATGGGTTGTCTAAATATTTGATCACTTTTAGGTTGACAGACATACCCATATGAAATACGCTTCCCTATCTAGAATTAATTACAGGTGCTATGAGAAAGTCACAAGATCATATCAATAAACTTTTTAGGAGCCATTTTCTGCAGATGAAAGGATCTGCTGAGTCTCCATTAGATGAAATTCATAGGTTCTTACATATAATATTTTTATCATCATTTGTTTAAATATTCTAAAATTTTGGTTTTGATTTCAAAGATTTCAGTCAAAAGTTATTTGCATTTTGTTTTGTTTTGTATTTGAGACAGAGTCTTGCACTGTGGCAAGTGTGGTGGCACAATCTTGGCCCCCTACAATCTCTGCCTCCTGGGTTCAAGCAATTCTCCTGCCTCAGCCTCCCATGTAGCTGGGACTACAGGCTTGTGCTGCCACACCCAGTTAATTTTTTTGTATTTTTAGTAGAAACAGGATTTCACCATGTTGACCTGGATGGTCTGGATCTCCTGACCTCGTGATCCACCCACCTCAGTCTCCCAGAGTGCTGGGATTACAGGTGTGAGCCACTGTGCCTGGCCAGTCAAAAGTTCTTTAACAGATCATTTAAATTTTCTGATTGATGGAGGCTTTTTATTTTCAGCCTTTATTTTAATTATGTACCAGAATTATTGCATTTTGATAAGTAGATGTTTTCATACTATTTCTTCTTATAGAACTTACTGAAATAAATCATTAAAAGTGCTGCCAGCCAGGATTAAGACTATAATTATTTAAGATGTCAAAGACTTTTGGCCTCCTCCAATTTCTACTGGTAGGAGTAGGCTAAAATAGCATATTCATTAATGCTTGCTTCAGAAGTGGCTAAGTAATATGAGGATAAAGGAAGAACTTTCCAGCCAGCAGTCAAGAGCCATGGGAAACAATAAAATGGGAACATATTCCCAGGGGACAAAACGTAAGCTAATAAGAAAAGACACTCTACTCCCAAGATAGGGGAACCAGACAATATTTGCCCATAGGATTTGAGGATTGCTACAGACCAGTGATGACCACACACTTCCTCAGCATCCTCTTTCGAATGGGTATACCTTTGGAAGTTAGCCTGTCCCTGCTCTATCATTGCATGTTAGAAAAGTAAGAGGAAATAATTTCTTTAAATTCATAGTTCTTTCAGTCAAGGGAACCGACTTGGAAACTAATATAAATTAAATCCCAGATATCATAATTGTATGAGACATTGGCATGATTTTTGTAAGACTGAGTATATTTTCTAAATGGGAGGTATGTAAAAATAAATAAATAAAAGAGTGGAACTGTGGTAGAATAAATTGTTGTCTTTCATTCTTTATGCCCACTCAGAATTAGAATTATAATTACACACACACACACACACACACACACACACACACATAAAATTAGCCACTTCCATTGATGTAACCTTATAGTAATACCAACTATATTGGGCAGAGTGTATTTTCTCACATTGTTAATGTTGATTTTAACCATAGAACTTGTCCTGGAAATGAAATATGGACATAAATGACAGTATGCAAGTACCAACCTGGATGACTCAAGAGGTATCAGCTGTCCATTTGTCCTCTTGTGCTACTGCCATTCATCTTTTCTTTTAGAGCATGAAAAAAGAAAAATTTCTAAACATTTTTAATGAAGTAATATTAACACCCAAATTCAGCAAAGATTAAATAGAAAAGTACAGATCAAACTTTTATATGAATAGAAAAAGCTTTAATAAAATATTAACAGATAATACCCAGCTATAGGGATGCCGCCGAAGCAGCATCGTTAAAGTCTCTCTTCTCCCTGCGATCATGTCTAAGTCAGAGTCTCCTAAAGAGCCGGAACAGCTGAGGAAGCTCTTCATTGGAGGGTTGAGCTTTGAAACAACCGATGAGAGCCTGAGGAGCCATTTTGAGCAATGGGGAACACTCACAGACTGTGTGGTAATGAGAGATCCAAACACCAAGCGCTCCAGGGGCTTTGGGTTCATCACGTATGCAACTGTGGAGGAGGTGGATGCAGCCATGAATGCAAGGCCACACAAAGTGGATGGAAGAGTTGTGGAACCAAAGAGAGCTGTCTCAAGAGAAGATTCTCAAAGACCAGGTGCCCACTTAACTACAAAAAAAATATTCATTGGTGGCATTAAAAAAGACACTGAAGAACATCACCTAAGAGATTATTTTGAACAGTATGGAAAAATTGAAGTGATTGAAATCATGACTGACAGAGGCAGTGGCAAGAAAAGGGGCTTTGCCTTTGTAACCTTTGATGACCATGACTCCGTGGATAAGATTGTCATTCAGAAATACCATATTGTAAATGGCCACAGCTGTGAAATTAGGAAAGCTCTGTCAAAGCAAGAGATGGCTAGTGGTTCATCCAGCCAAAGAGGTCGAAGTAGTTCTGGAAACTTTGGTGGTGGTCGTGGAGGTGGTTTCGGTGGGAATGACAACTTTGGTTGTGGAGGAAACTTCAGTGGTCATGGTGGCTTTGGTGGCAGCCATGGTGGTGGTGAATATGGTGGCAGTGGGGATGGCTATAATGGATTTGGTAATGATGGAGGCAATTTTGGAGGTGATGGAAGCTACAATGATTTTGGCAGTTACAACAGTCTTCAAATTTTGGACCCATGAAGGGAGGAAACGTTGGAGGCAGCAGCTCTGGCCCCTATGGTGGTGGCGGCCAATACTTTGCCAAACCATGAAACCAAGGTGGCTATGGCAGTGGCAGAAGATTTTAATTAGGAAACAAAGCTTAGCAGGAGAGGAGAGCCAGAGAAGTGACAGGGAAGCTACAGGTTACAACAGATTTGTGAACTCAGCCAAGCACAGTGGTGGCAGGGCCTAGCTGCTGCAAAGAAGACATGATTTAGACAAATACTCATGTGCATGGGCAAAAAACTCGAGGACTGTATTTGTGACTAATTGTATAACAGGTTATTTTAGTTTCTGTTCTGTGGAAAGTGTAAAGCATTCGAACAAAGGGTTTTAATGTAGATTTTTTTCTTTTTCTTTTTTTTCTTGCACCCATGCTGTTGATTGCTAAATGTAATAGTCTGATCATGATGCTGAATAAATGTCTTTTTTTTTTAATGTGCTGTGTAAAGTTAGTCTACTCTGAAGTCATCTTGGTAAATTTCCCCAACAGTGTGAAGTTAGAATTTCTTCGGGGTGATGCCAGGTTCTATTTGGAATTTATATACAACATGCTTGGGTGGAGAAGCCAATGTCTTCAGAAACCTTGGGGTAGTTGAACTAATAGTTACTGTTGTGACCTGAAGTTCACGATTAAAAGGGATTGCCCAAGCAAAATCATGGAATTATTGGTTCTAAAGATGATTGTTGGCACATCCTATGCAATATATCTAAATTGAATAATTGTGCCAGATAAAATTATAGATGGGAATGAAGCTTGTGTATCATCCATTATCATATGTAATCAATAAAGGATTTAATTCTCTTGGAAAAATAATATCCAGCTATAATAGGATAACACATCTGACTTAGTGAACTTTATCCTAGAAATAAAAAATTTATCAATAATAATATTATTAAGGCTTCACCATATATTCTAAGAATAAAAATAATATAATTATATAGTATAATTTCCATGAGTGATACTGAAATTGTGTTTAATAAATTCAATATACATTTCTTAGTCAAGATTCTTAAGAGAAACAGATGAATACTCCTTTAATATGATAAAATAAATCTTTCTCAATCCAAATCTAACCTCACACTTAAGAAATACATTTAAAATCAAGAATAAAACTTGAATGTCCATTATCAGTGCTTTTGTTGTTGTTGTTCCAAATATAATATGTATGAACACTGTTATATATATATATATATATATCATGAGTATAAATATGAATTGCACTTGGATATATACTTAGAAGTAGAATTTCTGTATCATAGAGTTATTGATGGTTCCATTTTATAAGACAATGACTGTTTTCCAAAAGGATGACACCAAATTATTCCCTTACACCAGCTAATTGATGGGAGAACTTATTGACCTATATTCTCACATACATTTGATAACCTCAAATGTCTTTATTTCTACTATAGGCTGTTATTTTAGAACAAAAGAAAATAGCATTAATTACACACTATGTGCCAGCAGTTTCACATGTGCTATCATCCCATTCTAACTCTGTGTTATAATAATTCTCATTTTACAGATGAATTTTGTTCAAAGTCATAAAGCTCCCCCAGCAGGCAGCCCTTCTTCCAAATCTAGTAGAGAAGTGAAAGTTTATAATTGCTGTGGAGCAGCCCATCGAGGAAAGTAGAAGGTAGTAAAGAGATACTCCCAAGTCACATACAAAATGTGTTGTTCTGTTAAAGCAAAATAAGTAGGAAGCAATTAGCCTAAGACTGTGTACTTTTAGTTCCTATATAACACCACAACCTAACTTGTACAGAAACAAACCAAACGTGGTTTATTTTTTTGTAACTCATACCCGAATTTCATCCAATCACAAATAGCTGAGTTTCAGCCAATCACAGGCAGTCAGCTGATCAGATCATGCCTAAATGAGGCAAATGCCTTTTAAGGCAAATGTCTAACTATAACCAGTCAGGTCAGTTCTCTACTTTGCTACCATGTTCAGCCTATAAAAGCCTACTGCTCATGCTTCTGTGCCGAACTCTCTGAACCTCTTCTGATTCTGAGTGCTGCCCAATTCATGAATCATTCTTTGCTCAAATAAACCACTAAATATAATTTGTCTAAAGTTTTTCTTTTAACATTTTGATGTCAGAAGAAGAATGCAGAAGAGACTTCCAATGACCCCCAGGAGCATTGAGTGATGAAGCAAAGGTACCCCCCAGGCCCACTGTTTCCATCACACTCTCATCATAACTGGAGGTTGTAGGTAAGTCTCCTCCAAATTCAAGCTCTGCGAATTTGCATTTTGAGCTCTTCAACTTTTTTGAGTAATTATTTTGCTAGAGTTTAGGATAGTATTAGAGCCAATAAATCACTGTACTGGGTGGAGTTAGAGGCCTCAGGTAGGTACCTTTTGAAAATGGATTCCTCCAAATGTAAGCAATCTGGAAATCCAGGCATCTGTGACTCCAATTTCTGAGATATCAATTAACTTTATGTACCAAATTTGTGGGCCCAGAACCAGTGTATTTTTGGAAAAATGGGTTTAGCATTACTAAAGATAACTTGAAATTACAGTAGCCACAGTGGAGAAGTTTTAATTGTGAGGAGCATTTGAAAAGAAAGAATCCAAAACATTTCAAAAACAATGGACTGTATTTTTGATTGGCATGCACAGGTTTCTAACAGATTAAATGAACCAGAAGCTGCCTTTCCAAAAGACTCCTTACAAAAGCAAAATGAGAAATATTAAAACTCTTTTGCACAAATATTAGTAAAACACTTCAGTCATCAGAATGGATAATCTTGTTCCATTTTTTCTTGGCCAGAGAAAAACAATTTGGATACAGATATTTTTAAAAAGTTAGTAAACTTTGTCTTATAGTACCTGACATATGGCTAAAATTTAAAATAAAAGCTTTAAGATCTGCCTTGGTCTGTATGCTTATTTATGTCTGTCTATAGGAATGTACGTGTGACATTTTTCTACCTCTGGATAGTATTGACAAAATTAATTTGTAAAAGAGCTCTATTATAATTGCTTAATTTAAAAAAAAAACTCTTATATTGTTAACTATTCCTTAAATGTTCAGAAAGGTAGAAACTAACCTAAAATGTTTTTCAAGTTCATGTGATCTGGGAGAATTTTCAGTAAATAAAAGTTTGTTAAAGCTTGTTGGTTTGATAAAAATAGGCATGTCTTTAGAGTCATCAGCATTAAATACAGATGTACAACTTTTTCTACCTAAGTTTACTAGGTAGAAAATAATAAGCTCATATTACCCCTATAAAAAATGTGTCAGTAAGAAAAATAGTTTGGCCAGGCGCATTGGCTCACACCTATAATCCCAGCACTTTGGGAGGCAGAGGTGGGTGGACTGCCTGAGGTCAGGAGTTTGAGACTATCCTGGCTAACATAGTAAAACCCTGTCTCTACTAAAAATACAAAAGTGAGCTGGGTGTGGTGGCACACACATGTAGTCCCAGCTACTTGGGAGGCTGAGGCAGGAGAATTGTTTGAACCCAGGAGACAGAGGTTGCAGTGAGTCAAGATAGTGCCACTGTACTCCAGCCTGGGCAACAAAGCAAGACTCCATCTTTAAAAAAAGAACATAAAGAAAAAAAAGGCAAAGGAAAGAAAAATAAGATAATGGCTGTTTATTATCTCATTTTCATAACATTTGAGCACAATTGTTTTTTAAGTGAGTTAAATAGATATAATTGAGATAAAATTCCTGTATAAAATATGTCCTCCCTATACAGGGAGGTTTTAACATTCTTATCATCAATTAAGTGGAGGCTGAGGGAAATCTGGACAAACAATGATTTAATTCTCAGGCCTAGCCAAAAACCAAAAGACAGATAAAATTTCATCTCCCTATAGCTTCTTAATACACAAAAACTAAAGATAGCTGGGCCTGTTAATAAACATGTCCTGTGCCACAATCAAAAATTGTACCACGAAGAAACAGATGCTTCTAGAATTATAAAATGATGTTAAATTACAAAATGCTGGCATGTTGCAGGCAGTTCACAATTGCTTGCTTCCTTATTTTCATTGTAAATTAGCAGTTAAAACCTCTAGTTAATATATGTAACTAAAATTACTAGAAATAAGGGAAACATCATATGCCAGTATACAAGGAAGATAAGGTGTGGTTTTTGTAAGGTAAGCTATGAAGTATGTGTTCTGTCTTGTTAAGGGAAAAGGAGAGTAATTTTTATCCTAAAATAGAATGACTGGTTGTTCCATGAGGAGAAAGAGGAAAAGTGTAGGACAAAAACTAAATGGATACAATACAGTTGTAGAATTGTGAAAGAGGAATCTTAGTAAAGCAATTTTATGTGTAATAAGCTGGCTAAAAATTAAAGAGAATTTTATATATGTACTTTAGGTTCTAGGTTACATGTGCAGATCATGCAGAATTGTTACATAGGTACATAATGGCAATGTGGTTTGTTATATCTGGCATTTCTCCCCAGGTTATCCCCCACTCAACCTTCCCACCCCCCTGCTGTTCCTCCCCTGCCCCTGCCAACAGACCCCAGTGTGTGATGCTCCCCTCCCTGCATCCATGTGTTCTCATTGTTCAACACCCACCTATGAGTGAGAACATATGATGTTTGATTTTCCATTCTTGTGTCAGTTTGCTGAGAATGATGGCTTCCAGATTCATCCATGTCCCTACAAAGGACAAAAACTAATCATTTTTCATGGCTGCATAGTATTCCATGGTGTATATGTGCCACATTTTCCTTGTTTAGTGTGTCATTGATGGGCATTTGGGTTGGTTGCAGGTCCTTGCTATTGTAAATAGTGCCACAATGAACATATGTGTGCATGTGTCTTTATAATAGAATGATTTATAATCCTTTGGTTATATAACCAGAAATGGGATTGCTGGGTCAAATGGAATTTCTATTTCTAGGTCCTTGAGAAAGTGGAACATTGTCTTCCACAATGGTTGAACTAATTACACTCCCACCAACAGTGTAAGAGTGTTCCTCTTTCTCCACATCCTCTCCAGCATCTGTTGTCTCCAGATTTTAATGACTGCCATTCTAACTGGCATGAGATGGTATCTCAATGTGGTCTTGATTTGCATTTCTCTAATGACCAGGGATGATGAGCATTTTTTCATATGTTTCTTGGCCTCATATATGTCTTCTTTTGAAAAGTGTCTGTATATAGCCTTCGCCCACTTTTGGATGGGTTTGTGTGTTTGTTTCTTGTAAATTTGTTTTAGTTCTTTGTAGATTCTGGATATTAGCCCTTTGTCAAATAGGTAGATTGCAAAAATTTTTTCCCATTCTGTTGGTTGCCGGTTCACTCTAACGATTGTATCTTTTGCTGTACAGAAGCTCTGGAGTTTAATTAGATTCCATTTGTCTATTTTGGTTTTTGTTGCCAATGCTTTTGGTGTTTTAGTCATGAAGTCCTTGCCTATGCCTATGTCCTGAATGGTTTTGCCTAGGTTTTCTTCTAGGGTTTTTATGGTATTAGGTCTTATGTTTAAGTCTTTAACCCATCTGGAGTTAATTTTAGTGTAAGGTGTCAGGAAGGGGTCCAGTATCTGCTTTCTGCACATGGCTATCCAGTTTTCCCAACACCATTTATTAAACAGGAAATCCTTTCCCCATTTCTTGTTTTTGTCAGGTTTGTCAAAGATCACATGGGTGTTCAAAGATCACATGGTTGTAGATATGTGGCATTGCCTCTGAAGCCTCTGTTCTGTTTCATTGATCTTTATCTCTGTTTTGGTAGCAGTACCATGCTGTTTTGATTACTGTAGCCTTGTAGTATAGTTTGAAGTCAGGTAGCATGATGCCTCCAGCTTTGTTCTTTCTGTTTAGGATTGTCTTGGCTATGTGGGCTCTCTTTTGGTCCATATGAAGTTTAAGGTGGTTTTTTCCAGTTCTGTGAAGGTCATTGGTAGCTTGATGGAGATAGCATTGAATTTATAAATTACTTTGGACAGTATGGCCATTTTCACAATATCAATTCTTCCTAACCATGAGCATGGAATAGTTCTCCATCTGTTTGTGTCCTCTCTTGTTTCCTTGAGCAGTGGTTTGTAGTTCTCCTTGAAGAGGTCCTTTACATCCTTTGTTAGTTGTATTCTTAGGTATTTTATTCTCTTTCTAGCAATTTTAAGTGGGAGTTTGCTAATGATTTGGCTGTTAGTCTGTTACTGGTGTTAGGAATGCTTGTGATTTCTGCAAATTGATTTTGTATCCTTAGACTGCTGAAGTTGCTTATCAGTTTAAATAGATTTTGGGCTGAGATGACAGGGTTTTCTAAATATACAATCATGTCTGCAAATAGAGACAATTTTACTTCCTTGTTTCCTAATTGAATACCCTTTATTTTTTTTTCTTGCCTAATTGCTCTGGCTAGAACTTCCAATACTATATTGAACAGGAGTGGTTAGAAAGGGCATCCTTGTCTCGTGCCATATTTCAAAGGGAATCCTTCCAGTTTTTGCCCATTCAGTATGATACTGGCTGTTGGTTTGTCATAAATAGCTTTTATTATTTTGAGATGTGTTCCTTTGATATCTAGTTTATTGAAAGTTTTTAGCATAAAGGGCTGTTGAATTTTGTCAAAGGCCTTCTCAGCATCTATTGAGATAATCATGTGGTTTTTGTCTTTGGTTCTGTTTATGTGGTGGATTACATTTATAGACTTGCATATATTGAAGCAGCCTTGCATCCCCAGGAAGAAGCCTACTTGATTATTATGGATAAGCTTTTTGATGTGCTGTTACAATTGGTTTGCCAGTATTTTATTGAATATTTTTGCATATATGTTCATCATGGATATTGGCCTGAAGTTTTCTTTTTTGTTGAGTCTCTGCTAGGTTTTGGTATCAGAAAGATGTTGGTCTCATAAAATGATTTGGTTAGGATTCCCTCTTTTTGGATTATTTGGAATAGTTTCAGAAGAAATGGTACCAGCTCCTCTTTGTATATCTGGTAGAATTCAGCTGTGAACCTGTCTGGACCTGAATATTTTTGGTTGGTAGGCTATTAGTCAACTTCAGCCCTTGTTATTGGTCTGTTCAAGGTTTCAACTTCTTCCTAGTTTAGGCTTGGGAGGGTACAAGTGTCCAGGAATTTATCCATTTCTTCCAAGTTTACTGCTTTATGTGCATAGAGTTGTTTGTAGTAATCTCTGATGGTAGTTTGTATTTCTGTGGAATCGGTGGTGATATCCCCTTTATCATTTTTTATTGCATCTATTTGATTCTTCTCCCTTTTCTTTTTTATTAATCTGGCTAGCAATCTATTTTGTTGATCTTTTGTTCCTGGATTAATTGATTTTTTGAAGGTTTTTGTGTGTATGTGTCTCTATCTCCTTCCGTTCTGCTCTGATCTTAGTTATTTGTTGTCTTCTGCTAGGTTTTGAGTTTTTTTTTTTATCTTGCTCCTCTAGCTCTTTCAATTTGGATGACAGGGTGTCGATTTTATATCTTTCCTTGCTTCTCATGTGGACACTTATTGCCATAAATTTCCCTCTGGACACTGCTTTAAATGTGTCCCATAGGATCCAGTAAGTTGTATCTTCATTCTCATTGGTTTCAAATAACATCTTTATTTCTGCCTTCATTTCTTTGTTTATCCATTAGCATTAATACCAAAAGTACACTGATGCAAATGTAGAATTTGGAACTTTCTGTCAAAACAATAAGCTTTCTTGGAGTATTGGTCTGTTCTTTATAAAAAATTATGAAGAGAGAGAGATCTAAGATGGCCGATTAACAGCAGCTCAGGATTGCAGCTCCCACTGAAAGCACAGAGAATGAGTGGATGCCACACTCCCAGATGAATTTTTGTTGCCCACAGACCAGGAGATTCCCAGCGGAGGAGCCCCACGGGTCACCAGCATGACTCTTTGGGCCAGTGCAGCTGTTTTGCCAGCACTCCAGCACGGCGGTCCCCAGTGCAGAGTATACAGGACTGGGTGCCCTTTTAGTTGGCATTTGGAACTCTGGGAAAGCAGAGTCACCCATTCAGCTGATTGAAAAGGGGACTGAAACAGGGAGCCAGACAAGGAGGTTCCCAGGCAAAAAAGTGCCACGAATCTCAATGCCACTGTTTCAGCTGGCACAGTGGGTTGCTGCAAGGGAAATTACACAGATTCCAGTGCCCTATCAACAGGTGACTGAAACTCCTGGGAGAGAATCGACCATTCAACAACAACAAAAAAAGGGTTCTGAGACAGGGAGCCAGGTGATCAGGCTCAGCTGGTCCCACCCCCACAAAAAAAACAGCAATTGGAAATGCTGAGGATTGAGAATTTCACAGCAAGCACAGCTGAACCTGAGAAGGTCCAGCTCTGTGGAGGAGGAGCGTCCACCAAAGGAAAACTAAGAAACAGAAAAAACTTCATCACCAACAAGCTGGACATCCACTCAGAGACCCAATCTGAAAGTCAACAATTACAAAGATGATAGGTGGATAAATCCACAAAGATGGAAAGAAACCAGTGCAAAAAGGGTGAAAACACCCAAAATCAGAATGCCACTCCTCCTACAGGGGATTGCAGCTCCTCATCAGCAAGGGAACAAGGCCTGATGGAGAATGAGTGTGACGAATTGACAGAATCAGGCTTCAGAAGGTGGATAATAAGAAACTTCTGTGAGCTAAAAGAACATGTTCTAACCCAATGCAAAGAAACTAAGAACCTTGAAAACAGGTTTGACGAAATGCTAATGAGAATAGACAATTTAGAGATGAATATAAGTGAATTAATGGAGCTGAAAAACACAACACAAGAACTTCGTGAAGTATGCACAAGTTTTAACAGTCAAATTGATCAAGCAGAAGAAAAGATATCTCTATGCACATAAACTAGTAAATCAGGAAGAAATGGATAAATTCCTGGACACCTGTGTCCTCCCAAGCCTAAACCAGGAGGAAGCCAAAACTATGAATAGACCAATAACAAGGTCTGAAGTTGAGGGAGCAATTAAGAGCCTACCACACAAAAAAAGCCCTGGTCCAGATGGGTTCACAGCTGAATTCTACCAGACACACAAAGAGGAGCTGGTACCATCCCTTCTGAAACTATTCCAAATAATCCAAAAAGAGGGAACCCTTCCCAAATGATTTTATGAGACCAACATCATCCTGATACCAAAACCCAGCAGAGACTCAACAAGAAAAGAAAACTTCAGGCCAATATCCATAATGAACATATATGCAAAAATCAATAAAATACTGGCAAAACGATTGCAACAGCACATTAAAAAACTTATCCATCATGATCAAGTAGGATTCATCCTGGGCATGCAAGGCTGGTTCAACATACGCAAGTCTATAAACATCATCCACCACATTAACAGAACCAAAAACAAAAACCACATGATTATCTCAATTGACGCAGAGAAGGCATTTGACAAAATTCAGCAGCCCTTTATGCTAAAAACTCTCAATAAACTCAGTATTGATGGAACATATCTCAAAGTAATAAAAGCTATTTATGACAAACCAACAGCCAATATCATACTGAATGGGCAAAAACTGGAAGCATTCCCTTTGAAATCTGGCACAAGACAAGGATGCCCTCTCTCACCACTCCTATTCAACATAGTACTGGAAGTTCTAGCCAAAACAATCAGGCAAGAAAAAGAAATAAAGGGTATTCGAATAGGAAAGGAGGAAGCCAAATTGTCTCTATTCGCAGACGACATGATAGTATACCTAGAAAACCCCATCACCTCAGCCCAAAAACTCCTGAAACTGATAAGCAACTTCAGCAAAGTCTCAGGATATAAAATCAATGTGAAAAAATCACAAGCATTCCTATACACCAATAACAGACTTAAAGAGAACCAAATCAAGAACGAACTGCCATTCACAATTGCTACAAAGAGAATAAAATACCTAGGAATACAACTTACAAGGAACATAAGAAACATCTTCAAGGAAAACTACAAACCACTGCTCAATGAAATAAGAGAGGACACAAACAGATGGAGAAACATTCCATGTTGATGGTTAGGAAGAATCAATATCGTGAAAATGGCTATACTGCCCAAAGTAATTTACACAATCAATGTTATCCCCATCAAGATACCATTGAATTTCCTCACAGAACTGGAAAAAACCACCATGAACTTCATATGGAACCAAAAGAGAGCCCGCATAGCCAAGTCAATTCTAAGCAAAAAGAACACAGCGGGAGGCATCACACTACCAGACTTCAAACTATACTACAATGCTACAGTAATCAAAACAGCATGGTACTGGTACCAAAACAGAGATATAGACCAATGGAACAGAACAGAGGCATCAGAGGCCAATCAACGTATCTACAACCATATAATCTTTGATAAATCAGACAAAAACAAGAAGCAATGGAGAAAGGATTCCCTGTTTAACAAATGTTGTTGGGAAAACTGGCTAGCCATGTGCAGAAAGCAGAAACTAGACCCCTTCCTGACACCTTACACTAAAATTAACTCCAGATGGATTAAAGACTTAAACATAAGACCTGGCACCATAAAAACCCTAGAAGAAAATCTAGGCAAAACCATTCAGGACATAGGAGTAGGCAAGGACTTCATGACTAAAACACCAAAAGCATTGGCAACAAAAGCCCAAATAGACAAATGGGACCTAATCAAACTCCACAGCTTTTGCACGGCAAAAGAAACAGTCACTAGAGTGAATCGGCAACCAACAGATTGGGAAAAAATCTTTGCAGTTTACCCAACTGACAAAGGGCTGATATCCAGCATTTACAAAGAACTCAAACAGATTTACAGGAAAAAAAACAAACAAGCCCATTCAAAAATGGGCAGAGGACATGAACAGACACTTTACAAAAGAAGACATACATGAGGCCAACAAACATATGAAAAAATGCTCATCATCACTGGTCATTAGAGAGATGCAAATCAAAACCACATTGAGATACCATCTCACGCCAGTTAGAGTGGCAATCATTAAAAAATCTGGAGACAACAGATGCTGGAGAGGATGTGGAGAAAGAGGAACACTCTTACACTGTTGGTGGGAGTGTAAATTAGTTCAACCATTGTGGAAGACAGTGTGGAGATTCCTCAAGGACCTAGAAATAGAAATTCCATTTGACCCAGCAATCCCATTACTGGGTATATATCCAAAGGAATATAAATCGTTCTACTATAAGGACACATGCACACGAATGTTCACTGCAGCACTGTTTACAAAAGCAAAAGAACTGGAACCAACCCAAATGCCCATTGATGATAGACTGGACTGGGAAAATGTGGCACATATACACCATGGAATATTATGCAGCAATCAAAAATGACGAGTTTATGTCCTTTGTAAGGACATGGATAAATCTGGAGAACATCATTCTCAGCAAACTGACACAAGAACAGAAAATGAAATACCACATATTCTCACTCATAGGCGGGTGAGAAAAATGAGAACACATGGACACAGGGAGGGGGGTACTACACACTGGGGTCTATTGGGGGGAATAGGGGAGGGACAGCAGTGGGGAGCTGGAAAGGGATAGCCTGGGGAGAAATGACAAATGTGGGTGAAGGGGAGGAAGGCAGCAAAACATACTGCCATGTGTGTACCTATTCAACTATCTTGCACGTTCTGCACATGTACCCCAAAACCTAAAATGCAATAAAAATTAAAAAAAAAAAAAGAAAAGAAAAATTATATCAGAGGTCGAAGACCAACTCAATGAAATAAAATGAGAAGACAAGATTAGAGAAAAAAAAGGGTAAAAAGGAATGAGCAAAGTCTCCAAGAAATATGGGACTATGTGAAAAGACCTAATCTACATTTGATAGGTGTACCTGAATGTGACGAAGAGAATGAATCCAAGCTGGAAAATATTCTTCAGGATGTTATCCAGGAAAACTTTCCCAACCTAGCAAGACAGGACAACACTCAACTCCAGGTAATACAGAGAACACCACAAAGATATTTCTCAAGAAGAACAACCCCAAGGCACATAATCATTAGATTCACCAGGGTTGAAATGAAGGAGAAAATACTAAGGGAAGCCAGAAAGAAAGGTCAGGTTACCCTCAAAGGGAAGCCTATCAGACTCACAGCAGATCTCTCAGCAGAAACCCTACAAGCCAGAAGTGAGTGAAGGCCAATATTCAACATTCTTAAAGAAAAAAATTTTCAACCCAGAATTTCATATCCAGCCAAACTAAGCTTCATAAGTGAAGGAAAAATAAAATTCTTTGTGAACAAACAAGTACTCAGAGACTTCATCACCACCAGGCCTGCTTTACAAGAGCTTCTGAAAGAAGCACTACACATCGAAAGGAACAACCAGTATCAGCCTTTCCAAAAATATACCAAAAAGTAAAGAGCATCACCATAATGAAGAATCTACATCAATTAATGGGCAAAACAGCCAGCTAGCATTAAATGGCAGTATTAAACTCATAGATATCAATATTAATCCTAAATTTAAATGAACTAAATGCACCAATCAAAAGACACAGACAGGTAAATTGGATAAAAAGCCAAAACCCATCAATATGCTGCATCCAAACCCATCTCATATGCAAGGATACACAAAGACTCAAAACAAAGGGAGGGGGGAAGATTTACCAACCAAATTGAGAGAAAAAAATTAAAACAGGAGATGCAATTCTCGTCTCTGATAAAATAGACTTCAAAGAAACAAAGACCAAAAGAGACAAAGAAGGACATTACATAATGGTTAAAGGATCAATGCAACAAGAGCTAATGATCCTAAATATATATGCACCCAATACAGGAGCACCCAGATACATAAGACAAGTTCTTAATGACTTACAAAGAGACTTAGACTCCCACACAATAATACTGGGAGACTTTAACTCCACATTGTCAATATTTGACAGATTAATGAGATAGAAAATTAACAAGAATATCCAGGACTTGAGCTCAGACCTGGAACAAGTAAACTTAATAAACATTTACAGAACTCTCCACCCCAAATCCACAAAACATACATTCTTCTCAGAATCACATCACACCTATTCTAAAAGTGACCACATAATTGGAAGTAAATCACTCCTCAGCAATCGCACAGCATTTCACAGGTTTAAATGAAATCTTGGTTGGCTGCTTATTTGTTATTTTCCTCCCTTATTCCTTCCTGTCTCCATTGTTAAGCACAATTATTGGCATAAAAGAGGCTTTTAATACCTATTTTTAGACTGCATTCTAGCCTGGGCAATAGAGCAAGATTTTCATTCTCTCTCCCTCTTTCTCTTCCTCTTTCTCTCTCTCTTTTATTCTTTTTGTTCTTTCTCTCTTTCTTAAAAAAAAATGTGAGACATTTTTCTTATTAAGGAATTGGCCTAGGAAACAAAGATTACGTGTTTTATCAAGATAATTTCCTGTGCTTCATGTTGTCTTCATTAGGTCTTTGATTACAAAGAAACTGAATCTTCTATATTAAAAGAGCTAAGTTTTTTCTACAACTATATGGCTTTCTGTATTTACCTTAGAAGACTTTATTAATCAAGTATTTCAAACCATTTGATATTTCTGACAACTTTCTAATATCAGATCCTAAATTAAGACCTTTCTACCTCAAACTAGCTCTGGGAACTTCCAGATGGGTCACTAGAATATCTCAAAAAAATTTGTTCTCTCTTCCTATGAAGAGATATATTAAACTAATTAGGCTTGTTTGATATGTTAAATTGTAAGGGAAGTGTTATCTAATAAGCGATGCTGAAGCTTCTTTCAGCCATATTACATGTGTATATTATTAATATGTGTTTCATAAATTATACAAAATGCCCAGAAATCTGATAGATTTGGTATGATGCTACCAGTTGTAATTTTAGTTATCTTAAAATAGTGTATGCCACAGAAATAAAATTTCCTTGTCAACTGTGGTATAATGAACCCTCATTAGATCTCCACCAAAGCCATTTTAAATTTTGTCATCCACAGTTAATTGGTTTACTCTGGTACTTTCCTTAAAACTATTACAAGCAGCTACAAACCTAGTGTTTGTCTTTGAGGTGATTCATGGAAAGGACCCTGACAAATACAGGGTTTTGATAACTTTAAGATCATACCATTAAATTGAATAACAATTCCCAGAACTCTAATGAAGGAGTTGATTGGTTCATAGAATTACTAACCCAACATCAAGCAGAACAAGAAATAATTGAATACCAAGCAAATTCCTCAGCAGATTTTCATGCTAAGTTAACTAGTATTGAAAATATTAGAATATGCAATTTTAATGAACTCCATAAGATTGATCCAAGTCCAATCACCTATAATGACCTATTTAATAAGCAGTGTTATGTATACCTGACTTGGAAAAACAAAACTGGTATCTAAAAGGATATAAATTTAATGTTAAGCATAGACTCACAGAGGATTTAGATGGCTCCCTGGTCTTATCTAAGTCCTTAAAGATTCCATTACTGGGCCAGGCGCAGTGGCTCAAGCCTGTAATCCCAGCACTTTGGGAGGCCAAGGCAGGTGGATCACAAGGTCGAGAGATCGAGACCATCCTGGTCAACATGGTGAAACCCCATCTCTACTAAAAATACAAAAACTTAGCTGGGCATGGTGGCGCATTCCTGTAATCCCAGCTACTCGGGAGGCTGAGGCAGGAGAATTGCCTGAACCCAGGAGGTGGAGGTTGCCGTGAGCCAAGATGGCGCCATTGCACTCCAGCCTGGGTAAGGAGCGAAACTCCGTCTCAAAAAAAAAAAAAGATTCCATTACTAAAAACTGCAGTCCATGACTTATCATAGAAAAATAAAATGGTGTAAATTCCTCTAAATGGGCATCTTTTGGTAGAGTGTTATTTTATTAACTTGGCACAAAGGTAAATAAGGTTATGATTAAAAAATTGTCTCAATATTAGCTACTATAGCTAAGTTTACTGCAAAGGCTATAGGTGCCCAACAAGCTTCTCTAAACTCCATTGCAAAACTTTTTGTAGATAATCAAATTGCCTTAGACTGTCTGTTGGATGAACAAGGGGCAGTGCGTACAACAGCTAACACTTCCTCCTGAACTTGCATAAACACATCTGATATTATAAAACCTCAGTAATCACTGAAGGACCTGTTGCAATACTCTCATTCAAGCGTTCTTTATTCCCTTGGCAATATAACTGTAATGACTGAAATAGGGAATTTGTGCCACTGTTTCTACTATCATCTTCACCAAACCAAAACATGGTCTTCATGATGTATGGAAACTCCTCACATGCACTGCAGTGGACATTCCTTGCAGATCTGAAAAACTTGACTGAGAAAGGTCATTTTTGAAGAGTAAGTAACCTAAAGAGTGTCACTGAAGTAGATTTTAAGGTGGCACGGTGACTGCATTCGTGGTTGTCATTGAACTCAGTCTCAGGAGCTAGAATGACAGACAGTCTTGAACAAAGAAGTCAGAACAGCGGAATTAAAAGGATTTCATCTCAGTGCTTCCATAAGTATGAAGTGCATACATTTATAATTTTCACTTATCATAGGGTAAATATAAAATATAAAACTGACTAATTTAAAGAATGATCTTTTTCAAGAATTTAATAAACATTGAATTTTGTGAAATCTTACATTTTCACCCAAATGCCTTTTTTCTTTCTAATGCTACCCCCCTCCCATCTATTACTTTATAAACCAACTGATACCTAAGTAGTTTCTTGAGGGATGACATATTAGCTAAAGATTTTCTATGTAGTGAACATGCATATATATATATATATATATATATATATATATATATATATATAAATTCACCCGACTATATTGTTGGAATGATCCCTGTGAACTGGAACTGCTGGTGAAAATAGATGCAAAATCTATACTTTGAGTAAATTTCTTGTAACTGGAGTAAATTTTATCGTATTTGAAGATTCCCCACCTCCTAAAACTATACAAACATTAGATATCAATATTTGTAAGCATTGGTAATATAATTTTTAGTGAAATTTCTTTTTCATCTATTAATGTTAAGCTTTTCCATCATCATATAGCCTTGTAAGCCATTCGTGTCATTTCATTTTTCTCTGTTCTTTTTATTTTCACTTCCCTTTACTACTTCCCAATGTTAGTCTCTTTGCTACTGATCATCAAAAATATTAACATTTTGTCAAGCTTTGCAAATATGTTTTTTCCCATTTATTCTACCGTGGTGTTTTATTTTGGGGTTGTATAGAAGTTTTACATTGAAATACAATCTTGTTCTGTTTAAAAAAAAAAGAAATCAACAAACTGGATAATTGGTTAAAACAAGTACATTTCTTGTTCTGTATCACTCTCTGATTTATTTAACTTTAATTGGTTTGGTTCATGGGGGCCTTGGTTAAGATGCATATTGGTGTGATCCTCCTGATAGTCATCATAGGAGTCTCCCTGGTATGATGTATCCTTTAAAGAGTCTTAAATGCTTGTGTGCAGTCATCTGTTGTGTGTCAAATGGCCTCACTCCAGTTATAGCAACAATAACACAAAGAGAACATGAAGAATTATTCAGCTGACTTAACATCGTGACTGTGAATTCCATGCAGAGACCAAAGAAGTCTGTTATGATGACAGTTATTCTCTGCAGTGACAGAGAATAACATCAATACCCAAGGTTTTAGTGAATCTCTCAATATTGAGAGGGTGGTTGACAGGGAGGGACTGTTAAGGCAAAATAAGGAGGCCATTTGCCTGAGGCCGTCTCCATACTGTGAATTCTTATGTAACAAACCACAATCTAACTTAGTATACAAACAAACCAAAACCTAACTTTTAATAACTTTTTTGGTATATATTTGTAAATAAAAATTGCTGGATTTCAGCTCATCACAGGCATCCAACTGATCAGACCAAGTAAGGCAAAGGACTCATCACACCAGGCCCAAATAAGGCAAACGCCTAGCTATAGACAATGTGTTTGGCCTATAAAAACTCACTGCTCATGCTTCTGGGTGGAGCTCTCTGAACATTTTGTCCTGAGAGTGCTGCCCAATTCATGAATCTTTCTTTGCACAAATAAACTCTGTTAAATTTAATTTGTCTAAATATTTTTCTATTTATTTATTTATTTAGAGATGGAGTCTCACTCTGTCACCCAGGCTGGAGTGTAGTGGCACAATCTCAGCTCACTGCAACATCCACCTTCCAGGTTCAAGAAATTCTTCCACCTCAGCCTCTCAAGGAGCTGGGATTACAGGCATGTACTACCATGCCCAGCTAATTTTTGTACTTTTAGTAGAAACAGCATTTCACTATGTTGTCCCAGCTGCTCTTGAACTCCTGGCCTCAAGTGATCCACCTGCCTTGGCCTCCCAGTGTTAGAATTACAGGCATGAGCCACCATGCCCAGTGAGATTTTTCTCTTCTTTTTTTTTGAGACAGTCTTGCTCTGTCACCCAGGCTGGAGTCCAGTAGCATGATCTTGGCTCACTGCAACCTCTGCCTCCTGAGTTCAAGCGATTCTCTTGCCTCAGCCTCCTGAGTAGCTGGGATTACAGGTGTGCGCCACCATGCTTGGCTAATTTTTGTATTTTTAGTAGACACAGGGTTTCACCATGTTGGTCAAGCTTGTCTCAAACTCCTGACCTCGTAATCCACCCACCTCAGCCTCCCAACAAGATTTTTCTTTTAATAGTTCTTAGCAGTTTCTAGAGTATGTAGTGCTGAGCCAGCTCTCAGGTACAAAGAAAAAAATTCAGACTTAAGAGGCCAAAAGCCTAGGATAAAATCTATGCCCCACTGCTTACTAGTTCAACAAACAGGATAATCACAATAAGTCTTTTGTTTCATTTTGTTTTATTTTAAAGACAGGGTCTTACTGTGTTGTTCAGGCTGGCCTCAAACTCCTGAGCTCAAGTCATCCTTCTGTTTCAGCCTTCCAAGTAACTAGAACTGCAGATGCTCACCACTGGGGCTGGCTAAATAGGATTTTTATAGATATCATAAACCAGTATTCTAGACAATTTTGCATGGCTATTTTGCTACAAACAAAAGATGTATAATTTTTCCCCAAAATGTGTTTTCTAAGATACCATAAAAATATATAGACATAATATTTACTTAGGACAAGTAAAGGTAAAATACAGTAGTCCCCCTTATCAGCAGGGGATATATTTCAAGACCCTTAGTGGATGCCTGAAACCACAGACACTGTCAAGACCTACACATACTATTTTTTGCTTATACGAGATTAGCAATAATAGCTAAGAGTAAAATAGAACAATTACAACAACATACTATAATAAAGGTTACCACAAACTGTGGCCATAACTTTTGCAGTTTGAGGTATGACAGCAAAACTAGCACAAACTTTTTTTCCCTCTTCACAATTTTATTCTTACCATATATCTTAACAACCTCAGCATGCATGAAATTTTTTTTTTTTTTTTTGAGACGGAGTTTCACTCTCGTTACCCAGGCTGGAGGGCAATGGTGCAATCTCAGCTCACCGCAACCTCCACCTCTTAGGTTCAGGCAATTCTCCTGCCTCAGCCTCCTGAGTAGCTGGGATTACAGGCATGCCCCACCATGCCCAGCTAATTTTTTTGTATTTTTAGTAGAGACAGGGTTTCACCATGTTGACTAGGATGGTCTCCATCTCTTGACCTCGTGATCCACCCACCTCGGAATTTTTTTTTCTTGCCCTAAGTTGAGAACTTTTACCTTTTCACTTAAAGGAAGCAGTTTACGGCTTCTCTTTGACATATTTGGGTTGCCAGCATCACTATTCCTGCACTTTGAAGCCATTTTGAAGTAAAATAATGGTGACTCAAACACAAGTACTGCAATACCATGACAGCCAATCCAATAAACAAGACAGTCACTAAATGACTCACAGGTGTGTAACACACACAACATGGATAAACTAAATGACTCACAGGTGTGTAACACACTCAACATGGATACACTGGACAAAGGGACGATTCCTGTCTTGGGTAGGACAGAGTGGGACAGTATGAGATTTTATCAAACTACTTGAACTGGTACACAATTGAAAATGTATGAATTGTTTATTTCTGGAATTTTCCATTTAATACATTTGGACTACTGTTGACTGCCGGTAGTTGAAGCCACAGAAGGCAAAACCATGGATGAGGAGAGACTTGTGTATAAGCAAATATTTTAAAACTTATTCACTAACAGTGTTTTTTCATATATTTCCTATAAAATTTTATGTTCTTTCCAATATCTGCATTTCAATCAATGTGGCAAAACAATTCTCCAAATAATCTGGGCTCCATGACCTGAGTGGACTTTCCCTCTGTCCCTTTTCCTCCCCAGTTCCCATCAGCCAATATAGCCTATAGATTATTTCTTATATAATAGCTGCCTCATCCATTTTTTCATTTCTATCTCTTCTCCTACAAAGATATTTTCAGACACTTTGGTTTTTTTTTTTTTTTTTGAAAGCTTATTCTAATTCTCATACTTTAAATCCATCTAATACACACCATTCATGCCATATTCATACCATTTTCCCTGTTCAGATGTTTAAATAGAACCCTGTTGCCTAGGATAAAGCTGAAATTATTTATCCTGGCATTCTAGACTCTCCACAACCTGATTCCATTGTTGCAAGGAAGTGATCCTTTCTTCTTTTCTCCTTCCCTCCTTCAGTAAATGTTTATGGTATACCTAATATATGCCAGGCACTGTGCTAGTCAGTGGAGATTCATTAATAAACAAACAAGACATGGACCAGTCCTTAAGAATCTGTGGTTCCGAGAGATCCAAGATGGCTGATCGCTAACAGCTCGGGATTGTAGCTCCCAGTGAAAGCTCGGAAAACGTGAGGACACCACATTTTCAGAGGAATTATCGTCACCCACGGACCAGAAGATTTCCCGTGGAGGAGCCCCGCGGGTCGCCAGCGCGACTTCTGTGGCCGGCGCAGTGGTTTTGTCGTCGCCTCGGCACGGCAGCTCTTCATGCACAGTGAGCGGGACTGGTTCCCCTACTGACTGGTGTTTGGAGCTCCGGGAAGGCAGAGCCGCTTGTTGCGACTCAAGAAGGAAGCCAGACCGGAGATTCCCAGGCAGAAGAGCACCATCAGTCTTATAGTTGCTGTTTTGGCCGGCGCAGTGGGTTGCTCGGATTCCAGCACTGGGAATCAATAAATTGGACATCCTCTCAGGAACTTAATCAGAAAGGCGCTAATTGTAAAGACATCAGATGGATAAATTCACAATAAAGGGAAAAAAACAGGCTTTTTACCGAAAGTCAGAACCCCTTCCCTCTACAGGGGATAGTAATTCCTCATCAGCAACAGAACAAGCCCTAAAGGAAGAGGACTGTGTTCCAGTATCTGAAGGAGGCTTTAGAAGGTGGATGGTAAAAAACTTCTGGGAATTGAAACAACTTGTTCTAACCCAATGTAAAGAAACTAAGAACTTTGAAAAAAGGTTAGATGAAATGTTAAAAAGAATGGACAATATAGAAAGGAATATAAATGAACTAATGGAGTTGAAAAATACAACACGAGAACTTAGTGAAATATGCACAAGTTTGAATAGCCGAATTGATCAAGCAGAAGAAAGGATATCAGAGGTCGAAGACCGACTTAATGAAATGGAACGAGAAGACGAGAATAGAGAAAAAAGGATAAAAAGGAATGAGCAAAGTCTCCAAGAAATATGGGACTATGTGAAAAGACCTAATCTACATTTGATAGGTGTACCTGAATGTGATGGAGAGAATGAATCCCAGCTGGAAAATACTCTTCAGGATATTATCCAGGAGAATTTTCCCAATCTAGCAAAGCAGGATACCATTCAACCTCAGGTAATACAGAGAACACCACAAAGATATTCCTTAAGAAGAGCAACCCCAAGACACATAATCTGTAGATTCACCAGGGTTGAAACGAAGGAGAAAATACTAAGGGCAGCCAGAGAGAAAGGTCAGGTTACCCACAAAGGGAAGCCTATTAGACTTACAGCAGATCTCTCAGTAGAAACCCTACAAGCCAGAAGAGAGTGGGGGCCGATATTTAACATCCTCAAAGAACAGAACTTTCAGCCCAGAATTTCATATCCTGCCAAACTAAGCTTCACAATTGAAGGAAAAATAAAATCTTTTATGAACAAGCAAGTACTCAGAGATTTTATTACCACCAGACCTGCTTTACAAAAACTTCTGAAAGAAGCATTACACACAGAAAGGAACAACCAGTATTAGCCTTTCTAAAAATATACCAAAAAGTAAAGAGCATCAACATAAAGAAGAATTTACATCAACAAATGGATAAAATAGCCAGTTAACATCAAATGGCAGTAATCTTAAATTGAAATCGACTAAATTTTCTAATTAAAAGATACAGCCAAAACCTAACGGTATACTATATCCAGACCCATTTCATATCCAAAGATACACAAAGACTAAAAACAAAGGGTTGGAAAGATTTACCAACCAAATAGAGAACAAAAACAAATAAATAAACAAAAAGGAGTTGCAATTCATGCATTTGATAAAACAGATTTCAAACCAACAAAGATAGAGTGGTATAAGGATCAATGCATCCTAACACCCAGATACATAAGACCCATAAAGAGATTCAGACTCAACGAAACAGAAAATTAATAAGGATATCCAGAATCTGAACTCAGATCAGTAACAAGTAAACTTAATAAGCACTTGTAGAACTCTCCACTTTAGATAAATAAAATATACATTCTCCATTTTAAATACACAAAATAATGATTGGCCATTATTAATAGCCATTTATAGAATAAAGCAATATTCCTGTTCTCTCTCCCTCTTTTTCTTCCTCTCTTTTCCTTTCCTAAAAAAAAAAAAAAAAAAAAAAAAAGAATCTACTCCTAACAAGAAAAACAAAACAAAACAAAAAAAATTAACATGAATTAAAACTTTTTTTTAATTTATAAGAAATGAATAGCATTCATTAGTGAACAAGAGTCCACCTAATACAGATGTTGACACTATTCTCATTATAAACAATTTCCATGACAAGGCTTTTCTAAAGAAATTATGGACCAGACCAGGCAAGGTGGCTCAGGCCTGTAATCCAAGCACTTTGTGAGACTGAGGCAGGCAGATCATGAGGTCAAGAGATTGAGACTATCCTTACCAACATAGTGAAACCCCATCTCTACAAAAAAAAAAAAAAATCAAGCAGTGTAGCTGATAGGATGGTAAAATGCATCTCCTTCTTACCCCATTCCCCACCCTCCCACTGAAGAAACCATTTTTAAAAAAAAAAAGAATCTGTGGTTCCTAGGGAAAAGAGATTTAAATCAAATATTGACACAATAATACAAATTCTAATAAGCACTATATAGAAAAAGTTGTATGTGTTAAGAAAATGTATAGCAAGGCTCATGAGCTAATTAAGAAGAACATCAGGCCAGGCACGGTGGCACATGCCTGCAATCCCAGCACTTTGGGAGGCCAAGGCGGCAGATCATGAGGTCAGGAGATCAAGACTATCCTGGCTAATACAGTGAAACCCATCTCTAGTAAAAATACAAAAGATTAGCTGGGCGTGGTGGCACATGTCTGTAATCCTTGCTGAGGATTACAAAGGAGAGGCTGAGACAGGGGAGTTGCTTGAACCTGGGAAGCAGAGGTTGTAGTGAGCTGAGATTGTGCCACTGCACTCCAGCCTGGGTGACAGAGTGAGACTCTGTCTCAAGAAAAAAAAAAAAAGGAACATCATAACTTTGTCCCGCTCCAGGGTCAACATTCACACATGGGGTTGCACAGCATGCCAGCCCTGGTCTAGACAGTCAGAAAAGTCCTGAGTAAGAGATACTTGAGTTGCCAGCCAAAGGACACACTGGCTATGCTGAGGGGCAGATCATTCCAGGTCCAGAGATTTGTATGCAAATACAAGGCATTGGGGCAAAAAGAAGCTTGACATGTTCATGAAACCAAGAGGATGTTTTGTGACTGGTGTACAGGGAGCACCCAGCCTCTGAGTTTCACCCACACCCATCACCTTCCTGGACCCAGACCACACCTTGGACCCAGCAGACCTAACACTTTTGCTTTCATATGTTTTGTTAGTCTCCTCTCTCCTCTTTAAAATTTAGTTCATAACTCAAAATGGATCATAGCTCTTCATGCAAAATCAAAAACTATAAAACTTACAAGTGAAAACATAGGAGAAAGACACGAACCTGGGTTAGCAGCTATTTTAGACACAATACCAAAAGCATGACATACGAGATAGAAAACTTTATAAACTGACTTCAACAAAATTTTGTTCTTCAAAAGGCACTTTAATAGAATGAAAAGACAAAATAGGGAGAAAATATATGCAAATCACATATCTAATAAAGCACTTGAATCTAGAATATAGAAAGAACTCTCAAAATTCAGTAAGAAAGCAAACAACCCAATAAAAAGTGGACAAAATATTTAATAGACATTTCTTAAAAAAAAAGATATTTGGATTGCAATTAAACACAATAAAGGATGGTCATCATCATTAATCTTTGACCACAAGATACTGCTGGAACTTATTGGAATGGCAAAAATCAGAAAGACCAGCCATACCAAGTGTTTCTGTGGATATGGAACCAGTGGAATTCTCATACACGGCTGGTGGGGATGTAAAATGGTACAATCATTTTAGAAATGAAAAACAGTTGGGTAGTTTCTGAAATGGACACTGATCATAAGGCCTGATAATTGCACTGCTAGGTAGTTGCCCAAAAGAAATAAAAGCATATATTCATCAAAGACTTGAACCTGAATGTTCATAGCATCTGTATTAATAATGGCCAAAACTGAAAACAACCCAAATGTCCAACAAGAACTATATGGATATAAACAAATTGTGGTATATCCATATAAAGGGTTACTACTCAATAATAAAAAAGAATGAGCTATTGATACTTGCAACAACTTGTCAGAATTTCAAAATAATTGTAAAATAATTGTACTATGTGAAAGAAGCCAGACAAAAACATTCTAGCAAGCAGACCAGTGACTGCCTGGAGGCAGAAGGTGTGGAGGAATTATAAAAGGGCAGGAAGAAACTTTTGGGGGGTCATGAATGTGTTCATTATCTTGATTTTGATGATGGCTTCATGGATGTGTATGTATACCAAAATGGGTCAAATGTTTCACTTCAAATATGTATAGTTCATTTATGCTAATTCTAACTCGATGAAGCTGCTAAAATATAAAAAGTAGGTTTTAAATGCAGGTCATAACTCAAATCTTCTAGGAGCTATCTCTAATCACTATAGTTCAATGTCTCCCCTGAGATCTGTAAGTACTTAGTGATTCTATGATTCCTTTGACTCTTAACGTTTACTGATTTGTGTTACTAATGATCATTTATTGGGCACGTTTCCAAGTTACAACCTCAGAAACAGGATAAGCACCTTTGTTCCTTCCTCGGTCGCTAGAACAGGTCTTTGTGCATAGTAGGCCTTTAATAAATATCCTGTTGAAAGATTCATATTAAACCTCCAGAGAAAAACACTGTGTTATTTTTCAGAAGATAAAATATAGGACTTCCTCCAACATTTGATCAGAGTTGATAGAAACTAATTCCTAATTTATGCTTAAGCAGCTCATTGCCAAACACAGCATTTTCAAATGTGAAAGATATTTACAAATCTAAAAGCTACAATAAATCATGTGTGACAAAATTAGTGTGTTTGGCCAAGGATCAGATAAATTCACATTATAAACCATACAATTAACCAACACTGCCAAAGTAAATGTTTCAAAAAGAAGCTAATTTGTAAATGTTCTTATTTGTTTGTTCATTCATTTATTTATACCTCACCTCATTCCGAAATTTGCATGAGCAGAATAAGGCAAAAAAATGCTACAAAAAATTTGTGTGTTCCAAAACAATTTGGAATTTCAGTGTGAGAAATCTACCATTTGTGTCACGGTTTTAATTTTATCCTATATATTTCACATACATCATTATTATTTACATAAGGCACCAGCATAGAATAGGCAGAACTGTGCGACCAAGTCTTTATTTCTAGTTAATAACCTGGATATTGGCTGTGGGAACCACTTTACCCTACCAATATCTGAATAAAATTGCTGTGACCCCTCCTTCCAGGTTAAAGTTTAAATCTCCTGCCAAGATTTTAGCAAATTCCAGGGAAGCTCACATTCTTGTATCTACCTTTGTCTGAGGACCCATCACTTGTGAATCAGCTCCATTTTGAAACTTCTTTTTTTTTTTTTTTTTTTGAGACGGAGTTTCACTCTTGTTACCCAGGCTGGAGTGCAATGGCATGATCTCGGCTCACCGCAACCTCCGCCTCCTGGGTTCAGGCAATTCTCCTGCCTCAGCCTCCTGAGTAGCTGGGATTACAGGCACGTGCCACCATGCCCAGCTCATTTTTTGTATTTTTAGTAGAGACGGGGTTTCACCTTGTTGACCAGGATGGTCTCGATCTCTTGACCTCGTGATCCACCCGCCTCGGCCTCCCAAAGTGCTGGGATTACAGGCTTGAGCCACCGCGCCCGGCCGAAACTTTTTAACCACTTCTTAACCACTTGCTCTTGCTCTGTCTGCTGCAGCACAAAGAATCAGCCACGGAATGGAGTTCTTAGCTAGTTTTCAACAAAACTACCACTCACACAAAGCACTTGTGTGTGTGTGTGTGTGTGTGTGTGTGTGTGTGTGTGTGTGTGTGTGTGTGTGTGTGTGTGTGTGTGTGTGTTAGGTTTAATGAAGCTCTGGGAAGACCCAGGTTACATCTCAACAATGCAGGCAACTTTAAATAGAATATTAAACAACTATGCCTTACATTCATTCAACAAACAACCATGGCTTACATTTCAGACCACTCAAGTAATAAGAACTCTTTCCACTGGCCACTTGAGGCCACATTTGGCCACTTGAGGCCACATTAGCCCACTCTCCATTCTCTAACTGGCTTCTCACTTCCTGTCATCCCTCTTACAGCTCTTCCCCATTACTTCCTCTGGCTCCTAATCCTTTTCCCTCCTCTGTGCAAAACAATTCTATCTCTCCACCTCTTCCCAGACGCTGCCTCAGACCCATCCTGGCACATTCACACTCAGGCAGGTACTCAACAACACATTCTTTTCATAATAAACACATCAACCCCCTTTAAATGTAGTCATATCAGTAAATATCAACTTCTGTTCTCCATTCTATTTACAAGTCCTGGATTTTAATCCAAAAATTCACTAATACTGTGTTGGAGGCCATTTTAATGGACAATAAACTCTTTAAAACCCTCAGATGCCAACTCTCAACTGTGTTTTTCCCTGTGAAAATTTCCTCGGTTGCCCAGGTAGTTAGCTGCTTCTTGTACGTTTGCTCAGAATTTATCTTGTCATGGTGCTAATGAGATTTACTCTTCCACCAGCCTGAGGATGGGAACTATACCTTATTCATCTCCGCAGCTACGTCAGCCTCCATCATATTGTAAGCATGTGGTAAATATTTGTCAAGTCAATTATTTGATGCCAATTGTGTCCGGTTGAGATTGGGTAGCAAATCATTTGGTCTCAGACAGCAAATGTACAAATCCCTACAAAAGTGAAGCTGAAAGGCCAAAAGTTAGAAATGGCCTTTTAAACCCATATAGACAGAAAAACAGAGAGCTATTCAATGCCCAAAGGCACACCACGTACCTTTAATCATTCTGCTTATTCTGGAGGCAGTCTTCCTTCCAACATTGACTTTCAAAAATTTTGTTCTAGCTGTGCTGCCTCTGGAATTCACAGTGCCCACTTCAGTAGATGATGACTCATGCTCACCATGTACCAAATTATTTCCATTTGGATACCATTTGGAGGCACCAGACAAAAAGACTATAAACCAATTCTACAACAAAAGATGGTCTCCCAGTAAAGAGTTTTCACCCACCTCCTCTCTCAGTTGGTTTTCCACAGAATAATTATAGAGCAAACTTGTAAGCTCACTGAGAATAATTGCTGTTTCTAGGTTTCTTTTATACAACACCTTGCACCAACCTGAGCTTAGTAGGTATTCGATACGTATTGAATTGCATGGGAATAACTGTGAAGTCAATTCAGCACAGCAATGAACTTCAACAAAATATGTTTACATATGAATACATACGTATGTATACTTGTGTGTGTTTATGTGTGCACATATTTATACATGGATACAGAGAGAAAGTGAGAGAGCAACTGCATTATAGGCAACTGTGAATAGTTGCACTTGATTATTTATTGTCTTATATACACCACACTGTGCCATCTGTTTATTCTTTCATTTAATCAACATGTATTAAGTTATGACATATCAGAAAGAACTATGAATTGAGGAAAAGAAGATTTCTTGTGTCTTTACAGCTGCCTCTAATTTTTCTCTCTGTTGGAGCAGAGATGAGTGGGAGGAGGTGGAGAACTTAATGCAGCCGCATCATTACTGGAGAATACAGACAGTGTTATTGAAGGGAAGAGAGAATAAACCCACGCAGCCCCCAGAATCAGTGCTGAGTATTGAATGACTAGATGAACACCAAGTCCATGTGCTTTAGACAGGCGCTCAGGCAACTGCTCTCAATCTGATAAAAAGAAAGCAGTCAGGCAGGAAAACATTCAAAAAATGTGATTTATAAGGAAGACATGCAAACACCACATATGCCTGATGTGGGCTAACGGCCATAGCCAGCAGGCGATGATGAATGTAATGGGCATGGAGGCATTTACCAAAACTTGTAAGCCCATAATAATGTAAAGCTAATAGAGCCTCAGCAGTTTTCAGGTGCAACATTTCCCAGTCCTTTCTGGGTCATATACACATAGAAAATGACAATATTTATAAGGCACACTGAGATACACGAAGGAGGTTGCTTAGGGTAGAGGGCTGTCAGCTCAAGGTCCCGATCAGCTCCCTGGGGGCTGTCAGGAGGCAGTAGTTGAAAAGGCCTACTTTAGGCCAGTCTCCTCATTTTGCATGGGAAGAAACTGAACCTTTGCTTAAGATTACTCAGCTAGAAAATCAAAACAGAACCAGGAGTAGAGCTTTAAGTTTCTCTCTTAATTGATGCTTCTGTGGCAATTGAACCTTGAACAACACCAACTTCTTGCACTCAAGAGTCCACGTATAAATTTGACCCCCCATAAACTTAACTATTAATACTGTTGGTCGGAAGCCTTACCAATAACACAAACTGTCAATGAACATACATTTTGTATGTTATATGAATTATATACTGTATTCTTATAATAAGGCCAGAGAAAAGAAAATATTATTAAGGAAATCATAAGAAGTATATATAAGGGTTCTCTAGACAGACAGGACTAATAGGATAGATGTATATATAAAGAGGAGTTCATTAAGGAGTATTGACTCACGCGATCACAAGGTCTTACAATAGGCCGTCTGCAGGCTGAGGAGCAAGGAAGCCAGTCGAAGTCCCAAAGCTGAAGAACTTGGAGTCTGATGTTCAAGGGCAGGAAGCATCCAGCACGGTAGAAAGAGATGGGCTGGGAGGCTAGGCCACTCTAGTCTTCACGTTTTTGTGCCTGCTTTTATTCTGCCTGAGCTGGCAGCTGATTAGATTGCACCCACCCAGATTGAGGGTGGGTCTGCCTTTCCCAGCCCACTCACTCCAATGTTAATCTCCTTCAGCAACACCCTCACAGACACACATAGGAACATACTTTGTATCCTTCAATCCAATCAAGTTGACACTCAGTATTAACCATCACAAAGGAGAAACTATATTTAGGGTTCATTAAATGGAAATGGATCCTCATCATCCTCGTTTCCCTTATGTTGAGTAGGAAGAAGAGGAGGAGTTGGTCTTGCTGTCTCAGAAGTGGCAGAGGCAGAACAAAATCCAGATATAGGCGGACCTGCACGGTTCCAACCCATGTTAAAGGTCAACTGTACTCCAGTGCTTCTCCAAGTACTGTCCCCCGACCAGCAGCATCAACGTCACCTGGGGACATGTCCAAGTGCAAATTCCAGACCCTACCCCTGACCCTACTGAATCAGAAACTGGGGGATGGGGTCCTGCTCTCTGTGTTTGAACAAGCCCTTAACAAATTATTCATTTTGATGCTCACTCAAGTTTCAGAACTACTGCTGTCATCTGTACTGACTTTCAATGCTTCTATAAGCTGCCAGGTTAACATTTAGATTGCCTAATGCAGGGATTGGCCAAGGTTTCCTGAAAAGGGGCTGAGAGTTAATATTTCAGGGTTCGCAGGCCACCAAGTCTCTGTAATGGCTACTCAACTCAGCCACTGTAGAACAAAAGCAGTTATAGGCATTACATAAATGAGCGTGGCTGTGTGCCAATGAAACTTTATTTATTTACCAAGCCACCAGAAATCCTACTTTTCAAAGGACAAGGATGGAATTAAAAGTATCTATTTATAAATTTTCAGGGACATGTTTTTCAAAAAGAGAAGTAAACTTAAATTGTACCTCCCTTGTATCTGTCCTTCACTTAAAATTGCTTACTTCTCTGAGAAATTAAGTACCAATTTAAATACTTTATAATCATTTAATACACAAACTCAAATCACTGTTTTCACTGGTGAAAAATGAGTTGTGTTTGCATACTGTACATTTTCACAGCATCTGATTAAGAAATAGGACAATAAATAACTAGAGTTTTCTTAAGTCCTTCCAACTGAAGAATCTGTTCATTCAGGTTTGGCTTTGCTTGGTTTTGTTTTGTTTTTGAGACGGAGTCTCACTCTGTCACCCAGGTTGTAGTGCAGATCTTGGCTGACTGTAACTTCCGCCTCCCAGGTTCAAGCAATTCTCCCTGCCTCAGCCTCCCAAGTAGCTGGGATTCCAGGCACACACCACCATGCATGGCTAATTGTTTTTTGTTTTTGTTTTTGTTTTTTGCTTAGTTTTAGTAGAAATAGGATTTCACCATATTGCCAAACTGGTCTCAAACTCCTAACTTCAGGTGGCCCGCCTACCTCAGCCTCCCAAAGTGCTGGAATTACAGGCATGAGCCACAACGCCCAGCCTGAAGAATTTGTTTTGAAATAGAGTTAGCCTATAGAAATACTTTATTTTGTCTGATTTTTCTTTTTAAAAGGAAGAGTTTTATGGTGAAAGAAGTGAGACGATTCAATTTAGGACAATAAAGCGAGTGGGTGAAGATAATGCTAATCTATTCCTCTTAAAAATAGAACTAAGCTTAGAGGAGAAGTTTGAATACTTAATCTGGAATCATGGTGGTATGGTTAGTCATACCTCCTAGATCTTCACAGCAATAAAAGGGACCTTAGGAATTATCTAGTCCAACCACATCATTTTGCAGATGACTAGACTGAATCTCAAAGATGCCAAGAGTGACAGAGGTAGCTGCTCTTCCCCAAATATTTTAGATGTTCTTCACTGTCCAGCCCATCCCCCCACTACCCACACCCCATCTCCACAGTTAAGCTTCAATCATGTGACCCGTCCTGGCCCATACACCATGAACAGATGTGACATGCCACTTCCTGGTTGAAATTGTGACAAGCCAATGTGTCCCTCTCTCTCTCTCCTTCCTCTCAGTGGCTCCCATATTGAGATGGGGTAACCACAGCATGAAAGTCACCTGGATTTTCAGATCACCCCATGGAAGGCAGCTGCTCTAGAGGGTTGTCCAGCACTCATCAGCTTTTTGCAAAGGCAAGTAGCTTACCTTTGTGGTTCATAGCCACAGAGATTTCAAAATGTATTTGTTCTTGCAGCATAGTTTAGCCTATTCTAACAAACACACTAAGCAACTTACTCAAGTTCAGTCAGCAAATTAATGGCAGAGCTGGCATTAGAATCCAAATCCCCTGACTGACTAGTCTAGGATTATTTCATCACTCACTGAAGAGTCAGGATAGGTGCCACCAAACCAAATCTGAAGCAAAGGGACCAGACAGTTGAAAATGAAAACAGACAGAATGTGGATTGGTAAAGAGGCAATACCCATGGGTTGAAGTCCAAAATTAGGAGGGGAACAGTCAGGAAGGAAAGAAGCCCCAGTGTTCAGGTTTCAACAGAGGACCAGAAAGGATGAGGGGACAGAGTTGTGATCTTGTCCTTGAAGGTCTCTTGTTTCCCAATTGATACATTTCCCTTAAGTTGATGACAAGTGCTCCTAGACTCTGTAATCCAGTTACCGAGTTAAATCCTCAAAAAAATGTGCTGCCATCTTTTTATTTGTGCACAGCAGCCATCAAACAAACAGGAACCTTGTGCCTCAGACTCAGATTTTTATTTTTTTAAGATGGAGTCTCATTCTGTCACCCAGACTGGAGTGCAGTGGCACTATCTCAGCTCACTGCAACCTCCGATTCCTGGGTTCAAGTGATTCTCCTGCCTCAGCCTCCCAAGTAGCTGAGATTACAGGCGTGCACTACCGTATCCAGCTAATTTTTGTATTTTTAGTAGAAATGAGGTTTCACCATATTGGCTAGGCTGATCTTGAACTCCTGACCTCAAGTGATCTGCCTGCCTCGGCTTCCCAAAATGCTGGGATTACAGGCATGAACCACTGCACCCGGCCCCAGATTAATGTACCATGACATAGAATTTTTTAAAAACAACAAATTGGAGAGAAAAAATGAGTAATTGGTTGCTAGGCAACATCAGTGCAAAGCTCTTTCTTTCCCTTCAAGAGCATTTGCTGCATCTTTATGAACAAAAGTTAAAGAGTACTTAGCAGCAGGCCTATATTTGGTTGTGACATCAACAGATACCAAATAAATTTTGCCTGCATTGCGTCAAGCCTTCAGAGCTCTGAAGGGCTACCCCCTGTGCACAGGATGACGTTTCCTCTTCTGAATATTCATTTTTCTTTGTACACACAGGTTAGATGGCCACCTTTTGTAAGGAATCGAAAGAAAACAAGAGATTTTGCAAAGTCATGCGAGGACAGGAGGGTGTTTGCGGTGACTTGTCTAGTGGAAGACCCTTTGTCTGGATGCCAAGGAGCTCAAGCTAAAGGTGAGCCCCTCTTCCTCCTATCCCTTCCTGGAAAATGGATGTTTTGCTTCTGAACTGGCCTTTCTAGATGCACACACTCACTCAAATGTGAATCAAAAGCAAAGCTAACAATGAGCGCAGGGACCATATCTCCAGGGCTGTCTAGATGACTGTCCACTGACTCACTGGGCACACACCTGCATTGCTCTGCCCAGCTGCCCTTTTCCCCTCCTGCTTTCATTTTGGCTTCACCCACTGGCCCTGACACGCACCACCACATCTCCTACCTAATATCTATTTTAGACTCAATTACCCAAAAATCTAGAACTCATTTCTTGCTATTTTCTCCCAGCTGCAAACAATAGGGCATCTTTCCTGGCAGTGGAACACCAATGCACTCTAGGAAGTATCGTCCAAAGTGCAGCTGCCCAATGGACACTACTTGACCCGAAAGGAACCAGACAGGAGGATGGACTTCGTAAGCATTCCCATCAGGGATACAGAAAGTTGCTCATCCCAGAGTTCCTAAAGCACCTGTTATGTGTAAGACACTGTTCAGAGCCATGGATATTAAAAAAGAAAGTAAGAAACAGTTTGATTTTTGAGTAAATAAGACTAACACAAAAGAAGACAGCACAGGCCATTCATTCCATCCGATTCTGCCTTTATGATCATATTACAAGAGATAAGAAGGTCAGGGAAAGGGGGCAGAAGATAACTCTAGACTTGGTTAACAGCAGATTCCAAAGGGAGGTCTCGTTGACCAGAAGGAGGAGAAGCCCGTTCGAGGTCACTGGCAAAAACTGGGACCTGATTACCCTCCTTCCTCGAATGTCCTCCGTGCCGCTCCCTCCCCCAGTCCGCATTGCAGAATGTTTGAGATTGAATTCTCATTCCCACTACTGTCATCCCTGCTAGAATTTGCCTGTTTATTACCAACACCTGAGCCCCACCTGCTCCACTTCCTCTCCCTCTGCCATATCTAGTTTTGGAGCTGGCTGGCCCAAGTCCGCTTCATGACCTGAGTACATTGCCTCCCTCCCTGCCTCATGTTCTCTCTCCCAAAACTTTTCCTGAGCCCACACTATTTGTTAGGCACCATGCTTAGAAGCTCTGAAAACACAAAGACAGAAAAAAACATTGTCCTTTTCCTTAAGGAACGTATCAGTCAAAACAGACAACCAACATAGACAGTTATGGGTCCCACTGAGGCTAATTTCGGTCATTTGAGTTCTCTAGGGTAGGCGCTACATTAATAGCAACAGGTGAGCTTTTTCAATTCATCTCAATTGAATCTGGTGCAGGGATTTGTCTGTGAAACAAAGGCCTTCCACTGAGCAAATTCCATTTCTATAACACCTTACAAAAGGACGGTGCTTGAACTTCTTTGCTTAATCCAGTCTTCTTAGCACAGGGCATTGCTGGGCACTGAAAGCAAGCTCATTAAAGAAGTTAAGAGTTGCAAGGCAATTAATTCAAAAGACCAGTATTGTTTCTGCCTCTCCTCATGCCCCTACACCCCACACACACACACACAAACACACACTTGGACACATACACACCTTCCAACTGCCATTTTTTGTGCAATGTGCTCGTAAATGACAAGAGCAATGCACAAGCAACAAGTGTTGCTCTTATGTCCTGCTCCCCTTTATTCCTTGTAGAAGATGCTCTGGACATCACAGCAACCTCTGCTGCACTGCTCTTCTCCTTCACCTCCCCACATGTCATGGAAGTGAGATCAACTAACATCCCTGACAAAAATAAAGCCAGAGCCCAGTGAAAGAGCTGTGCCTTCATCTCAGTACTGCAAACTTATGTGCCCCTGAAGCAGCTTATTTTCTGTTTCTGATGAGCGTGCTTATAAGTATAAACCTAAAATGTTCACAAAGTCAAGGCAGATTACATCCTTGACTTCCTCTCTATCGATCAGGCTTGCCACAATGCCCCTGAAAAATTAAATTGGTCTGCCAGGATTTATACTTCATGAGGTCTCATATTATTGCCCCAGAATCTGTTCTTCTCAAGGGGCTTTCAGATGCATACGACTTTCTTCAGCATCTCTCCAGGAACAGAAGTGCATCTTTTAGGATCTGCTCATCCATGCTGAAATCTCGCAGTTCAGGCGTGAAGACACTGCCTGCATTGCATAGAATAGTGGTCACACAAAAGGAAGTCAGACCAGGGGCATCCATTTGAATACCTTGTAAAATGAGTTAATTGTTGAATCTGAGCTTCTAATTCTAAAGTTGATAACTAATAAATAGAAAGTTTGCTCTATTAAAACAAGTCCAATTCTGACGGCAGGCATCTCCTTCAGCAGTCAAGCAGATGGCCTGGATGATTCTAAGAGCCCACCCATCACACAATAAAGACTGCTGAAATAAATGCCACTTGATGAACAGCAAACAGTGTGCCCTTTTGTTTTTAGAATCCTAGAACCCATCACAGTTTCTAATAGCATCTAGCTCTACTAACGTTCCTTCTTAGAACTTCTAAGTTCTAAATACTTTAGTGTAAGCACTTTCGGCAGGAGGAAAATGCTTTTCAACTGGCTTTATTTTTAAATTGATGTCAAATATAAATACTTTCCTTCCTGACAAATCTAGAGTTTTGTTTTGTGGTTAGTCTCTAGACTCAGAACCAAGTTCAAAAATATTTTTGAGACAACTGAGAATTCTAAAGTTCTAATATTTTCCTGACTGCTGTTTTCCTGTTATACTCTAAATTTTTCTACATTAAAATGTATTATCCAAGCAGCAAAAGTTCCTGCATCAATCAATAAGCATTTGCTGAGAAGTTACTATGTACTAACTCTGTGAGATTAGTAGGGGAAAACACAAAAGAATTTTATGACATATCTGTCCCTAATAAGTTTACTGTCTACTTGAGAAATGAAATTGACCAACGGACAAATTTAAGAACGTTTAGCATGTAAACTGTGCAACCCAGTCACAGAAATAGTAAGAGGTGAAAATGGACAATACATTGTAGGCCAGACAGGACTTGGAACAGACAATGAATTTCTGCATTTCAGGGCCTTGCTCTTGTAATTTCTTCAACCAGAGAAACCATCCTTGACACATTCTCAGAATCAAGTTCAAATGTTCCTTCATCCATGAAGCCTTTGCCAGTCCTTTTGGCTGGCATTCATTGTTCCCTTTGCCAAACTCATAAGTTGCACTTTGCTTGTAATTACGTTAAGGTCACTACTTAATTCTGCTTTATCGTTAACTGACAAATATCAACCTTCCCTAGTGAGCTTCTTGAAGGCATAGATTGAGACCTCACCTTTAGCTTCTCCCCAAAATCAGCACCGTGTTGCTATTTTATCTGTGTTTAAAAACATTTGTTGATATCATTTAATTTTGTCATCAAATAGAGATTATGCTTACACATAATCATTTCTGTGCTGTTTTCATATTAGTTTAGTATTATCCATGGGAGTTCTCAAGTTGAACTAAGATATATAAAGTTTAATATACCATCCATCATTAAATTACATCATACCCAGATTTTTCATTGCATTCCTTTTCTCTACGTGTTATACATCAGGTTTTTTTCTTTAGAATAGAAATTAACTCAGTCCAAAAATTATAAAATCATTTCAATAACAATGCTTTTGTCTTCTTCAACATTCTCATTTGGAACAAGAACTTGGTTATGTGCAAGGAAGCTCTTAAATCATATGTAACATATTTAGAATATTTTTAAGTACTTTCAGTTGTTATAGTATTAGCTAACATTTATGTTTACATATTGGGTGTCAGGCACTGTTAAGCCCTTAAGTAAATTAATAATTTCTTACAAATATCTAATTTCTGATATTTTGCTGCTATTATTATCTATGTTCTCCTTGTCCTTGTAAGCTTGTCTTTCTTTTAAAATTCCTTTCATTTAATTTTAGTGTGGTTTCAGAAAGGACAAAAATTGATGTTTGTGTTTAATTGACCTTCTTAGCCTGGCCAGAACCCAATGTATATTTCAAAGAAGACATTTTAGTACAATGGTCAAGAGAGCAGGCTCTGGGGTCAGACTGCCTGATTTTGAATCTCAGTTCTAAAAATTATTAGCTGTGAGACACTATGTAGAAAGAGAAAAAGAATTTAAAATAGCTTTACTCTCCTCTGAGAGATAAGAGAAGTTTTGCATCCAGAAACAGTAAAAAATGTCATTTGTAGAAAAAGAGGAGGAGGAAGAGGAGGAGGAAAAGATTCAGAAAACAAACAAAAACAAAAATGGTTCTTGGAAATTAAAAACATGATTGCACAGATTAAAAACTCAATTGAAGTGTTGAGAAATAGGATTGAGGAAGTTCCCTAGACAATGATGTAGAAAATATAAACAAAAAAAAACAGAAAAATTAGCAGACCAGTCCAGAAGTTTAATCTCAAATAAAAGAAATTTCAGAAAAAAAAAGAATAAAATAGATGAGTAGCTGGACACAGTGGCTCACACCTGTAATCCCAGCACTTTGAGAGTTAAAGTGGGTGGATCTCTTGAGCCCAAAAGTTTGAGACCAGCCTGGGCAACATGGTGAAACCTCATGCCTAAAAATACAAAAATTAACTGAGTGTGTGGTGGGGCACACCTGTAGTCCTAATTACTTGAGAGGCTGAAATCAGATAATCACTTGAGCATAGGGAGGTCAAGGCTGCAGTGAGCTGAGATCAGGCCACTGCACTCGAGGCTGGGTGACACAGTAAGACTCTGTCGCAAAAAAAAAAGAAGAAGAAGAAGAAGAAGAAAGGAAGGAAGGGAAATGGAGGAGGGGGAAGGGAAGGGGAGGGGAGATGGATGAGAAGGAAATCATCAATGAAATACTACAAGAAAATAAGCAGATCCAAAAGGTGTGAATTTTCAGATGCAGAACCCACCCAGCAAAAACTCAGAACAATAGGTAAAGATAGATGTACCACAAGTCACATCACTGAGAAATTTCAGAACATAAGAGTAACAGTAGATTCTGAAAGTCTACAGAGAGAAATAATAGATCACACACAAAAGATCCAGAATCAAACGCCTTCAGAACTCTCTACAATACTGGCAGCAAGGAAACAATGGAGCAATGCCTTTAAAATTCTAAAATAAAATAATTACTATGATATCTAATTTAGAAGGCTATATGAACCAAATTATCAGTGGAAACACATTTTCATAAATGCAATGTCTCAAAATCTTTACCTCCCATGCACTTGTAGGGTCTTAGGAAATGATGTTTCTAAATGAAGGCCTGAGAAGCAACTCTCTGACCTTCTCCTACCCTTCAGTCTCTGGCCTTTTATTTTCCCTTGAGGAAACTAGAAACTAGAATCCCTCTTCCCCAAGGCAGGTCATAGAAACCAGAACCTCTTTTCCCCAAAGCTAGCCATAAAACCTAAAAATATGAGTCTTACTTTCCCTCCATCTGTGTAAAAACTGGCCATAAAGAACAATATGGGCTGAAAGTGGTGGCTCATGCCTGTACTCACAGCACTTTTGGAGGCTGAGGCATGTGAATCCCTTGAGTCCAGGAGTTTGAGACCAGCCTGGGAAACATGGTGAAACCCTGTCTCTACAATATATGTGTGTGTGTGTGTGTGTGTGTGTGTGTGTGTGTGTGTGTGTGTGTATATATATATATATATATATATATATATATATATATATATATATAATTAGTCTGGTGTGGCAACACATGCCTTGTAGTCCCAGCTTCTCAGGAGGCTGAGGCAGGAGGATCACTTGACCCCAAGAGGCAGACATTGCAGTGAGCCAAGATTGTGCCACTGCACTCCAGCCTGAACACTGTGAGATTCCATCTAAAAGAAAAAAAATTATCTGATCTATCTTCTTAGATCATAGATTATAAGACCCCCTTGCCAGAGAGGGCTCTACCTCATACCCAGAAGGAAGGAACAAATGCTCAGAGAGGCCAAGAAGATTCTTGGCTGGGTTTCCTCACCCAGTCTATTGGCAGTACATCATATCCTCTTTGTCCAGCCATATTTCTACACAGCTATCCACACCTTGTTGAACCTAAGCATAGAAATGAACAGTGTCCCCTGTACTTTTGGATCTTAATTCTGAAGTCTCCTGGGTCACATAAAACTATGATTAAATAAATTTGTATGAATTTTCTGCTATTAAGCTGCCCCTTGTCAGTGATGTCAGTGAAACCCACAGTGGGCAAAGGGAAAGTTTTCCTTTGGCCTCTACACACTCTTTCTAGAAAGCTCCAGGAGGATGTGTCCCAATGAAATGAGGAAATAAACTTAGAAGAATGAAGACATGCAGGTAAGGGGGAGCCTGAAGGAGGATGATAAACAGAGAACCCTGATGATCATTAAGCGCCTGTCACAAGTCAGTCCAGATTGGAGTGGTGAGACACAGGAGTCACGCTCATTGAGAGTTGTCATCACCAAAATACCACTGCTTTCTACCCTGAGCCCAGAATAGCTAGGTAAGCCTAGCACAGACTGGCCAATTAAACATACATGCACACATGTGCATATGCATCACCTATTTATGTAACATGTCCTATGTGTAAGGCCATGTTCTAAGTTATTTTTAAGTATTAACTCATTTATGCTTTAAATAACCAATTAAGTAGCTATTATTATTGTCCTCATTTTACAGACAAGGAAAAGGAGGTACAGAGAGGTCAAATAGCCCAATGGTCATGAAGAGGCCAAATTTCAAAAGCAGCCTGGCTCCAGAAGCTCTTAACCGTAGATTCTTACTGGGTACTTGGATGATGAAGGTTCTGCTCTTCTTTTGAAAACTGCTTCCTGGATTAGATCGGGAGGCTCATTCACCCTCCTCGGACTCTGAGAGAGCTCACCATGAGCTTAGAAGCAGAAAGTACAAAACAGCCAATGGCTCTGAGCCTTCTTTTGCCTATCAACCAATACCTGCTCCACACAACAGCCCTGCCCTGTTCCCCAGGACTCACTCAGTGCCTTGCCTTGACTCCCCAGAGGGCTCTTGTAAGTTCTTAGGCGAGCTGAAGCCGAGCTATGGCCCAGAGATCAGCTTATTTTCTCCCAGGAACCTTCACCTGACAGTGGCAATGTTTCCCCTTTCTTATGAAGCTAGAGGTGTATGTGCTGCTCAGTTTTCCCAAATAAATATATCACTAGGCTTACTTATTCATGTGATAATGCCATAAAGAAAAGCAAAAGTGTGATCATAAGAGTCGCAGTTTTAGTTACCTCTAGGGGAAGAGAACAATGAACTAAGAAAAGAGCAAAGGGGCTTCCACAGGACTAGAACTGGGGATGTCCTGTGTCTTAACCCAAGTGGTGGGTATACAGTGTTCATTTTATCATCTTTATTTCAACTGCACCTATTTTATGTATTCTTCTGTGTGAATGATACATGTCACAATTTTAAAAATTAAAAATAAGACATCTGGCTCAGGGATCTGAATACATGAGGCCTGTCTCTCCTAGACTGAGGGTAGGGTTTTTAAGGGTTTGGGAGTGTGGAGATAGTTGATTGAGTGCAGAGTGAAGTCATGAGACAGACAGATGAAGAAAATATATTTCCATGTTGATTCTCTCCTCTTCTTACGACTTTAGACAGTTCACTTCTCCCCATGAGACCCTCTATTAGTCCATTCTCACAGTGCAATGAATACCCGAGACTGAGTAATTTATAAAGAAAAAAGGTTTAACTGACTCACAGTTCTGCATGGCTGGGAAGGCCTCAGGAAACTTACAATCAAGGCAGAAGGCAAAGGAGATGCAGGCACCATCTTCACAGGGCAGCAGGACGGAGTGAGTGCCAGCAGTGGAAATGCCAGATGCTTTTAAAACCATCAGATCTTGTGACACTCACTCACTATCTCGAGAACAGCATGGGGGAAACCACTCCATGACCTGATCATCTCCACCTGGTCCCACCCTTGACACATGGGGATTATGGGGATTACAATTCAAGATGAGATTTTAAGTGGGGACGCAGCCAAACCATATCAGACCCTATTTCCCCAATGGTCAATGAAGACCATTTCTCCTCTGCCCACCTCAGCATGATGAGAGACCAAATGAGATCACATATTTGAAAATGCTTTGTACATGGCAAAGTGATTTCAAGGCAGTTGTAATGATTATTATGGCAAGAGCCGCTTTGCTAAGGACATCTGTACATACAGGGATCCCTATTTTAGGGTCAATGTGTCACATTCCTCATATGCTTCCCACATACTATTATCTGGCTCTTTGCTATTCTTGAATTCTCTTTGATTGAATCACAAATATTTGTCCTCTCTTGGGAATAACTGGACAAAATGAAATTCTGCCATCAGCTGCTCTCACTAGAAAGAAAGCACAAAATGCATGTCCTCAGGCACATTGCATCTAACAATAACCTTCGCTGCCGCTTCTGATCAGTATGGAAAGAATCAGCCAAAGCACCTGGGAACAGGGTCAGCCTTTTCCACAAAGCAACATACTTGAGTGTCAGCTCTTGGAAGAACTTAGAGCATCACTAAGAACAGGAGATGCCTGTTGAAGACTGTGTGTGGGTCTGGTGCATATGCTGGCCCAGAAAAACAATCATTTTTAGACTGTTTCAGGTTCAAAGCAAATATTCATTTTACAAGGAGAAGAAACTTACAATGGTCATCTAAACTGCCATTACCCTTGGTGAAAGTCTCATTGATGAGGTCTTGGCAGAGAGATTTCAATGCATTGTCTTTCTCAGATGGACTCACCTGTGAAAGACACTGGTATGACCCAGACCAAAGTTCTTTGCTGCTCAGCTATAGAATGTAGAACCATCTGTTCTGCATCACAAAAGCACACCTCACATTTTATTTTTATGCCACTTTTTCATTGAGCCATTTTCAGCTTCTTAGAACACACAAGTGCTATGATAACTCCACAGACCAAGATAAATCAAGTTAGCACCAATTCCACAAACCAAGTAAAAAGGCCAGTGTCCAGTAACTCTATCATTTGGACAATCCATCAGCTCTATCATTTGGACTATTTTGCCATTAGTGATACAGAATAGCTAGGCTCCCAGCTAACTCCCATCCTTAAGCCTTGAACTGTGGCCCTAAGTGAAAACAGCTGATCTCATTTGTTCATCCCAATCTTGCCTTTTTGGCCTGCCACGTCCCATTCTGTGCCCATAAAGAGACTTCAGCTGGCAGAGCAGCATAAGCAGCTGAGCTGTGGGGATACAAACAGTTAAGGGGTGAGCAGAGAAGCAACAGAGCATCAGAGACTATGGGTAGACACAGCTAACTTTAGATGGTGCAGCTTCAGGGAATGATCACCTTCTTCCTGCATCATCCCCTTTCCACCTCCCCATTCCACCGAGAGCCCCTTCCATCGCCCAGTAAAATCCTCTGCATACACTACCCTTCAATCCGTTTGTGTGACCTGATTCTTACTGGACTCTGGACAAGAACCCGGGTCCTGAGAGGGCAGGGGCTTCAATGCTGCTGTGGGGCCCACACAGAGCCTGCTCCCGACTGAGACGAGCGACTGGCCGGTTCCAGCATTTGTTCTCTCTGGTTCCCCTACTTGCTTGCTCACAGGCTCCCTCTCTCGAGAAGGGGCCAGCGGCGGGCAGAGTGAAATAAGACACTCCAAGTGTGGGTGAGGGGGAGGAAGGCAGCAAAACACACTGCCATGTGTGTACCTATGCAACTATCTTGCACGTTCTGCACATGTACCCCAAAACCTATAATGCAATAAAAATTAAAAAAAAAAAAAATAGAAAAAAAAAACAAAACAAAAAAAAAGAAAAAAAAAAGACACTCCAGTTCCCACCCACGAAGGGGGCCAAGGTCAAGGGAGTGATCCCGTTTCATCACCAGGTTGTTACTCTTTTCTGATATGAACCAAAAAGAAAGATGGAATGAAACTATATTGAGAGGTTATTGGGGGTTGATTTACGTCCCTTCCCCAAATTCACATGTTAAAATCCTAACTTCCAGTTCCTCAGAATGTGATCTTATTGAAAAAAGGGTCATCACAGATATCATTAGTTAATATGAGGTGATAAGGATGGGCCTTAATCCAATATGATGTTCTAAAAAGAGAAACTGAACACATAAACACATAAACACACATCAAAGGGCTGGGCACAGTGGCTCATGCCTGTAATCCCAGCACTTTGAGAGGCTCAGGTGGGAGGATCACTTTGAGAGGCTCAGGTGGGAGGATCACTTGAGCCCAAGAGTTCAAGACCAGACTGGACAACATAGTGAGACCCCATCTCTACTTTAAAAAAAAATTAACCTGATGTGGTTGGTGCACACCTGTAGTCCCAGCCACTCAGGAGGCTGAGGCAGGAGGATGGCTTGAGCCTGGGAGGTTAAGGGTACAGTAAGCCCTGACTGCCACTGCACTCCAGCCTGGGCAACAGAGCAAAACATCACCTCAAAAATAATAAAATTAAAAATTAAAAAATTAAATAAATATGCATAGAGGGAAGATGATGCAAAGACACAGAGAGAAGACAGCCACCTAAGGCAAGGAAGAGGGGCCTAGAACAGATTCTTCCTTCCCAGCCTCACAAGGAACCACCCCTGCTGACACCTTGATCTTCAACTTTTAGCCTCCAGAACTGTGAGTCAATAAGTGTTGTTTATACCCCTAGTTTGCAGCATTTTGTTACCACAGCCCTAGCAAACTAATACAAAGGTAAAAAGGAGACCAAAAGATTGTATTATTGGATGGCCAGGTGGTGGCTCACATCTGTAATCCCAGCACTTTGGGAGGCTGAAGCAGGAGTATCACTTGAGCCCGGGGAGTTCAAGACCAGCCTGGGAAACACAATGAGACCCACATCTTTAAAAAATAATAAAAATAGATTAAAAGAATGTATGTATTGTCTGTGGAACTGAATCTCCCCCGGTGAAGTTTTTCTATATTTACTCTTCTATTTGGCTTTCAATGTCATGGGAGTCTCCTGGAGCATGAAGTTTAAATGTGAGCTCCACGGGCAACAGAGGAGGATGGATGTGTCTTCCATTCCTATGCTCATGTAATTATAAAGCCTGGGTCCATCCACCAAGATAGGCCTCTTCTGCACCAAGGTCATAGTATGTGGAATAAAGATCCAACCACCTGGTGTCCAGCTCTCCATTGTTTCTCACTCCTGCTCTAAAGCTTTTTAATAAACTTTCACTCCTGCTGTAAAACATGCCATGGTCTCTCACTCTGCCTTATGCCCCTCAGTGAAATTCTTCCTTCTGAGGAGACAGGAACTGAGGTTACTGCAGACCTGTACAGATTCACCGCCAGTCATTCTAGTGAATCAGGGAACCTGAAGAAGGGGTGGTGAATGTAACCACAATAAGTGCATTGCCTGATGCGCATGACAAGTCAATACCCCAAGACACCAGCTTGCGGCAGAGAAAGAGGCTGCCAAGCAAGGAAATGGGAGGAAACCTCAAATACGTCTCCCCAGGGAGACAGAGGCTAAGGTTTTCAAGGGTTTGGGAGTGGGCTGGATTGTGGTGATGGTTGATTGAGTGCAGGGTGAAGTAATAAGACAGGGAGGTGAAGAATATAGATTCTCATGCTGGTTCAGTTCCTCTGAGGGGGCCTTCCAACTGGTTGGCATCAGCTATACCAATGGAATTCAGGGTCTGCTTAAGCAATTCTTAAGCAAAATCCTTATGATCCTATGATTCTGTTTAAGCAATTCTTAAACAAAAGCCTCTGGTTCTAACATCAGAAATCCTATCTATAGGAACAGCAGGCATGCAAATCGTCATTATCTAGTGTTATTTGACTTTTGGTTACAAGGAAGTGGTTCAAACTGCAGCCTAATTAATGCTTAATTATAAATATATTTCTGTCCATAATTATTATTAACTCTGTGAGAATGGCTTCATAAACAGGGGACCCCTAAAATTTAAAGGTGGCTGGGCAGAAGCATGGATTACCTGGAGACCCCGTGAGCAGCTGGCATCTGAAGTGCAGCAGTCTCATGGGGCTGAGCCCTTTACCATGTGGAATCTTATGCTAAAGAGTTGAGAATTTCATTTCATTGTTGGACTCCCACTAGAGTCCAGAGAGTTGGAGAACTGGTTGATATCACACAGGTAGTGGCAGCACTGAAGAATGCCACTCGGCTCTCCTTCAAAAGAACCTGCCAAGGAAGAATTATCATGGTGGTCTTGTGGCACCAGATGCCACCCTTTCGGTCCCACCTTGCATTTGTGCTGAGGAAACAAACTTGTCCTGCTTTCCTCAGATATTTCCAGTTTTAAAATTCAAAGCCCCAGAGCCTGGTAATCCCTTCAGTCCCAGGCAAACTAGGACAGTGTTCTGCCGGTCACTCAATGGCTCACACACAGCTCCCTGCCGATGACTGGGCATGGTGGAACATGAGTACTGGCTTATTCCTGCACATGCACAAATCCTCTGACAGGCAGTGTTTGCTCAGGGACTTCCCATCAGCCCAGCCTGGGCTTTCTCAGAACTGCACTACAATCTGAGGATCAGCCAACCCAACCCTCCTCAATCTCCCCTTTCTGTTCACAGGGGCACACCTGCACTGGTGTCTGATGGCTCTCCCTGCCTGCTCTCACTCATCTCCCTTCATCTTTTCCAGGGATTTCCCTCAATCAATCTCTTACCTGTCTAATTCTGTTTTGGCATCAGATTCTCCGAGAACCAGAATCAACACAGGGACTCATATATGAATTTTGTTTTGAGACAGGGTCTTACTCTGCTGCCCAGGCTGGAGTGCAGTGGTACAATCATGACTCACTGCACCCCGACCTCCCAGGTTCAGAAAATCCTCCCACTTCAGCCCCCCCCAAGTAGCTGGGAGCACAGGCACATGCCACCACACTCGGCTAATTTTTTTTCTGGTAGAAACAGGATCTCCCTATGTTGCCCAGGCTGGTCACAAACTCCTGGACTCAAGCAATACTCCTGCCTCATCCTCCAAAAATGCTGGGATTATAGGCATGAACCACCACATCAAGCTTATAAATATTTTTTAAAAGCTCCCAAAGCAATTGCGATGTCAGCCACATTTGAGAACCACTGTCCAGGTGTGGTAACTACCAATGTGTCTGCCCTTAGTCTAAAGGGGGGAACAACGTGGAAAATGCAGCTAGGCTTATGTGAGCTGAATGTTCTGAAAGTATTGAGGGAGGAGAGACTAAATTGCCCTGATGAAACGAGGGTGGCTTCAGCTTCCTGTGCTGAGAGACAACAAAGTTCTCTTAGTCTCCCAGGGGAGAAATCTTACTATTTGTCCCATCATATCACACCAGTATGATCAAATTGTCATGTATTGTGGACATAAATTCACAAGACTAAGCCTTGATTTCCAGTGACTCTATTAAAATTCCATAGAAAGAAAACTGACTTCCTTAAATATCCTGGCAAAAGGAACTGATGTGTATGTGTGTGTGTGTGTGTGTGCATGCATGGGGGGTGTGTGTGCGTGCATGGGGCTGTGTGTGTGTGCAGGCATGGGGCTGTGTGTGTGTGCATGCATGGGTGTGTGTGTGTGTGTGTATAAAATGCTGCATCCATAGGGCTAAACCTGTCATGCTAGCAACACACATACTTGAGAAATGTGCAGATTTTTACATCAACTGTCTCCAGTAATTTCTCGTTTTCCTTTTAAAAAATGCATCACTAATTATAAGATAGTTATCCCAGCTGGAAATCTTTTATCTTCGCTGGATACAGTCATTTCCCAGCAAGGCTAAAAACCAGATAAATGCTATGTGTGGCATTTAAAAAGTCAAATATTATACAAGGTCACGTATGAATCACTTTTTTCCCAAATTAACAAATTATTTTGATGTTCCAAGAAAAATGTTCTAATGCGTATTTCCTTTTAGCTTCAACTATTAAGCAATTTGAAACAGGGGCCTCCACTGCCTCCCTTCGGACTGCCAATCTCCGAGATGGAAAGAGCCGCACGGGCATACCCAGGCAGCTCCCTGCAAATGGGAGATAGGTAGAGTGGGAGGGGAAAACACACACGTTTCCTTCAGCATTTTTTCTTCTAACTTTGATCTGAGGTTGAAAGAAGGGTGGCCACAAAAAGTTGTTTTTGTGAGGAGCTTTGGTTTTGTTTTATTGTGGTAAAATATGCCTAACCAAACAATTGCCATTAACATCGTATCCAATTCCTAGAATATAGGTCCCTGGAATTGCATTGTGCCTTCGCTTCCCGTATACACACACACACACACACACACACACACACATGCACACACTCATTCAAATGCAAATTCAGTCACACACTTGTATACACATTCAGACACCCATGTATTCCCACACTCACTCACAGGCAGAGACATGCAGTCACACACACATTCACATTCACAAACACATGCATGCCCCTGACCTCGCTCTGGGAGTTGAGATACTCAGTTAAAGTGTGGTGCTTGTTAAGAGGATAATAGAAATGAACCAAGGAGGTGAAAACTCTACAGGGAAAGGGGCAGGGAATTTGCCCTAGCTGGGCAATGAACAGATACCGGAAAGTCTAAAATAATAAGAGGTTAATTTGCATAAAACGAAAGTGCAATTTTGTTTCTTTAGCTGTCTATGGCTCCTGAGCATAAAGGGAGTTTGAGAAACACGAAACTACTGTCTCATGTGTGCCTTCCCTCGAGCTACTGTCCCATCCCCTTACATTTTCCATAAGCAAAGATCAGAAAACCATAGTCTACACTTGCAATGGATTAAACAGTTGTGTCCCCCAAAATTCATATGTTGAGACCCCAATCTCAATGTGACAGTATTAGGAAGCGGGCCCTTTGGGAAGGGGATCAATGATCCTATAAAAGAGACCCCAGAGAGCTCTCTCGATCTCTTTTCTCCCTGTGAAGACACAGTGAGAAGTCAGCCATCTGCAACCCCAAAGATGGCCTTTTCTGGAACTTGGCCATGCTGGCACCCTGATCTCGAACTTCTAGCCTCCAGTGCTGTGAGAAATAAATGTCTGTTGTGTATGAGCCTCCCAGTCCATGGTACTCTGTTACAGCAGCCCTAACTGACCAGGACAATACCCATTCTCTGTTCATCCCAAATATGTTGCAATGCCCTGCAACCTGACTTCACCCCAATACTTCACTGGCACAGCTCCTAATAATCATGTCCTAATTACAAGCTCAGTGCTTTATTCTTTGGTCTCCATCCTACTTGAGCCCTCTGCAGTACAAGACACCATGGATAAATGGCCTTGAAACTCCCTCTCCCATGGCCTCTAAAGCACCTCTTTCCTGCAACTCTCTCGGGCTGCTTCTGTTTCTCCTGCCTGTAGGTGTCTAGATCCCCCTGCCCTTCCCTGGGCCACCTTCTTTTATGTGTTCTACATTCTTGCCTTGGCAACTACCCCACTCCTTTACCTTCTGTTTCATCTGTGCTAAGAACTCCCTAAACTCTCTCCTGACCTGACTTTCCCTTCATTTTTCCTGCTCAATAGATCCAGGTGCCTGCTGTTATTGATCCAGCTCCTCCTATCTGCCTTATTAGCAACTCATACTTGGCATGCCCAAAACAAAACAGAAAATAAATAAATAGTTAGGTAAATAGATAAATAAAATAAAACAACTACAACTACAACAAAAAAATCCTGTTCCCCTGGTATTATGTCTTTATCTGAGTTAATGGCTCAGTCTTAGTTAGCTCAGTCTGCCTTAATAAAACACCATTGACTGGGTGACTTCAACAAAAGAATTTATTTTCTCACAGTTCCAAAGCCTGAGAAATCCAAGATCAGGGTGCCAGCCGGTTCAGTTCCTGGCAAGAGCTGTCTTCCTGGCTTGCAAATGACCACCTTCTTGCTAGGTGCTCACAAGAGAGAGAAAGTTCTCTGATGTCTCTTATGCAAACACTAGTCCTATCAAATCAGGATTCCACCCTTACGACCTTATTTTATATACATCCTAAAGGCCCTATCTCCAAATGCAGTCACACTGGAGGTTAGGACTTCAATATACAAACATGGGGGTGGGGATACAATTTATTCCATAGTGGGTGCCATGTTCCAAGCTAGGTCTCATTCTTGACTCCTCTCCCCAACATCCAGCTGGAAACCTCAGTGCCTAAGCTGCTTGGCCCTATTTCTCCGTGGCCCATTCCTCTCTCTCCATCCCTCCCATTGAACTTCCAGTGCAGTGCCCTCTTGTTCTTTGCTTAGACCACTGTCTTTGGCTTTCCTGCTGCTCTTCCTCCCGCTGTCTTTCCACTGTGTGCTCCCAGGTCAGCATCCAAAATTGTAGATCTGGTCAGGATGTCCATGCAATGGAATAAACTCTACATAGTACAGTTCCCCGTCCAACCCTCACCTACTGCTCTGGTCTCACTTCCAGTCATTGTCCCCATGCAACATGCTCCAGTCACACCGTATTTTCAGCTGTCCCAGTGTGTGCTGCCACCCTAGCTCCACCTGTCTTCCTTTGTCCAGGCTCTTCTTCTACTGAAATATGCCTCCCGTCCTTCACTTGGTGCATTCTTAGCCATTCTTCAGATCCTGGGGTAAATATGATCACCAAGAAGATTTTTCATTCCTCCCCTCATCCCACTTAGCTGCTCCAGGACCTGATCCATACCCCTGTTAAACCCTCTGCTGTGTTCATGCATCTGTCTGTCCCATTTGACTTGTGGTTCCTCATAAGTAGTGCATTCATTTGTGCTACTGTAACAAAACACCTGAGACTAGGTAATTTATAAAGAACAAAATTGATTCCTCATGGCTCTAGAGGCTGAAAAGTCCAAGATAAGACATCAGTGGGTTCCGTGTCTGGTGAGGGCCTGCTCCTTTACAGCATCTTCTACCAGTAGCATCCCCACCTGGCAGAAAGTAGAGGGGCAGAAAGGAACAATCACTGGTTCTTTCCAGCCCTTTGTATTTTTTTATTTATTTATTAGAGATAGGGTCTTGTGCTCTCACCCAGGCTGAAGTGCAGTGGTGTGATCACAGCTCACTGCAACCTCTAACTCCTGGACTCAAGGGATCCTTCCACCTCAGCCTCCCAAGTACCTGGGTCTATAGGCACATGCCATCACACCTGGCTAATTCTGTATTCTTTTGTGTGTACAGATGGGGTCTTGCTGTGTTGCCCAGGCTGATCTCAAACTCTTGGTCCCAAGTGGTCCTCTGGATTGGCCTCCCAAAGCTCTGGGATGACAAGCACGAGCCACTGCACTCAGTCTCTCCAGCCCTTTTATAAAGTTGCTAATTTTATTCTTGAGGGCAGAGTCCTCATAAAGTAATACCTTCCCAAAAGGTCTCTCCTCTTAATACAATGAGAATTAAGTTTCAACATGAATTTTTAGACGGGACACATCCACAGAACCAAGTACCTTTGCTTCCCCTAACAAGTATCTGGTCAATATCAATTCAATGCAGTGTGTTGCAGGAATGTCAGTTAATTATTATTAATTTTTCTCTACTATACAGGTAAACCTTAGTTATCTTAAACTATGTGTTTGTATGGATCATTTAATTCTTCTGAACGCAGAGAATTAAACTTTAAATATAGATGCACTCTTCTAAATATATAATCATGTAATTTTCAAAACAAAAAAAAATTATGAAGACACTAAGATTATAAGCCAATTCTTCCATTTTTGGAAGAAACGTATGGTACTCATAACCAGGATATTTAATGTATGATTCAAATGTGCTTTGAAATAAATTCTGTGAAGGCAAAAACCATTATATTTTAGTGTTTAACATTTTACTTTAGGCTTAATTTTAAATAAACCTAAAAGAAAGAGGTTACAAATACTTGTCAATTTAAAGATCCTCCTGGAGTGAAGAACCTCACCTTTGATCCAGAAGCACTAGAATTTTTAAAGATTATATAAAAGTCGGGTTGACATCAAAATTTAAAAATCTCCTTAATTAATCAGATTAAATCACCGTGCATTTATGGCTATATGCTTCCAGGTATTCTTTTCACAAGAGTCTTTTGAAATGTCTACTGGAGGTGGAAACTTTTATACAAAAGTGCCCTGAATCTTGTAAGGAGGACAGAGCACGAAACATCAGGCTGCCTTTACAGGAACTGCTTCTTAACCTTGAGCCAGATTTTATAAAATGAAGTGGCTAAGGAAAAGCCTCCTCACTGGCAGTATTCCTGTTGTGAAGAAATTCAGACACAAAATGTCCCAGAATCAGGATGTGATCACCTTAAGTGATGCTTAAATGTTCTTATAATTAGCATCATCTTGGAGTTTGTGCTTAATGATAAAGGGGAAGAAATTACTTTCTCTGAAAGAAAGGAAACCTCAGGTAGAGCAGTGAGAGCCCATTGTCTGTGTTTCCACTAAGCCCTTCATATATCCCTATCATTGCTTTATAGTTGACTATTCAAATGACTGTTTCCTCCAATGGACTGTGAAGGCATTATATGGTGTGATCTTTATACATCCAATGCCCAGCAGCATGTCTGGAACACCTAAGGAATGAATGAATGAATGAATGAATGAATGGGGCCACTGTGAAGACATAATGTCATAAATGAACTGTGTACAAATTTACTCTACAGTCAACTTAAACATTTATTTTTGTAAACATGCATAAAGCATAAAACTATATGTAAACGTGTTCGTATGTACAAGAGTACGCATACTCAAAACATTACACACGTGATATGCTGATATAGTAAGAATGGTTCAACTGTCAGTCCCACCACAGTTGTATATTTGTAAGAGTTTTGCCAGCTCTGAACCAGATCCTTTCCATTTTTTTTTTTCTTTTTGGTTTTATCTTTTCTGACCCCTTTCTCTGTCCCACTCCAACAAGCAGTTTCCCTGACTCAGAGCCATTCGGAAAATACAGAGAGCCTCGAATGGCTCTAGTGCCTAATCCCATTTTCAATCACTGTTTCTGTGCTTTTGCACAACTCCATGTACTGAACTTCTCCTTCCACTGGTGCTTCCCTCAGGCCCTTCCTGCTTTGCTGGGTCCCCACTGGAGGTTTGGGCAGGAGGGGAAGGCTCTCGCAGTGGAATGCTGCCAGAAAACATCCCTCGACCTCATATTACTTAGAAATTGTTTGTTCTATAATTATTTTCCAATTCTTACTGCAAACATTCACACAGCAAATAGAGATCTCAGACCCAGCCACTCTGGGGAACAGCGGTTTGGCATCTTATCTCAGATGCAGATAATACTCTAAATTCTTTCATTCCCATGACATTTGAGTTACAAATACTTCCAATATTTTCCAACGCTCTGGGCAAATCTCCAAATTAGAGTTTGCTCTGGTCCATGTTTAGTTATTTGTGAAGCCCTTATCTATGGTCTTTGCATCTCTAGTTTCCTCACCTGACCATTGGAAGGGCCAGCACACGGACATCCCCACACAGCAGGGTCAGGAAAGGAGACTAACACACATGTGGTGTGTTTGCTTTTTAAAATTAAATACCGGACTGATTCTCACAAGCATGTTTAATAAATGCACACATTTACATTAAAATTTAAGAACAGGAATCATGGGATGAATGCCAATGTTACTCTGAGTTCTCTAGGAGTAAAGACACTAATGGAATGGGCAGTCCATTTGGAAACCCACTCTTGGCCTCCATGAAAGAGCTAGTTGAATAGTCCTTCAGCAGTTGAATAGGAGCATGCTTATAGTCCCAGCTACTCAGAAGGCTGAGGCAGGAGGATCACTTAAGCCCAGGAGTTTGAAGCTGCAGTAAGATTACACCACTGTACTCCAGCCTGGGCAACAGAGTAAGACCCTGTCTCTAAAAAATAATAATAATAAAAATAAATTACAGATAATAATAGTACCTACTTTAAAATGTTTTGTGAGGAGTACAATAATACATTTCAAGGACTAAGCACAGAACCTGAAAAATAATGATCTCTTAATGCATGTTAGCCAAAGCTAGGATTTGTACTATTCTTCCCATTTTACAGATAAGACTGAGGTTATCACACTATAACACACCCACAAAGTGATAGAACTGGGATTTAAACACTGCTCTGTGACTCTAAATCCCACAGAGTAATAACCATGTTCTCACAGTAATTAACTATCTAATTACCTTATTCACTCATTCAACATATACGTATTGATTGAATGCTATGTGTTGGATGTTGTGCTAAGAACTAGGAATACAACAGTAATCTAAACACACAAAATCGTCCCCTAAAGGATAAAAAATTAGTATTAATCAAAAACCAATTGGTCACATGAACAATTTATTACCTCATTTTTAAATTTTATTTAATTTTTTTAATTGTATTTGGGCTGTGGGGTACATGTGCACATCCTGCATCCTGCAGGATTGTTGCATAGGTACATACATGCCATGGTGGTTTTCTGTCTCCATCCCCCCACTCCCATCGCCTACATCAAGCATTTCTCCCAGTGTTATCCCTCCCCATCCTCCTTGACCCCACTCAATGTCCCTCTCCTCCCCTCCCCTCCACCACCCCCCCACCTAGCCCTGTGAATATTGTTATCTTCCCTGTGCCCAAGTGTTCTCATTGTTCATCACCTGCCTATGAGTGAAAACATGTGGTGTTTGGTTTTCTATTCTTGTGTCTGTTTGCTGAGAATGATGGTTTCTAGGATCATCCATGTTTCTAACAAGGACACAAACTCATCAGTTTTTATGGCTGCATACTATTCCATGGTGTATATGTGCCACATTTTTTTTTGTCCAGTCTATCATTGATGGGCGTTTGGGTTGGTTCCAGGTCTTTGCTATTGTTAACAGCACCACAATGAACATATATGTGCATGTGTCTTTATCATAGAATGATTTATACTCCTTTGGGTATATACCCAGTAATGGGATTGCTGGGTCAAATGGAATTTCTATTTCTAGATCCTTGAGGAATCGCCACACTGTCTTCCATAATGGTTGAACTAATTTACACTCCCACCAACAATGTAAAAATGTTCTTTTTTCTTCATATCCTCTCCAGCATCTATTGTCTCCAGACTTTTTAATGATCACCATTCTAACTGGCGTGAGATGGTATCTCAATGTAGCTTTGATTTGCATTTCTCTAATGACCAATGATAATGAGCATTTTTTCATATGCTTGTTGGCTGCATATTTGTCTTCTTTTGAAAAGTGTCTATTCATATCCTTCACCCACTTTTGAATGGGTTTGTTCATTTTTTTCTTGTAAATCTGCTTTAGTTCTTTGTAGATTCTGGATATTAGCCCTCTGTCAGATGGGTAGATTGCAAAAATTTTTTCCCATTCTATTGGTTGCCAGTTTACTCTAATGATTGTTTATTTTGCTGTGCCAAAGCTCTTACATTTAATTAGGTCCCATTTGCCTATTTTGGCTTTTGTTGCCATTGCTTTTGGTGTTTTAGTCATGAAGTCCTTGTCAGTGCCTATGTACTGGTTTTGCCTAAGTTTTCTTCTAGGGTTTTTATGGTGTTCGTTCTAATGTTTAAATATTTAATCCATCTGGAGTTAATTTTTGTATAAGGTATAAAGAAGGGGTCCAGTTTCAGCTTCCTGCATATGGCTAGCCAGTTTTCCCAACACCACTTATCAAACAGGGAATCCTTTCCCTATTGCTTGTTTTTGTCTGGTTTGTCAAAGATCAGATGATTTTAGATGTGTGGCATTGCTTCCGAGGCCTCTGTTCTGTTCCATTGGTCTATATCTGTTTTGTTACCAGTATCATGCTGTTTTGATTACTGTTGCCTTGTAGTATAGTTTGAAGTCAGGTAGCGTGATGCCTCCAGCTTTGTTCTTTTTGCTTAGGATTGTCTTGGCTATGCAGGCTTTCTTTTGGTTCCATGTGAAGTTTAAAGTGGTTTTTTCTAGTTCTACAAAGAAGGTCAGTGGTAGCTTGACAGGGATAGCATTGAATCTAAAAATTACTTTGGGCAGTATGGCCATTTTCAGAATACTGATTCTTTCTAACCAAAGCATGGAATGTTTTTCCATCTGTTTGTGTCCTCTCTTATTTCCTTGATCAGTGGTTTGCAGTTCTTCTTCAAGAGATATTTTACCTCCTTTGTTAGTTGTATTCCTAGGTATTTTATTCTCTTTGTAGCAATTGTAAATGGGAGTTTACTCATGATTTGGCTCTCTGTTTGTCTCTTATTGGTGTATAGAAATGCTTGTGATTTCTGCACATTGATTTTGTATCCTGAGACTTCACTGAAGTTGTTTAGCAGTTTAAGCAGCTTTTGGGCTGAGATAATGGGGTCTTCTAAATATACAAACATGTTGTCTGCAAATAGGGACAATTTCACTTCCTCCTTTCTAATTGAATGCCCTTTATTTCTTTTTCTTGCCTAATTGCTCTGGCTAGAACTTCCAATATTATATTGAATAGGAGTGGTGAGAGAGGGCATCCTTGTCTAGTGCCAGTTTTAAAGGGAATGCTTCTAATTTTTGCCCATTCACTATGATATTGGCTGTGGGTTTGTCATAAATACCTTTTATTGTTTTGAGATACATTCCATCAATACCTAGTTTATTGAGAGTTTTTAGCATAAAGCGCTGTTGAATTTGTCAAAGGCCTTCTCTACATCTATTGAGATAATCGTGGTTTTTGTCTTTGGTTCTGTTTATGTGGTGAATTACATTTATAGATTTGTGTATGTTGAAACAGCCTTGCATCCCTGGGATGAAGGCTACTTGATCGTGATGGATAAGCTTTTTGATGTGCTGTTGCATTCAGTTTACCAGTATTTTATTGAAGATTTTTGCATCAATGTTCATCATGGATACTGGCCTGTAGTTTTCTTTTTTAGTTGTGTCTCTGCCAGATTTTGCTATCAGGATGTTGGTCTCATAGAAAGAGTTGGGGAGGATTCCCTCTTTTGTTTGGAATAGCTTCCAAAGGAATGGTACCAGCTCCTCTAATGTGTCTGGTAGAGTTCAGCTTTGAACCTGTCTGGACCTAGACTTTTTTTGGTTAGTAGGCTATTAATTGCTGCCTCTACTTCTGCCCTTGTTATTGGTCTATTCAGGGTTTCAACTTCTTCTTGGCTTAGTCTTGGGAGTGCAAGTGTCCAGGAATTTATCCATTTCTTGTAGATTTACTGGTTTATATGCATAGAGTTGTTTGTAGTAATCTCTGATGGTAGTTTGTATTTCCGAGGAATCGGTGGTGATCTCCCCTTTATTCGCTTTTTATTGCATCTATTCGACTCTTCTCTTTTCTTTTTTATTAGTCTAGCTAGCATCTGTCTATTTCATTGATCTTTTCAAAAAAACAGCTCCTGGATTTATTGATTTTTGGAAGGGTTTGCTCTATCTCTAGCTCCTTCACTTCTGCTCTGATCTTAGTTATTTCTTGTTTTCTGCTAGCTTTTGAGGTTTTCTTAATCTTGTTCCTCTAGCCCTTTCAATTTTGATGATAGGGTGTCAATTTTAGATCTTTCCTTGTTTCTCATGTGGGCATTTATTGCTATAAATTTCCCTCTAGGTGCTGCTTTAAATGTGTCCCATGGGATCTGGTATATTGTGTCTTCATTCTCGTTGGTTTCAAAGAACATTTTTATTTCTGCCTTCATTTCGTTGTTTATTCATTTGTCATTCAGGAACAAGCTGTTCAGTTTCCATGTGATTGTGCAGTTTTGAGTGCTTTTCTTAATCCTGAGTTCTAATTTGATTGCACTGTGGTCTGAGAGACTGTTATGATTTTCATTCTTTTGCATTTGCTGAAGAGTGACTTACTTCCAATTATGTGGTCAATTTTGGAGTAAGTTCGATGTGGTGCTAAGAAGAATGTGTATTCTGTGGATTTGGGGTGGAGTGTCCTGTAAATGTCTATTAGGTCCTCTTGGTCCAGATCTGAGTTCAAGTACTGGATATCCTTGTTGACTTTCTTTCTCGTTGATCTGTCCAATATTGTCAGTGGAGTGTTAAGGTCTCCCACTATTATTGTGTGGGAGTCTAAGTCTCCTTGTAGGTCTTTAAGAACTTGCTTTATGTATCTGGGTGCTCCTGCATTGGGTGCATGTATACTTAGGATCATTAGCTCTTCTTGTTGCATTGACCCTTTTATCATTATGTAATGCCTTTCTTTGTCTCTTTTGATCTTTGTTATCAGAGACTAGGATTGCTACACCCGTTTTTTTTATTTGTTTTTTTTTTTTTTTTTTTTTTTTTTTTTTGCTCTTCATTTGCTTGGTAAATCTTCTTCCATCCCTTTGTTTTGAGTCTACGTGAGTCTTTGCATGTGAGATGGGTTTCCTGGACACAGCACACCGATGGGTCTTAACTTTTTATTCAGTTTGCCAGTCTGTGTCTTTTGATTAGGGCATTTGGGCCATTTACATTCAACGTTAATATTGTTATGTTTGAATTTGATACTGCCATTTTGTTACTGGCTGGTTGTTTTGCCCATTAGTTGACGTGGTGTCTTCATTGTGTTGTTCTCTACCATTTGGTATGTTTTCGCAGTGGCTGGTGCTGGCTGTTCCTTTCCCTGTTTAGTACTTCCTTCAGTAGCTCTTGTAAGGCAGGTCTTATAGTGACGAAATCTCTCAGTAATTGCTTATCCATAAAGGATTTTATTTCTCCTTCACTTATGAAGCTTAGTTTGGCCAGATATGAAATTCTGGGTTGAAAGTTCTTTTCTTTAAGGATGTTGAATTTGGCCCCACTCCCTTCTAGCTTGCAGGGCTTCTGCTGAGAGATCCACTGTGAGTCTGATGGTCTTCCTTTATGGGTGGCTCGATCTTACTCTCTGGCTGCCTTTAGCATTTTTTCCTTCATTTCAACCACAGTGAATCTGACAACTATGTGCTTTGGGGTTGCTCTTCTTGAGGAATATCTTTGTGGTGTTCTCTGCATTTCCTGGATTTAAATGTTGGCCTGCCTTGTTATGTTGGGAAAGTTCTCTTGGATAATATCTTGAAGAGTGTTTTCCAACTTGCATTCATTCTCCCTGTCACATTCAGGTATGCTGATCAAGGGTAGATTAGGCCTTTTCACATAATCCCATAGTTCTTGGAGGCTTTGTTCATTTTTTTCACTTTTTTTCTCTAATCTTGCCTTCTCATTTTATTTCATTGATTTGATCTTCTATCTCTAATATCCTTTCTTCTGCTTGATTGATTCAGCTGTTGAAACTTGTGTATGACTCATGAAGTTCTCATGCTGTGTTTTTCAGCTCCATCAAGTCGTTTATTCTAGTTATTCTGGTTATTCTAGTCACGCTGGTTATTCTAGTTAGCATTTTGTGTAACCTTTTTTCAAGGTTCTTAGTTTCTTTGCATTGGAGTAGAACATGGTGTTTTAACTCAGAGAAGTTTGTTATTGGCCACCTTTTGAAGCCTGTTTCTGACAACTTGTCAGATTCATTCTCTGTCTTTGCTTGTTCCCTTGATGGTGAGGAGCTGTGATCCCTGCGAGGAGAAGAGGTGTTCTGTTCTTTGATGGTTTCATCCTTTTTGTGCTGTTGTTTTTTCCCCATCTTCGTGGATTTATCTCCCTTTGATCTTTGAGGTTGGTGATTTCAGGGGGAGCCTCTGAGTGGACTTTTTTTCTGTTGAGGTAGGCACTATATCATTTTTTGGCCTGTAGAGGGCGTTGCTGGGCTCTCTTAGATTCAGTCAGGTTGCTGGGTGGGTGGTCCTTCCCTGGAGTTTGTTTGCAGGTGAGACTGGCCCCGCCTTCCCAATGGCATCTCTCCTTCCCCTGCGGGATCTTCCTGGTTGGGGTCAAACTGGTGTATTTGCTGCCAAGCTCTCTAGCAAGGGCTTCAGTTTGAGCTCTGTGGAGGTGCGGCCCGCCAGGCCTTATGAAAGTTGAAAGTTTCCCCGCTTTCAACTCTGCCTCCCTCTGTGGGACAGTCCATCCCGCTGGCGTTAGTCCAAACTCCCTCAGGTCCCTGCAACAACTTGCCACACCTGGTGGCAGCCACTGCTCAGATTTGCATCAATTATCCATGGTTCCCCACCATCTGGCAGGGCTCTCGTGGACCGTGGGTTGCAGAAGGGATGAGGTAAGCACAGGATCTGGATTGGAGCACCCAGGGGGTTAAGTCCCCCAACTCGCCTAGCCTGCCGCATGTTTCAAGTGGGGATGAGCCTGCCCCTGTCTTGATTTGCACTCCTAGGCAGCTCTCATCCTGCGGCTCTTTCCCTGGGCCCAATTCCAGTGCCCTATCAGTCCCACAGAAAAGAACCCAGCACCTCATTTGGAATGGTGAAGTCCTCTAGCCCTCTGCATCTCATTTGCTGGGAGCTGCATTCTGGTGTTGTCTTCTCCCGGCCATCTTGGCGCCCCCCCCCCATCCCTAATTTTTTTTTTTTTTTTTTTGCTACAAGCTATAGTAAATAATATCAAAGAAAAGTAGGATGAGAGTTTGTGATGTCAGCAAAAACCATGGAGTAAGGACCTCAACATTTCATCCCTCCATAAAAGAAATGAAAAAAAAACTGGCAAAAAGCTGTCAGAATCAATTTTTCATATTGAGGTATGATTGACGTATAAAAAAATTGTGCATATTTAAGGTGTATAATATAGTGTTTTGATATAAGTATACCTTTTGTAATGATTCTCACAATCAAGCTAATTAACATATTCATCACTGATATCGTTGCCTTTTGTGTAGGTGTGTGATGAGGACACTAGGATCTACTGTTATAGCTCAAGTGCACAATACATTATTATTAACTATAGCCTATGAACTACAGTCTCAATGCTGTATATTAGATCTCTAGAGCTTATTTATCTTACAGCTGAAAGTTGGTACCTTTTGACCAACATCTCCCAATTTTCCCTAAACCCCAATTTCTGACAAACACCATTCTACTTACTCTGTTTCTCTGAGTTTGACTATTTTAGATTCCACATATAGATGATATCATGCAACATCTGTCTTTCTGTGTCTGACTTATTTCACTTAATGTCATCCATATTGTCACAAATGGCCACATCTCCTTTTTTAAAGCTGAACAATATTTAATTGTAAATATATGCCATAATGACTTCATCCATTCCTCCATTGATAGACACAGGCTTTTTCCAATTCTTAGCTATTGTGAATAGTGTTGCAATGAACCTGAGACTGCACATATCTCTTCGAGATAGCAATTTTGTTTCCTTTGAATATAGACCCAGAAATGGGGTTGATGGATCATATGTTAGCTTTATTTTTAATATTTAGAGGAATCTCCATACTGTTTTCCAGGATTACACTAATTTACATTTCTACCAACAATATACAAGGGTTTCCTTTTCTCTACATCCTCACCAACACTTTTTATCTATTGTCTTTTTAATAATAAGCAACCTAATAGGTGTGATATGGTATCTCATTATGGTTTTAACTTGCATTTCCCTTATGATTAGTGATGGTGGGCACTTTTTCATATATCTTTTGGCCATTTGAATTTCTTCTTTAGAAACACATCTATTTAGGTCCTTTGTCTGTTTTTAACTGGGTTATTTGGGTTTTTTGCTATTGAGTTGGATGTGTTCCTTATATATTTTGGATACTGACCCCTATTCAGATATGTGGTTTGCAAATATTTTCTCCCATTCTATAGGTTGTCATTTTGAAAGCCAAGAAGTTCCATGATCTGCCATCTATAAGCTGGAGAACCAGGAAAACTGGTGTAATTCAGTCTGAGGCCAAAGGCCTCAGAACAAGGTGGTGGGGAGGCAGTGGTGAAAGTCCCAGAGTCCCAAAGCTAGAGAACTAGAAGTTCTAATGTCCAAGGACAGAAGAAGATGGATGTTCTGGGTCAGAAAAAAAAAGCAAATTTACCTTCCCTCTGCCTTTTTGTTCCATTCAGAACCTCAACAGACTGGATAATGCTTAACCACATTAGTGGGGGTGATCTTCTTTACTCACTCAGTCTACTGATTCAAATGTTAATCTCTTCCAGAAACACCATCTCAGAAAAACCTAAAAATATTTTACCAGTTATCTGGACATCCCTTAGCTGAGTCAAGTTGACACATAAAATAAACCATCATAGAGAAGAGAAAATCTGTGGAGAAGTTGGAATGTTTACACATTGCTAGTGGAAATGTAAAATAGTACAGAACTATGGGAAATTGTTTAGAATTAACTCAAAAGGTTAAATATAGAGTTGCCATATGATCCAGTAGTTGCACTGCTAGGCATATCCCCAAAAGGATTAAGACAAAATTATTTAAATAAAATGTATGTACAAACAGCACTATTCTCAATAGCCAAAAAGTGAAAACAACCCAAATGTCTCTCAACCACTGACTAGATCGACAAAATATGGTACACCCATGCAATCGAATGTTATTTCACCACAAGAAAGACTGAAGTACTGACTCATGTTACAACATGGGTAAACCTGGAAAACATTATACTAAGTGAAAGAAGCCAAACAAAAAAGCCCTCATATTTTTATTCCATTTATGTCCAGAACAGGCAAGTCCATAGAGATAGAAAGTAGATTCATGGTTGCCAGGGAGTGGGTAGATGGGGTAATTGGGAGTGACTGCTAATAGATACAGGATTTCTGTTAGGTGGGATTAAAATATTGCAGAGTTAAATAGTAGTGATGTTTGCACTTTTTACATATAAAAATCCACTGCATCGTACACTTTAATGTGGTGAATTTTATGTACATAAAGTTTTATGTTACCTTAAGGTTTTAAAAGTAGAGTGATATTTAAAAGTGTAAGAAAGGGGTACTGATGGCTGGGCGTGGTGGCTCATGCCTGTAATCCTAGCACTTTGGGAGACGAAGGCAGGTGGATCACCTGAAGTCAGGAGTTTGAGACCAGCCTGGCCAACATGGAGAAATCCCATCTCTACTAAAAATACAAAAACTTAGCTGGGCATTGTAGTGGTTGCCTGTAATCCCAGCTACTTGGGATGCTGAGGCAAGAGAATTGATTAAACCCGGGAGTCAGAAGTTGCAGTGAGCTGAGATTGTGCCATTGCACTCCAGGTTGGGCGACAGAGTGCGACTCCATCTCAAAAGAAGAAGAAAACGAAAGGGGTACTGATCATGTGGGAAGTGGGTGGTGGGGTCCAATTTCCCCCCAAATAATGATATTTGAAGAGAAATTTGAGGGCTGAGTATGAGTTATCCAGGTGAAGCTGAGAAAATCACTTCAAGGAGCACAGGCATATGCAGCACACCCCAGGAACGTGGTGTGAACATCCAAGAAATACTAGAGAGACTGGAGAACTAAGCATGAGATGATGAGGCTGAAAGACTGGGTCCCTGTCATTCCCAGAAGTGCAGTGAGGCATGCTTATGGGCCGTGGCTGCATTATAGGTGACCTGTCACCACAGATTCCATCATCTTTGGTGGCAGCATAAGCCCCAGGCTGGTTGCCTCTGAACATAAACAGCCTCATTCATTTTCTTGTGAAACCATACATAAATTCAAATTTTCTATGTGTGCTAACACGTACAAAATATTGGGACGTTTGAACCTAGATATTACATAAAGGATTCTGATGGAAAACCATGGACATGTGACTTTATTTAAGCGGGGGTATTCCATTAAAGCAATTGCCTTTTTGAAAGATTACCTCTACTGCAGTGTGAAGTAGTGATAGAATAGTGAGGAGATCAATTAGGCAGCTGTTTCAGCAAGGTATTGCAATAGCTTGAAACATGCAGATGGAGAGGTATAGGGTTATTTGAAAGACAATTAGGAGAAAAACTGACTTGGCAATGGACTGGCAACAGCTTCAAGATCAAGCAGCATGAATATCTTACAGGTTCTCAGCAACAGCCCTGAATATACAATGGAGGATTCTCTCAAAAGGGAACACTGGAGGAGAGGTACATTTTAGGGGAAGATTATGAGTTCGGTTTTGGGCATTTTCAATTGAGTTGATGGTACGCTATTAATAGTAGATGTCTGCAAGCAGTTGGATATATGAATCTGGATTTGGAGATAGAAACTTAGCTTTCATGGGTACATTAAAGATTATTTGATGCTTGGCTACAGATGATGTCACCTTGACAGATGTTGTTAGCTGAAGAAAATGGTCTTAAACAACAGCAGTATTTACAGTGCAGCTACAATAAGGGCTGCTTCACAAGGAGAAAGAAACATGGAGAAGTTTTAACATGGAAATTGACAAGAAAAGATGTCTCTAAAGGAAGATGCAATCAGCAGCAACAAATGTTGCTGACTATGTGATGATGACTGAAAATCCATCGTAGGATGTAACAAACTGGAGATGGTGTCAAACTGGAGATCGTGTTTGTAAAATAAAGTGAGTGAAAAGCTAGATGGAGTGAATGGGGAAGGCATTGGGAAATAAATAAAAAAGATCTCTTTCAAGAAGTTTTAGCTATGATGGGGGAGCAAGAAATCACTCACAGCTGGAAAAGAAAGTCGGGGAGAAATTTCAGCATGATGTGGTTTGTCATGGGACAGAGCCGGCTAAAAGGACCAGGGAAATAAGCCCGTGTTAGCAGGACTAATTTAGAACACACTGTCTGGAAGGTAAGATCAAGGATCTGGGAGACAAGATACTTAATAAGAGAAGCACTGCCATCAGAGTTGATGTGCAGAAGCCATTTGTTCTGGCTACAGTTTCCTGCAGGTTTCATCAAAAAGCCACCCACCGGGCACCATCCAGGGAACAGGTAGTCCTGACATCAAAGGTGAATGTGATCCTTAATTTAGCAGATGTAGAATGCTAAGAGAATCACACACTATGGAAGTGGCACCTTTGCAAAAGAAAGAAGGCCCAGGGTGAAAGAAAGAACTGAAGAAATGGATAGGAGAATACAGTATTAGGGTTCTCTCAAGGGACAGAACCAATGGAATAGGTATACATATATAAAAGGAAGTTTATTACGTTTATTAAACTCACACTAACACAAGGTCCCGCAATAGGCCACCTGCAGACTGAGAGCAAGGAGAGCCAGTTCGAGTTCCAAAACTGAAGAACTTGGAGTCTGATTTTCTAGGGCAGGAAGGATCCAGCACGGGAGAAAGATGTAGGCTGGGAGGCTAAGCCAGTCTCTCTTCTCACATTTTTCTGCCTGCTTATGTTCTATCTGTGCTGGCAGCTGATTAGATGGTGCCCACCCAGATTAAGGGCAGGTCTGCCTTTTCCAGCCCACTGACTCAGATGTTAATCTCCTTTGGCAGTACCCCAACAGACACACCCAGGATCAATACTTTGTATTCTTTAATCCAATCAAGTTGAAACTCAGTATTAACCATCACACATCCACCCCTTGTCAACTTGAAGCCATACACATTTCCTGAGATCATGCATAATCTTCAAATAAAGACAACAATAAGGTCAGAATTACACCTAACATAATACAACTATACTTTGAACAATCAGAAACCCACCAATCCCCAACCCAAATGTTATTTATGTAGAGTTAACAATACCTAAATGCTGATGTGTAGTCAATAAATCTTAAGTCACATGATAAAAGAAAATGAAGATTTTTCATAGTACAAGTGTATACATGCACAAATATGTTTTTTACAAAAGGAGGAGGAAATACTCATGACAATGATAGTGGTTGTAGCTACTATTGATGATTACCTTCTTCTACTGCCCATTCCGTATTCCCTTTGCCTTCAGCAAGCACCTCAGTAAGCTGTGTTTTTTCTTTCCTAGTGGAGTGATCCAAACCTTCATTTCTGAAGGGTCTGCGTCATTTGTTATCCTATCTGGATTGGGCTGTTGTAGTTTCCCATTAATCTTAATCACAGGGCATGGTAATACTAAGAGATGCCCTAATGAAAGCAAAAATTTTGCTTGTGGATCACTAGGGGTAATGGTGAGTGGTGCCACCTCCACTTCCACCTCTTTATTTGAGGACCAGTGAAATGGTACCATATATTGGATGCTGATTCAGAGCATACACTGCCTTCTGGAGAACTTTGCCCCAGCCCTGTCAAGTATTGTCACCTAGTTGGCATTGTAATTGTGACTTCAAAAAGGAATTCCACTGTTCTATCTGAAGCATTCACAGCTGCTTCAGAATGATGGGGAACATGGTAAGACCAGCGATTTCCATGAGCATGAGCCCACTGCAGCACTGCTTTAGCTGGAAAGTGATTGCTGGTCAGAGGTAATGCTATGTGGAATGCCATGATGGTAGATGGGTATTCTGTGAGTCCACAGATGGTAATCTTGGCTGAAGCATTGTGTGCAGGATGGGCAAACCTGTATTCCAGTGAGGACAAACCTTTGCCCATCCACACCAACATCTATTATTTTTTGATTTCTTAATTATGGCCATTCTTGCCGGAGTAAGGTGGTACCTCACTGTGATTTTAATTTGCATTTCCCTGATAATCAGTGATGTTGAGCATTTTTTCATGTTTGCTGGCAATTTGTATATCTTCTTTTGAGAACTGTTTATTCATGTCCTTTGCCCACTTTGATGGAGTTGTTTTGTTTTTTTTTTTTTTCTTGCTCATTTGAGATCCTTGTAGATTCTGGATATTAGTACTCTGTTGGATGCAGAGTTTACAAATATAATCTCCCATTCTGTGGGTTTTCTGTTTACTCTGCTGATTATTTTGCTGTACAGAAGGTTTTTGGTTTAATTAGGTCCCATGTATTTATTTTTGGTTTTGTTGCATTCACTTTGGGTTGTTGGTCATTAAGTCTTCACCTAAGCCAACATCTAGAAAAGGTTTATTAATGTTATCTTCTAGAATTTTTATAATTTTAAGTCTTAGATTTAAGTCTTTGATACATCTTGAGTTGATTTCTGTATAAGGCGAGCGATGAAAATCCAATTTCATTCTTTTGCATGCAATTTGCCAATTATCCCAGCACCATTTGTTGAATAGGGTGTCCTTTCCCCACTTTATGTTTTTGTTTGCTTTGTCGAAGGTCAGTTGGCTGTTAAGTATTTAGCTTTATTTCCAGGTTCTCTATTCTGTTCCATTGGTCTGTGTGCCTATGTTTATAACAGTATCATGCTGTTTTGGTAACTATATCCTTGTAGTATAATTTGAGGTCAGATAATGTGATACTGCCAGATTTGTTCTTTCTGCCTCATCTTGCTTTAGCTATGCAGTGTCTTTTTTGATTCCATATGGATTTTAGTATTTTTTTCCATGCTCTGCGAAGAATGATAATGGTACTTTGATGGGAATTGCTTTGAACCTGTAGATTGCTTTTGGCAGTATGGTCATTTCACAATATTGATTCTACCTCTCCATGAGCGTGGGGTGTGTTTCCATTTGTCTGTGTTGTCAATAATTTCTTTCAGCAGTTTTGTAATTTTCTTTGTAGAGAGATTTCACCTTCTTGATTAAGTATATTCCTAAGTATTTTTTTTAATTTCACCTGTTGTAAAAGAGATTGAGTTCCTGATTTGCTTCTCAGCTTGCTCATTGTTGGTGTATAGCAATGCTACTGATTTTTTTTTTTTTAATTTTTATTGCATTATAGGTTTGGGGGTACATGTGCAGAACGAGCAAGATAGTTGCATAGGTACACACATGGCAGTGTGCTTTGCTGCTTTCCTCCCCTTCACCCACACTTGGTATTCATCCCCAGGCTATCCCCCCCAGCCCCCCCTGCTGTCCCTCCCCCATTCCCCCCAACAGTCCCCAGTGTATAGTAGACCGCCTCTCTGTGTCCATGTGTTCTCATTTTTCTCACCCACCTATGAGTGAGTATATGCGGTATTTCTTTTTCTGTTCTTGTGTCAGTTTGCTGAGAATGATGTTCTCCAGATTCATCCATGTCCCTACAAAGGACACAAACTCATCATTTTTGATTGCTGCATAATATTCCATGGTGTATATGTGCCACATTTTCCCAGTCCAGTCTATCATCGTTGGGCATTTGGGTTGGTTCCAGGTCTTTGCTATTGTAAACAGTGCTGCAATGAACATTCGTGTGCATGTGTCCTTATAGTAGAACGATTTATAGTCCTTTGGATAGATACCCAGTAATGGGATTGCTGGGTCAAATGGAATTTCTATTTCTAGGTCCCTGAGGAATCGCCACAGTGTCTTCCACAATGGTTGAACTAATTTACACTCCCACCAACAGTGTAAGAGTGTTCCTATTTCTCCACATCCTCTCCAGCATCTGCTGTCTCCAGATTTTTTAATGATCGCCATTCTAACTGGTGTGAGATGGTATCTCAATGTGGTTTTGATTTGCATCTCTCTAATGACCAATGACGATGAGCACTTTTTCATATGTTTGTTGGCCTCATGTATGTCTGCTTTTGTAAAGTTTCTCTTCATATCCTTTGCCCATTTTTGAATGGGCTTGTTTGTTTTTTTCCTGTAAATCTGTTTGAGTTCTTTGTAAATTCTGGATATCAGCCCTTTGTCAGATGCATAAACTGCAAAGATTTTTTCCCATTCTGATGGTTGCCGATTCACTCTAGTGACTGTTTCTTTTGCCGTGCAGAAGCTGTGGAGTTTGATTAGGTCCCATTTGTCTATTTTGGCTTTTGTTGCCAATGCTTTTGGTGTTTTGTTCATGAAGTCCTTGCCTACTCCTATGTCCTGAATGGTTTTGCCTAGATTTTCTTCTAGGGTTTTTATGGTGTCAGGTCTTACGTTTAAGTCTTTAATCCATCTGGAGTTAATTTTAGTGTAAGGTGTCAGGAAGGGGTCCAGTTTCTGCTTTCTGCACATGGCTAGCCAGTTTTCCCAACACCATTTATTAAATAGGGAATCCTTTCCCCATTGCCTGTTTTTGTCTGGTTTATCGAAGATAATATGGTTGTAGATGTGTTGTGTTGCCTCCGATGCCTCTGTTCTGTTCCATTGGTCTATATCTCTGTTTTGGTACCAGTACCATGCTGTTTTGATTACTGTAGCCTTGTAGTATAGTTTGAAGTCTGGTAGCATGATGCCTCCCGCTGTGTTCTTTTTGCTTAGAATTGACTTGGCTATGCGGGCTCTTTTTTGGTTCCATATGAAATTCATGGTGGTTTTTTCCAGTTCTGTGAAGAAATTCAATGGTAGTCTGATGGGGATAGCATTGATTGTGTAAATTACTTTGGGCAGTATAGCCATTTTCACGATATTGATTCTTCCTAACCACGAACATGGAACGTTTCTCCATCTGTTTGTGTCCTCTCTTATTTCGTTGAGCAGTTGTTTGTAGTTTTCCTTAAAGAGGTCCCTTACATTCCTAGTGAGTTGTATTCCTAGGTATTTTATTTTCTTTGTAGCAATTGTGAATGGCAGTTCGTTCTTGATTTGGTTCTCTTTAAGTCTGTTATTGGTGTATAGGAATGCTTGTGATTTTTGAACATTGATTTTATATCCTGAGACTTTGCTGAAGTTGCTTATCAGTTGCAGGAGCTTTTGGGCTGAGGTGATGGGGTCTTCTAGGTGTACTATCATGTCGTCTGCAAATAGAGACAATTTGGCTTCCACCTTTCCTATTTGAATACCCTTTATTTCTTTTTCTTGCCTGATTGCTCTGGCTAGAACTTCCAGTACTATGTTGAATAGAAGTGGTGAGAGGGCATCCTTGTCTAGTGCCGGATTAAAAAGGGAATGCTTCCAGTTTTTGCCCATTCAGTATGATATTGGCTGTTGGTTTGTCATAAATAGCTTTTATTACTTTGAGATATGTTCCATCAATACCAAGTTTATTGAGAGTTTTTAGCATAAAGGGCTGTTGAATTTTGTCAAATGCCTTCTCTGCATCAATTGAGATAATCATGTGGCTTTTGTTTTTGCTTCTGTTTATGTGGTGAATTACATTTATAGACTTGCATATGTTGAACCAGCCTTGCATCCCTGGGATGAATCCTACTTGATCATAATGGATAAGTTTTTTAATGTGCTGTTGCAATCGGTTTGCCAGTATTTTATTGAAGATTTTTGCATCTATGTTCATCATGGATATTGGCCTGAAGTTTTCTTTTCTTGTTGAGTCTCTGCCGGGTTTTGGTATCAGGATGATGTTGGTCTCATAAAATGATTTGGGAAGGGTTCCCTCTTTTTGGATTATTTGGAATAGTTTCAGAAGGAATGGTACCAGATCCTCTTTGTGTGTCTGGTAGAATTCAGCTGTGAACCCATCTGGACCTGGGCTTTTTTTGTGTGGTAGGCTCTTAATTGCTGCCTCAACTTCAGACCTTGTTATTGGTCTATTCATAGTTTCGGCTTCCTCCTGGTTTAGGCTTGGGAGGACACAGGCGTCCAGGAATTTATCCATATCTTCCTGATTTACTAGTTTATGTGCATAGAGTTGTTTGTAGTATTCTCTGATGATGGTTTGAATTTCTGTGGAATCTGTGGTGATTTCCCCTTTATCGTTTTTTATTGCATCTATTTGGTTGTTCTCTCTCTTCTTTTTTATCAGTCTGGCTAGTGGTTTATTTTGTTGATCTTTTCGAAAAACCAGCTCTTAGATTTATTGATTTTTTGAAGGGTTTTTCTTGTCTCTATCTCCTTCAGTTCTGCTCTGATCTTAGTTATTTCTTGTCTTCGGCTAGGTTTTGAGCTTTTTTGATCTTGCTCCTCTAGCTCTTTCAATTTTGACGATAGGGTGTCAATTTTGGATCTCTCCACTCTTCTCATGTGGGCACTTATTGCTATATATTTTCCTCTACAGACTGCTTTAAATGTGTCCCAGAGATTCTGGTATGTTGTGTCTTCATTCTCATTGGTTTCAAAGAACTTCTTTATTTCTGCCTTCATTTCATTGTTTATCCAATCAACATTCAAGAGCCAGTTGTTCAGTTTCCATGAAGCTGTGCGGTTCTGAGTTAGTTTCTGAATTCTGAGTTCCAACTTGATTGCACTATGGTCTGAGAGACTGTTTGTTATGATTTCAGTTGTTTTGCATTTGCTGAGGAGTGCTTTACTTCCAATTATGTGGTCAATTTTGGAGTAGGTGTGATGTGGTGCTGAGAAGAATGTATATTCTGTGGATTTGGGGTGGAGAGTTCTGTAAATGTCTATCAGGTTTGCTTGTTCCAGGTCTGAGTTCAAGCCCTGGATATCCTTGTTAATTTTCTGTCTGGTTGATCTGTCTGCTATTGACAGTGGAGTGTTAAAGTCTCCCACTATTATTGTTGGGAGTCTAAGTCCCTTTGTAAGTCATTAAGAACTTGCCTTATATATCTGGGTGCTCCTACATTGGGTCCATATATATTTAGAATCGTTATCTCTTCTTGTTGTATCGATCCTTTTACCATTATGTAATGACCTTCTTTGTCCCTTTTGATCTTTGTTACTTTAAAGTCTATTTTATCAGAGATGAGAATTGCAACTCCTGCTTTTTTCTGCTCTCCATTTGCTTGGTAAATCTTCCTCCATCCCTTTATTTTGAGCTTTTGTGTATCTTTGCATGTGAGGTGGGTTTCCTGGATACAGCACACCAATGGGTTTTGGTTTTTTATCCAATTTGCCAGTCTGTGTCTTTTGATTGGTGCATTTAGCCCATTTACATTCAGGGTTAATACTGTTATGTGTGAATTTGATACTGCCATTTTGATGCTAGCTGGCTGTTTTTCCCATTGGTTCATGTACATTCTTCATTTTGTTGATGGTCTTTAGCATTTGGTATGCTTTTAGGATGGCTGGAACTGGTTGTTTCTTTCTATGTGTAGTGCCTCTTTCAGGAGCTCTTGTAAAGCAGGCCTAGTGGTGACAAAATCTCTGAGTACTTGCTTGTTCGTGAAGGATTTTATTTTTCCTTCACTTATGAAGCTCAGTTTCGCTGGATATGAAATTCTGGGTTGAAAGCTCTTTTCTTTAAGGATGTTGAATATTGGCCACCACTCTCTTCTGGCTTGTAGAGTCTCTGCCGAGAGATCTGCTGTGAGTCTGATGGGCTTCCCTTTGTGGGTGACCTGACCTCTCTCTCTGGCTGCCCTTAGTATTTTCTCCTTCGTTTCAACCCTGGTGAATCTGACGATTATGTGCCTTGGGGTTGCTCTTCTTGCAGAGTATCTTTGTGGTGTTCTCTGTATTTCCTGGAGTTGAGTATTGACCTGTCTTGCTAGGTTGGGGAAATTTTCCTGGATAATATCCTGAAGAGTGTTTTCCAGCTTGGATTCATTCTCTTCATCACATTCTGGTACACCTATCAAACGTATGTTGGGTCTCTTCACATAGTCCCACATTTCTTGGAGATTTTGTTCATTCCTTTTTGTGCTTTTTTCTTTAATCTTTGTTTCTCATTTTATTTCATTGAGTTGATCTTCAACTTCTGATATTCTTTCTTCTGCTTGGTCAATTCGGCTGTTGAAACTTGTGCATGCTTCGCGAAGTTCTCGTGTTGTGTTTTTCAGCTCCTTCAATTCATTCATATTCCTCTCTAAGTTGTCATTCTCGTTATCAATTCCTCGAATCTTTTTTCAAATCTTTTTTCAAGGTTCTTAGTTTCTTTGCACTGGTTTAGTACATGTTCCTTTAGCTCACTGAAGTTTCTCATTATCCACTTTCTGAAGTCTGATTCCGTCATTTCATCACATTCACTCTCCATCCAGCTTTGTTCCCTTGCTGGTGAGGAGTTTTGGTCCTTTTTTGGAGATGAGGTGTTTTGGTTTTGGGTGCTTTCCTCCTTTTTGCACTGGTTTCTTCCCATCTTTATGGATTTATCCGCCTGTCGTCTTAGTAGTGGCTGATTTTTCAATTGGGTCTCTGTGTGGACACTGAGATTGTTGATGATGAAGTATTTCTGTTGCTTGGTTTTCCCTCTAATGATCTATCCTCTCTGCTGTATGAGTGCTGAGGTCCACTCCAGGCCCTGCTTGTCTGGGGTATACCTGCAGCAGCTGCAGAACAGTGAGGGATGATACCAGTTTCTTCTTCGGCTGCCCTTGTTCCAGAATGATGCCAGCCAAATGTCAGTCTGATTAGTCCTTTTCTGGGGTGACTCCTTGGATATACAGGGGTCAGGGAGCTGCTTGAGGAGACAGTCTGTGCTTTATAGGAGCTCCAGTGCTGAGCTGTGAGCTCTGTTGTTCATTCAGGGTTGTTGGGAGGTTGTTTATGTCTGCTGCAATAGAACTCATAAAACACCACTCTTTTTATTTTTTCACCCTTAGATGCTCTGTCTCAGGGAGTTGGGGCTTTCTTTATGAGTATCTGTTGCACTGTCCTGCCCCACTAGGTGGCAGTCTATTCACTATTTGCCTGCCGGGGCTCTGACCTGCTAGTGCGGGTCCGCCCTGTTGCTGCCTGGTGGAGTCTCTCTGTTATGGCAGGTTGCCTCGGCAACGGCAGGCTGCGTCAGTCCTGGGCGGTACTTAAGTGGGGGTGCACTTCGTCAGCAATGGTGGACGCCCCTCCCTGACCAGGCTGCACCGTCCTAAATGCCAGCAACAAAACTCTCAGCCCCAAGCGCCTCCAGTCGCTGCCCTGCTTGTCCCCGTGAGCGTGGGACCCGCCGAGCCCAATCACCCAGCTCCCTGCCTCAGAGTCCGTCCTCTCTCTCTCTTCCTCTCCCCAAGCTGAAAGGTCGACTCTCTCACTGGCGCCCCAGGAGCCTGCCGATAGGGCACTGGGATCCGTGCGATCTCCCGTGCCACTGCCCACTACCCCGGCTCAGATCACGCTTCCCAGGAAACTCCTGGTCTGGCACATTGTCCAAGTCCCGTTCAATCAGATGGACATGCCAATCTGCCCTTCCAAATCTCAGATTGCTGGTTTAACAGGGCACCCAGACCAGTGAGTTCCACGCCGGGTCCCGCTGCGGCGCCGGCCGAAGAGGCAGCGGGAGCCAGCTGCGTTAGCCGGCTGCTAGCGTCCCTTGTCTCTCCCACACCTGGGACTTTCAACGCTCTGTGGGCATAAAAGGAACATCCAAGAATGCGGCTAGGACTCACCCTCTGCGCCTTCACCGAGAGCTGCAATCCTGAGTCACCTCTATGACGCCATCTTGCCTCCCTCTCCCGCTACTGATTTATATATATTAACTTTGTATCCTGAAACTATACTGAATTCATTTATCAGATCGAGGAGCTTTTTAGATGATTCTTTAGGGTTTTCTAGGTTTACAGTCATATCATCAGCAAGCAGCAACAGTTCGACTTCCTTTTTACAGATTTGAATGCCCTTTCTTTGTCTTGTCTGATTGCTTGGGCTAGGACTTTCACTACTGTGTTGACTACAAGTTGTTGAAGTGGGCATTCTTGTCTTGTTCCAGTTCTCAGGAGAAATGCTTTCAACTTTTTCCTATTCAATATAATATTGCCTGTGAGTTTGTCATAGATGGCTTTTATTACCTTGAGGTATGTCCCTTCTATGCCAATTTTGCTGAGGGTTTTCATCATAAAGGGATGAGGAATTTTGTCAAATGCTTTTTCTGCATTTTTCTATTCAGACGATCATTTGATTTTTCTTTTTAATTCTGTTTAAGTGATATATCACATTCATTGACTTGCATATATTAAACCATCCCTGCATCCCTATATGAAATCCACTTGATCATGGTATGTTATCTTACCTACATGCTGTTGGATTCAGTTGGCTAGTATTTTCTTGAGAATTTTTGCATCTGTGTTCATCAGGGATATTGGTCTGTAGTTTTCTTTTGTTTGTTTGTTATGTCCTTTCCTGGTTTTGGAATTAGGGCGATACCAGCTTCATAGAATGATTTAGGGAGCATTTCCTATTTCTCTATCTTTTGGAACAGTTTCAGTAAGATTGGTACTAATTATTCTTTGAATGTCTAATAGAATTCAGCTGTGAATCCAACTGGTCCTGGACTTTTTTTAATTGGCAATTTTTTTATTAATGTTACAATCTCACTACTTGATTTTGCTCTGTTCACAGTTTCTATTTCTTCCTGATTTAATCTGGGAGGGTTGTATATTTTAAGAAATATATCCAGAAATAAATCCATCTCCTCTAGACTTTCCAGTCTGTGTGCATAAGATGTTTATAATAGCCTTCAATGATCTTCTATATTTCTGTGGTATCATCTGTAATATCTCTCATTTCATTTCTAATTGAACTTATTTAGATCTTCTTTCTTATTTTCCTGGATAATCTCGCTAATGGTCTATCAATTTTGTTTATCTTTTGGTTTTTGTTTCATTTCTTTTGTAATTTGTTTCAATTTCATTTAGTTTTGTTCTGATCTTTGTTATTTCTTGTCTTCTGCTGAGTTTGGGTTTGGTTTGTTCTTGTCACTCTAGTTCCTTGAGTAATGACCTTAGATCGTCTATTTGTGCTCTTTCAGACTTTTTGATGTAGACATTTAACAATGTGACCTTTTCTCTTAGCATAGGTTTTGCTGTATCACAGATACAGCAAGTTTTGATGAGTTGTGTCACTATTCTCGTTCAGCTCAAATAATTTTTAAATTTCCATCTTCATTTCACTTTTGACCCAAAGATTATTCAAGAGAAGAGTATTGAATTTTCATGTATCGGCATAGTTTTGAGGACTCCTTTTGTAGTTAATTTCCCATTGTATTCCACTGTGGTCTGAGAAGATACTTGATATAATTTCAGTTTTTAAAATTGACTGAGACTTATGTTGTGACCTATCGTATGGCCTACTTGGAAAATGTTCCATGTGCTAAAGAAAACAATGTATAGCTGCTTGGTAGAATGTCTTGTAAATATCTGTTAAGTCCATTTGTTCTAGGATATAGTTTAAGTCTATTTTTTTGTTGTTGTTGACTTTCTGTCCTGATGACCTGTCCCGTGCTGTCAGTGGAGTATTGAAGTCCTCCACTATTATTGTGTTGCTGTCTATCTCATTTCTTAGGTCTAGCAGTAATTGTTTCATAAATTTGAGAACTTCAGTGTTAGGTGCATATATATTTAGGATTATGATATATTCCTGTTAGACTATTCCTTTTATCATGTCCCTCTTTGTCTCTTTATAGACAGTCTATATCATTTGCCAATGATTTTTAAGTAACAAGAGCAAAAGACCAGAATAATATATCTGATTGCAGCATTCTCAGTCAGAACTACAGTAGTCACAATGATGACAATTCGGCCCGAAGAGATTTTTTTTTCTTTCATTTGATCTTAGTCCACCATATTTTAAACTCAGATGGCCTGGAATTTTAAGACCAGAACCGCTTATATTTTCTGTGTGTGAGCCCAAGTGTTAGACCACTTGTGGCCCACATGCTCACAGTAATTACCTGATGGACAGGAGTAAACCATGGCTTCCTCTTAAGGTGAGACAGCGCACAGGCAGAGTCACCTCCACGACCACCTTATGCAACTCTGATCATGCTCCCAATTCATTCCACAATCTGGCCTTTGGGGAAGGAGTAATACAAGATAAAATTTAGAGTAGGAAGAGTGTAGATAGAAAAATGAAAAGACGAAAATAGGTTAGGGCAGGGAGGAGGAAAGAAAACCGCAGGGAAGGTGAGGGAATGCATTTTATTTGGGGGATCCATGAGGGGGCGTAGTTTTAAGGGCAAGAATTTCCCAGCGCCATGCTCGCCTTCCATCTCTTTTTATCCAGGAGATTTAATGGTTTATGTTTGAATTTTGCAGGCGTGGGAAGAAACAAAGTTAATTACTTCAGCAGAAGTTTTAAGGGACTTCTTTTATTGGCCCAGGGTTTCGGGGAAGGTGGGGGTTTCTCCCAGAATACAAGTCCGTGTTCATACACCTGGCAGGATTTTCCCTTTGGAATTCCCTTCCACACGTTTTGTGGAAGTTTGGTTTTTTTCCTTCTTCTTCTTCTTTTTAACCTAAATAAAATTACCTTTTTGCAACACTTGTTGGGTTCAATATTTGCTTTTACAAGCATATGGTGCACCTGCAGTGGTTACACTGCTTTTTCTTTAAGAGATTGGAGGCCAAGAACCCACAGCATTTTCTCGGGGGAGCTGTGCCTTACCAGCACCCCAATAAAAAAAAAAAAAAAAAAACGGTTACAGAATTGGCGCCCACGCGGGGCAAAGGAGTGTAAGAAGGAAAACACTTCGGAGGGGTAACTAAAAAACATTGAACCCTTCTTATTTGCTTTCTGTCCTATCTCTTTAAGAACACCTGAAGCAGTCACAGCCAGGCGGGGCTGCGGGGAACTGGAGCCTCACAAAGCGTGGCCAGCGCAGGCCAGAACTAAAAGTGCACCTTTTCTTCCAAGTTGTTCGTTCTCCTTCTCTCTCTCTCTCTCTCTCTCTCTCTCTCTCTCTCTCTCTCTCTCGTTGTTCTCTCTCTCTCTCCCCCCCCCAACTCTCTCTCATTCTCTCTCTCTCTCTCTCCTGCCCTGTGGGAGGTGGGACAAGCAAACGCTCTCTGTTCGTACCAGGGGTAGAATTGGGCATGCACAGGCATGAGCTGCAAGCTCAAAAACCCAGTGTCAGCAGCCCACTCAAACCCTCCTAAACTTCCTTGCCAACCGTAAATATAAAGTTTCCAAACCAAAGGCCCAGCTTTGTAGGCAGAAGGTAAAATACCTAGGGCTGGTCTTGTCTAAGGGCACTCGGGCCCTAAATGAGGAATGTCTTCAATCCATACTGGGCTTCCCCCATCCCAAAACCTTGAAACAGTTACAGGGATTCTTGGAAATAACTGGTTTTTGCCCATTGTAAATTCCCAAATATGGTAAAATAGCAAAACCTCTGTACACTCTAATTAAGAAAACCCAAAAAGCTAATACCCATTTAGTACTCTGGAACACAACAGCTAAGGCAGCCCTTCGAACCCTAAAGCAGGCTCTACTGCAGGCTCCAGCTCTAAGCCTTCCTATAGGAAACAATTTCTCCCTATAGGTTACAAGAAGGTCAGAAGTGGCACTGGAAGTTCTCGCCCAAACTCGGGGAGCCACACCACAACTGGTGGCATACCTAAGTAAGAAAATTAATGCAGTAGCAAAAGGCTGGCCACACTGCTTACGAGTCATAGCCACGGTGGCTATACTGGTCTCAGAGGCAGTTAAAATAGTGCAAGGAAAAGACCTAACTGTATGGACTTCACATGATGTGGCTGGAATTCTGGCCTCCAAAGGAAGCTTATGGCTGTCTAACAATCGTCCCCTCAAATATCAGGCCTTAATACTCGAAGGGCCTGTACTTCAGCTGCATACATGTGCAGCCCTCAACCCAGCTACTTTCCTCCCTGAAACAGCAGACACAGAGCATGACTATCAGCAAATTATAGCTCAGAACTATGCCGCTCGAGAGGCCCTCCAGCCAACCCTGACCTTAACCTTTACACTGATGGAAGTTCCTTTGTGGAAAATGGAGTTTGAAAAGCAGAACATGCAGTAGTCAGTGATCAAACAGTGCTTGAAAGCCATTCCCTTCCTCCTGGTGCTAGTGCCCAGCTGGCAGAACTAATAGCCATGGAAAATTGTGCCTACTCACAATGGGAGGGAAGAAATATTTAAATAAGCAGCAGCCAAATGTTTCACTGTTCTTTATTCCCTCTCCCAAGTATACATTTATTCACCTGGGCCCCAAATACACAAACTTCTATTTTAGAATAGCCTATAAAAAGGGCCTTCTGCCAAAATTCAAAAACACTGAGCCCATGATCTAGGTCAGACCATGTATCTGTGTATATTAATGTTTTCATTTTGCCGTTTTCAATAAAACAAGTCCCAAGATACAATATCTTTTGTACTCCTTCAGAAGTGCATTGCCATAATCTGCCTCTCTAATGTGTCTTAAACACTACTAAACACTACCAGAAACTAGAGGAGCTTGATTTATTTGCATCTCTGACTGTGCAAGCTCTGAAGAGTCTTTGATGGAAACAATTTGACTTTGGACTCATGAGGAACCCAACAGGCTCAGTTCTATCCACTGGATTGTAAGTTCCTGTAGAGAATTCTCAAATACATTTTTCATCAGAATCTGCTTTGATGTGATTTTTGCAGGAGTAAAGGAAAAGGAATGGAGGGATGTTGGGAGGGAAGAGGGGAGGGAGAAAGGAAGAAGGGGAGGGGGAGGGAGGTCTTGACAAGAAGGTTGATTGACCATAGTGGAGATCAGGATGATGCATGGCCAGCTATGGTTTTGACATCAATCAATAGATTATCATTGGCCCGTTGGTGACAGCTGCTCTATTTACCCTGCACCCCCACTCCTCAGCCCACACAAGGCCCAGTGTAGTGTTCTGAATGGTGGCTTATTATTTGACCACCTTCCAGGCACAGCACTCAATGAGACACTGTTCCAGCTCTCTCAGAGTTTCTCCTCCAAAGGGAAGAGAAATGAACATTGATACCAGCCCAAAAAACACACACAGTTCTATTGAACACACAAATATAAATTTATACACACTCAAATGTTCTCACTTTTCTGCCCTCAACTCCACTCACAGCTAGCACTGCAGAATTAGAAAAGGGGTCTCCATCCCTTTGGATGGACAAGCCCCACAGCCTCGGGGGTCTACACAACTGGTTTATGGTGGCCCTGTTTATTATAGACATTCTACACCTTTAGAATTCAAAAGAAGAAAATTTAGGGTCTATTCTAGATGCTGAAGAGTACGTATGGTAATATCCTTGGATACCTTGTCTGTTATTTTACAGGAATAAAGGAAAGGAGGGAGGGATAGAAACTGAACATTCCTTTGTATTTTTTTTTTCCAAAACACCCTATTGAAGGTTCTCAATGTTAAAAGAATTTTTTGTTAATATTTTAAGCACTTGTCTAGGCAACTGTGTTTGCTAATGGATATTTCTACTTAATCCAAATGGCAGAGTTCTACATAACTCATAAAGAAAAGTCATTCTATTGTGGTGCTGTATTTACTAACTCAGAAACCTGACATTTCTGGAGGAGCTGTGGCAAGAAATTTCATTATCATAAATTTTATAAGACAAAATACTCTCATACAGAGCTCAGGTGCAATTTCAAAAGAAGATAAACAGTTCCAACATTTAATGGGTCAACAAATATGGCAGAATAATTTATTGAGATATTAATTTGTGATTTATTTTTGGCTTGCTCCTGTTAAGAGTCTGAAAAAATAGAAAAGTATTGTCATTTGCCCAAATGAGAATGTGGGCATGTTATGAGTTCAAATTCCTCTGCATTATTTACAGTGTGTCATTTTTAAGGCCTGAAAGCAAAGCTGCCAAGCAACCCTCAAAGAGAGAGCTACAGCTACAGAGAGTAAGTTAATCAGGGCCTGTCCTAGGGCAGGGCTGGGTCAGGGGCGGATGGAAGGAGAAGTTCCCCAAGATATCATAAGGGATGGGGTTGGGGTGAATATGTAAGCGGCAGGGATCCATGTACCAAATGCTCACAGAATTCCAAGAGATATAGAGGGACCAGGAAGACATGAAAAAAGTGGTCTTCAGGTTTCCCCAGCTTTGTAACAACTGCCTTGGTAGTGAGTAACCAATGTTGCAATCTCACTCTCACCCGCAGTGTTGCAATCTCACTCCCACCCCCAGTGTTGCCCTCAGCCATGAGAACTCTAAACCCTTTTTGGCTCAGGTTTCACTCCCCAGCAGTATGTTTTACTAAACGATCTTGGGTTCAATTATAATATTGGCCACAAATTCTTTGCATCTCTTCCCATAAAGAGGTGGTCTTAATATTCTTCCTTCTTTTGAATCTGGCCTCGGCATGGGACTTGCTTTGGCCCATGGGACGCCAGTGGAAACTTGAACAGTGCTTGCTTATTTTGGTCTCGTCGTTTATTGCTGCTTGTGGAACACAGCCCCCCAGCAGTCTGGGATAGCTGAGTAGATACTGGACAGACATAGCCCTGTTGCCCACACCACCAGGGCCAGCCACCAAACATGTGAGTGAGATCTGGGACTGACAAACCCCCAGGTCACCCATCCTGCTATGGGCTGAATGTTTGTGTTCCTCCGAAATTCATATATTGAAACCTAATCCCCAGTGTGATCATATCAAGAGGTGGGGCCTTTAGCAGGGATTAAGTCAGGGGAGCAGAGCCTTCATGAATGGAATCAGTGCTCTTATAAATGAGGCCCCACAGAGCTAACAAGCCCCTTCCACCATGTAAAGACACAGCCAGAAATTACCATTTATGAGTGGCAGGCCGCTCACCAGATACCACATATGCCGGAGCTCTGATCTTGGACTTCTCAGCCTCCAAAATTGTGATAAATAAATTTCTGTTGTTTATAAGCCACCCAGTTTGTGGTATTTTTGTTATGGCAGCCCAGCTGAGCTAAGACAGAGATTGGTACTGAGGAGCGAGGGCATTGCTACAACAAATATGCAAAAATGTGGAACCAGCTTTGAAACTGGTTACTGAGTAGAGATTGAAAGAATTTTGAAATGTATGCTAGAAAAAACCTACATTGCCATGAAGATACCTTAAAGGGAGGTACTGATGAGAGCTCAAAAGAAGAGGAAGATGTAAAGAAAGCCTCAATCTTCTTAGAGAATATCTAAATGCTCATGAGCAAAAAAAATTCATAAAAATACTGACGGTAAAGGCCATTCTGATGAGGTCCCAGATGTAAATAGGGAAAATAATATAGGAAACTGGAGGGAAGGTCAGCTTTGTTATATAGTGGCAAAGAACTTGGCTGAATTGTGTCTGTGCCCTTGTGTTTCATGGAAGGTAGAATTTATGAACAATGAAATTGGACATTTGGCTGAGGAAATATCTAAGCCAAGTGTTGAAGGAGTAGCATGGCTTCTTGAGTGCTTATAGGGAAATGCAAGAAGAGAAAAACAGTAAAGTCGATTTCACAATCAGAGAGAAAGCAGAACTTAAATGATTTGGAAAATCCTCAGCCTATCCCGATGGTGTAAAAGGAGAGAACACTAAGGTTGCGGTTGGGCAAGCTTTTGATAAGGAGAAGAGTATGAATCCCCAGGTGATGTTAGTAAAAATGATGGAAGTGTGACCTCTAGGCATTTTGGAGATTATCAGTGCCATCCTCCATGACCGGCCAAGAGTGACAGAAAGTAGGGGACAGAACAATGTCAAAAGAGGGGCCCTGAGCTTCTACAAAGTCTCACTCAGTGCTTGCCCAAGTTTGATTGCTCAGTGCTTTCACCACCTCAAGTCTCTCCTCCCCAGATTCTGGCGTGATGCTCTTTGTCAGCCTCAGGTGTGGCTCCAGATAGCCAAGGTGTGATGCCAGACACAGTGGCTGCCCCTCTAAAGGGCATGGGCAGTAAAACTTGGCAATAACCACACAGTGCCATCTCCATAGATGTGCAGAGTGCACAAGCTGTGGGGACATGGCTGCCTCCACCTAGATTTCAAAGGATTCCCTGGAGAGCCTTTGGGCCCCAGCAGGAAACCACAGCAGAGAGCCTCCAAAAGGGCAATGCCTAGTGGGGCCATGAGGGCCACCCACAGCCTTGGATGCTCAACACCTGCCTGGCAGTGCTGCAGAGGCTGGACTTCTGTCCCACTGGGGCTGGGAGGCCAAACATTGAATCGAAGACAACTCTGGAGCCCTAAGCTTTCATGCTATTTGCCTTGTTGGGTTTTGGACTTGCTTGGGACCTGTCATCCCTTCCTTCTTTCCTGTTTTTCCCTTTTGAAATGGGAATGTCTGTCCTATGCCTCTCCCACTGTATTTTGGAAGCAAATAATATGTTTGATTTCACAAGTTCACAGCTGGAGAACAGTTTGTCTCAGAATGAATAGTACATTCAGCTTCACTCATATCTGATATAGGTGACATTTAGATAAGACTTTGGACTTAACCTTTAAAGTTGGTGCCAGAACAAGTTAAGACTTTGGGGCTATTGGAATAGAATAAATGTATTTTTCATGCAAAAAAAGACATTGTTTTAAGTGGTCTAGGGGTGGAATGCTATGGTCTGAATGTTTGTGTCCCCCAGATTAATATGCTGAAATCTAATCCCCAATGCAATAGTGTTAAAAGGTAGAGCCTTTAGGAAGTAATTAGGTGTTGGGGGTCCTAATGGGTCATGAGTGAGATTCATGCCATTATAAAAGAAGCCTCAGAGAACTCCCTTGTCCCTTCCACCATGAGAGGATGCAGCAAAAAGTCTCTGTCTATGATCTAGAGAGTGACACCACACCAGATGCCATATCTGCTGGCGCCTTCATCATGGACTTGCCAGCCACTAGCACTGCAGGAAATAAAGTTTTGTTGTTTATAAGTCACCTAATCCATGGCATTGTTACAGTCACCCAAACAGATTAAGACACATACCCAGGTGACCCAGCTGTGCAGCCACATGAGAGAGGTCAGACCAGTGGAAGAACCTTCCCGCTGAACCCAGGCCACACTGACAATCCATGGAATCACAAGCTAAGTTTTGGCATGGTCTGTTATGCAGCAATAACTGATGCAGAGTTTTAGCAAGAGAGTGATGCAGGTACCCTTCTACTCCAACAGCATCACACAATTCATGCTAAGTCCCTCCCATATTAACTGCTACCACAGGAGCAATGCAAAAGCTTAAGCTCCAAATTAGCCGGGGCTCTCTTCTAAGCTAACAGCTTTGCCAGGTCACAATATGCCTTTGAGCACAGGTTTTCCTTCCAGAAAGCCAGGTCAGAACACACATCAGTGCTGACACCTTCAGACTCAGAACGACTGTCCTCCCTTCCTCCCTCCTCACTCTGGCCTGTCTTCATGTCATTAGCCCTATCAATTTCCAGGGATTTCCTAAAAATGGGCCTTGAACAGAACCCATCTGGTCAACCCCAGTAGCTTTCTCTTAATTCTGAGTCTTCGGATTTTATGAGTTGATTTGTGATCCCCAAATATTTCTATATTGACATCCCAACCTCTGGTACCGCAGAATGTAGCCTTCTTTGGAAATAGGATCATTGTAGATGTAATTAGTTAAGATGAGGTCATACTAGAGTAGGTGGAGCCTTAATCCAATATGACTGGTGTCCTTACAAAAAGGGGAAATGTGGATACGTGCACACAGGAAGAACACCATGTGAATATAAAGAGATCAGTATGATGCTCCTGTAAGCCAAGGAATGCCAAAGATTGTCAGCAAACCAATAGAAACTAGCTGAGAGGCACAGAACAGATTCTTTCATAGCACCTTGAGAGGTAGGATGGCCCTGCCAACACCTTGATATTGGACTTCTAGCCTCCAGAACCGTAAGACAATAAGTTTTTTTTGTTTAAGTCACCCAGTTTGTAGTACTTTGTTATAGCAGCCCTAGCAAACTAATATACAGAAAGAAGGTGTTAGGAGTCTCAGTTTCTTACTACCCAGGAGATCCCTGAATTATTTCTACAAATTACTAGTCTCATGCCAAGCTCCCTGGTCTGCTAAGCTATGTAAAATAAAAGGCCCTATCAAACACTTTCTCCAGGTCAGTGCCTGTGGACTAGCCATGTGCACATAGGTTATTTTATTTAATTTTTTCAAGTAATTCTACTAAACGTCTCCTATACAGAAGGAAATAATGTCATAAATTTTCTTAAATTTTACAACAACAAATAGATGTCACTTTACATATATTGTCAATTTAGGTATATATGTTGCAATTTTGCTTTGTTTAACTACAGATTCTTTAATCCTGGAAACCTCGGAGGAACAAATCTTAATGGCATTTAATGATGCCAAATTTGAATGCCTCATTTGATAAATCAGAATTTCTCTGAGCAAATTATTTGCTTTAGCACTGGCTTATACATGTTACAGATATACACATATGGATATCTAAAATACATCCCTATGAAACAAGAAAAAATATAAATAGATTAATTAAAGAGTTGTCTCAAGAAGTTTTTTAAAAAGTAAGAAAGTAAGCCAAGGGAAAGTAGAAGAAAGAAAAACATGAATTACTACATTAGAAAAAAGATCTCATATAATTGATAAGTACACATGAGCTATTATTTTCTTAAGAAAAAGTAAAATTACCTGTAATCCCAGCACTTTGGGAGGCCGAGGCGGGTGGATCACGAGGTCAAGATATCAAGACCAGCCTGGTCAACATGGTGAAACCCCGTCTCTACTAAAGATACAAAAAAATTAGCTGGGCATGGTGGCGCATGCCTGTACTCCCAGCTACTCAGGAGGCTGAGGCAGGAGAATTGCCTGAACCCAGGAGGCAGAGGTTGCGGTGAGCCGAGATCACGCCATTGCACTCCAGCCTGGGTAACAAGAGCGAAACTCCGTCTCGAAAAAAAAGAAAAAGTAAAATTATATGTGGCCTTTTTTTTTCGCAGGAGAAAGAAGAAAAAAAGAAAAAATAGTAATGTCAAAGAGAAGAGTACCACAGATACAGAATAAATTAAAGACTTAAGAATATTAACTCTGTCTATTGCTCTGTAAATAAATTTGAGAATATGGATAAAATGAGTGCCCGTCTGAGAAAATTAAAATTACTGAACTTGATTTCATAACAGTAATATTGTCCTCACAGTTGTGTATCCTTAGAAGAAATTAAAAATTTTTTGTCAAACTATCTCTTCCTGACAAAAAGGAGTCAGTTCTAAATTTTTCCAAGGTGAATTCCTACAAATCTTCCAGGTTTGAATTCCAATACTATGTATACTTTTTCGGAGATTACAGGAAGCAGGAATATTGCTGACTCATCTTTTAAAAAGCAAAAATAAAAGCACTTCTCCCTTAGTAGAGTAATAAGTAGAAGACATAGTCACCCTCTCACCTAAACAAAAACAAGAAAAAGAAAGCAAAAAAAAAATACATAAAACAACAGCTTTGAAGACCCTGGACCTCAGGCAACGAAGGAAGGTGATCCCTGGGAGCCGGACAGTCAATCAATTAAGCCCTGTGGTTGCCTAGCTTACTTCCTCCAGAGTTGCCAGGCTCCAGCAAGGGGTGACCCAGGTGGAGAAGCCCATGGACTTCCTGAATTGAGGAGATAATGCTGAGAACCCTGGGAGACCCAGGCATTTAGATTTTGCAGGAGTGAACGCTGGACTGGAAGCGTATAGAAAGAAATTGCATTTATTTATTTTATTTTTTTTTTTTGAGGTGAGGTCTCACTTCGTCACCCAGGCTGGAGTGCAGTGACATGATCATGGCTCACTGCAGCCTCTACTTCCCATACTCAAGCAATCCTCCCACCTCAGTCTCCCAAGTATCTGGGACTGCAGACATGAACCACCATGCCTGGCTAATTTTTTTACTTTTTGTAGAAACAGGGTCTCACCAGGCTGGTCTCAAACTCATGGCCTCAATCAATCCTCCTTCCTCAGCATCCTAAAGTGCTGAGACTATAGATGTGAGCCACTACACTGACCTCAGAAATTCCATTTTTACATATAGATTTCTGATAGTTCCAGCACCATGGTGATGGTGACTCCAATCCCAAGAGGCAGTGGGCAGAAGTGCTCAGACTTCTATTCCTGATAATAGGCAATAGATACCACTTGCTCAACAGACTAATTTTTTGTTAATATGGTGAGTTACATTGAATGATTTCAAATGTTAAACCAACCTTGGATTCCTGGGATAAACTCCACTTGGATAAACCCTCTTGTGTGTATTGAGGAATTTTATTTGCTAAAAATTTGTCAGGATTTTTTGTATCTATGTTCATCAGGAACATTGACCTATATTTCTTTTCTTACAATGTCTTTGCCTGGGTTTTTATATGAGAGTAATACTGGTCACAAAGAATCAGTTGAGAAGCATCATAATCCTCTTAAATTTTCTGGAAGAATATTTTTAGAATTTTAATTTTTTTCTTAAATTGCAGAATTCACCAGGGAAGTATCTGGTATAAGAGTTTTCTTTAAGATTTTTAACCACAAATTTAATTCATGTAATAGACATAAAGCAATTCAGGTTATGTATTTTATCTTAAGTAAGATTTGGTAAGTATATCCTTTTTATTTTCCAGTAGCTTACCAAAATCAGGTGGAATAGGTAAATGTATCCTTAAAAAAATTTGACCATTTAATCTCAGTTGTCCAATTTATTACCGTAAAGTTGTTCATAGTGTTCTCTTATTATCCTTTTAATCCCTGTAGAAGCTGTGGTCATATCACCTCTTTCATTTCCCTCTTTCCTGATCAGTCTTGCTAGAGGATTATCAACATTATTGATATTCCCAGAGAACTAACTTTTGGTTTCGGTGATTGTTTTGTGAAAGGACCATATATGCAAAGTGACTCCCAAAAGCAGAAGGAGCCAAGAAACCACAGAACAAGACAGACAAATCCAGTTGGTTGGTAGAATATTATTTACTAGGGGAACTTACAAACAAATGGAGTCTTGGGCAGCCACAAGACAGGTAGAACTGCTTGCTGCTACTCCCCAGGCCTGGGGCTTAGATATAATAGGAAAAGGATATACATGCTCCAGAGGGAATATGCAAAAAAAAAAAAAAAACATGTGCATCATAGCCTGTAATTCATGCTATAACAACCAGGTTGTTTGCATAAGAAACTATAGATAAAGTAGAAATCTCAGAGGCATTCTCAAAACTTCAGTTAATCAAAAGTCAACATGGAGGATTAGCATCCAAGGTGGAGCTACGTTAGCCTTCATGGTGTTTTTTTTTTTAGTTGTTTCATTTATTTCTATTCTGATTTCTATCATTTCCTTTCTTCTGCTTCTTTTGAATTAAATATACATATTATTTTTAAGGTGGAAGTTGAGGCTATTGATTTGAGTTTCTTCTCTTTTACAGACTACTAAAAATTTCCCTCTAAGTACTGTTTTCACAGCAGGCCACAAAAAATTGTTAGGTTTTCATTTTCATTCAAGTAAAAATATTTTCTAATTTCCTTTTAATGTCTACTTTGACTAATTTATTATTTAAAAGTGCAGTATTCACTTTTCAAATACTTGAAAACTTTCCAGATATTTTTCTGTTTTGGTGAGAGAACATTCTTTATATACCTTTAATCTTATAAATATATTGAGACTTGTTTTATATTCCAGAATTGGTTTACCTTGGTAAATGTCCCATACAGACATGAAAAAAGAAATGTAATTTCTTTTACATATTCTATTATTACATATTTTACATAGTATATTCTACTATTGTTGGGTAGAATGTTCTATTCATGTCAGTTAGGTCAAGTTGATGGAGTGTTGTTCAAGTCTTCTACATTCTTGAAGATTTTCTGTCTCCTTTTCAAACCAATTATTTAAAGAAGGGTATTAAAACCTCTAGTTGTGGATTTGCTGATTTCTCCTTGCAGATCATACACCTTTTACTTTATTTTTAAAAATTTCTGTTATTCGGTGCATTAACACTTACGATTTCTTGTGGCCTGTTGATGAATTCACCCTTTTCTCATTATGGAATGAGCTGCTTTATATCTGGTTGTCTTCTTTGTTCTGAAATCTACTTTGGTAAATCTACTATTACAGTCACTTCTGCTTTCTTTTGGTTAATGTTAGTGCAGTATCTTTTTTCCATCCTATTACTTTATTTTTGAGACAGGGTCTCACTCTGTTACCCAGGCTGGAATGCAGTGGTACAATCTCAGCTCACTGCAACCTCCACCTCCCAGGTTCAAGAAATTCTTATGCCTCAGCCTCTCAAGTAGCTGGGATGATGGGTGTACACCAACATGCCTACCTAATATATGTATTTTTAGTAGAGATGAGGTTTCACCATGTTGCCCAGGTTGGTCTCAAACTCCTGAGTTCAAGCAATTTGCCCACTTCAGCCTCCCAAAGTGCTAGGATTACAGCCACGAGCCACTCCCAAAGTGCTAGGATTACAGCCATGAGCCACTGTGCCCAAATCCATCCTATTACTTTAAATATAGCTTTGTCTTTATATTTAAAATTTGTTTTTTTGTAAGCAGTATGTAGTTGGATTTTTTCATCTAATCTGAAAAATCTGCTTTTTAATTGGGTATTCAGACCATTTACATTTAATATTATATGATTATTGAAATGGTTAGATTTAAATCACCTATTTTGCTATTTTTCTCTTTGACCTATTTGTTCTCTGTTTCCTTTTTAATTACCTTTTTTTCAATTCATTTTTATCTCTTTCATATGTGTCATGACCATAACTCTTTGTTTTGTTAGTCATTGCTTTAAGGGCTTATGGCACATATTTTTAACTTGTCACAATCCACCTTAAGATAATATTATACCAATTCAGCAATAGTGTAAGAACCAGATGCCCCTCAACTTCAGTGGGGTTACCTCCCAAGAAATCCATCATAAATTGAAAATATCAGAGGTCACAAATGAATTTAATTACACCCAACCCACCAAACACTATAGCTTAGCCTACCTTGCCTTAAACATGCTCAGAAGAAACTTAAAATTTGGTGAAATTATATAACAACAAACCTATATTATAATAAAGTGTTGAATATCTCATTTTATTTATTGAATATTATGCTGAAAGTGAAAAACCTAAGGATTGTATGGGTACTCAAAGTATACTTTTTACTTCATGTGTACCACTCTTCTACTATGGTAAAATCAAAAATATTGTAAGTCAGATTGTATTAGTTTATTGTCACACTGCTATAAAGAAATACCTTAGACTGGGTAATTTATAAAGAAAAGAGGTTTAATTGGTTCATGGTTCTGTAGGCTATACAGGAAACGTGATGCTGGCATCTATTCAGCTTCTAGGAAGGCTTCAGGAGACTTACAATCATGGCAAAAGGTAAAAGGGGAGCACACATACCACATGGTCAGAGCAGGAGCAAGAGAGGGCGAGAGGGTTGGTAGTACACACTTTTAAACAACTGTATCTCATGAGAACTCATTATCACAAGAACAGCAGCAAGTGGATGGTGCTAAGACATTCATGAGCAATTTGTCCCCATGATCCAACCACCTCTCACCAGGCACTACTTCCAACACTGGGGGCTACAATTCAACATGAGATTTGATAAGGACAGATCCAAACAATATCATTATGCCCCTGGCCCCCCAAATCTCATGTCCTTCTAACATTGCAAAACATAATCATCCTTCTGAGCAGTCCTCCAAAGTCTTAACTCATTTCAGCATTAACTCAAAAGTCCACAGTCCAAAGTCTCATATGAGACAAGACTACTTGCTTCTGCCTATAAGCCTGTAAAATAAAAAATAAGTTAGTGGCTTCTAAGACACAATGGGAGTATAGGCATTGGGTAAATCCTCCCTTTCCAAAAGGGAGAAATCGGCCAAAAGAAAGGGGTTATAGGCCCTATGCAAGTCCAAGACCCAGCAGGACCATCATTAAACCTTAAATCTCCAAAATAATCTCCTTTGACTCCATGTTCCAAATCTAGGGCACACTGATGCAAGGAGTGGGCTCCCAAGGCCTTAGGAAGCTCCACCCCTGTGGCTCTGGAGGGTACAGCTCCTGTGGCTGGTGTTGAATGCCTTTGGCTTTTCCAGGCACATGGTGCAAACTGTCAGTTAATCTACCATTCTGGGGTCTCAGAGATAGTGGCCCTCTTCTCACAGCTCCACTAGGCAGTGCCCCAGTAAGGACTCTGTATAGGGGTTCTAACCCCCAATTTTCTCTCTGCTCTGCCCTAGTAGAGGTTTTCCTTGAGAGCTCCTCGCGTGCATCAGTCTTCTGCCTGGACATCCAAATTTTTCCATACATCCTCTGAAATCTAGGTGGAGGCTCCTAAGCCTTGTACTCTGTACACCCACAGGCTTAACACCACATGGAAGCCACCATGGCTTACAGCTTGCACCCTCTGAAGGAGTGTCCTGAGCTGCACTTGGGCCCCTTTTGACCACAGCTGAAAATGGAGTGACTGGGATATGAGGAGCAGGGTCCTGAGGCTGCATATGGCAGTGGAGTCCTGTGTCTGGCCCACAAAACATTCTGTCCTTCTAGGCCTCAGAGCCTGTGATAAGAGAGGCTGCCACAAAGGGTCTCTGAAATGCCTTTGAGGCCTTCTCCCCATTGTCTTGGCTACTAACATTTGGCTCCTTTTTACTTATGCAAATTTCTGCAGCCTGCTTTAGTTTCTCTCCAAAAAATGAACTTTTCTTCTCTACCACATAGCGAAGCTGCAAATTTTCCAAACTCTTATACTCTGCTTCCCCTTTAAATATAAGTTCTAACTTTAGGTCTTTTTTTTTTCTCACACACATTTGAGCCTAGGCTGTTAGAAGCAGCCAGGCCAAAGTCTTGAACATTTCACTGCTCAGAAATTTCTTCCCACAAATGCCCTAAGTCACCACACTCAAGTTCAAAGTTCCACAGATGCCTAGGGCAGGGGCACAATGCAGCCAAGCTCTTTGCCAAGGTATAGCAAGAGTGACCTTTACTCTAGTTCCCAATAAGATCTTCCTTTCTATCTGAGATCTAAGAGCCTGGACTTCACTGTCCATACCACTACTGGCATTTTGGTCATAACCATTCAATCAGTCTCTAGAAAGTTTCAAACGTTCCCTTATCTTCCTGTCTTCTTCTGAGCTCTCCATACTCTTCTGACCTCTGCTCGTTACCCATTTCCAAAGTTGCTTCCACATTTTCAGTTATCTTTATAGCAATTCCCTACTCCTTGGTACCAATTTTTTGTATTAGTCCATTCTTACATTACTATAAGGAAATACCTGAGACTGGGTGATTTATAAAGAAAAAACATTACACTGTCATCTACTCAGCTTCTGGGGCAGTCTCAGGAAACTTACAATTACAGCAGAAGGTGAAAGGGGAGCACACACACCACATGGCCAGAGCAGGAACAAGAGTCGGGGAAGTGGGAGGTGCTACACACTTTTAAACAACCATATCTCACAAGAACTCACTATCAGAAGAACAGCACCAACAGGATGGTGCTAAACCATTCATAAGAAACCTACTCCCAAAATCCAACCACCTCCCACCAGGCCCCACCTCCAACACTGGGGACTACAGTTCAACATGAGATTTGGTAGGGACACAGAACCAACACATATCACAAATCACCATAAGTCAGGGATCATGTGTACTTCTATTTTTCCCCTCCTGGATTTCGTGCTATTTTTGTCAAACATTTTACTTCTACATGGGTTAAAACCACCACACTACATTGTTAATATTTTTGTTTAAACAAGCAATTATCTTTTGAAGACAATGAAATAATAAGAAAATTTTTATATATTTATCCATTTAGTTATCATTTTTCAGTGCTATTTATTTCTTTAGGTAATCCAGGTTTCCACTATTCCACCTAGTATTGTTTTTATTCTGTTTGAAGGACTTCCATTAACATTTCTCATAGGGTGGAGTCTAGCTGATAAATTCTTTCAGCATAGCTGACCAACTCTTTCAGCTTTTGCTTGTCTCAAAAAGTCTTTATTTCTCCTTGGTTTATGAAAAAAAAATCTTTGCTGAGTATAAGTTTCTAGGTTGGAAGGGTTTTTATCTTTTAGAACTAATGATGCTGCTAAACTATCTCCTTGTTGCTTTGTTTCCAAAGAAAATATGCTGCTATTCTTATTTTTGTTCTTCTGTAACATAAAATATCTTCTTTTCTCCGCTGGCTACTTTTAATATTTTTTTCTTTATCACTTATTTTGTGTATCTTATGATATTTTGATATAGATTTTTTCATGTTTCCTGTGCTTGGGGTTTGTTGAGTACCTTGGACCTATAAATTTATAGTGTTCACCTAATTCAGACTTTTTTCAGCCATTATTTCTCCAAATTTTTGGTGTCCCCCCACCACACACACACACACACACACACACACACACACACACACACATACCTATTCTTCCTATAGGAACTCCAATTACATGTACATTCATTCACCTGAAGTTGCCTCACAGCTCATTGATGCTCTATTTTTTTTTCAGGTCTTTTTTTGTGTCTACATGTTTAGACTGGATTCTTTTGCTGAATCTTCAAGATTACTACTACGTGTTTTTGCAATGGATTATCTGATGTTAATCCTATCTAGTGTATGATTCATCTCAGAGACTGTAATTTTTATCTCTAGATATTCAATTTAGGTCTTTTCATATTTTACAGCTCTCTACTTAACATATTCAGTCTTTCCATTAGCTATTTGAACATACGGGATACAGTTACAACTATTTTAATGTCCTTGTCTACCGCATTTAACATCTATGTCAGTTCTGGATTGGTATCAATTAACTGCTTTTTTCTCCTAATTCTGAGTCATATTTTCTTGCTTGTCTTATGAATTTATAATTTAATCAGATCTTTATCAAAACATATTTGCTATATCATTATTTTAATAGAAAAATAGAAATGACATATCAATCAATAATGAATTCAATAAGTTAGAAATATAAAATACAAATGTGATGTTTTGATATATATCACATGGATATGATATATATGAAAAACTAAGCAGATGATAATAAGAATGAGGTGACTCCATGTTTGCAAATATGGAGCTGTCTTCTAAATACACATTACAAAAAGACAAGGTTTACAGCAGTGTGCAATAAAAATTTTAAAGGTTCTAATGGGTATAATACATATTATACTGGTGTATGTATTTTTTTCTGTTTGAATTTTAAAAAAATTAATAGTTACTTTTAAGGATTGGACCTTCGGGGACTCCAAGTTTGCTTAGGAATTTTCACTCTTCATTTTCATTGAGAGTTGCATTGCCTTACTAGGTGTATGTATTGATTTAATTTTTATTTCTGTTTGTTGTGTTTTGTTAATGTCAATGGTGCATTTCTGGGGGAAATGGATTGTCAGCCACTTCTGTTTTCTTCCTTATTCTTTTCTGAATTTAAATCAATAGTATTAAAATAATTACCTAACCCATACAGATAGATCCTGATTCTGTGGAGTCTGATGTTTAAACAATCTGGAGAGCCCTTTTTAAGACAAAAAATATAAAAATATCTTACTTTTGCAAATTTTCTGCTATATCACACAATTAGGTTGTGCACGTGTTCATTGGTCTGCTCTCTACTAGAATGTAAGATCCATGAAGGCTGGGTTTTCTAATCTGGTAATTCACTAGGGTACTCCCAGTACTAACACATGGTACACACTCAATATTTGTTGAATGAATAAATCAACCAGACAGGAAGTTGAACTCTGTGACCTCTAAGCTCCATGACAATGCTAAGATTGGTGAGTCTGTGTCTAGGGACTTCCTTTTCCTCTTACATTTCCCTACCCCTACCCAAAAAAATCACTTACCTAATTTCCACTTCCCATAATTCTTAGAGGGAAAAGGATGTCCTTTATTGCACATCTGAGATGCCTAATACCAGTCGGCAACATTGTTGAGGCAAGTACTGTATATCCAGCACTAACCTCGACCTGCCCAGTCTCTGCTGCCAAGAAGTTCTGTAGCCATGATAGGTTGTTAACTCTTAATCATAGCCTTCTTCTGCAATCAAGAGCTTTGATTAACTCCATTTACAGTCCTGCAAGGGCGGAAGTGAGGAGGCGGAAGGAGTAAGGAAATGAGAGGATAATGATCATTCTGAGCTCCACAACTCATCCATTTCATTTGTTAGTCCCTAAGTGATAAAACTCCAGGATCCTCACCCTCCTGTCATGTGCTTCCATCTCCAAGACATTTCTGCTGTGAACCTGACTGCCAAGGGGAAAGCTCTTGCCAAGAGAGGATCCAATACAAAAAGCAAATCAAGCCAAGAGTATACCTGGTCAGACAGGGAGAACTGTCAGAGGGGGAGACCAGCAGTGTTAGAGCCCACCACCAAGGGCCTGACATTCCATTACCAGAGTGCACACTTCCCACAAACACTCAAAGTATTGCTTGGCTGTTCTTGAAAGCAGATGTCTTCTTGGACCATGATGGTGAGGCCAAGGCTGAAGCTCCCTATTCCCTCCTTTTGCCTATTTTATGAGCCCAGCACCATCTGAGATGATATTTCACTTTTGAACCTCACTAAGAAAACGAAACTAGCCCTGGATGAAGTTATTGCATTGCAAATATCTGGTTGTCATTCAGAGTTTTCTGTGATCTAATCAGTGCTTATCAAGTTCACATCATCCAAAAAGCTCTCTGAGGATAGTGTTGTCCTGTAAGAAATAGCTCACCTTCAAGGGCTGTGACATGTAAACTGGTAGTTACAACACAAAAGAAAGCAGTGACTTAAGTCCCAGAGTGGCCAAAACCTTATCTGGTGGGAATCAGAACGGCATCAGGGAAAAGCAGCCTTGGCGATAAGCCTTAAACAGGAGAAATATTTCAACAGGTGGAGATGGGGTGTGAATCTACAAATCTACAATGTTCCTCTAAACTTCTCAAACATTCACATCTTTAAATTCTTCACTAAAGTGTGTTGGGCTTAATTAATTCAGTTTCAACCCCTCATTTGCCTATTTTTCTCCACCGAAGTTGCAGCGTGACGGGAACAATGTGTTCTGCCTCCGCCCACTGGCTGGTAGAAGCGTAATGCCTGCGAGCAGAAGGGGTAATACTGGAGGCTGAATCACAAGTTCCATTCTTCTTTTTTAACTTCTCTATTGAGATATCACTGACAAATAACAATTGTATTTATTTAAGGTTTACTGTTTGAAGTTTTGATATATATATGCATGGTGAAATGACCATCGGTCAAAGGGAACATAACTTCAACTGTGCAGACTCTACTCTGACTTGTAGTCCTAGTAATGAAATGCTCCTCTGCAGCCTCAGAAAATGCTCTGGTGGTCTGATGTTTTTATACCAAAAATATGCTAAGCCAAATAAGTTTTAGGAGACTGTCCTGGCAGGAAGCTTTTATATTTAGATTAATCAAAAAGGCATCATTTAACTGTGGCGCATTGTGCCTGAAGCACAGGTCACACAGAGTATCTGGTTTTGGACAAGTCTTAGTGTGTATTCATTTTTCCAACTGGGCTAACACAAGTTCAAAGTATGTGGCCTGTAACAGACAATACAGCCTGCTATTGAACTGTCCGAGACACCCAGCCTTCTGCCCTAATTCTGTCACCTTCTACAGGGTATACCTTTAACCTCAGTGACTTGAGAAAAAGCCAAGGGATGCCTGTGTTTTCTGTGCATTCATTCATTAGCTCTTCAGTTAAGGCATTGTCACTGACAATCAAACAAATGTAAATGGCCCTTCTTTTTTTCTTTGAAATCAAGATAACTCTTGTTCAGACAACATATAACATCATGTCTAGAACACACCACCAAAACTAAAGCCAAATGCATTATGCAACGTCCCCTCTATTGCAGCATCTGATGCTGAAGGGTTTGTGAACATAATGAGGCAAGCGACAAGATCTCTGATTTGTTTTGGGTGGGGGGGGGTGTTTTCATTTCAATGCTTGTATTAATGTAAATATGTCCTCTGGGTAATCACCTTATAACCAATGACCTTTCCATATTTCATCGTTCATGTTTGCATTTATGTTTGTAGTTGACTTGGAGAACCATCCAGATAATGGGAAAAGAAGTGAGATTAATCTACAAATGAAGCATTCTCACTGAATGGAAACAAATGATGCTAAAATGATTCTCTATACAAATGAAGGTCTGGCATGGTATAAAATAATATAATGGGAAAATTGATTAACCACATAGTACATGGGAATATAGGCACAGCATACTTATTACCAAATTCAGGTGGTGAAAAGCGAGTAGTTTCAGCGGAATAACACTTTCCCCTATATCCATTAATGTCAATTTACCAACTTTTAAATTTTTATTTGTATCAACTTTATAAATTTGATTTTAATAAATCATTTTATAAAAGCTGTAAACATGGAATGTTCTCTCTAGTTTTATGTCGGTATGCATTAGGTAAAATAATAAAAAGAATAAAAATGTAAAAATTTCAGTCAAAAATTAAAATATAAAAAATGTTATTACCCTTTTGCTCAAATTGGAGAAATAGTAAAGTAAGCCTAATCCTCCCCATTTGTCTAAAACATGATGGGCTGGGTCAACAAGGCAAGAGCCTGACTGATTTTCAAGCCAGTTGAATTAGACGAGAAGAGTTTTAGTATAATGAAAGCAAAAATGGTCAAGGAGCTAGGCGTTCAAATCTCAACGATGCCACTTGCAGGGTGACAGAACTTAGATAAGCTACTTTCACTTCTCTGGGCTTCAGTTTAATCATCTGTGAAATATGGAGGTCTTCGTATAGACTGTTTCCAGGTCCCTTTCAACTCTGAAATTTTACGGTTCAATTTCTCCTTTATTCTAAAGAAGTTAAAAGGCAGTCTCTGGGTCGTAGAAGCCTGCCCTCTGCTGGCCGAAGCCCATTCTGCAATCCTGACGTTTGACAAATGTGGATGTGAAGAGAACTGGGCTTCTAAGAAAAAGTTAGGGGAGGGACAGCAGGGGGAGGGACAACCTTAGGAGAAATACCTAATGTAGATGCTGGGGGTATGGAGGCAGCAAACCACCATTGCATGTGTATACCTATGTAACAGTCCTGCACGATCTGCACATGTACTCCAGAACTTAAAGTAAAATTAAAAAAAAAAAAAAAAGAAAAAGAAAAAGTTAGGCAGTCTACTTTGCTTCTTTTTTCTTTTTCATCCTCTTTCTGTTATTTTCTCTCTTCTTGGATTCCGCTCTTGGACTAAGGGAATGCTGAAGATGTCCTTCACAGTCATCCTCATCTCTATTCTTTTGTTAGACAACAGCCCTGCCTATACGCTGGTTGGGCTGTGACCCCATGCAAATCTCACTTGAATTGTAGCTCTCATAATTCCTTCATGTTGCAGAAGGGACCCAGTGGGAGATCATTGAATCCTGGGAGCGGTTTCTCCCATACTGTTCTCATAGCTGTGAATAAGTCTCATGAGATCTGACGCTTTTATAAGGGGAAATCCCTTTCACTTGGCTCTCATTCTTGTCTTGCCTGCCACCATGTGAGATGTGCCTTTCACCTTCCATCATGATTGTGAGGCCTCCCTACCCACGTGGAACTGTGAGTCCATTAAACCTCTTTTCCCCTATAAATTGCTCAGTCTTGGGTATGTCTTCATCAGCAGTGTAAAAGAAGACTAATATAGATGTCAAAACTGATGATATTGTACACTCACCAACAGGGAATTAAAAGCTTTATTACTCTCATTATGAGGCTTTCTGGGGAGTGCAAGGGAGGCCTCCCAAGCTGGTCCAAGAGTGGCCTGAGCAAGCAGGGAAAGGAGACTAGGTCTTTGCTGTGGTTAGGGGATGGGGCTGGGGTGAGTGCTGTGATGGTTTGAGCCTCCCACCCAAACCAAAGGAGGGAGCACTGGAATTTCTCATCAGCTTTCCCAGATGTGGAGCACTGGGGAAAGAGGGAGGGATGAGGCATAAAGCTATAAGCAGCGAAACATCAAAACGTAGAGTTGGACTCTTGATTATAACTCTTAACTAATAACACTTGGTATTTATGTATTACATTTTACATGTTTCAAAGAATTTTCATGTTCTTTTGTGGTAGGTTTGGTTTAAGTAGTATCAATTTAAATGACTAATCGAAGAGATTTAATCAACTTTTCCTACAAAAATGCATTTTTGACATTATCTTGCTATACATTTTTCAGAAATCCAGTTATTTGTCATAGATACATGCTATATCATGAATCTGATATTTCATGATCAATTTTCTAGGCATATCAGAAAATCAAATCATAATATGATTACTTTGCCACTGTCAACTAAAGCAGATGCTGGTTTAGCCACAGCATATGTGATGAAGTTTTGCTAACTCGAGAAGTAGATCAAGAATGTGTGGGGATGTTGTTTTTATGCTCTATTAGGATGATAGCAGCCCCCATCAAAGCCATATATTAAACATCAAAGTTTCCCTCCCAATAGTGCTTTATGGCAGTGGTACCCAATCTTTTTGGCACCAGGGACCAATTTCATGCAAGATCAATTTTCCACAGATAGGGGAGAGGGGTGGTTTCAGGATCATTCAAGCACATTACATCTATTGAGCACTTTATTTCTGTTATTATCACATTGTAACATATAATGAAATAATTATACAATTCACCATGATATAGAATCATGTGGGAGCCCTGAGCTTGTTTTCCTTCAGCTGGGCAGTCCCATCCAGGGGTGATGGGAGACAGTGACAGATCATCAGGCATTAGATTCTCTTAAGGAGTATGCAACCTAGATCCCTCGCATAAACAGTTCACAGTAGGGTTTGCGCTCCCAAAAGAATCTAATGCTGTTGCTGATCTGACAGGAGGTGGAGCTCCAGCAGTAATGTGAACAATGGAGAGTAGTTGTAAATACAGATGAAGCTTGGCTCACTCACCCGCCACTCACCTCCTGCTGGGCAACCTGGTTCCTAACAGCCCAAGGACTGGCCCAGGCTTTGGGAACCCATGCTTTATGGTTTAAAAACTCATTTATATTTTTATTGTCTGTCTCCCTGAATTATAACAGAGGTTTCTCTTCTGCCTTGCTTGCTTCTGTATCTTCAGGTGTCTTAGTCTACTTTGGGGTACTATAGCAAAATATAAGACTAGGTGGCATATAAACAACAGAAATTTATTACTCACAGCACCAGAAGCTGGGAAGTCCAAGATCAAGGCACTGGCAGATTTGGTATCTGGTGAGGACCTGATTTCTGGTTCATAGATGGTGCCTTCTCACTGTGTTCTCACATTGTGGATGGGGCTAGGGTCTCTGTGGGGCCTCCTTTATAAGGGCACTAATCTCATTCACGAGGGCTCCTGCCCCAACAACCTAATCATTTCCCAAAGGCTCGACCTCCTAACACCATCACCTCCCGCCATGATTTCAACATATGAACGTAGGGGACACGCACTCAGGTCTCTTGCAGCAGGGCAACAGTGTCTGGCACATAGCAGGCACTCATGACTGAATGAATAAGTGCACAGACATGTAACATCCAGAGAGGTAGATAAGAGCAAGACTGGAAGCCAAATCTTCTTTAGATCTTAAGACCGAAGCTCTTTACCATTGCATTTACTAACACAAGAGCTGAGCCCTTGGCCAGGAATTAACCTTTCCTAACCATTCCAGATCACAAAAGATGCCTGGGGATGACTTTCTGAGCACAATCCTGCTGGGCTGCACTTGCTTAGCAAGAACACATGGACACGACTCAGTCCTGATACAGGCAGAAGTGATCGTTGTTTAAGGATCACATCAACATCAACAATCACATCCACAATCATAATTTCTAGTTGGACATAACACAGATACCCACTTCTTATCAAAAAATCACTTCCATTGGGGAAAATGTTATTTAGGATTTTAAAATTCTTCATGAAAAACAGGCATAGTAAAATCTAACTTTAAGAAGCACTATGGCTAGAGAGATGTGCATAGAAGAGATACAGAAAAAAACAGAGCAAAGTTTTCTCAGTGGCTACTATTAGGGAGTGGAGATTTGAAAGGGGGCAGAAGACAGGAATCAGTAGAGAGCTTGCTAGAGTCTTGCTTTTTCCTTTATATGACTGAATTGATTTTTTAATAACAACATAGATTTTAAAAATTTTCCAAATTTGTTATGATTACAATATAACATAATACATTACCCTATATAATGTGTACCCAATATACTCAATATATTAGTTGATAATGTTGAAATTATGCTTACTATGGCCACCCTTGCCATGTTTTCCTTACCATCCTATTATTTATCCACATATTTATATAAAGATATATTTTACATTTATACTTTCTATCTAAATTTATATAAATATTTGTTCTCATTTTAGAAACCAGTATCTCATGGTAATAACTCTCACCAGCATGATTTCCAAAACTGACACAAACCTTAAAACTACCATAAAAAGTCAGAAAATAGTAAGTATTGGCCAGGTATGGTGGCTCACTCCTGTAATCCCAGCACTTTGGGAAGCCACGGAAGGGGGAATCACTTGAGATCAGGAGTTCGAGACCAGCCTGGTCAGCATGGTGAAACCCTGTCTCTACTAAAATACAAAAAAAGTAGCCGGGTATGGTAGCACATGCCTGTAATCCCAGCTACTTGGGAGGCTGAGGCAGCAGAATCCCTTGAACCCAGGAGGTGGAGGTTTTAGTGAGCCAAGATCACCACTGCACTCCAGACTGGGTGACAGAGCAAGACTCTGAAAAAAAGAGACAAAGGAAGGAAGGAAGGAAGGAAGGAAGGAAGGAAGGAAGGAAGGAAGGAAGGAAGGGCAAGAAAGAGAAAAAAGAAAGAAGGAAGGAAGGAAAAGAAAGAGAAAGAAAGAAGGAAGGAAGAAAGGAAGGGAAGAAAGAGAGAGGAGGAAAGGAAGGAAAAGAAAGCGAGAAGGAAGGAAGAAAATAGGTGTTAATAAGGATGTGGGCAAATTGGAATCCTTTTGCACTGCTGGTAGAAATATAAAATGGTGCAGCTGCTATGGAAAGCAGTATAATAATTCCTCAAAAAATCAAAAATAGAACTACTATATGATCAAGCAATCCTACTTCTGAGTATATACCCAAAATAATTGAATGCAAAGTCTCAGAGATTTACACACTTATATTTATAGCAGCACTATTCACAATAACCATGAGATGGAAGCAACCCAAATGTCCATCAACCAATGAATGTATAAAGGAAATGGGGCATACACAAGCAATGGAATATTATTCAATCTTTTAGGAAAAAAGGAAATCCTGTTACATGCAACAACATGGATGAACCTTGGGGATGTTATGTTAAGTGAAATAAGCCAGCCACAAAAAACAAATATGGTATGATTCTAGCACTAATAGATAATATCTAAAGTAGTCAAATTAAAGAAACAGAAAGTAGAACAGCAGCTGCCAGGGTCTGGGGAGAGAGGGAAATGGACAGTTATTGTTTAATGGATATATAGAGAGTTCAGCTTTGCAAGATTAAAACGTTCTAGAGATTGTTTCACAACAATGTGGATATACTTAGCACTACTGTACTATACACTTAAAATGGTTAAAATGATACATTTTATGTTATGTGTCTTTTACTGCCATTAAAAAACAAACATACAAAATGTAACAACTTGCACAAACTATACTTTGTCATAACAATCCTTTGATGTAATTATTAAACTTATTTTACAGACAAAAAACCTGAAACTCAAAGAAGACGTGAGAAGATTTCAACTAAGGTGGATCAGCGAGACACCTGCCCAGCCCAGTCTATCAAGCTTTCCAAGACATCTCTAGAGTTAAGTAGAAAATGGTGCCAGTCAACTCAGGGTTCAGTTACATATTAATTGATGAACTGTGAACTGGTTGCACTCCCATCAAATTAAACAGCATTTCTTAATGCGAATCAAAGCAAACACTTCTTACCAACCCCAGTCTTTCTGTGTTTCATAATTTGACATATGTATGCAATTGCAGTCAACTGAAAATATACAACAAAGTAATACCCTCCATTGTGCTATTTATTGAGCATATGTAACTTATTTTGTTATCTAAAGTTTAAATGCCTTTTATATCCCTTGAAAAAACATTGTATTGTTTAGAACATTGCAAAAGATATTGAAGTAAGATCAAGAACTGCAGAAAAGGTTTGAAGCAGGCTGTCTCCACTTCAGCCGATGGAATTGCACTAGTCTATTAATCTATTTCTATATACAACTTTTTAAGACAACATCTGTATCTCTGGGCCTTCACTGAATCATGGTTGAACAAAGATTTGAAGGATATTATAGTGAAAGAAAGTCAACTTCTTGACCTCCTCAGAGTACCAACAATTTTCCCTGCCTGGGCCACCCACCCACTCTTCATCAGTCATCAGTCATAAGACACTCCTAATCCTTGTGCATGTTCTGTCACTGCACTTACTTTTATTAATTTTTTAAATAATGATTTGCATCTCAATCGATGCAGAAAAATCTTTTGATAAAATCCAACATCTCTTTATGATCAAAACTCTCAGAAACTAGGCATCAAAGGAACATACCTCAAAATTATAAGACACATCTATCACAAACCCACAGCCAACATCATACTGAATGGGCAAAAGCTGGAAGCACTTCCCTTAAGAACTAGAACAAGACAAGGATGCCTACTCTTGCCACTTCTATTTCCCATGGTACTACAAGTCCTAGCCAAAGCAATCAGGCAAAAGAAATAAATAAAAGGCATTAAAATAGGGGAAATAAGTCAAATTCTCTCTCTTTGCTGACAATATGATTCTATACCTAGAAAATGCTCAACACTCCAGCAAAAGCCTCCTAGAACTGACAACCACTTCAGTAAAGTTTCAGAATACAAAATCGATGCATAAAAATTAGTAGCATTTCTATACAGCAATAATGTTCAAGCCGATAGCCAGATCAAGAGCACAATCCCATTTACAATAGCCACAACAAAAATAAAACACCCAAGGGTACATCTAACAGAGGAGATGAAATATCTCTAAAACGAGAACTACAAAACACTGTGGAAAGAAATCATGGATGACACAAACAAATGGAAAAACCTTCCATGCTCATGGATTGGAAAAATCGATATTAAAATAGCCATACTGCCCAAAGCAATCTACAGATTCAATGCTAATTCTATCAAACAACCAGTGCCATTTTTCACAGAATTAGAAAAAAAATTATTCTAAAATTCATATGAAACCAAAAACTTGCCTGAATAGCCAAAGCAATCTTAAGGAAAAAGAACAAAACCAGAGGCATAACACTGTCCAACTTCAAACTGTACTACAAGGCTACAGTAGCCAGACAGCCTGATACTGATACAAAAACAGACACATAGACCAATGGAACAGAATAAAGAACCCAGAGGTAAAGCCACACACTTATAATCAACTTATCTTCAAGGAAGTTGATAAGTATAAGCAATGGAGAAAGGACTCCCTATACAAAAAATGGTGCTGGGATAATTGGCTGTCTATATGCAGAAGAATGAAAGTGAACACCTACTTATTACCATATACAAAAATTAACTCAAAATGAATCAAATATTTAAATGTAAAACCTTAAACTATAAAGAACTTAGAATAAAACCTAGGAGCAACCCTCTAGACATTGCCCTTGACAAATAATTTATGACTAAATACTCAAAAGCAATTGCAACAAAAACAAAATTTGACAAGTGGGACCTAATTAAAAGAAATTACCAACTGAATAAACAGACAACCTACAGAATGGGAGAAAATATTTGTAAACTATGTATACAGCAAAGGTCTAATAATATTCAGAATCCATAAGAAACTTAAACAATTCAATAAGAAAAAAAAAAAAACATCAAAAAGCAGGCAAAAGACATGAACAGACAATTCTCAAAAGAAGACATGCAAGCAACCAGCAAACATATGAAAAAAAGTTCATCATCAAAATCAAAACCACAATGAGATACCATCTCACACAGGTCAGAATGTCCATTACTAAAAAGTCAAAAAATAGCAGATGTAGGCAAGGCTGCAGAGGAAAGGGAACACTTATATACTGTTGGTGGGAATGTACACTAGTTCAGTCACAGTGGAAAGTAGTTTGGAGACTTCTCAAAGAACTTAAAACACAACCACCATTCAACCAAGAAATCCCATTATTGAATATACACCCAAAGGAAAATAAATCATTCTACCAAAAAGACATTTGCACTCATATGATCCTCATAGCACTATTCACAATAGCAAAGAGATGGAATCAACCTAGGTTCCTATTGATGGTGGATTAGATAAAGAAAATGTGGTACATAAACACCATGGAATACCACAAAGTCATGTCCTTTGCAGCAACGTGGATGCAGCTGGAGGCCATTATCCTAAGAGAATTAACTCAGGAACAGAAAACCAACACTGTACGTTCTCACTTACAAGTGGAAGCTAAACACTGAGTACACACAGATACAAAGATGGGAACTGTGACCTCAATCACATCAAGGTCACCACCTGAGATGCCAATCACCACCTGCAGAGGTCTGTCAACGATGGATGAATAAATGCATAAATGAAATACTTGAATCATATTTCAGTGATTCAAGTGGGCTAGGGATGGTCGTCACCTGCTTTCAGAGGGCAAATGCAGCCAACTGACCGAGACTCCCTCTCCATCTTCACATTTATTCAGCACAAATTTCATAACAGAGTTTCTAAGTCAACATGCTTGTGAATAATTATCATGGTTAAAAGAGTGGTTTTATAAAAGAATGGTTTTATAAAAGCATTAAGTTCAGCAAGTATGTGCGTTCAAAAAACTTCTGTGACAAAGCAGAATCAAGTAATGGGAGAAAATGCTAGTAGAACATACTGAATGTTCAGGAAGTGTAATTTTTCTCTACTACCTTGACCAAGTTCTCTGAAGTTGTCTGCCTCCTTGGCCAGATCTCTGAGGGATGTCTGCTCCTATGCTCCCCATTTCCCAGGAGGATGCCTTCATTTCCCAAAACAGAAGCTCTCATTCAACAGCACTGATTGCCTGGCCATTGCCGTTGCTATGTAACCTTGGGTAAGTCACATCAATTCACTTGGGTAAGTCATGTCCACTCATTAGTAATGCCTGCTTGCTCTGATGGTGGACATATAGGAGAGAAGCTCTGTAAAGCATCTCACCCAGAGCTTTCCCAACTCAATGACTAGTCATTGCTGTTATCGTATCTTCTGGAACTTGCTTTCTTTGCCTTCCTGGCTGTTTTTTTTCACCAAGAGTTGAGCCAGCCTCACTTCAAAGGTGGATGGGATTACAGGTTCTAACCCCTTGTAGTCTCCTCAGAAATTTCTTCCATCACTAGCCATGTTAACAGATGTCATAAATACATGTAATTTTTAAACAAGCATGCCTAAAACTTTTAATGTTTTAGCTAAAAATGTGAACAAATGGCAATAGCTCTGCTGAGGTCAACTTGGACCGTCTGTTCATGTACTTAAGGTTTTGCTTAAGTACATGAATCCATTACTAGAAAGAAATATTAGCTAATTTTTAAATTTTAAAACACTTTTCTATATTTAGAAAGATTGATAGAAACAGGATTATGGTGTTACACAGCTCTGGGAAGTATCATGCACATTAATACCTATGGAACTGTGCAATGATTGACCCTAGGAACAAAGACAGACTTGGCACCTGTCCCCGGCTGCCATGAGTGTTGGCTGCTAAGCACTCAGCTGCCCCCTCCAGAGAATCATTCCCAGCTGTGTGTGGAGAAAAGGGAAGACTTGCACATTGTTGGTGGGAATGTAAATTAGGAAAGCCATTATGGGTAAATGTATGAAGATTCCTCACAATATTAAAAATAGAACTACCATATGATCCAGAAATTCCACATCTGGGTATAGTACAAAAAAAATGAAATCAGTATGTCCAAGAGATATTTACACCGTCATGATCATTGTGCTATTATTCACAAATCAAGATATGGAATCAGCCTAAGCGGCCATTATTCAGCCATGAATTGATAAAGAAAATGTGGTTTGCAGTGGCTTAAACCTATAATCCCAAAACTCTGGGAGGCCAAGGCAGGTGGATCACTTGAGGTCAGGAGTTTGAGCCCAGCCTGGCTAACATGGTAAAACCCCATCTCTACTAAAAATACCAAAAAAAAAATTAACTGGGCATGGTGCTGCATGCCTAAAATCCGAGCTACTCAGGAGGCTGAGACATGAGAATTGCTCAAATATGGGAGGCAGAGGTTGCAGTGACCTGAGATGGCACCACTGCACTCTAGCCTGGGTGACAGAGCAAAGCTCCATCTCAAAGAAAAAAGAAAAGAAAATGTGATATGTGTACACAATGGAATACTACTCAACCTTAAAAAAGAAGGAAATTCTCTAATTTTCAACAACGTGGATGAACCTAGAGGACATTATGTTAAGTGAAATAAGCCAGGCACAGAAAGACAAATAAATACCACATGATCTCACTTACATGTGGAATATAAACAAGTTGAATTCCAAAAGTAGAGAGTAGAATGGTGGTAACCAGGGTCTGAAATGGTTCGGGTGGAGTGGGGGGGACAGTGAAGGTGTGGATGGGAGGTGGGGAGATGTTGGTGAAAAGGTACAAAATTTCAGTTAATCAGGAGAAATTGAAGAGATTGTACAACATGGTGATTTTAGTCAATAGCAGTGCAGTGTATTCATGAACATTGCTAAGAGTAAATTTTGTGTCCTCACCACAAAAAATAAGGATGTGAGTTAATACATACATTAACTGACTCAATTTGGCCAGTCCACTATGCATACATATTTCAAAACTTTGTGTTGCACATAATAAACACATATAATTTTTATTTATCAACTTAAAAAATATTTTTAAAAAAATAATAATTGTCCTCAGCCAAACGGAGTCTCAGTCAGACCCAGAGGCTAACAGGAGGACAAGATGAGTTGATGACCAGAAACGTTTTGTGATAGTCAGCAATTATCTTCACTGCTACTAGTGACGTTTGGTGACTGGCTGACCTGGGACATCGAGCTGTGGCTTCTGATCCTAACTCAGGACTCTTCCACTCTACAACACGTCTATGTAATCTCAACTCAATCTCAACTCTGGGATTCAGATCCACCTACCCTTAAAATCAAAATTCAAATCTGTCTTCCCAAGCTGGCATTCTTTCCAGATTGAACACAAGTTATGAGTCATGGGGAAAGGAGTCCAAGAAGCAGCTCAGGTTTCCAAATCTAAATCTCAGAAAAATAGAAGCAAAATGTCTTTCTTAAAGAACCCACATCCCAGCCCTGAAAACTTTTTATTTTCAACACTAAAAACATAACCTATTAAGACAACAATATTGGGCTGAGTATATTGCAGCTGTGATAAATTTCACGATTTAATACAATTTTAAATAATTCACATTCTAAATTATGTCAGGAAATCTAAAGATGCGACAGTACTGTAGCAAAAAAATGCATGTTTGTGTATAAATATGTCTTTGTTTCCTTAAAAGAAGGCTCACAGGGGCCGGGCGCGGTAGCTCACGCCTGTAATCCCAACACTTTGGGAGGCCGAGGCAGGTGGATCACGAGGTCAAGAGATTGAGACCATCCTGGTCAACATGGTGAAACCCCGTCTCTACTAAAAATACAAAACATTAGCTGGGCACGGTGGTGCGTGCCTGTAATCCCAGCTACTCAGGAGGCTGAGGCAGGAGAATTGCCTGAACCCAGGAGGCGGAGGTTGTGGTGAGCCGAGATGGCGCCATTGCACTCCAGCCTGGGTAACAAGAGCGAAACTCTGTCTCCAAAAACAAAAACAAAACAAAACAAAGAAGGCTCACAAACGATTTAACTTAGAACTACTTGAACCAATTTAATTCAACTATTCGAATGCCTCAATTTTTAGTAAATTGGCTATTTTCTATATAAATCACCTAATGGTATTAAAAGATATTAAACAACGAAACTGCTTATAAGAGGCATAATCCTATCTCAGGCGAATTCTCTTGGAGGTTAATACGGGAGATAATATTTCCTTTCTCTAAAGATAACAGTAAATGCTCAGATTTTCAGTCACTGAACCAAAAGAATGTTAGAGCCCCACCTGGTGGATTTGATGCTTATTCAGTGTACAAAATAAAATTCTTCACTCAGCCATTACTGAGTACCGTGCTATAATTGCTTTCAGAATGCAGCAGTTAATCTGTTTCTTCATTTTACATTTTGGTGTCTATTACTTCTATTTGAATGGCTGGACTTCATCCTCCAGCATTCATCCACCTCCCTCTTTCTCTAAAAACGGCCTTCATCTAGACCTGGATTAACAGTTATGGTTAATATATAGAAAATTACAGGCCAGGTGCAGTGGCTCATGCCTGTAATCCCAGCACTTTGGGAGGCCAAGGCAGGTGGATCAAGAGGTCAGGAGATCGAGAACATCCTAACACGGTGAAACCCCGTCTCTAAAAAGAAAAAAACAAAGAAAGAAAATTACATTTCAAAAGATTCTATTTTAACAAAGTTGTCGACAGATAACCTAATCACAATCATATCACAATATGTTGTATATTATAGTATATGTGATATGCATATATTGCAAGTTACTGAATTGTATGATATTAAAGTACAGTCATGCATTGCTTAATGAGGATGATACATCCGGAGAAATGCATCTGCCTCCTCCATATCTTGTCCAACAGGAAGGTCTTCAGGAGCTCTAACATGCATGGAGCTGTAACAATGCCTTCTTTTGGAATACTTCTTCAAGGACCTGCCTGAGGGTGTTTTACAGTAACTAATTTGTAAAATAAGTAGAAGAGTATGCTCTAAGATACTGATTTAAATGCATAGTAAATACATAAATCAGTAACATAGTCATTTGTTATTATTAGTATTATAAACTATACATAATTGTATGTTCTAGACTTTTATACAACTGAGAGTACAGTAAGTTATATCAATATCACCATAAACACACGAGTAATGCATTGTGCTAACAAGTTACAATAGCTACAATACCATCGAGCCATAAGAATTATTCAGCTTGATTATAATCTTACAGCCTCACCACCATATACATAATTCACTGTTAACTAAAACATGATTATGTAGCACATGACTTTATATATTAAACTTTATATATAACTTATAAGATATGCTCTCAAACACAAACAAGTTTTAGGAATAGAATAATAGCAGCCTTTATTTTCTCAACCAAGATGAGGCAGTCTACTAAGATATGAGGAGTGGTGGTTGGTCAAGAGACTGAAATAGTCTGGAGAACGGCAGAGAGAAATAGCTACTCTAGGAACAGTGAAAGCAAGTCTCAAATAAGACATGCTTTCAATAATCTGGGGACAGAGTCAGAAAAATTAACTCCATACAAAAGGACAAAGGAGGGTATTACACAATGATAAAGGGGTCAATTTTAACAGGAAGACTCAACTACCCTAAATATATATGAACCCAACATTGGAACACCAAGGTTCATAAAATGAGTACTTCTAGACCTACAGAAAAACCTAGACAATCACACAATAATAATGGGGGACCTCAACACTCTACTGACAATGTTAGGTCATCAAGTCAGAGAACCAACAAAATTAATTCTGTACTTAAATATGGCACTAGACCAGCTGGATCTAAGAGATATCTACAGAATACCACACCCATCAAGCACAGAATATACATTTTTCTCATTTGCACATAGAACCTGCTCAAAGATCAATCCCATGCTCAGCCATAAAGCAAGTCTCAATAAACTCAAAAATACTGAAATTATATTATTTTCTCGGACCACAATGGAGTAAAAAATAGAAATCAATACAAAGATCTCTCAATGCCATAAAATTACATGGAAATTTAAAAACCTGCTTCTGGATGACTTTTGGGTAAATAATGCAGGAATCAAAAACATATATTTGAAAAAAATGAAAACAGAGATAGAAAATACCAGTATCTCTGGGATACAGCAAAAGCAATATTAAAAGGAAAGTTTATAGCACTAAATGCCTATCTCAAAAAGTTAAAATGTGAGCCAGTGTGGTGGTGTGTGACTGTAGTCCCAGCTACTCAGGAGGCTGAGACAGGAGAATTGCTTGAACCCAGGAGGCATAGGTTACAGTAAGCCGAGATTACATCACTTCACTCCAGCCTGGGTGACAGAGCAAGACTCTGTCAGAAAAAGAAAAAAGGAAAAGAGGCGCGGGGGGGGGGGGGGGGGACGGAAAGGGCGGGCGCAGTGGCTCACGCCTGTAATCCCAGCACTTTGGGAGGCCGAGGCGGGTGGATCACGAGGTCAAGAGATTGAGACCATCCTGGTCAACATGGTGAAACCCCGTCTTTACTAAAAACACAAAAAATCAGCTGGGCATGGTGGTATGTGCCTGTAATCCCAGCTACTCAGGAGGCTGAAGCAGGAGAATTGCCTGAACCCAGGAGGCAGAGGTTGCGGTGAGCCGAGATTGCGCCATTGCACTCCAGCCTGGGTAACAAGAGCGAAACTCTGCCTCAGAAAAAAGAAAAAATGTGGTATATATACACCATGGAATACTATGTAGCCATAAAAAATAACAGTCATGTTCTTTGCACCAACATGACTTTTTGCAGCTGTAGGCCATTATCTTAAGCCAATTAATGCAAGAACAGAGAAGCAAATTCAGCATGTTCTTACTTATAAGTGGACTAAACCTGGGGTACTCATAGACATAAAGATAGCAACAATAGACACTGGAGACTACTGAAGTGGGGAGAAGGGAGGAGGACCAGGGTAGAAAAGCCACCTGTTGGGTGCCATGGTCACTACCTGGGTGATAGAATCATTCGTACCCCAAACTGTAGCATCACACAGTGCACCCACATGACAAACCTGCACGTGTACCCCTGAATCTAAAATAAAAACTCAAAGTAATAACTTTTTACAGTTTAATTTGTATCCACTTAAAGATTTTTATCACACAACTTGAATAATGAAAATCTGATATTTTAAATGTTTTTTTAAAAAAAGAAAGAAAGAGAGAAAGAAAAATTAACTCCAGAAGATGAAATGTGTAAAAATCAACCTAGTAGGGACAAGATTGGCCATGTGTAGATATCTTCTCCAAAAGTAGCTTACTTTTAATTTCCATTCTAAATGTGTTCCTGATGAAGCCAGGGCATGTTCTAAAATGGAAGCAAATAAGACAAACGGAAGTGATCACTGTGACTTGCTCCTCATGAAGTAGTGCAGAACAGAAGTTTAGGGTCACTGACAAAAAATAATGAAAAAAGGAAGTTGTTATTTGCCTTCCCAATATCTGTTTCCCACTTATTCCTTCCTGGCTGAACCCCAGAGTTGTTCAGCGTAGAAATCTGCCTTGCTAAAATATTTTGACTCTCACCTTCCTTGCAGCTACAGGTGGCTAAGTAAACCAGCTCAGCCAATGAGATGCAGGGCGAAATCCCTGAGGAGGGCTTCCAGAATGAATAGGTAAAAACTCTCTTTAAGGGTTCTGCCTCCTTGTCATGAGCCTTCCCCTTCCCCTTTCTTCCTTCCTAGAGGGAAGACATGATGCCTGAAGGTACACACAGCAGCCATTTTTCGCCCATGAGGATAAAAGCCAAATGCCAAGAGTGTTGGAGAAGAAGGAGGACTCTGGTTCCTTATTGAGGACTTTGAGCTTCGTTCTGGCTTTTTGTGATGACAAAAAATAAGCCCCTTCCTTGCTTAAGACACTGACTTTACTAATATCTAAAGGTAATCTTAACTGAGAATAGAATTAAAGAGTATCTATCTATGTAATAAACAGTCTATCTATGTAGCAAAAGGTAATTCAATATTGCATTCTGAAAAAAGAAAAGAAAATGAAAGAATGACTTTAAAACAGTTACTGAGAATATAAAGACATAAAAAATGTCGATTTTGAAATCACTCATAATCTAGTGAAAAAGATCCAAATAGAGATGATTTCAATATATATGTTTAAGCTATGAAAAAGGATATGAATTTCATGAAGACCAACAAGAAATAGAGATGCTGAAGGAAAGGGGAAGGGAAAGGGAGGAGAGGAAGGATGCTACTCGCCAGGCATGTCGAGAATTTAGGACTGCTCTGTCAAAAGTTGCCTAGGAGACAGGGCAATCTGATTTTTTAAAAAAAACAAAGTATGTCCACTTGATTTTAAGGCAAAATTGCTATTTTGCAGCCCTGGTGAATATAATTTCAGTGGTTAATGAGGAGGGCAGATGTCGAATTGCAGTCAGTTTGGGGAGTGGACTAGGGGTGTATACACACCATCTTCATAACCTAGCTCCAGGCATGGTGGCTCACGCCTGTAATCCCAACACTTTGGGAGGCCAAGGTGGGTAAATCACCTGCGGTCAGGAGTTTGAGACCAGCCTGGGCAACATGACGAAACCCCATCTCATTAAAAATACACAAATTAGCCAGGCGTGGTGGTGGGTGCCTGTGGTCCCAGCTACTCAGCAGGCTGAGGCAGGAGAATTGCTTGAACTCAGAAAGCAGAGGTTCCAGTGAGCCGAGATTGCGCCATTGCACTCCAGCCTGGGCAACAGAGCAAGACTACAACTCAAACAAACAAACAAAAATAACCCAGCTGATAGCTAGGTGGGTGGATTTGGGGCTTCCTGTTGATACGCTTACAGATTGAGGGGAAGAATACAGTAGGGAGAGTGAGGTTCAACTTACAAGAAAGTCAAAAATACAATGGATGGAAGGGGCCTTAAACAGAAAGACATTTTAAATAAAATCCATTTATTTATCAAAAATAAATAGATGGGAGGGGCCTTAGAAAGACACAGAGCATCTCAGAGACAAAAGGAAGGAAGCCAAGAGGGGCAGAGACGTGACAAGTTTCAGGAATATAATGCTAGCCTTTATGTTCTCAGCAAAGCCAATGAAGCTGTCTACTGAAACGGAAAAGATGGCAGCTGATCCACACACTGGAATGCTTGCTGGGAAGGGGAGGGAAAGACAGCTACTTTAGCAAAACATAATACTAATAATAACAATAGTACATTTTTAAAAGTCAAGAGGAATTATTTGTCCAACTATGATAAAAGGGACAGAGAGGGGGTAATGAAGAAACCTCTCTGCTTTTCTCCATACTCACGATGCATGCATTTGCCAAGTGGGGATGTAGGGGCTGGGGAGCATTTCAGAGAGGTTAGATCAGCCTGTAGAATGGCAGTCCTTAGGTCAAAGTCCCATTCATGGTACACTAACAGGGAGCACACTTAACATTAACAGGGTTAAATGGGGATGGGACATGTCATGGCCATGCCCTCATCCTCCATCAAGGAACCTGAGCAAGGCGATTCCCTCCATGGAGGGAAGTGCACATGGTGGACATTCTGAGGCTTGCCTATCTGACACTCCTCCTCTATGAAGGTGTAGAGTGGTGCTCTGCATTACATAAATAACAGATATGATCCAGAATTCATAGTGACATCCATCAAGTTACAAAAGTTATAAGGCTCCCCCCAAAACACCACCTAACTTTTCTAGACTAACATTTTTAAAAATAAAGTAGTACCAAAACAGAGATATAGACCAATGGAACAGAACAGAGGCATTGGAGGCAACACAACATATCTACAGCCATACAATCTTGGATAAACCTGACAAAAACAATCAATGGGGAAAAGATTCCCTGTTTAATAAATGGTGTTGGGAAAACTGGCTAGCCATGTGCAGAAAGCAGAAACTGGACCCCTTCCTGACACCCTACACTAAAATTAACTCCAGATGGATTAAAGACTTAAACATAAGACCCGGCACCATAAAAACCCTAGAAGAAAATCTAGGCAAAACCATTCAGGACATAGGAGTAGGCAAGGACTTCATGACCAGAACACCAAAAGCATTGGCAACAAAAGCCGAAATAGACAAATGGGACCTAATCAAACTTCACAGCTTCTGCACGGCAAAAGAAACAGTCATTAGAGTGAATCGGCAACCAACAGAATGGGAAAAAATTTTTGCAGTTTACCCATCTGACAAAGGGTAAACCGTCAGATTTAGAACTTTGTAAATTCTGATATTCAGAATTTACAAAGAACTAAAACAGATTTACAAGAAAAAACAAACAAGCCCATTCAAAAATGGGCAAAGGATATGAACAGACACTTTACAAAAGAAGACATACATGAGGCCAACAAACATATGAAAAAATGCTCATCATCACTGGTCATTAGAGAAATGCAAATCAAAACTACATTGAGATACCATCTCACGCCAGTTAGAATGGCGATCATTAAAAAATCTGGAGACAACAGATGCCGGAGAGGATGTGGAGAAATAGGAACACTTTTACACTGCTGGTGGGAGTGTTAATTAGTTCAACTATTGTGGAAGACAGTGTGGTGAGTCCTCAAGGACCTAGAAATAGAAATTCCATTTGACCCAGCAATCCCATTACTGGGCATGTATCCAAAGGACTATAAATCGTTCTACTATAAGGACACATGCACACAAATGTTCATTGCAGCACTGTTTACAATAGCAAAGACCTGGAACCAACCCAAATGTCCACCAATGATAGACTGGACTGGGAAAATGTGGCACATATACACCATGGAATATTATTCAGCAATCAAAAACAATGAGTTCATGCCCCTTTTAGGGACATGGATGAATCTGGAGAACATCATTCTCAGCAAACTGACACAAGAACAGATAATGAAATATCACATATTCTCACTCATAGGTGGGTGATGAACAATGAAAACACATGGACACGGAAGGGAGCACTACACACTGGGGTCTGTTGGGGGGAATAGGGGAGGACAGTTCGGGGGGAGTTGGGGAGGGATGGCATGGGGAGAAATGCCAGATGTGGGTGAGGGGGAGGAAGGCAGCAAATCACACTGCCACATGTGTACCTATGCAACTATCTTGCATGTTCTGCACATGTACCCCAAAACCTAAAATGCAATAAAAAAATAAAAATAAAATAGACCCAGCACAGTGGCTCACGCCTGTAATCCCAGCACTTTGGGGGACTGAGGCGGGCAAATCATGAGGTCAGGAGGTTGAAACCATCCTGGCTAACATGGTGAAACCCCATCTCTACTAAAAATACAAAAATATAGCTGGGTGTGGGAGCACATGCCTGTAGTCCCAGCTACTCGGGAGTCTGAGGCAGGAGAATCGCTTGAATCTGGGAGGCAGAGGTTGCAGTGAGGCAAGATCGCTCCACGGCACTCCAGCCTGGACTGGAGAGAGACTCTGTCTCCAAATAAATAAATACATACATACATACATATGTAACTACCCAAAATGGGAACATACTTAGTCTACTCACTCCAACAATCTTTTGAGCACATTCTCAAAAGCACTGAGCTGGGCAGCTCTCCAAATGGGAAGATGAAAATTATCTAGGCTTTGCCCTCAAAAATGCATACTCCTAATGATGGGAACTGGCTGATGCCACCTCTGGTTCTGTATTCTACCATTCATTCTACCTTCCTGTGTACATTATAGGCAAATAAGCTAAACAGAACTGAACCCACCATGCTCAAAAACTGTGGTGTGTTTTCTAAGAAATTTTTAGAAACAGACCTTACCTGGGGAGTTTCTGGCCTGCCTAACTCTGACCCCATGCCAGTGAATTCTGTTCCAGATATCACACAGTGAGACAGAGGTATGCATAACACAGCTCATGCATGAGGGAGAAGGGACTATTACAAGCGAAATGTCTTAACAAGTTTTACAAAGACACAGAAATCTTAGAAATATCCAGTTCAAACTTTTCATCTAACAAATGTCAAACCTGTGCTTTGAGAAAGTGAACAGTTTTGACCGAAGCCACACAATCAATAAATAGCAGAGTTAGGGCCCATGTCTTTTCCATGTGCCATTAGTATTAACAAAAGTTGGGATATTTGACTTGGAGAGACAGTCAGCTCTTCCATGAGTTGAAAGGTAGTCAAGAGTAAGAACATTTTTTCCCAGTAGCCTCAGAACATAGGAGCCAGTATTTCAGTTTCTTTGTTCTTCAGTCACCTATTAAATCACATTTGTTCTCTCCTGCAAATACACGAACAGCATGTTGCCCAGAAACTAATGAAAGACATTATATACAGAGAGCTGTTTCCAACTTTCCCAACCACTCCTAAAGCACTTTGCTTCTAGTCATCTAGCCTTCTTCAGGTTCCAATTCTCCCTTTGTAAAGTTAGCACGCTTTTATTCTGTACTTGCTGTCCCTACAGGTATGTTAAATGAAGGATTTTCTCTTGGTGCAGTACTGTCACCGCTTTTCTGTGAAAAGAAGGGCACGTGAACAAAGAACTATTGCCTCAGAGTTCCACCAGCTACTGTTCTCCCAGCAAGATTTTGTATAATAGAGGTTGTGCCAGTTGTTACGTTACGGCTCTTGGGCTCCAAATCCACGGTTCTCTGCCCAGCTTTGCCATACTGGAACTGGATCCTGTAGATCTTTCTCCTTTGCCAGTTAGCTTGATGTCTGTCTTTGTCATTGGGGGTGCTAGAGAGACCCTGCGAGGCCAAAGCCGGAGGAAAGGACTCTCCCTCCCTCCCTCCCTCCCTCCCTCCCTTCCTCCCTTCCTCCCTTCCTCCCTTGTGAAGCTCTTTTCCATGCATCCTGCACAGGGTCCTGCAGCTCCCACCACAGGGCAGGGGTCTTCGCAGACCAGCTGCAGCCCAGGCCCTCCAGTAAGATGACCTGCCAGGAGTAAGGCTGCTGGTTTCAGCAGGTTTCTCAAACAAAAATGGGCCATTCCAGGGTACCAGCTTCAGCCTGCGCCCAGCAGCATGCATCTCTGCCACCAGCAGGATGTACAGTCTGTGGCTCTCATGTCCTCTCCACAAAGGACTGAATCTACACTTTGTGGAGAACAGGGATCTCTTCTAGGTTTCTGAAGTTACTCTCTTGTTCACATTCCCTTTGTTGTCTACAGAGTAGCTGCTTTCCACAGCTGCTATTTGTGTATGCTCTAGAGTCCTGTTCTATCCCTATGTATGGTTAACTGCCTTTTTACTGGGTAACAGTTCTTTACAATAAACTTTACCTATTTAAATTACTGGCATGGTTGGTGTCTCCTGAACCTTAGCTAAATATTTTTCAAGTTACACAGGCTCGAAATCCTCTTTCTGTTCTACCCTCTACTTCCATATTAATTAATTACAAATTCTATTCATTTTTATTTCCAAAGTCTTTGAAAAATTAGGCCGGGCGTGGTGGCTCATGCCTGTAATCCCAGCACTTTAGGAGTCCGAGGTGGGCAGATCATCTGAGGTCAGGAGTTTGAGACCAGCCTGGCCAATATTGTGAAGCCCCATCTCTACTAAAAATACAAGAATTAGCCAGGCATGGTGGCAGGTGCCTGTAGTCCCAGCTATTTGGGAGGCTGAGGCAGGAGAATCCCTTGAACATGGGAGGCAGTGGTTGCAGTAAGCCAAGATTGAGCCACTGTGCTCCAGCCTGGGTGACAGAGAAAGATTCCATCTCAAAAAAAAAAAAAAAAAAAAGATATTTGAAAAACTTTAAATCTCCTTTCATGTCCAAGGCCACCCACTTTCACTCCTAACCTCCTATCTAGTTGTGTTCTCACCTTTTTCTGGTCTGTGTCCCTTTCAATACAGCCGTAAAAGTCAGCTTTCAACATATCTATTGAGCAAGTGGCATCTGTTGCCTGTCACCAGGAGTAGAAGCCCAAGCACTTCCACCCACTGCCTCTTCAGATCACAGTCACCAAGGAAAACACACTGCGGTCTGGCACTAACTAGATGGAACAAGGCGTTCCTCAGGCAGGAAAGAGACGGAGCAAGATCAGCTTCAGTTGAGGGCCTTGGTGCCCCCAAACCAGCAGGTCCCTCTCAGCAGCTGGCACAGGGGCCATGGCCTGCACACACCCATCTTGTGCTTCAGCAGAAGGACTCCAATCCCTCCCCATGAGGCACAGGTACCAACAGTGGGGTTAACCAAGTGCCACAGGATGTACACACCAGCAGAACCAAGGGGTGCATGCTGAGTCTGAAACAGGGAAGGATATTCCCTCACAAGGTGACAGCCCAGCACATGCTGTGAAAACTCTTTGTATCTTAAGAGGGATAAGACCCATTCTTAGTGGCTGAGTGAATGATATGGTTTGGCTCTGTGTCCCCACCCAAATCTTACCTTGAATTGTAATAATCCCCACCTGTCATGGGAGGGACCTGGTGGGAGGTAACTGAATCATAGGGGTGGGTTTTCCCCATGCTGTTCTCATGGTAGTGAGTAAGTCTCATGAGATCTGATGGTTTTATAAAGGGGAATTCCTCTGCACATGCTCTCTCTTGCCTGCCGCCATGTAAGATGTGCCTTTGCTTCTTCTTTGCCTTCTGCCATGATTATGAGGCTTCCCGAGCCATATGAAACTATAAATCCATTAAACCTCTTTCATTTATAAATTACCACCAGTCTCAGGTATGTCTTGATTAGCAGCTTGAGAAGGGACTAACACAGTGGATGTCAAAAGATTGTATGTGTGAACTGTGACGCAGCCTCAGGAGTTACTGATGACATGTGCCCAAAGTGGTGGGGCACAGCTTGGTTTTATACATTTTAGGGAGACACAAGACAACAATCAATATGTATAAGATGTACATTGGTTCAGTTCAGAAAGGTGGGACAACACAAGACAAAAGCAGGACAACTCGAAGCAAGGAAGAGGCTTCCAGGTCAAATGTGGATAAGCGACAACTGGTTGCATTCTTTTGAGTTTCTGACTAACCTCTCCAAATGAGGCAATCAGATATGCATTTACGTCAGTGAGCAGAGGCATGACTTCGAATAAAATGGAACGCAGATTTACCATCAGCAGTTCCCAGCCTGACTTTTCCCTTTATCTCAGTGATTTGGGGCCCCACGATTTATTTTCCTTTCACACATGCATGCAAGAGACTCCCTTTCCCAGCAACATCACATCCCATTTAAATCTCTTCAATGACATCTTGAATCAAACTCTGAATTTAAAAAAAAATCAAATTTATTAGCTGGGTAGATTAGGCAGAATAGTGGTCCCCAAAGATGTTAGTTGTATATATGGTTTATATTCATAGATTAGTAAGTAGACTAAGCCAGCAGAAGCAGAGGCTGGAAAAGTACATATATCCATCGAGATATACACATTATATATGTGTATCTATATGAATGTGAACATAGGTATATATACACAGATGTAATATATATGTCATAATGCATATTACATATATACATTATATGAATATGAACATAGGTATATATGTATAATATATATCATGTAATAATGTGTATTACATATATACACATATGCAATGTATATACGAATAAATCCGTTCATGTGATTATGGAGGTTGGCAAGTCCAAAATCTGTAAGGAAGGCCAGCTGCCTGGAAACTCTTAGGTGGGAGGTGATGATGAAATCTTAAAGCAGAAGTTCTTCTTCTTCAAGGAAACCTCCGAGTTTGCTTCAGGACTTTCAGCTGACTAGATGAGCTCCACCACATTATTGAGAATAATCTGCTTTTAAAGTCCTCTCATTATAGATGTTAACCACACTTACAAACCACCTTCACAGCGACACCTAGATTCATGTTTGAGTGAATAACTGGTTACTGTAGCCTTGGCAAGTTGACATATAAAACTAACCATAACACAGACCAAGGGACAATTAAGGCTGCTAATCAACTGATCTGAAAATTAGGAAACTATTCTGGATTATCCAGATGAGGTCATTAAATGTGGAAGAAGGGGGCAGAAGAGTCAGTGTCAAAGTGAGTAGTGTGAGAAAGATTCCAGAAGACATTGCTGGCTTTGAAGATGGAAGGAGCCATTATTAGCCAGGGAACACAGGCAGCCTCGAGGGGCTGGACAACAGATCCTCTAAAGCCTCCAGAAATTGGTGCCACCCTGCCACCAACTTTATTCTAGTCCAGTAAGACCCATTTTGGACTTCTGAACTCCAGACCTACAAGATAACAAATTTGTGTCATTTTAAGGCAATACATTTTTGGTAATTTGTTACGGCAACAGTAAGAAACCAATCTGCTGGACAATCAAGATTTGAGGTCAACCAGGACCAATCTACCTTTCAAATATTATTTCCCACTTTTCAAGCCTCTGCTCCTGCTAGCTTAGTCTAATTACTAATCCATGCTTATAAACAGTCTTGTACTAGCCCTTCAAATTCTGGAACTCATCAACCAATTTTTCATAATCTAGATCAAATTATCCAAAGAGCCAAACCAGAACACTCTAGTCCACAGGGACTTTTGTTTTGAACTTGTAGCACTTATTAGCACTTTGAAAAGCAGTAATTGACTCATGCCACATCTTTCCTTTTATTATTTTGCTTTGTCATTGAACTCATGTAGTTCTTTATTTCTCCTGACAATATGTCTTTTCTACTTAGGAGTCAAAGTCTTGGTATTTTATGTTAAACTTCTTCATATCCCCAGAATCTAGCAAAATAAGTCATGCATCTTACATACATACACAAGTAGAAAGAATGCCAATGGGTAAAATGAACTAAGATAGGAACTCCATGTCCCCATAAAGAAGAAGAATGAGAGTGAATTTGCCCTAGGAGATACGTAAATATAGTATAAAACTAAGCAATTAAAGAAGGATGCTATCGGCTTAATTAAATTAAATCAGTCAAACAGATTTAACAGATCAGAAACTTCTGAATAATTGGGATTTTGTTATATATAAAAGGTGTCATGTAGCTACCTTACTGAATAGATGGGGAAATTTTTTTTTTAATTTTTTAAATTTTTATTACATTATAGGTTTTGGGGTACATGCGCAGAACATGCAAGATAGTTGCACAGGTACACACATGGCAGTGTGTTTTGCTGCCTTCCTCCCCTTCACCCACACTTGGCATTTATCCCCAGGCTATCCCTCCCCAGCAACCCCCCGCTGTCCCTCCCCCATTCCCCCAATAGACCCCAGTGTGTAGTAGACCCCCTCCCTGTGTCCATGTGATCTCATTTTTCTCACCCGCCTATGAGTGAGAATATGCGGTATTTCTTTTTCTATTCTTGTGTCAGTTTGCTGAGAATGATGTTCTCCAGATTCATCCATGTCCTTACAAAGGACACAAACTCATCATTTTTGATTGCTGCATAATATTCCATGGGGGTATATGTGCCACATTTTCCCAGTCCAGTCTATCATCGATGGGCATTTGGGTTGGTTCCAGGTCTTTGCTATTGTAACCAGTGCTGCAATGAACATTCGTGTGCATGTGTCCTTATAGTAGAACGATTTATAGTCCTTTGGATATATACCCAGTAATGGGATTGCTGGGTCAAATGGAATTTCTATCTCTAGATGGGGAAATTATATACTCTTCAAAATATAATGATGAGAAAATTGATCAAGCATTTTGGGAAATAGTTAAATTCCTACCTCTTCACTCTGTACCCCAACATTAAATCCAGATGGAGTAATATTTCAATGTTTTTGAATTTTTATTTTCTGTGAATGATGCGTTAGTTTATTCAAATTTTTCCACAGAAAACAACTAAAAATGCTAGGTAAAGTATTTTAAAATATCTTCTTAGCTGCAAACAAGAGAAGCAGATAGAAAGGAATTGAGCTAAAGGCAAATGAAAGTTACAAACTCAGAGAGCTACACTAACATGAAAGCCACTTTTGCTCTAAAAAGTGTTTGCCAATGCAGGCAAATGTGGTTGCTTCCATGCTTTATGGGGAGAATGGAATAGAAGAAATATTCAAAGAGATAAAAGCTGATGAATTTTCAGAACTGACCTAAGACAGCAAACCACAGATTTCAGAAGTCTAAGGAATCCCAAGGTAAGTAAATAAAAAGAAAACCAAACCCAGGTATGTCACTATGAAACTGCAAAAAAACAAGCAAACGATATTTAAAACCCAGGCAGGTTCTCTGTAAAGAAAGCGTCGTGAGACTGACAGCTGACTTCTCTCTAGCAACAATAAAAGTAAAAATCATGGCTTTGTCTCAACTTACTTAATAGATTTCTGCCACCAGCCTGGATTTTTCATTCTAGCCTTTATCTATCTCCCTTAGAAAGAAGGTGAAAGATGCAGTTCTTCTGTGTTTTCCACACCCCTTGCCATAAAACTACCTTCAGATACCCTTGCATTAGAGTTTAAAATATTTTAGAACAAAGCCTTTTGGGCAACTGCTGCACTGCAAACGCAATGCCCTGATTTAAAGCAAATCTATTCCATAGTAAAGTGCATTTACCATTTTCCCTCAGGAATGTGAATCTCATTTCTGAGAATGGTGTCTTGCATTATGGCACTGTATGCCAGGAATTATATTAGGCCGTTGATGTTCAGTATTTAATTCAATGTTCATAAGAACTCTATGAAGAAAATGTTTTTATCTCCATTTGACAGACCAAAAAAAACTGAGGTTGAAAGAGATTTAACACATTTTACATGATTTTGCAACAAATGACAGCAGAGCCAAAATCTAACTGGTCTTTGACCCTAAATCTTACGCATTTTCCACAGTTTGAAGGCATAATGACACAAATTCCATGTGACTGCCAAAAGTTAGTCTACTTCTACTTTTAAATTCTAACCCTGCTGCATACTACATGAAAATACACACACACAAAACCATCAGTATCTACATTCTCTTAATTTTAAAAAAAAGTATTATTGGATCGCAAATGTTTGTACCTAGAGATAATAAATGTTCCCCTGTTCAAATGTCAAATTTTACAAGAATAGGACATCTAGTCATTGCATGTTTGCAACAATCAGCCACCTGCTGAGGATTACGTCTGATGTAGATTTCCTGAAGAAAGGATGTATCTGTCTAATTACTGCAGAATAAAAATTTTTTTAATAACAACCATGTTTCTTTTAGTAGAAAATAATTCTCACTGGTACACACTAAACATTGGATTTGTTTGATGTAAGAAAAGGTGTTTATAGTATTTTACTGTCAAAGGGAAAACTTTTTAATAATGCACTGGTTTTCTGAATTTTTACAACCCAGTTCAAATCCTTACTTTATATCTACAGGGAGTTTAGACTACTCTTCCAATGGTCTCATAATCCACTGATATTTAGCAAAACAGTTGGAAGCAGGTGAAAAGAAGGGTAGACCCTGTGATTTCAACATGAATGATGATTTCTTTAGATCTGCATTCTCTAATACAGTAGCCACTAGCCACGTACTAGCCATGTATGGCTACCGAGCACTTGAAATATTGCTGGTGTGAATTGGGATGCCTTCTAAGTATAAAATACACACTGGATTTCCAACATTTAGTATAAAAAATGTAAACTGTCTCAATAATAACTGTTTTCTACTGATTATATATAGAAATGACAAGTTGTGGATATATTGAGTTAACCAAAATATATTATTATAATTAATTTCACCTGTTTCTTTTTACCTTTCCTAACATGGCTACTGAAAATTTAAACCTACCTATGTGGATCAATTTTGTGGCTCCTACCATATTCCTACTGAACTGTGCCATCTTACTGAAAGGCATTGTTCTCCTAACTGGCATGCTTGCTTCAATCTACCGTCTATTCACAACAGAGCAGCCAGCGTAAACTACACAAAAGCGTAGGTCACATCCCATCACTCCTCCCTCAAAGTCCTCCAGTGGCTCCCATGTGAGTCAAAATAAGAGCCAAGTCCTCATAATGGCCCTCTGGGCTTTATACAACTTGACCTCATCATCTCTGACTTCATTTTCCCCACTTCTGCTCACTCATGTGACCCTAACTACATAGGCTCACTCAATGTTCTTTAAACACCCCTTGGTGCTCTTACCCCAGGGCCTTTGCACTAGCTGTTCTGTCTGTCTGAAGCATGCTCACCCCTGTTATCCTCATGGTTGAACTCTTCAACTGCCTTAAGACTGCTCAAAACTCACCTTCCCAATGAGGTTTGATTATTCCCTCACTGAAAGTGGCAACCTGTGAATATCTGTACGGCCCTTCCTCTGTGTTGCCTTATCTTTTTCCTTTTTTATTGCTTTTATCACCTTTAAAGTCTGTCATACTAAATAATTGTTTGTTTCCAATAACATTTCTACCATCGCTATAGACAGTGACCATCTTGTAGACAAGAAGTATATCTTTTTCATATACGTTTCTCTTGCACCTGGAATAAAACCTTTGGCAAATTGAACTGTTAGTTCCAATTATTTACTCTCCTTTAGTAAAATTATACATCCACACACTTGTCATGATGCGGCACGGGGAATATACTTCCACATCTACTGACTGTGGTCCTGGCGATGTGACTTGCTTTGGCTAATGGGAGGTTAACAGACATGACACAAGCAGAAGCTTAACATGTGCTTGCACAGGATGGGTGCAGTGGCTCACGCCTGTAATCCCAGCACTTTGGGAGGCCGAGGCAGATGGATCACAAGATCAAGAGATCAAGACCATCCTGGCCAACATGATGAAACCCCATCTCTACTAAAAAATATACAAAAATGAGCTGGGTGTGGTGGCGTGCAACTGTAGTCCCAGCTACTCAGGAGGCTGAGGCAGGAGAATCACTTGAACCCAGGAGGTGGAGGGTGCAGTGAGCTGAGATCATGCCACTGCACTCCAGCCTGGTGACAGAGCAAGATTCTGTCTCAAAAAAAAAAAAAAAATGTGTTTGCACAGATTGGCCTGGCCCTCTTGTACTTCCAAACTCCTATATTAGAAGAATAAACTCCCAGGAGCCATTGGTTCTCCAGCCTTAGCCCTAGGATGAGAAACATGGAGCAATCGTGACCTGGACCTACAGACTGAAACTTATAAGCAAGAAATAAATGATTTTTATTGTATGGCACTGAAATGTTGTGGCTGGTTCTTACATAGCAAAAGCTGACTAATACAGCATCTGACACATATTCATATTTAAAATATGTAGGGCCAGAGACATGGTGGTACATATCTGTAATCCCAGTGACTCAGGAGGCTGAGGCAGGAGAATCACTTGAACCAAGAGGTGGACATTGCAGTGAGTCAGGATTGCATCACTGCACTCCAGCTTGGGCGACAGAGTGAGACTCCATCTCATTAAGTAAGTAAGTAAGTAAGTAAGTAAGAAAGTAAATAAATAAATAAATAAATAAATAAATAAATAAATAAATAAAGGTTTAATGAGGAGAGATTACAACACTGTCTGCCTTTCCTAGCTGGTGCCTGACCTGCACTATCATATTTGTATTTGCTATAAGTGTATTTGTTGCACCTGATGCCTGCCTACCCACCTGACCTCTACTCCTGGCTTTGTAGGCTAATGAAAATATGCTGTGACCCCACACCAGCCCCTGACTGACCCGCTTGGCCTTGCAACCCCACTCACCTTCACTACTGCCTTCCTTCTACTTAGCCATTTCTGGACCACTACCCTATCCAAGCTTGACTTTGACTAACACAGACTCGACCTCCTGCTGTGTCTGAATTCCACCAGAGCCCATTATCCAGCCCTAAGAAACAGCAGGTCTGTTCAGGGAGATCAAGAGCAGATGGGCTTGAGTAAGAAGAAACACAATATTGGGCAGGAGGGATAAGAGGAAAGAGAAATCACTTAAAGAAATATTAAGTGGGTAGAAAGAACAAACTTCCAATGATAGTCCCAAAAGCCAGCTAGACATGTGTCAGAGGCATTCAAGCCAGAGGAACTTCATCTTGAATAGGGGCTGGGTGAAATAAGGCTGAGACCTACGGGCTGCATTCCCAAGAGGTTACACATTCTTAGTCGCAGAATGAGATAGAAGGTCAGCACAAAATACAGGTCACAAAGGCCTTACTGATAAAACAGCCTGCAGTAAAGAAGCCAGCCAAAACCCACCAAAACCAAGATGGTGACAAAAGTGACTTCTGGTCATCACCACTGCTCATTATATACCAGTTACAATACATTAACATATTAAAAGACACTCCCACCAGTGCCATGACAGTTTACAAATGCCATGGCGACATCAGGAAGTTACTGTATATGGTCTAAAAAGAGGAAGAACCCCCAGTTCTGGAAGTTGCCCATCCCTTTCCCAGAAAAATTTATGAATAATCCACCCCTTGTTTAACATATGATCAAGAAATAACTATAAGTATACACAGTTGAGAAACCCATGCCGCTGCTCTGCCTATGGAGTAGCCATTCTTTTGTTCCTTTTTTTTTTTTTTTTTTTTTTTTGAGACGGAGTTTCACTCTTGTTACCCAGGCTGGAGTGCAATGGCGCGATCTCGGCTCACCGCAACCTCCACCTCCTGGGTTCAGGCAATTCTCCTGCCTCAGCCTCCTGAGTAGCTGGGATTACAGGCACGCGTCACCATGCCCAGCTAATTTTTTGTATTTTTAGTAGAGACGGGGTTTCACCATGTTGACCAGGATGGTCTCGATCTCTTGACCTCGTGATGCACCCGCCTCGGCCTCCCAAAGTGCTGGGATTACAGGCTTGAGCCACCGCGCCCCGCCCTCTTTTTCTTTCTTAATAAACTTGCTTTCACTTTACTTTATGGACTCACTCAGAATTCTTTTTTGCACAAGCCCCAAGAACCGTCTCCTGGGATCTGGCTTGGGACACCTTTTCAGTAACACATGTATATCTACTCAAGAAATCCAGATCCAAATGAGTGTGGCATTTTTACCCAGTAGAAGGTAGAATTCATTGTTCTCTCGATGTTCTCTTCCCAAAAGTCCTTGTCTGGTACCTTGAGGAATCACCAAATCTGCCCCAAAGTCCATCAGATCCAGGAGCTGATTGACAGAAGTCATCCCATGAAATGGAAAACTTGCCCTCCAGAAAAGATGCCCTTACTCATGACAGTGCTGTGGGACTCTACAAAAAGTCTAACCTCATCTTTAAGGCCCCCTAGGAGCAAATGCTTAGGCATTGCTTTGGCATCTACAGCTGAAACCTCCAAGTGTGAAGATTTTCCAACTGCTTCTTCTGAATTCATTTTGTAAGTGCTGATTACTTGGCTCTTAAAAAAAAAAAAAAAGCAAATCTTTTAGAGACCATTACCAAGCCATGAGAGCTGCGTCCCCTTTCTGATGGTTCATTCTTCTCCACCACACTTTTCCGTGAAGTCCATTTCCTTTATTGGTTCACCGGATCAATTCGTATTAAGATAAAAGGCCATTTTCTGGTTCATGGCAGTGACGTATTTTATCTGGAGTTCCCTTCTTTATTTTATACAATTAATTTGAGGACATTTTTCTCATGAGTTTATTGTAGCATGAGTAGAGATTATTTTTAAAACTTTTTATTGAACAATAACATATATATCCATAAAAATGCAATCATCAAACCAAAGTGAAGCCGTTGCACAAAATGAACACACCAATGTATCCAGGGCTCAGATCAAGACACCAGACATTACCAGAACCCTAGAAGCCCCCTCGGGCACCTGCTGGTCATTAGCCCTCCCACACCCAAAGGTCAACCAATACCCTGGTTTCTGACACCATAGATTAGTTTTACTTGAACTTCCCACCAATGAAGTTGATTCATACAGCATGCATACTTTTGAATCTAGCTTCTTTCATTCAAGATTATATCAACTTTATTCATCAGCATTATGTAGTTGCAGTCCAATCATTCTTATTGCTGAATAATATCTCATTGTTTGAAGACACCATATTTGATTTCTCCATTCTGCTGTTGATAGATGGACATTAAGATTGCTGTCTGTTTAAGGCTATTATAACCAGTGCCCCGAGGACACTCTCCTATTTGTCTTTTGGTGAACATGTGTGTGTGTGTGTGTATGTATGTATGTGTGTGTGTGTGTGTGTGTGTGTGTGTGTGTATATATATATATATATACACACACACACACACACACACACACACACACACATATTTCTGTTGGGATTGTTTCTACTAAAAAAAAAAAATCTTCTTAATTTAGAAGTTCTTCCTGTTTAAAAAAAAAAAAAAACCTTCTGACTATTTCTGAAAAGGCTGGTATTTTAAATTCTGAGTACCAGATCCAGCCTTTCAGGAGGAGTTCCTCTATCACCTTCCCTGAAAAATAAACAGATTTCTGTGGAGGGTAGGTCCAGATATTGAAAGGTATCCAAGTATTAATAGCATAGGAAATGCAGTAGAAAAGAACAGTAACACTTAAGTGATTTGTGCCTCTTATTTTGGGGAGAGTGTTAGAACTTTTAATTTTCTTAATATACTTTAGTCACTGTAGAAAAAGCATTCTGGCTGTCAGAACACAAAGCCAGCAATTTTCACCTCAGTCCACTCCAACTTCACTTTTCAGAGGGCTAGTTGATTGAAGGTCATATTAAAAGAGCATTAAAGAAGAGATTCTACCAATTGTCAGTGATCCATCTGCAGCTTTTCCTCACCAGAACACACAAACCAGATTAAGGACACAGGCAAGAAATATGGGAAGCAATGGTAATAGACATAAAAATAGTCTTTTTTGGAAATGCAAAATAGTATAGCCACTTTGGAAGACAGTTTGGCAGTGTCTTACAAAGCTAAACACACTCTTACCATATGATCCAGTGATCACTCTCTTGGTATTTACCCAAAGGAGTTAAAAACGTATGTCCACACAAAAACCCACACAGGAACATTATGCCAGCCTTATTCATAACTGCCAAAACTTGTAAGCAACAGAGATGGCCTCCAATAAGTAAAGAGATAAGCAAACTGTGGTACATCTATACAAGGGAAAATTATTTCAGAGATAAAAAGAAATAAGCTATCACCCACAGTGATATACTACCTCACGCTCATTAGGATGGCTACTCTCAAAAAAAGCAGAAAGTACCTGACCGCAAATGATCCACCCACCTGGGCTTCCCAAAGCACTGGGATTACAGGCAGGAGCCACTGCACCAGGAGTTCAAGACCAGCCTGGCCAACATGCTGAAACTCTGTCTCTACCAAAAGTACAAAAATTAGCCAGGCGTGGTGGCACATGCTTGTAATCCCAACTACTTGGGAGGCTGAGGCAGGAGAATCGCTTGAACCCAGGAGGTGGAGGTTGCAGTGAGCCAAGATCACGCCATTGCACTCCAGCCTGGGTGACAGAGTAAGACTCTATGTCACAAAAAAAAAACAAAAATAGAAAATAAGTGTTGGTGAGGTTATGGTAAAATTGGAACCCTCGTGCACTGTTGGTGCAGCTGCTGTGGCAAACAGTATGGTGGATCCTTAACAAGTTAAAAATAAAATTACTGCATCATTCAGCAATTCCACTTCTGTTTGTAAACTCAACAGAATTGAAAGCAAAGCGGTATGTGCACACTTGTGTTCATGGCACCATTATTCACAATAGCAAAAGATGAAAACAACTCAAGTGTGCATCATTGAATGACCTGGATAAACAAAATATGGTGTTACACACTATGGAATATTATTTAGACTTAAAGGAAATTCTGACACACGCTGCAACCTGGATTAACCTTAAGGACGTTATGCTAAGTGAAATAAGCCAGTCAAAACCCACAAAACCCACAAAACATTGTATGATTCTACTTATATGAATTACTAGAGTAGGCTAATTAAAGAAAAATAGAAAGTAAAACGGTGGTTGCCAGGGCTGGAGGGAAGAGGAAATGGGGAGTTATTGTTTCATAGACACAGAGTTTTAGCTTTGCATAAAGAGTTCTGAATGTGGATGGTGGTCACAGTTGTACATCAGTGTGAATGTACTCAACACTGCTAAACTGTATGCTTAAAAACGGTGAAGATGGTAGATTTTATGTTGTGTATATCTTACCACAATTTAAAATGGTGTTGGCCAGGCATGGTGGCTCATGCCTGTCATCCCAGCACTTTGGGAGGCCGAGGTGAGCAGATCACTTAAGGCCAAGAGTTCAAGACCAGCTGGTCAACATGGTGAAACCCATCTCACTAAAAACACAAAAATTAGCCGGGCACGGTGGTACACCTATAATCCCAGCTACTCAGGAGGCTGATTCAGGAGAATCACTTGAACCCGGGAGGCAGAGGTCGCAGTGAGCCAAGATCATGCCACTGCACTGCAGCCTGGGTGACAGAGCAAGACTTTGTCTCAAAAAATAAATAACAAATAAAATAGTGTTTAAAAGAATGGACTATCAAGCCAGGAAAAGAGATATGGGGAGCCTACATACATATTGTTAAGTGAAAGAAGACAGTCTTCATTACTGTCTGAATCCAAAGAGATAACATTCTGGAAATACAAGACTATAAAGACACTAGAATGATCAGTGCTTACCAGGGGTTCATCAGTGGTGGGGAATCAGAGTGGTGGAAAAAAACTAGAGGGAAAGGACACACACCTGAAAGGTCAGAAGGTTTTGCAGAGCCCTGGGGGGAGAATAGCTGAAGGCAGCTGTTCTATAACCCAGAGGTAGAGGGCAAGGAGTAGGTACAAGGGAGTGTAGGGGAATTTATCTCAAACAGGCTTGTTTACTTATATTGACCAAGAAGAGACCTTTGATCATCTGCATGTGAAGTTCCCTGAAAGGGGAACAATAAATGTTAATTACCTACAGGTTGCCTTGGCTCCAGGTTTTCTGCATTGTGCCTGCACTGAATAAAAAGCAAGCAGCTCCAGTTTCTAGAGGCTGCTCTCTGGCCACTAGAGCCAGGGAGTCACCTAGCTGCTCTTACACAGCATACCTGTGTCTGAGTACTCATTTAATCCATCGGCCAGGGTCTGTGGGACAGACCCGGAACACCAGAAAGCAAGGGGGGCATGATAGGTGGTGCACATGGGACTTTTAGGGCAGTGAAAGCAAGGGAGGCATGATAGGTGGTGCACAGGGGACTTTTAGGGCAGTGAAACTATTCCGTATGATACTGTAATGGTAGATAGGAGACAATATACAGTTGTCTAAACCCATGGAAGGTACCACACAAAAAGTTAATCCTAATGTAAACTATGGACTTCGGTTAATAATGTCTAAATGGTTGTTCACCAATTGTAGCAAATGTACTGCACCAAAGCAAGATGTTAAAAATCAGAAGATGGCTGATTGGGAGAATAAGCATATATGGCAGCTCTTTATACTTCGAACTTCTGTCCTCATCAGTGGAATCCTGGCAATGGAGCTCCCAAAACTTCTTCCCTCTCTGGGCAGAGTCATGTCGTCATTATCTTACTGGTCACTAGTGCCCACCTCTGCCAATCTCTGGCACCTTTGCCCTGTGATCCCAGCTGCCTCTAATTCCCCGCTTTCTTAGCATGCGCTGACCTCGCCTTGATTCTGCCTGGAGTCTGTGGCTGCTGTGATGACACCTCTCCACCTCTCTCAGCTCTGCTGATGCTAACCTGGCCACTGGCAACGCTCTTGCTGGGGAATGACGCGAACTCTCCCCACCAAGAATATGATGATCAAAAAGTGACTGAAGGGGGTCATCCTGATTAATTTCCTGCTTCAGTCTTTTATACACTTTAATTAGGTTTTAGCTCTCCTACAGCCCCTGCCTCCTTTCCATGTCCAAGGAATGTAACCAAGGCACTTTTGGGATTGAATAAGCTGTCACCCAAGTGACCGTATACAAAAATCCCATGCAAAATGTATCCCTTTGTGCTGAGAGTCAGTCAGCGATCTGTGCCTCTCTCTTACCTCTGATCGCTCCCTGATCACCAAGGACACTACCAAAAACGGGGAAGCTCTAACGTCTTAACAATAAGCTCCTGATCCAGCCACTCAAAGACCTTGAAACTACTTCTCTGTTGGGATAATTGATTCTACCTGAAATAGATTCCCGGTGGATCTGCCCTGGTATTCTAGGGTTTTCTAGAGCCCAGGTTCCCAAATGCTAGGCCATGGCAAGGTTCTTAAAATTCCACAACAAAATGAGAAAAATAGTGTAGTGAGTTTTTTTCAGAAAGCCAAACTTACTACATTTCAAAAAATTGCCTTTTTGGGAGATTTTATCTTTCCTTCATTGGGAGGGGTGTTGGTTAGAGGTCCTTTTTTTTTTTTTTTTTTTTTTTTTTTTTTTTTGCCAATCATTGAGAGCTTGTAAGTTTGCTGAGGTTGGTTGGCCTTGAACTCTTGGCCTCGCCTTCGCAAGCGCCACGACATCTGGCCGGAGCCACTTTGGGCCCCCGGTCCTTTTTTTAATTGAAATGATGACAACAGAAGTTTGCCTGATAGTAGGTGCTTAAAGGCCTTATTTGGCCAAATAGAAAGCTAATTCCTAAACCCATTTGTTGTAAAGGAAAAGAAAAAGCCACCAACATTCTGTTGATCAAAAAAAATTAATTTTCCTAATCCATAAAAATCCAGAAATCTGGGATTCATTGTCCTAAGTGAATATATAGATTACCCCTCTTCCTCTAAAGATCTGAAATACATATAAGAAAAATCTGGATACGCATAGCCACCATCTAACCTAGAAATTGCATCTAACGGAAAGGTTTCACCACCTCCGCCTTGCACCCAATCTCCTGCTAGAACTGCCAGCCCAGGCAGACTTTTCCATGCTGCTTCTCCCTCAATCTCCTTGATGACTAAAATGAGGCAACAGAAGGGAGGAGGTGGAGACTCAGATGACTGAATCATCCATCTGCATGCAGATCCTTGAAAACAAGGCTTTTCTGCAGCCCAACCCACAGTTAGATCCTGTGCCCAGTTGAGTCTCGTAGTTAATGGAAGCCGGTGTCAGGAGCCAAATAGCAAACTGCAGGCTTTAGCGTGGCTTTCAAGATCATAAGCTTGTACAGGATTCAATCATCACTTTGGAGCTTAAAGGAGAAGCCTGAACTGAGACCATTTTCTAGGAAGATCATCCCACTGGGCCTGAGGGGAAATCAACATCACCCGTATCTGGAAAACAGGGGCTCATTTGCTTTGGAAGAACCTCCTGTGGGCCATTACACTAGCAATTTCTTTTTTCAATCCAAAAAATAGGATATCTCCATTATTAGTCACTAAGCCAAGATTTACTATAAAAATTGACATCAAGGAAAATGTTGGCTTGTCTAAGATGAAAGGAAATTTCTGTATCCACATTTGTTTTCATATTAGTTTCATTATTTCTCTCTAGCCTGGTATAATGATTCATCTGTGAACTAGAATCACTTTCTTGGGATCCTTGAAAACAGACAGGAGGCAGCTATTAATTGATGTAACCATTTTAGAGACAGAGAAATGGAGACAGATTTCAACTCTTCAACAAGCCAACAGACCAGCTGGAGAAAGATACTCCTATTGCCCATCAGTATAGCACCTTTCCTGCAATCAGACCATATTATCTCTTAGAACAATGTTCTCAATGAAGTAAATCTGTTATCTCAGTGACCATGATCTTTCCCCCTTCTAAGATTCTATATGTATTATATAAAGGTCCAGGTTAGTTCCATATTTGATCAAAGATGTAACTTCTAGCAGAGGTTTTCAAACTGTGCTTCATAAGGAAGGGGCCATATTGAGGGGAAGAAGCCATGGGTATGGGTGGATGCATTGGAAGGGTTGAAACTTCACCCCTCATTCAACCAGAGAAAATCCATTTTTAGATTTCCTTACACATTGTGCTTCCATGTAATATTTCAAGAAAAAGTGCATTTTTTTAAAAGAAGTTTATTTACAAATTACTCATAAATAGGAAACTTTTTGCAAACTATAAGGCATAATGCAAATATATGTTTCTACAGTAAACACACAAAAGGAGTGAAGTCTGCTTATTAGTGGACATAGGCAAACACACATTTCCTGCAGGCCCAATTTACAGATGAGAAAAACGAGGTAAATTCCCACATCTAGCAATATTTGAGAATGACTAATTCCAAAACCTGTGCTTTTTCTTCTTTATCAGGTTCCCTGACCTTTTAGCCAATGCATGTGTCTGACTTCCTTAGAAAATGAAGCACCACAATCTTGGTTCTAAAACATCCTCAGAGGCTCAGCAGACGGTAAGGTTGGCAAGTTCAGCTTTAACTGCTATTTATGGTATTATCACACCAACTGTCGAATACATCGTTTAAAAAAAATTTTTTTAATTTGCTGTTTCTTTTCTGAGATAACACATGACCATTTTTAAAAACATACTCCTGATTCCTTCAAGCAATCAAGTCATTAGGCTCCACTGGTGTTTATTAGATAGCCAAAGGTTCTAATACCTGAGTGTTTCACTCGGTCTGCATTGCATTTTCCTTCTCTTCACCACCAATAGCCCATACGGATGCACCTGTTGCTTGGTAAATGATTGTCATCTTTCTCAGTAATTCTGATGAGGAGCCCATTTTTAACTCCTATCTAAAATACATTAAGGGAGCCATCTAGTGTTTTGAAGTTGGCATTTAGTAGTTATAGAGAACATCCCTCCTCCCTAAATTTGATTTACCATCTGTGTTCATTCTCAGTGTTCCAAAGCGTCAACACGGGGTGTATATTTCATTTGGGGGCAAAATAAGGTTAAAAATAAGGGCTCCTAAGGCTGCCTTACACCTGATTTCCTGGTATTTGAAAGATTCTTAGCTCTATGGTTACTATGAGTTTTTTTGTCTTTCCTTGTTACTGGGTTTAGCAAGGTAACAAGTAAACAGTGGGGACTTTTGAAATAAACACATTGTATGTTCAGAAGCCTCCCAAACATAAAACCTAGATTACATTAACTATTTTTCTGACAGCAAAATAGGGCCAAACTTGGACATAGGCAGTGCAGGTCACAGTCTACTTGATGAAATTTTAGAAGCATCAGGAAATGCTCCAAAACATCTTCCACCTAAACTTCTGCTTCATGCTTGCTAAACTTTTAACAGCTTTACTGAGGTATAATCGACATAGAATAAACTGCCTATATTTAATAAACTATACAATTTGATGAGTTTAGCACATGCACACAACGAGAGCATCACCACTGTCAAGTTAATGAGCATTTCAACACCCTCTGAAGTTTCATCTTGCCCCTTTGTAATCCATCCCCCCCATGCTCCTCCCCCACCTTCAGTCAACCACTGCTCTGCTTTCCATCAAGAGAGATTAGTTTGCATTTCTAGAATTTTGTAAAAATGAAATCATATAGTATATATGCTTTTTGGTCTGGCTTCCTTCATTTGGCTAAATATTATTCCATGTTGTTACTTGTCAATATTTTGTCACTCTTTATTAATAATTAGCACTCTGAGGTAGGGATATGGTGTTGATCAATTCACCTTTTGATTGGTATTCGAGTTGTTTCCAGTGTTTGGCTATTACAAATAAAGCTGGAAGAAATATACAATCTGTATAGACACTTTCATTTCTCTTAAATTCCTAGCAGTGGAACTACTGAGTTGTATAGTTGGCATATGCATAACATTTTAAGAAACTGTCTATTTTCTGGACTGGTCATTTTACATTCCATCAACAATGTGTGAGAGTTCCAGTGGCTCCAAATCATCAGCAACACTTGATATTTTTAGTATTTGGATTATAGCCCTTCTAATGGATGTATAATGGTATCTGATTGTGATTTTTAATTTTATTTTTAATACATATTTGTATGTAATTATAGGGCACATGTGACATTTTGACATGTGCATCCAGTGTTTAATGATCAAGTCAGGGTATTTAGGATATCCATCACCTCAAATATTTATTATTTCGTAATGTTGGGAAAATTTTGAAGTTTCTCTTTAGCTAATGAAATATATATTATTAACTATAATCATCCTACTATGCTATTGAACACTAGAACCTATTCCATTTAACTTATTTTAAAATTAGTTTGTGTATGTGATATGAGATAGATGTTCATTTTTTTTGCATAGATATGTCCAATTGATCTGTCAACCATTGGTTGAAAAGATTAAACTTTCTCCTACTGAATTCCCATTATACCTTTATCAGAAATCATCTGGTCATTGGACTACTTTTGGGTTCTCTATTCTGTTCCATTAATCTAAATATCTATTTTTTTTGCAAATATCACATTATCTTCATTTCATAAAAAGTCTTAAAATGGGTAGCATAATCTTCCAACTTTGTTTTCTTTTTAAAATTGTTTTGGGTGGGGTGGGTTGAAAGATTAAAAAACACATATTGGGTACAGTGCACACTACTCAGGTGATGGATGCATTAAAATCTCACACATGACCGCTAAGCAATCCATCCATGTGAGCAAAAACCACTTGTACTCAAAAGCTATTAAAATTTTAAAATACTAAAAAAGAAAAATAAAATTATTTTGGCTGTTCCAGGTTATTTTCACTTCCATATAAATTTTAGAATCAACTTGTTAATTTTTTTTTTTCTATGAAGACGGGTTTCACCATGTTGGTCAGGCTGGTCTTGAACTCGCGACCTCAGGTGATCCACCTGTCTTGGCCTCCAAAGTGCTTGGATCACAGGCGTGAGCCACCATACCTGGCCAGCTTGTTAATTTCTATAAGAAATCCTGCTGAGATTTTGATTGGTATTGCATTGACCAATTTGGGTAGATATTAAGCCTTTTGGTCCATGAACATAATATATCACCCCACTTACTTAGGGTTTGTTTGTGTTGGTTTGGTTTTATATCAGCAATGTTTTATTGTTCTTAGTGCACAGTTCTTGCATCTATTTTGTCAAATTTATCCCTATTTTATATTTTATGTTATTATAAATGGTATTTTTCATTTTTGATCAATCATTGCTAGCATATAGAATTATAATTTATATTGGTGTGTTGATTTTGTGTCCTACAAACTTATTACACTCACTTTACAGTTCTAGTAGCTATGTGGTAGATTTTTATGAGATCTTCTAAATAAACAATTGTGGTCAGTGAATTAATATGGTTTTCTATCTTTCCTATCTTCCCTTTCAATCTGCATGACTTTTTTTTTCTTTTTTTTTTTTTTCTCTATTTGAGACAGGGTCTCACTGTCACCCAAAATGAAGTGCAATGGTGTAATCACAGCTCACTGCATCACTGCAGCCTCAACCTCCCAAGTTCAGGCAATTATTCTACTTCAGCCTCCCAAGTAGCTGGAACCACAGTGGCATGCCGCCATATCTAGCTTTTTTTTTTTTTCTGTAGAGACTGGCACACCCTATGTTACCTAGGCTGGTCTAGAATTCCTGGACTCAAGTGATCCTTCCACTTCAGCCTCTCAAAGTGCTGGAATTACAGGTGTGAGCCACTGAATCCCATATTTTCTTGCTCTAGCTAAAAGTCCAGTACAATGTTCAATAAAGGTGGTGAGAAAGGACAGCCTTGCTTTGTTCCCGATCTTAGGGGGACAGCACACTCTTTAACTAGTAAGTATACTATTAGCTGGTAGGCTGCCATATAATTTTTCTTTTTTATATATTCTTTAAAAAAAAAAAAGAAGAAGAAGAAAGCTGAGCCAGGTGGTCTGGGAAAGTGAGGATGTCAGTCTCTCTGGCCCCAAATACTCTATTTTTTAAAGCAGTTTTTAGAGCAGTTCATAGCAAAATTGAGGATAAGGTACAGAGATTTCTTCTACTTATTCTGTCAATATAGAAAAGTGATTTTCAAGTGTTAAACCAACTTCGAACAACCCCAGTTGTTCATGATGAATTATTCCTTTTATATATTGGTGGATTTAACTTTCTAAAAGAGTTTTCAAAATTTTCTGATCTAAATTTATGAGAAATGCTGGCCTGTAGTATTAATTTCTTATAATGGTTTTGGCTTATGTTTCAGCATAATTCTGTACTCAAAGAAAGAGTCAGAAAGAATTTCTTTCTCTCTTGTTTTTCTGTATAAGCTTGTTTGTAATATGCATTTTTAGTTTAAATATCGGGTAGAATTCACCAGCAAAACACATTGTTTTCTTTTTAAATTATATTTTAATTTTATGGATATATAGTAGGTATATGTATTTATGGGGTACATGACATGTTTTGATACAGGCATGCAATCCATCCCCTCAAGCATTTATCCTTTGAAAAACAACCTAATTCTCTTTCTAGCTACAATCTAGTTTATGTAATAGATGTGAGGTTATTCAGCTTATGTTATTTCCTGAGTGAGACTTGGTGGTTGTTGCTTTTTTAAGAAATTTGTCTTTTTCATATAGTTTGTCAAATTTATTGGCATGAGCCTGGGCAACATAGTGAGACCCTGTCTCTACAAAAGAATTTAAAATTAGCCAAGCATGGTGGTGCAAGTCTGTAGTCCCAGCCACTTGGAAGGCTGAGGTGGGAGGACCGCTTGAGCCTGGGAGGTTGAGGTTGCAGCCACAATCGCACCACTGCCCTCCAGCCTATGTGACAGAGTAAGACCACATCTCAAAAAAAAAAAAACTATTGGCATGGAGTTTTAAAGAAAATCCCCTTATCATTCTTTTAGTACCCCTCTCTCATTCCTAATAGTAGTAATTCATGTCTTTTCCTTTTTTTTTTTATTCTGATCATTCTGACTAGAAGTTTGTTGATTTATTTATCTCAAAGAACTAGTTTTGGTTTTATTCATTTTCATTATTCTTTTATCACATTTATTTCTGCTCTTATTTTTATTATTTCCTTTCTTCTGTTCACTTTGCATTTGACTTGCCCTACTTTTTCTAGTTTCTTTTTTTTTTTTTTTTTTTTTTGAGACGGAGTTTCGCTCTTGCTACCCAGGCTGGAGTGCAATGGCACGATCTCGGCTCACCGCAACCTCTGTCTCTTGGGTTCAAGCAATTCTCCTGCCTCAGCCTCCCAAATAGCTGGGACTACAGGCGCACGCCACCATGCCCAGCTAATTTTTGTATTTTTAGTAGAGACGATGTTTCACCTTGTTGACCAGGATGGTCTCGATCTCTTGACCTCGTGATCCACCCGCCTCGGCCTCCCAAAGTGCTGGGATTATAGGCGTGAGCCACCACGCCCGGCCTCTAGTTTCTTAATGTGGAAGCTTAGAATATTGATTTAGATTTATCTGCTTTTCTAGTTTAGTGCTATAATTTTCCACTAACACTGATTTAGCTGCATACCACAAAGTAATATTTTCATTTTCATTTAGTACAAAATATTTCTTTTGTGCTTTCTTCTTTGATATAGATTATTCCAAAGTATGTGATTTTGCTTTCAAACATTGGAGTATTTCAAGATATCTTTCTGTTACTGATTTGTAGATTGACTCCATCATAACAAGTCTGTAAATACACATTATATAACTTTAATTCTTTTAAATTTGTTAGAATGTATTTTATGGCTCAGAATTGGTTTATTCTTTGTAATGTTGTAGGTATCCCTGAAAAGGTGCATTGTCTTCTTGTTGAGAAAAGTGTTGGAACAATTATAGATAGATGTTAATTAGGTCAAGCTGGTTGACAGACTTTTTCAAGTATTCTGTATCTTTACTATTGTCCGTCTACTTGACCTACCAATTGTTGCAAGAAGGATGTTGTCATCTCTAACTGCAATCGTGAAGTTCTAGTTGTGGAGCCTTTTTCTCCATTCAGTTCTATCAGTTTCCACTTAATATATTTTGAAGCCCCATTATTATGTACATAAACATCTAAAATTATTATGTCCTCTTAATGAATTAACTGCTTTATCATTATGAAATTACTCTCTTTATCCTTTAAAATATTCCTAGCTTTGAAATCTGCTTTATCTGATATTAACATAGCCACTACAGCTTTCTTTTTATTAATGATAGCCTGGCATATCTTTTCCCATCCTTTTTCTTTTAACCTATCTGTGTAGTAGACAGCATAGAGTTGAATTTTTCTAAATAAATTTTCTAAATAAAATCTTTGTATTTAATTGCAATGGTAAGGCCATTTATAGTTAATGTGATTATTGATATGGTTGGATTTAAATCTACCATCTTAATGCGTGTTTACTATTGGTTACATCTGATTTTCCTCCATTTTTCTGTCTTCTTTTGGATTGAATATTTATAACTTTATTTTATCTTTCTGATCCCTTATTAATTATATGTTTTAATTGTGTTCTTTTTGGTGATTGCCTTGGGTTACACTATCCATCTTTACCTTATCACAGTTTACCTTCAAGTAATATTTTATTAGTTCACATAATGCATAAGGGTCTTACAATACTACAGTCCCATTTTTCCCCCTTTCAGCCTTTGTGCTTTTTTTGTCACACATTTTGCTTCTACATATTTTTTAACGTTTTATATTAAGGTACAATTCTTGCCAATATTCAAACATCTGCCTGGGTTCATATTCACTGGAGTGTGAATGAAGCACCTGAACAGGTTTTGATGAAAGATGAAGACAGAAAGAAAGCTTGACAGTTAGGTGAATAAATACCACACCAAGGGATAAACAGGGAAAAAAGAGACTTTGCCTATTTTAAGCTTTTGGGAAGGCAAGCTTAGACAAATGTTAACGATTTGAGAAAACTCATCTGTTTCCCCTCCAGACTGCCCAGATTTTAAATGCTGGACAGTATACTTAGAGCATTAATTTTTGTATTTTAAAGCCTCAAGAATAAGGCAAGGTGAAGAGAATATAAGATCGTAGCTTTATAATGAACTAGTTAACTAGTTAGCTTGAAAATCAGCTGATTTTAAGAAACAGGTAAGCCACTGTTGGGACACATTAGCCAAACCAGTAGTTAATTGAATGTGTATTCTTTCTTGTTTTCAGATCTTATGTTTAATGCCATATAGGTCTAATACTTTCAGAAACCAGACCAAATTTATAACAGAAATATAACCAATAAAAAATAAAGGAAGTTTTACCAAACATAATTCTATAAACAGAATTGTCTATTCATCAGGAAATTTTACGATAAACTCTTTCAGCTATAAGACAGAAATTTGCCAAGAGATTCAATAAATATAAAGCCTCCCTCTCTCTTAACGTCCTTTATACCCACTCCTACTCTTCCATCTGTCTGGACTCCAAAATGCAGAACAGGAAGGGATTGGAGATCCACCAACTCCACGATCCTGGCAAGACTTCAGCAGCCACAGGGTCCAGGCTTAAGTTCTCATGTTCCCGAATCTTGATGACATCTCAGCACTTCACCAAGAATTTTTGGCATAAAGGAGCTATTGTAAGTAGAAAGTCTTGGAAATCTTTTACTGCAAAAATTTGTTTACCACAAAGTTAGAGAAGTTTTCTATAGATCGCCTCATTTCTGTGAGGAGATGTATTTTCTAGTGTACAGATTTCTAATAAGCTTCAGTGTCTTTCCCACCTGCTTCTCACTCCCCTCCCGTTTTCTCCCCTTCTCTAGCTCTCTCTATGTCTCTTTTTTTCCTGCTTCTCTTCTTTAAATAGAATAGTAGTGAAGAACACAGACTCTGGATCCAATTCCCCAAGTTCAAATCCTGACATTGTCACTTAACAGTAGAGTGACTTTGGTCACCTAACTACTTCTCTGCCTCAATTTTCTCATTGGCAAAAGTGAGGATAATTGTTCCTACCTCATTAGAATGTTAAGAGGATTAAATATGTATTTATTCAAACATTCAATAAATATATATATGTTAAAATGTTTAAAACAAGCCCTGACACTTAATAAATTCTCCATAATGATTAGCTGTGATTATTATTATTAATGATAATAATCATTATCATTATTTAAGTGAGAAATATTTACTCCCCTGGAAGGCTGTGCAAGGGAGAAGCCACCAAGCTTCTCTGCATTGCTCTCCCCATCAGCTTCCATTCTGACCACTTACAGGTGTCATAAGTTTTGGGTCCCCCACAAGAGAGACTCTCTGAGTAGTCTTCAGCCTCCAAGAACAGAGCAGAGCAAGAACCAGCTTGCCAAGAATGTGCACAGAGAATGGACCCAGATTTGCTGTCAATATTTTATATCATCTTATACAGTCACTTTATTTCTCCACTTTTCAAACTTCCTTATCCATGACATGAAGGGTTTGGAATAAAATTATCCCTGAATTCTACCCCACACCATGCTACCTCAAATTCCATAATCTATTCCATGTATGCAGGTATATTCATATTTGCAAAATACAGAATACAAAGGACTTCAAGAAATGATTAATTCTGGCTGGGTTCAGTGGCTCACACCTGTAATCCCAATACTTTGGAAGGCTGAGCTGCTCAGATCACAAGGTCAGGAGTTTGAAACCAGGCTGGCCAACATGCTGAAACCCCATCTCAACTAAAAATACAAAAATTAGCCATTAATCCCAGCTACTCAGGAGGCTGAGGCAGGAGAACTGCCTGAACCCAGGAGGTGGAGGTTGTAGTGATGTAGTGAGCTGAGATCGAGCCACTGCCCTCCAGCCTGGTCGACAGGGCAAGACAGGAAGGAAGGAAGGAAGGGAGGGAGGGAGGGAGGGAAGGAAAGGTGGAAGGAAGGAAAGGTGGAATGAAGGAAGGAAGGAAGGAAGGGAGGGAGGGAGGGAGGGAAGGAAAGGTGGAAGGAAGGAAGGAAGGAAGGAAGGAAGGAAGGAAGGAAGGAAGGAAGGAAGGAAGGAAGGAAGGAATTCTGCCTCAATTGGGGAGTTGGCAGGAGAGAGGAGCCTGCCACCTTCCTGTGGTCAAAGTCACATGGATTACAACCTATCGAGCTCCTGAAAACTCAATGGCACCCACCAACAGGAAAGTGCAGTGAGTCGTGCATTGTACGTTTGCTGGGGCAGCAGGGTCTTTCCCTGCAACGCTCCTTCCAGCTCTCTCACAAGAAGAAATACCAGGAGCACATCGCAGCACTGGAAAATAAGGGCGCACCCTGTCTCCACTACTATACTAGGTACCCCTTTTATCATTTTTTCCTTCCTCAACTCTCATTTCCTTTTCTCTTTTTTCTGCCTCTCCTCGGCATTTTCTCTGCCTCTCCTCAGCAGCACTGCTGCTGACATTTAGGACGGAAAGGCTGCAGCCGCTGTGGTGGATAACATCTGTCCACCCCGCCTTTCTCATTTGACAGGCATGTTTCTCATTTATGTGAAGTTACATGCACACTTTTGTACTGATAAGTCATACAATGTTGAAAAAATAACAAGGAGGACAGCAACGGAAGAAAGAAAAAGAATTATCCATAATCCTGCCATCCATGTTTTTGTGTATTTTCTAACCTTTTTCTGGGCATGGATTATCTTCCCAAGGAATAGTACATATTTCCATTATGTGATAATACCACCGTTTAAACCTGCTTTTTCCACTTAATGCTATTTTTAAGCATTTTCCATGATAGCATCTATGCATCACAAATATGTTTAGTGTTAACATTTTACACCCCATCAAGTGCACATGCCAAAGGTTGCATCTCGTGAACTGGTGCAGTAAGCTTTGGCATATGCTCTTGATGGGATATACAGTATTGATCACGCAGGTTATCACCCTATTGATCATTTTGGTTATTTCCGCTTTTTCACCATTTTCCCTAGCACTGCAATGAGCATATTTGCGCATGAATCTTTTTATATCTTAGAGGAATTTTGGATCCCATACATTGAATCGCTGGGTCAAAGGATATCGACATTTCTAATCTATGTGTTTGCATAGTAGTTTCCAAAAGACAATGATTTCAACCACTTATTATACAATCATCAATTCACTTAACAAAATTTTATTGAACAACTACTGCGTGTAGGTAATATCTACATGCTGTGAATAATAGTGAAAAATGCATACTTGAAGCTTTCTTTCTTCCAGCCACATACAAGAGCCTCCTCCTACTGTACCCAGAACTGACCCATCCCTTAAAGAGCTGAGCAAACAGCAGCAGCTGTTGAATGTGCGTTGATGGTTTCTATATGCAAATGGTTTATGAAGTTTATTGGATGCAATCAAAGGTATAGGACAACCCTGGAGGTAATCATTTTCATTAGCTTCCTTTACAGTTAAGGAAAATGGGATGTGGAGGAGTTGAGTGGCATACCCACAGTCAGATTTATAGTAAAGAGTGGCTTGAAGGAGATTTGTTGGCTCTTCAATTTCATTCCTTTAATATACTATACCGCTGCCTGTTTTTGTGTCTTCAGGATCTGCCCTTACTTTCCCATCTCTCAGTGAATGCTGTAAATGCTCCTTGTTAGCTCCTCTACTCCTGGGATCATCTCTTCCTCTCCAATTCAACTTCCATGTCATGGTCTTTCCTTCAACCAATCTCTTGCAAACCTCCTAAATCCCTTGCTTATTGTTCCACGTCAACCGCTCAGAAAATCTTAACCCTGGACACATTCAGACTAAGGTGAAACCCTATTCTCCAATCATTCCAGATGCCCTTCAATCCACTGGACTCACCACCTTCTCTCTTGTCTCTGCATCTTGGGATATGGTATTCCCACTGCCCATCACTCTTTTCTCCACCTATTTGTCTGGGTAACTCTTACTTATCCTGTACCCCAGGGCTGAGACATCACTTCTTCCAGAAAACCCAAGACCAGGTAAAGAGCTTCTCCTATGTGTTCCCACAGGCACCAAGACACAGTACACTGACTGGTCATTTCGTGTCTAATGGTCTTCTTTTTAAACTCAGGGGGGACAGGACCCCTCAATGTCTTGTTTACCCCTATGCGCTACACTTAGTCTAGTACCTGGAAAGTGGCCAATCTCTGTCACTGTTTATAAGTTGAATGAACATTCTGTTCTATTGACAGAAAAGTAATTGTGGCTTTCACCATTACTATTAATGGCAAAATTTAAAAGTGGGCATTACTTTTAATCACAAAAACCACAAAACCTGATAAAAATGTCCCTGCATGGAGATGTCTAGAAGTACATTCACTATCCATGACATGAAGGGTTTGGAATAAAATTATCCCTGAATTCCACCCATATCATGCTACCTCAAATTCCATATGCCATGACCAATCTCCAGAACGCTTGTATTTTCTCATTTTTTTAGTAAGCCTCAAGCACCAGAAATATTTATGTAAATATGTCTTCTTTAGAACAGGACTTTCCAGAGTTTCCAAATAAAGAAATATCTTTTAATATTTTTTTAAAAGTCAATGGAGCCCTGTGGGATAACAGCCATGCTGCTAATATCTGTGAGAAAATAAACTGTGGAAATAATTTTCTTTTTTTGAGACAGAGTCTCACTCTGTCACCCAGGCTAAGACTACAGGCGTTCACCATCACACCTAGTTAAGTTTTATATTGTTTGGTTGACAGAGTTTTGCTCTTGTCGCCCAGGCTAGAATGCAGTAGCACGATCTCAGCTCACTGCAGCCTCCAGGATTCAAGCGATTCTCCTGCCTCAGTCTCCCAAGTCGCTGAGGTTACAGGCACCCGCCACCATGCCCAGCTAATTTTTGTATTTTTAGTAGAGACAGGTTTTCATCATGTTAGCCAGGCTGGTCTTGAACTCCTGACCTCAAGTGATCTGCCTGCCTTGGCCTCCCAAAACATTGGGATTACAGGCATGAGCCACACTGCCAATAAATTATTAATCCAATAAAACTTTCAGATTTATTGGCATTTTGCTAATCAACAAAACCTACAACAAAAGCCTGCAACAAAATCTATATGTAGGTATAACAGACAAGGCTTGGATTTTCTGTCCATTTCTCAATGAAATTCACTCATTAATCCACAACATAGTAGGGGTGGGCTTCTGGTAGCCACAGATCACCAGACCAAGAGAAGTCACCTAACTCAATTGAACTAATCAATTCCTTCATCAAGAATTTGAAATTGGCAGAAAGACAGTGCTAGATATTGGTGAATAGGTTGATAGATTCAGTGTTTCTTTTTTTTTTTTAGATTCAGTGTTTCTATGAACTAAACCTGCAAGATAAATTCAGAAATTGTGGGTGGTCATACTCAAAAGTTCATCAGCACCGTAATTCTTTGAGAGGGTTATTATCCCCATGTTACAGATGGGAACACAGAGGCATGGAGAGCTTTTGAGCCTTGACCTTGGACATTAGCTATTTCTCAATATGGCCTCCCATTCCATGCAGCACTCTTGAAACTGGGCTGTCATTGCAAGTTTATCTGTCTGTCTTTTCATTAAGTTGTGAGCTCTGTGAGATCTCAGTGTCCGTCTAATGGCTGCCCAATAAATGTTGATTAAGTAAATGAATCAAATTATATCTCATACCATGTGCTGTAGCAAAAAATAATATAAACAATGATTGATTACCAGGCATGGTGGCTCTCACCTGTAATCCCAGCACCTTGGGAGGTTGAGGTGGGCTGATCACCTGAGGTCAGGAGTTCAAGACCAGCCTAACCAACATGGAGAAACCCCATCTCTACTAAAAATACAAAATTAGCTGGACATGTCGTGCATGCCTGTAATCCCAGCTACTCAGGAGGCTGAGGCAGCAGAATCGCTTGAACCTGGAAGGTGGAGGTTGCAGTGAGCTGAGATCGTGCCATTGTACCACTCCGGCCTGGGCAACAAGAGCAAAACTCCCTCTCCAAAAAAAACAAAAGATTGACAAGAAACCTAATCAACTTGCTCAAGTGTTGAAGAAATATGGTTAATATGCCTGAAAACTCAGACACTATATAGAGTTCAGCCTTCATTTTATGATTATTTGGAGGAGGAGAATGATCACTGTGTTTTGTCAGCTTAAAGTAAGTGTGATTGACGATAGAGTTACAATGACCATTGTCTTTTAAGGCACTCCAGAGTAAAGTCAGGCAAAGATGTTCTGGATATTATTATTCCAACATTGTCATTAACAAATGTGTCACTGTCAAATGTGACCTCTAAGCTCATGCATAAACTTTGTGTCATTAAAGTCCTTGAGGGGCTATTACTTAGCTCTAGTTGGAAAATAAAGACTGTTAAGGTGAGATCTGAGAGGTTCAATTCAGCAATACTTTGGTCTTTGAGATTATTTTATAAGTAAATTTAATTTCCTTAAACACAGGGCTCAGTTATATCCTGTTTTAACATACTCCTAATCCTAATGATTCTGAAAAGTTTGAGAATATAATCATTTCAGGACCTCAATTTCAACTCCATATAAAATATTGATCTTTAAAAGTCTGTCAGAATTGACAGCCTTCACAGCCTGAAAAGATAAATGAAAAAAAATTATTTGATGATGAGGCCAGGGAGAAATTTATCCCTCATGTTATTGATAGATGTCCCAATCTGTCTTCAGATCAAGCAGACAAATTTCAAATTTATTCATAGAACGCATTCACACCTCCTCTGTGTCATAAGTTTAATATGTTTGCTACACCATATTTATCGAAATGCATAACTGAAATTGGTTCTGTCATAAATTGTTTCAAAATAGCAAAATTCTGAAATCAGATTAGTACTTATTTAGGCACTCTTCATACGGAAACAGGTGGAAAGATTTTTTTTTTTTTTTTCAATTATTTTGCAGGAAAATCAGTTACTATCACACTATTTCTCAGTGTTAAAGTTCCTTCCTTTCAAAAGATTTTGCCAGGCTCATTGGCTCACACCTCTAATCCCAGCATTATAGGAGGCCAAGGCAGGTGGATCACTTGAGGCCAGGAGTTCAAGACCAGCCTGGCCAACATGGCGAAACCCCATCTCTACTAAAAATACAAAAATTAGCCATGCATAGTGGCTCATGCCTGTAGTCCCAACTGCTTGAGAGGCTGAGGCAGCAGAATGGCTTGAACCCAGGAGGCAGAGGTTGCAGTGAGCCGAGACTCTGCTTCTGCACTCCATCCTGGGCAACAGAGCAAGACTCCATCTCAAAAGAAAAAAAATTTAATGCCACCTCCACTCCCCTTTAAAAGTTCACTATGATTTAACACAATGTATTTGGTCCATAATTCATTTGCTTTTTGTTATTGGATTATTTCAGTATTCCCTGAAGTTTAATCACAAAATTATTTCAATACAATTCAGGATGTTGGCAAATGTGTCAAAATCATTTTCATTTGAAAACACACAGTATTGTGATTTTAAATGTACCACCTATATTCTTTTTTTAATTGCATTTTAGGTTTTGGGGTACATGTGAAGAACATGCGAGATTGTTGCATAGGTACACACGTGGCAGTGTGATTTGCTGCCTTCCTCCCCATCACCTATATCTGGCATTTCTCCCCATGCTATCCCTCCCCAACTCCCCACCTACATTCTTTCCAGGACATTCGGTTCTTTGTATATAGAGACGGCACTGGAGATCCCTTATCAGCAGGAAAACTACTGCATTGTTCTGCTAGCAATAAAAACTGTCTGTAGTTAGACATTCTTGCTTTCTCAAAATCCTACTTTTATTAGAGATGTTCCAGGAGAATAGCTTTCTCAGCAATGCTAACTGGACCATGTAGTAAACCAAATTAGCCCTTGAGGTCATGTTAATGCAATGCTAATCACCTAAGTTACCAAACGGAGACACTTTCTATTTGGGGCAGTACTCCCTCAGGTGCAACGAACAGACGCTCAATTAAACTGACTTAGTCAAAATAGAGAATTGATTGGCTCTTGAAACAATTATAAAGTCCATGGGGTATGACCAGCTTCAGACACAACAAATTCAGTGGCTCCCAACAGAACGTCAGGACCTGGGGCCTCACACTGTCTCTCACCACTGGTCTTCTCTAGGCTGGCTTCATTTGCATATTATTCACACTGTGGTCCCTTTCAGGCTTACCTTGGCTAGTTTGCAACTTCAGTAGAGTGTCTCCAATTCCTGGGCAGGACACTCCCAAGCCCAACTTTCAATCGATTACTGTGGCCAGGGATGGGCAACATGCCAACCGCTAACTTCAGCACATGAGGTTCATCTTTCCTGAACCTCGTGAATTGAGAAGGAAAGAAGGGTTATTTCCTCAAAGGAAAATCTGCGAGTTGGTCCAGAAGAAAGCGGAATGGTCCTGGGCCGGCCAAAACAACAGATACTGTTTTCCATGGGTAGGCAGCCCTGTAAGGCTGAGACGGAGCTGTCCTTCTCTTCCTGAAACCTTCAGTGACCTCCAAAATGAAGCATAACAAGGCTCCCCAACAGCAGGAAAAGCACTTAGCTTCCTGTGTGAGGTCAAGGGTTCTCATCCCAGTCCTGCTGTTACTTAGGAATGACTTTAAGCTGATCGTTCTATTTCCTCACTATTTTAAAAAACTCTCTGGACCAGTCCCCAGCCAGAAGAGGCTTCAGCAGTGATCCTCTGCCTGAAATCCCCCAGTGTACAGTTTTCCAGACTTAATGCACACAGAATCCGCTGATCAGCCCCCGAAAACTCATCAGGATGGCTCTCAGACCCAAGTTCAATATGTGTCCCAGCCCCTATTCTTTCTCTCTCTCTCATGCTCGCGCTCTATCTCTCTCTCTCTCTCTCTCTCTCTCTCTCTCACACACACACACACACACACACACACACACACACAGCCCACACCTGTTCCTCCTTCTCCTTTTGTGTTTCACAGCACGGTACCACAGTAGGTGACCTCACATCCTGGCCAAAGCCAGGAGCCAGAATTTTTCTAAAATAACCACCAGATGTCAGCCTACACATATGTCCCCTTCCCTCAGAAAGGCTCTCAGGTCTACCTGGACCAGGAAGTCTCACCCTAGGGTCCATGGGTGGGTTCCATTCGGATCCATGGGCCTCCAGAAATGATATAGCAAGTTGTGTGACTGTGCACAGGTGCATGTATTAAACATTTTTCTAAAAATAAACTTTTTAGTTCTTATCAAAATTTAAAAGAATATCCATCCCTGTGTCTCCCTTTAAAAAAAAAAAAAACTCAAGAACCACCGTTTAGCCCAGCACTAGAATGACCCATGACTCCCCTTGCCTCCCTAATGATGCCCAAACACTCAGTAGCGCCTTCGGGTGGCTTTTAAACATGGCCTCAAACTCTCTGATATCATCCAGGATGAGATCTGGAGTCTACAGACCATGCTGTAGAATCTGGTGGATGCGTCACTATAGAAGCCAGAAGAGAGCGGGGAACGGGACCTTGGGTAGCTTAAGAGTCCCTCCAGCCTACAAAGCCATGCAGCTTCCACCTGCTCATCACAGCAGCATCCTCTTTGGGAGCCCTGAGCTACCTGTATGAACTCTACCTGCAGCCTCCATGTTTGAGAGGCCATGGTGGGTCAACAGTCCCTACGGAGCCCAGCCTCCCAGCCACTGCCGTCACCACTAGACATGTGAGTGAAGCCACCCTGGCCCCTCCAGACCAGCCCCTCTGACCGCTGATCAGTACAGACTGATCAGTATTGACTCAGTCAATAACCATGTAGAGAAAATCATCATCCAGAGGAGCCCTGCCCAAATCTGTGACTCACAGAATCATGAGATAGAATAAAATGGTTGTTGATAAAGCCATTAAGTTAGTGTGGTTTGCTACATTGCAGTAGATAACCAGAACACGCCCAAACCCCTTCCCTGGTTCAGGTGCCACAGGGCTGCCTGGAAAAGATCACTGGATGAGGCAACTTTGTTGAGGTAAAGATTTCAAGATGATCCGTGGCAGTAGGTGAGGTGTCCAGGGTGAGAACCGGGCCTAAACATGCAAGTTTCTGTCTAGCAATTAAAAAAAAAAACTGGAGGCTCCTTAGAACTCAGCTCTGGCCAGGTGCAGTGGCTCATGCCTGTAATCCCAACACTTTGGGAGGCCGAGGCAGGTGGATCGCAAGGTCAGGAGTTCAACCAGCCTGACCAACATAGTGAAACCCCATCTCTACTAAAAATACAACAATTAGCCAGGTGTGGTGACGAGCGCCTATAATCCCAGCTACTCAGGAAGCTGAGGCAGGAGAATCGCTTGAATCTGGGAGGCAGAGGTTGCAGTGATCCAGGATCATGCCGCTGTACTTCAGCCTGGGCAACAGAGCAAGACTCCATCCACCAAAAAAAAAAAAACAAACTCAGCTCGCTTTAGGTGATAGATCATGGCCAGAGAGGAAAAGGACGTAGCCTCAACCCAAATCAGGGCACATCCAGATCAGCAGACTATTGAAACCAGTCAGACATGGCTTAGTTTCTGAATATCTAAATGATAATCACAATGAATTATCTTAATTGAGCACTGTGACAGGCAGAATACTGACCTTCCCAAAGATGTCTACATCCTAATCCCCAGAACCTGGAAATACGTCAGGTAACACGGCGCATTAGTCCATTTTCACACTGCTATAAAGATACTCTCCAAGACTGGTAATTTATAAAGGAAAAAGTTTAACTGACTCACAGTTCCACATGGCTGGGAGGCCTCAGAAAACTGACAATCATGGTGGAAGGCAAAGGGGAAGCAAGCAAGACACCTTCACAGGACGGCAGGAGAGAGAAATGCCCGATGCTTAGAAACCCCTCAGATCGCCTGAGAGCTCACTCACTATCAGAAAAACCGCACGGGAGAAACCACCCCCGTGATCCAGTCACCGCCCTCCCTCCACACGTGGGGATTACAGGTCCCTCCCTCCACACGTGGGGATTATAATTGGAGATGAGATTGGCTGGGGAGACAGAGCCAAACCATATCCCATAGAAAAGGAGAATTAAGTTGCAGCTGGAAGTAAGGTTGCTAATCAGCTCACTTTAAAATAGATTATCCTAAACTATCTGAGTGGGCCCAGTGTCATCCATTTACAAGCAGACAAGGAATCAGAAGAGAGTCAGAGGAGGATGTGACCAGAGAGGAAAGTCGGAGAGAGGCGATGTTACTGGCTTTGAAGATGGAGGAGGGGCCCTGAACCAAGGAGCATGAGCAGCCTCTAGAAGCTGGAAAAGGCAAGGAAGCTGTTCACCTCTGGACTTTCCAGAAGAGAACACAGCCCTGTCAACACATGAGTGTGAGCCAAGTGAAGACTTCTAACTAAACCAGCATGGAACTTCTAAATTACAGAAATATAAGGCAATAAATTTGTGTTGTTTCAAGCTACTAGGTAATAATTTGTTACAGCAGCAGTAGAAACTATTACAAGCACCTACTATGTTGCAGATGTTACATTAGGAGCAAGAACATCTATGAGGATACTGCCTCATGGAGTCCTTGCAAAGAAGTATTGCTATCACTGCTTTTTACATACCCAACCAAGGTTCACCGCAGATAAGCAATGGACGAAAGGCCTGTTTTCACATTGCTATAAAGAAATACCTGAGATTGGGTAATTTATAAAGAAAAGAGGTTTAATTGGCTCACAGTTCCACAGGCTGTACAGGAAACACAGCAGCATCTGCTTCTTCAAGGCTTCAGAGAGCTTTTGCTCATGGTAGACGGCACAGTGGAAGCAGGCGTCTCTCATGATGAAAGCAGGACCAAGATGGGGGGAAGGTGTTACATACTTTGAACAACCAGATCTCATGATAATTTAGTCCATCACTATCATTAGAACAGCACTGGGGGATGGTGCTAAATAACCATGAGAAACTGCCCTGTGTCTCCTAAGCAATGAGCACCAGTAAATATTTAATGCTTAACAGACTGCCTGACACATACTTGAATACTTGAAAAATAAAAGATGCATGCATGGATGGACAGATAAGTGGGTGGGTGGATGAGTGAATGGGTGATTGGGTAGATGGATGGTTAGGTGCATGAATGGTTAGATGATTGGATGGAAAATGGGTGGATAGATGGATGGTTACATGAATGTTGGGTGAATTGGATGCGTAAATGAGTGGATGGGTGGGTGGGTGGATGGGTGGATAGAAAGATGAATGGATGCGATAGATGGGTGGGCAGGTAAATGGATGGATGAAAGAATGGGTGGGTGGGTAGATGAATGGATGGATGGATGGATGGATAGATGGATGGGCTGATGGGTGGATGAGTGGATGAGTGGGTGGATGGGTGAATGGGTGGAAAAATGAATGGGCAGTATAGTAGCAATTCAGAAACTACTAAATTGCTGGAAACTCAGCACAGAGCTACACCACAGTCATATTTGATATTTACTAATAATACAGTTCCATGGGGGAAAAAAATCAGCTTATTTGACTTAAATATGTCATGTATTTGCAAATCTCATGAAGAGAAACTCACATTGCCTTTCAAAAAAATGGTCCTGTCCTACAGTGGTGCTGACATCAAGCAGTGCCCCAGAGAAGGGAGGAAGCAGACACTGGCCAGGGATCCATTTTAAGTGCTCTTGGCTCATTCACTTTCTACTTCCGTCACTGGCCTTGTCACTTCAGTTAACCTTCTTTCCATCTCATTTCACTCCCCCTTCTCCCAGACAGGAAGAGCATGATACTTCCATTTTCTCTTCCATTAGGGCACATTAGGAAAGTGCTTGGCACATAAGGAAGGCCCAGTAGATATTCGTCAGTGTTTATTAATGAATCCCACTGTTCTTCCAACACGTTTATCCCTTCTAGTCCTTCACTCACGCAGCTACCAAAAATATCGAAACAGCGTGAAATGTCATATTTTAATGTGTAACCCCAATGAAATGTGGCCTGCTTGCTACTGATTTAAGATCTAGCTTAGTCCTATGACTCATTGAAAGTCAAACGACAAAAATCCTTGAAGAGTAAATAGCAAAACTTCCTAAAAATTCCCTTTAGACTCTCTCTGCCTGCAGACTCAGATTGTTGCTTGCTTTCTCCAAAAACAAGACAAGGGTGGGGCTTTCTGAGTTGGCTCTGGGCAGTCTCCCTCCTGCTCATCCAGACTTTTGTGTCCTCTTGCTCACTTCCTGCATTTCACATGCAATCCAACTTCCCAAGCACATTGTGAGTTCCCCAGATCCTTACTCCTTTTCCATGATCAGTGTAATTAAGACATAGAAATTAGAAGGTAGGCATGTGAAAAAAAATACTCAACACCATTCATCATCAGGGAAATGCAAGTAGTTAAAACCACACTGAGGTATTACCCCACACCTGTGAGTATGGCTGTTATCAAAAAAAATCAAATGATAACAGGTGTTGGCAAGGATGTCCACTGTTAGTGAGAACATAAACAGGCAAAGCTGGTATGGAAAACAGCATGGAGGTTCCCCAAAGTTAAAAATAGAACTAGCATATGATCCAGCAGTCCCACTACTCGCTGTATGCCCAAAAGATATGAAATCAGCATGTCAAAGAGATACCTACATGCCAGTGTTTACTGCAGCATTACTCACTGTAGCCAAAATAGGGAATCAAGCTAAGTGTCCAGCAACAGAAGAGCAGATAAAGAAAATATGACATAAATACTATTCAACCACTGAAAAAAAGGAAATCTTGTGTGTTCCAACAATTGCAACAAGATGAGTGAGCCTGGAGGACATAATATAATGTTAAGTGAAATAAGCCACAAGAGAAGTCTCTGGACAAGCAGGAGGGAGAATGCCCCGAGCCAGTTCAGAAAGCCCCACCCTTCTCTTGTTTTTGGAGAAAGAAAGCAACAATTAGGGTTTTTAGGGAGAAAGGGTCCACCGGGAATTTTTAGAAAAGTTTGCTATTTACTCTTCAAGGATTTTTGTCGTTTGATTTGCAATGAGTCACAGGACTAAGAAATGGGAAGATTTTGGTTAAAGAGTACCAAGTTTTAGTTAGAACAGAGGAATAAATTCTGGAGAGCTATTATACAGCATGGGGCTATAGTTAATAAATGTTAATGATAGCAATGTATACTTGAAAATTGCTGGCCAGGTACAGTGACTCATGCCTATAATCAAAGCACTTTGGGAAGCCAGGGTAGGTGGATCACTTGAGGTCAGGAGTTCAAGACCAGCCTGGCCAACATGGTGAAACCCCGTCTCCACTAAAAATAGAAAAATTAGCCAGGAATGGTGCTGGGCGCCTGTAGTTCCAGCTACTCGAGAGGCTGAGACAGAAGAATCGCTGGAACCTGGGAGACAGAGGTTGCAGTGAGCCAAGATCGTGCCACTGCACTTCAGCCTGGGCAACAGAGGAGATTCTGTCTCAAAGGAAAAGGTGGGGGGCAATAAAATATTCGATCTTAAATGCTCTCACCACAGAAAGAAGCATGGTAAGTATGTGAGGAGATGGATATGTTAGTTTGATTTAATCACAAAACATTGAATGTTACACCATAAATATATACAATTTCACTTGTCTATTCCTTAATAAATCTGGAAAAAATTAAAATTTAAAAAAGAATACTTCACAATTCTAATATTCTTTAAGGTATGCTTTCCTGGCATCATTTCCTTGGTATGTTATGGATTCATGTATAATATATGAACATTACAACAAGATAATGCAATCTTTGCCTTCTGCTCTTTGTGCTGTTCTTACCAATAATTTTATTTCCACATATATTAGACAAGGTTACTATGTTTGCTTTAATCAGTCAAATATATTTTAATAAAAGTTTAAGATGAGAAATAAAAACTGAAATAAAATAGAAGGCATGGAAAGTCTTGGAATAATTGTTTTCAGTATTCGTCACAGGTGATTTGTTGCCGTTAGATTTCATCAAAGTGCACTGATTGGCTTTATTTGGAGAAGGCGGTGGGCAATCTTGGAGCCCAAGACGCATAGATAATATGCGTGTATTTAGCACTAGGGGGCGATATAGCATCGCTTTCAGCGCTTCATTGTCCGCGCACACGCAAAATAAATGAATTCCCGCTAAGGAAAATCATTCCCAACTTTTCTTCTGCATCAGAAGTCATTGACCCTTACGTCACTTGGCAAAGCACTCCAGGCAGCAGGCCTCGAAGGTTCGTTCTTTATTTATCGATTTTGTTTGCTGGTGTTTCACTTAATCCTTGGTTTGATTTCACTGAGCTCTGTTGGTTTTTTTTTTCTTCTTCTTCAATGGTCAATCTTGCTAGAATTCTAAACAAAGAAAATTAACCTCCGTCGCTTATAATAATCTACCATGGATCTAGTGGTTGTCTGGATTCTGGCACAGGGACTGGCTCTGGGAGCTGCTCAATTCTGTTGGAAGAAAGCACTAATGCTAACTCGGAAGGCCTGGTGGAGTCCCAGGGGAAGCAATTCCAGGCCCTGACCCCAGGCTGGGCCCCTGTTTCTCGGTGACAAAGAAGGCCAGCTGAGAGTTGCACAACCTGGCTCGCAGAATGTTGAAGCACCCTCAGTTTCATATGCAAATGAGAGCCAGCTGGAGCCAGTCTAGCCAAAAAAGGATTTCAGGGTTTCCCGGAAGGTCCGGCTCCTTGGAGGGTTCTGAAGCCACCAGCTGATTTCACATTCCATCTAGAGCATTCGCATTCACATTCCATTTAGAGCATTCACTGCAGATTTTTTTAAAATGCCTAATACAATACGAGGCCTACATGCATCAAGAGGGCTCTAGGGAGCTTTAATTTGCATTAGGTTTTTTGGTTTTGCTCAGTCACAGCATGTTCTACAAGTTACTTGTATCAACTTCCACAGGGTAAGTCCCAATAGCACTAAGGGGAAGGCCTTCCTGTAGGTATTCAGGCCCTTGGGGGGAGGGCAGTTGGCCCTAGAATTTACCAAAGGGGCAGAACTCAAGCCCTCTGTATTCTGACGGTGATGTTTGTGGTTCTCCCGGGAGGAGGAAGAGATGACACAGGTGCTCCCCAGGTGCGTCTTGCCTCCTGGAAGGGCGGCCGGAAGAGTAGAAACAGCTGAGCTCTGAATGCTGCAAGCTCAGGAGCACAAGGAAGGCAAGCGCTGGGTCCTCCCTCCGAGATTCGCGGTAATGAGCACAGAGCTCAGCCCGCATCAGGTCAGCATCCTCTGTCAGACGGTGCTGGACCGGAGTCCTCCCTACCAGGGCCACCACTTGGGACAGCGGCTCAGAGAAGGAAGTGGGAGCTGAGATCTCGCCCAGGTTTCACGTGCCACAACCGCGCGTCCACAGGGCTGTGCGTGCCCAGGTGGCCATTCCTCCCGAACTTGTAGAAAGTCTCTGGGGGCTTAGAGGTGGCACTGACAATGACAGGGTGTGGTGAGGAGGAGCTGTGGCAACGGCAAGACCCCTACCAGCCCCACCTTATTCGCTATAAACCTCAGGTTTTTAAACAGTTGGGGGAAACGGGTAGCCCTTAGAAGGAGATATTGGCCTTCCTGCTGGTCAAGAGTGACCTCGGGACTGGGTGTGGTGGTGTGGCCTGTCATCCCAGCCACTTGTGACGCTAAGGCAGGAGGACTGTCTGAGCCCCAGCATTCGAGGCCAACCTGGGCAACACAAACAGACATCGCCTCTAAAAAAAAATGTTTTAATAATGATCTTGGGTTAGTTTTTGTTATTTCATGTTGTTTTAATTTCTTTTGGAGACAAGCGTCTCACTTTTTCATCCAGGCTGCAGTGCAGTGGTGCCATCTCAGTTCACCGCAACCTCCACCTCCTGGGTTCAAGCCATTCTCCTGCCTCAGCCTCCCAAGTAGCTGGGATTACAGGTGCATGCCACCACACCTGGCTAATTTTTTTTTAATTTTTAGTGGAGATGAGATTTCATCATATTGGCCAGGCTGGTCTCAAACTCCTTTGCTCAAGTGATCCACCCGCCTCAGTCTCCCAACGTGCTGGGATTACAGGCGCATATCACCATGCCTGGCTAATTTTTTGTATTTTTAGTAGAGATGGGGTTGAACTCCTGGCCTTGTAATCCACCCGCCTCGGCCTCCAAAGTGCAGGGATTATGGTTGTGAGCCACCTTGCCCGGCCAGTTTTCATTTTTTAAGACATGATGAAACCATGTGTGTGCTCCAAGTTTGTAAAAGAACACATCAGGAGCACTCAGAGTATACTCAGATGGCAAAGAAGTTGTCACAATTCCTTTTTTTAATGCCAAACTGAGGCTTAGAAAGATTAAGTGACTGTTGCACAGATAATAAATGAAAGAAATGTGAGTACCCAGTTTCTCTCCCCAATACTTTAATTGATTTTGGAGCAATTGTCCTGCTTTCATAATTAACTCATATTGCTGCATGGACGAGCTATGGGATGTTATAACCAATTCTGCCATAAAATACATCATTAAAACATTTTTTGCAAACTAATTCTCAGTTTGGCTAGCTAAGACCTTGGGTTAATTCCCTGAACCAAACCCTCTCATTTCTACATCTGCGTGGTGAGGGGATGGACAGGTGATTTCTAACGGCCCCTTCAACTGCAGAATTCTTATAATCCGAGCAAAAAAAAGCATTGAGCATACAACAGAAATTAAAATAGCATTACAGCAGCCCTGCCGGGGATGATTATCCAGATTGAGCAGATAGAAAACCAGGGCTTCGAGAGATGAAGCCTCTTGACAGGATCACTCAGCTGGTCAGTAGAGAGGCAGGATCATGAGCGGGTGGCTGCGAAGGCCACACTTCGGTGACACCCCACCCGGCCTACATCGGACAAAATACTCTTCCCTGGGTTTCCCCGCCGACGTTACACACTATGATTCGGTCCGACATACCTTGGGAGAACTCACCATCAGTAGGAATGTGTTCGAACATGGTCACTCAAGGAATTGGGTGTGTGGTGGGGAATTGAGAATGTAGATGACGTGGACAGTGAGAGCCCTTTTTTGACAAGCAGGTCTGGAGGGAAAGGGGGCTGCCATGGAATGACGGGATTCAGGCCCCAGGAAGGTTCTGAAAGGCAGCTCAGAGCGGAGGCTGGAAAACAGTGGCCTGCAGGCCATATGTGGCCACAGCTGTGTTTTTGGTAAGCAAAGCACACTTTTAAATTTAATGAGCGGCCAACATTTTTAGATTTTTTTTTTTTAATCCAAATTTTTAACCCAGGTGATGCTGGAGCTTAACAATAAGCTGGAGTAGAGGAGCCCGTCCCCGGAGCTCTGTGGCACTAAAGTCACCGTCCCGTCTGGTTTTCTTAATTTATGTTGGCTGCCTCTTCGACCACTCCCCATAGGCAGCAGAGGTGAAGACCCTTGTCCGGGAGGCATTGAATCGGCGGCGGAAGAGAGCCACTCTAGCAAGTGGGGTGGGAAATGCCAGACCGGACAGAAGGACGGTGCTGAAGACAACTTCGTATAATTTACAATTTTGCAAATGCAGACTGGCCAGATTCTGTGCAGTTAAGAACCTGGCCCAGTCCAGGGAAGGACTCCAGCCTGGCGTAGAGAGGATTTGAATGTGATCGCAGCAATGAAAATTAGCCCCAGAACCGCCCCTTCCGCTTCACCTGCTCATAGGTTGTTCTCTCTGATATCCCATTCCCAATCCTTGCTTAATGTGTAGGTTCTCTCTGCCCCATTCCTCCAACAAGACTCTCTACAGTCCCAGTCTTGGGACTCATTCTTGGGTTTCAGGGTTCACTTCTTTTGTCTTGGAGTCCGGTGCCCTGGTTGTGTACATCACAGGACTATATCTATTTTAAAATTTCTCCAGATCACAAATAGTTTATTGGGTTAAGATTGTTGTCTGTCACATTATTGGATTCTGAAGGGGAAGGGGAAATATCCCCTGAGGATTCAGAACCAACACTTGCACCTTACTCAACCCCAATATACATCTATATGTATACATGTATGTGTGTGTGTGTGTGTGTGTGTATATATATATATATATATATATATGTTAGAGGATGTACATGCATATATAAAAAGCTGCATACTCCAGAAAACTTTCATCCAAGAAATCCAACAAATTAATAGAAAAGCTAGCCCCAGTCTTATGATACCTTTGAGGGTCCAGGAAGAAAAATACATAAAACCTTTCCAGGCCGGGCGCAGTGGCTCAAGCCTGTAATCCCAGCACTTTGGGAGGCCGAGGCAGGTGGATCACGAGGTCAAGAGATCGAGACCATCCTGGTCAACATGGTGAAACCCCGTCTCTACTAAAAATACAAAAAATTAGCTGGGCATGGTGGCGCGTGCCTGTAATCCCAGCTACTCAGGAGGCTGAGGCAGGAGAATTGCCTGAACCCAGGAGGCGGAGGTTGCAGTGAGCCACGATCGCGCCATTGCACTGCAGCCTGGGTAACAAGAGCGAAACTCCGTCTTAAAAAAAAAAAAAAAAACCTTTCCAAAGAGGATTCCTCCAACAAGACTGCACTGCAGTCCCAGATGTAAAATCACACTGGAAAATCAGCTTTCAATTCAAGACTGTAAAATTCACAAGAAAAAAAATGCACCAAGAACAAAAATCTGCTTATATAACAAATACCAGGATTAGATCCTCTGGAGTTTCATTTAACAGAGCCACTTGAGTGTAAATAAATATATTTGATTAATTTTAAAAACAAAATTTAAAAATTAAACATATAGATACACATTCTGAAAACAGAGTAAGTATATTTTAAGGGGGGTCAAATAGAACTTTTAAATTTATGAAAAAAGATTGTCAATGAAATAAAAAATTTGATTGATGAATTAAGCCACAAATTTGAGGTAGCTGAGTAGAGACTCAGTGAACATGAAGGAAGAACTGAGGAATTTACACAGCATGAAGCACAGAGAATTAAAAGATGGAGAATATGAAAGAGAAGTTAAGCGGTATGGAGGACATGAGAGAGGGTCCAACATGCTTCTAATGAAAGTTCTAGCTGGAATACATACAACGGAGTACTATGCTGTGATAAGAATTCATAAATTACAATACATACAGCGTGGATGAATTTCACTAACATAACGTTGAGTGAAAGAGAAATAGAGCATGGCTTCATTTTTATGCAGCTAAAAAGCGAGTTACACTAATCTATGGTGAAAGAAGTCAAGATAGGAAAGGATGCCACCCTCGGGCTCCTGTAATCCCAGTTACTAGAGAGGCTGAGGCAGAATCACTTGAACCTGGGAGGCTGCACTGAGCCAAGATGGCGCCATTGCACTCCAGCCTGTACAAGAGCAAAACTCAGTCTCAAGAAAAGAAAAAAAGAAAACAGGACAAAAGCAACATTCTAAGACATAAGGCTGAGATTTTTCTGGAAATAACAAAAGGCATGATTCTGTAGACTCAAGACAACAATGAATCTTTTGGAAAATAAAATAAATCCACATCTAGACACAGTGTGGTTTAACTGCAGCAAACAACAGAGCTTTAACACCATCCAAAAAAAGAAAATGAATGAATTAAATATCATCTACAAAGAAATCACAATAAGATTAATTTCAGACTGTCCACGTAGAGTGGCTCACACCCAGCACTTTAGGAGGTCAAGGTGGGAGGATCACTTGAATCCAGGAGTTCAAGACTAGCCTGAGCAACATGATAAAAAACTGTCTCTACAAAAATAAAATTTAAAAACAAAATAGCCAGGTGCTGGAACCTGTGGTTCCAGCTACTCAGGAGGCTGAGGTGAGAGGATCACTTGAGTCCAGGAACTCAAGGCTGCAGTGAGCTATGATCGTGCCATTACACTCCAGCCTGGGTGACAGAGCAAGACCTTCTCTTGGGGGAAAAGAAAAAAAAAAAAAAAAAAGATTTATTTCAGACTTCACAATAGTAACAAAAGAAACTAGAAGACTGAAATAATATTTTCAAAGTGCTATATGAAAATAATTGTCAATCTGGAATTCTAGATTCAACTAAAATGTCATAAGAGTAGAGACAAAATAAAGACATTTGCAAAGAAATCAAAACTGGATATACTTGAGGTAGAGGAAAATTGAACCTAAAAGTAAAGAGCAAGCTACAGAAAGCAATGGTGAGCAAAATATTGGGTAAGCAAATGAGTAAATCTAAACATAATGGCTAATTTGAAGTCCGTAAAAATAAGGTATGAAGATATTATGAGCTGACCCGTATCCCCCAAAATTTCAGACATTGAAAGTCCTAACCTCCAGGACCTCAGAATATGACCTAATTTGGAAATAGGTTCATTGTAGATATAATAGTTCAGCTAAAATGAAGTCATTAAGGTGAGCCCTAATCCAAAATGACTGGCGTCCTCATAAAAAGGGAAACTGTGCACACAGAGACACCCTCACAGGGACAATGCCATGTGAAGATGAAGGCAAAGATGGGAACAATAAATCTACAAGCCAACAGGGCCAGAAAACCACTAAGACCTGGCAAGAGGCACGGGACAGATTTCCTCTCACGGCCTTCAGGAGGAACAACCCAGTCCTGACCTTGGACTTCCATCCTCCAGAACTGTGAGACAAAACATTTCTGTTGTTTCAGCCACCCAGTTTGTGGTACCTTTTTACAGCAGACCTAGCAAACTAACATGGGGACTAAAATTTATGCCAGAGAACAACTGCATTTTAGACAGGGGTCTGGGGTGAGAGGATTGAAGGTAAAATGGTCTTGTATGTGTAGGAAGAAGATCAAGGGAGTGATTAACTTTGGTCTTCTTAATACCCAGAATGTGTGTTAAATTGTAAGAGTAATCACTACTGAAAGAATAGAAATACAATGTGTAGCTTCTAAACCAGCAAAGAGGAAAGGAAAAATTTCTTAAAGCAGCAAAGAAAAAGTACAAAAAAAGGTAGATGGTTGAAACTGACCTGTAAGAAATGTGTAATTAGAATACATGTAGACTGACTAAATTCTGCATTAAAAGAGTTTCTCATTGATGGATGGATAGATGGATGGAAGGAAGGAAGGAAGAAGAAAAGGAACTTGGTTATATGCTGTTTTCAAGAAACACACCTATAAGAATTCACAATGGTTAAAAATAGATTACTACTCAAACACTAAAAAAATAAATGATTATAACTGTTCCGTGGACAGAATAACACCTTTCACCAAATGGGTCCATATCCCAATCTCCAGGACCTGTGGTTATGTTAGGTTACATGGCAAAAAGGAACTAAAATTGCAAACAGAATGAAGGCTGCTAACCTCCTGACCCTAAAATAGGGGGATTGCCCTGGGTTATCAAGTTCAGCCAATGGAATCACAGAGTCCTGAAAAGCAGGAAAGGGCTGTAGAAGGAAGACTGTACGAGTGTATTAGTCTGTTTTCACACTGCTGATAAAGACATACACAAGACTGGACAATTTACAAAAGAAAGAGGTTTAATTGGACTTACAGTTCAACATGGCTAGGGAGGCCTCACAATCATAGCAGAAGGCAAGGAGGAGCAAGTCACATCTTACATGGATGGCAGCAGGCAAAGAGCGAATGAGGAAGATGAAAAAATGGAAACCCTTGATAAAACCATCAGATCTCATGAGACTTATTCACTACCATGAGAAAAGTTTAGAGGAAACTGCCCCATGATTCAATTATCTCCCACTGGGTCCTTCCCACAACACATGGGGATTATAAAAATACAATTCAAGATGAGATTTGGATGGCGACACAGAGCCAAACCCTATCATTCCACCTTTGGCCCCTACGAAATCTCATGTCCTCACATTTCAAAACCAATCATGCCTTTTCAACAGTCCCCCAAAGTCTTATTTCAGCATTAACTCAAAAGTCCACAGTCCAAAGTCTCATCTGAGACAAGCCAAGTCCCTTCCACCTATGAGCCTGTAAAATCCAAAGCAAGCTAGTTATTTTCTAGATACAATGGGGTACAGATATTGGGTAAATATAACCATTCCAAATGGGAGAAATTGGCCAAAACAAAGCAGCTGCCAGCCCCAGACAAGTCTGAAATCCAGTGGTGCAGTCAAATCTTAGAGCTCCAAAATGATCTCCTTTGATTCCATGTCTCACATCCAGGTCCTGCTGATAGAAGAGTTCGGTTCCCATGGTCTTGGGCAGCTATATCCCGTGAATTTGCAGGCTACAGTCTCCCTTCCAGCTGCTTTCACAAGCTGGCATTGAGTGTCTGGCTTTTCCAGGCACACGGTACAAGCTGTCAGTGGCTCTACCATTCTTGGGTCTGGAGGACAGTGGCCCTTTTCTCACAGCTCCACTAGGGACTCTGTGTGAGGGCTCTGGCCCCACATTTCCCTTCTGCACTGCCCTATTAGAGGTTCTTAATGAGGGCCTCACCCCTGCAGCAGACTTTTGCCTGAGCATCCAGACATTTCCATACATCTTTTGAAATCTAGGCAAAGGTTCCCAAACCTCAGTTCTTGACTTCTGTGCACCTGCAGGCTCAACACCACATGGAAACTGCCAAGGTATGGGGCTTCTAACCTCTGAAGCAATAGCTGAAGCTATACCTTGGCTCCTTTTAGTCATGGCTGGAGTGCTGGGACACAGAGCACCAAGTCCCTAGACTGCGCTTAGCACAGTGACCCTAGGCCCAGCCCACAAAACCATTTTCTTCTAGACCTCTGGGCCTGTGATGGGAGGGGCTGCCATCAAGACCTCTGACATGCCCTGGAGACATTTTCCCCATTGTCTTGGGGATTAACATTCAGCTCCTCATTGTGCAAATTTCTGCAGCCAACTTGAATTTCTCCTCAGAAAATGGGTTTTTCTTTTCTATCATATTGTCAGGATGCAAATTTTCTAAACTTTTATGCTCTGCTTCCCTTATAAAACTGAATGCCTTTAACAGCACCCAAGGCACCTCTTGAATGCTTTGCTGCTTAGAAATTTCTTCTGCCAGATACCCTAAATCATCTCTCTCAAGTTCAAAGCTTCATAAATCTCTAGGGACCATTTAACCAGTCTCTAGGAAGTTCCAAGCTTTCTCACGTTTTCTTGTCTTCTTCTGAGTCCTCCAAACTATTCCAACCTCTGCCTGTTACCTTGTCCCAAAGTCCCTTCCACGTTTTCAGGTATCTTTTTAGCAGTGCCCCACTCTACTGGTACCAATTTACTGTATTAGTCTATTTTCATGCTGCTGATAAAGACATACCCATGACTGGGCAATTTGGAAAAGAAAGAGGTTTAACAGTTCAACATGGGTAGGGAAGCCTCATAATCATGGTAGAAGGCAAGGAAGAGCAAGTCAGTCCATCTTACATGGATGGCAGCAGGAAAAGAGAGAAAAGAAAGAATGAGAAAGACACAAAAGCAGAAACTCCTGATAAAACCATCAGATCTCATGAGATTTATTCACTACCACGAGAACAGTATGGGGGAAACTGCCCCCATGATTCAATTATCTCCCACCGGGTTTCTCCCACAACTATGGGAATTATGGGAGTACAATTTAAGATGAGATTTAGATGGGGACACAGCCAAACCATATCACCAAGGAAGGTGTCCCTATGAGAGAAAAGCACAGAGGGATGCAACATTGCTGGTGCTGAGGATGGAGGAGAGGGCCATGAGCCAAGGAATGTAGGTGGCCTTTAGAAGTCAGAAAGGGCAAAGAAACAGATCCACTCTAGAGTCTAGAGCCTCCAGAAATGAATGTCTTTTTTTTTTTTTTTTTTTTTTTTGAGACAGCGTCTCACTCTGTGGCAGAGGCTGGAGTGCAGTGGTGAGATCTCCACTCATGGCAACTTTTACCTCCCGGGTTCAAGTGATTCTCCTGCCTCAGCCTAGCAAGTAGCTGAGACTACAGGCAACTGCCGCCACACCAGGCTAATTTTTATATTTTTAGTAGACATGAAATTTCACCATGTTGGCTAGGCTGGTCTTTAACTCCTGACCTCCAGTGGTCTGCCCACCTCAGCCTCCCAAAGTGCTGGGATTTCAGGCATTAGCCACAGCACCCAGCCAAACTTTTTGTCTTTTAGGAGACAGGGTCTCACTCTGTTGCCCAGGCTGGAGTGCAGTGGTATGACCCTAGCTCACTGTAGCCTAGAACTCCTGGGCTCAAGTGATACTCCCACCTGAGCCTCCTGAGTAGCTGGGACTACAGGTACACATCACCACGCTAATTTTTTTTATTTTTTGTAGAGACAGGGTCTCACTATGTTGCCCAGGCTGGTCCCAACTCCTGGCCTCAAGTGCTCCTCATGCCTTGGCTTCCTAAAGGTCTGAGATTACAGGTATGAGCCACTATGCCCAGCCTGTGCCAGACTTCTAACGTACAGAACTATAAGAGAATAAGTTGTATTGTTTTAAGCCGATAAGTTTCTGGTAATTTGTTGCAGTAACAGTAAAAAAAACTAATCTAATTATATTAGCGTAAATATGTATAATTAATACATTAATATAAAGTGAAATATACTTAATAATCTACTGAATAATTAAGCATAAACTGGGTAATACCTATCAGTAAGCTTGAACTTATAATGATTCTGAGCCTGTATGTTCTTAACAGCATTGCCTTAAAGTATGTAACACAAAACTAAAATCATTACTAGAAGGAATTGAAAACTCAGCCATCATAGTAGGATGTCTTAACAAACCTTTTGGTAACCGATAGATTAAGCTGATTAAAAAAATAAGATATGGAAGATCTAAACACAAAGTTGCAACTTTAACAGTACAGTCAGAAACCACTGAAGATGTTTACTCTTTTAGTCCTAAAAAAGAGGAAATAATGGAATTGTTGTTAAGTAATCCAGGAAAGTGTCATAATATACAAGCAACATTTTAAGAAAAATTGGAAAATGTCACATAGTAAGTATCTGTGAAGCTTCAAAACATTGAATCCTATGATTCCTTTTCTACACTTTATAGACAATGCTGCCATGAAAATTCTGAAATATTCACAAGATAATGCCACAGATGAAAGATTAGGTGATTGTAAGTAAGAGTCTCAATTGGAACAACTGAAAAATTGTGAGTTCAGCTTAAATTAACAGGTCACGGTAGCTATGAAGAATGTTTGTTCACTTTGGGTCCAGGGCTCAGGTTACTTTCCAATCAGACTTGAAAACAGCATGAAAAATACCAAGAAATTCCATCAGGTTTTATTAATAACATATTTTATAATAACTTGAAGCAAGTTAGGTAGAAACTACAGGAAATTAAATTGAAAATGTCTGATGAATGGCCATTGAAAACTGTTGTATGGTGCAGCCAGGTAAGCAAAATGCATTCCTACGGAAGTGGAGTCATCCTTCCAAAGTGGAGGATTCAGTTGGAAGTCATCGTCTTAGGTCTAGAGGATTGCTTGGCTTCATAAAAGAGGGAAATTACCCCAAAAACGTGAGCAATTTATTTCATATGAATTTTCTCATTCAGACCTCTTTTTTCTGGAATTGGTTTGAATGACACAGAGTGTCATCTGTCCTAAGAATGCCCATGCCTTTGTGAGAGCTATCTTGTGAAATCATAAACTGAGACCACAGAGGCAGTTAGGTAGCCCAGAGACAGGTTACCTTGCTCTTCATTTCCCCTAACCCAACCTGAAGTTCTCTAGCTTCCAACCAAGCTGATAACACAATCTGCCTAACAAGAACTAACTCAGTGTTCAAGAATTACAGTCAGGTGGCGGCTCACACATATGATCCCAGCACTTTGGGAGGCTGAGACAGGAGGATTCCTTGAGGCCAGGCGTTCGAGACCAGTCTGGGGAATATGGCAAGACCCTGTCTCTACAAAAAGAATTTAAAAACTAGCCCAGGCATGGTGGTGCACACCCTTAGTCCCAGCTACTCAGGAGGCTGAGGCAGGGGACGTCACCTGAGCCCAGAGTTGAAGATACATTGAGCTGTGATCACACCATTGTATCTAGCCTGAGCAACAGAATGAAAATCTGTCTCTTAAAAAAAACAAGAACAAGAAGAATTGCAAAGAATGACATTTGAAACATAGGCTGGGTTTTAATTTAGCTTTCCGTTATCACAAAATAATGAAAAGGGACAAGTCCTTGTAATGACTGTCTCCCCTTCCACACACGCTCTTCCTTCAAGTCACCTCTCATTTGAGACAGGAAAGTCAGCACAGCAAGAGCCTCACCCATATTTGCATGGGTTGCTAGTGATACAGACAGGAAGCAGGGAAATACTGGGTAGAAGAAGGTAATTCCCTGGCAAAGGCCCCACCCTCAAGCCTGGAGATTTGCAGCCCTATATGGGAACAGACATTCCTGTTTTCGCACCCAAATGTTGCCTTTTCCAAGACCACTCTAGCCCACCACACCCCTATCTTGTGCCCATATAAACTCCAAGCTCCACTGGCAGAGTGGCAGAGAAGGAGAGAAGAGGAGTATCTGAACGTTGAGAGGAGTTCAGCTAGAGATGGTCAGAGAGGAGACTGGCCACACAGCCAAACTCCAGGGGAAGATCATCTTCCCACTCCATCCCTTTTCCAGCTCCCTATCCATCCCACTAAGAGCCACCTCCATCACTCAATAAAGTCTCTGCATTCACGATCCTGGAAGTCCATGTGACTTGATTCTTCATGAACACCAGACAAGGAGCCAGGCACCAGGAGGGCAGGGTGTAAAAGGCAGTTACCCTGACTCTCCACTGAGCTGGTTTAACATTTACCCAGTCACAGACAGCAACTGCTGAAAGAGCATTAATTGTAACACACGCTTAGATGCTACAGTGGGGATGGAGGCCAAAAGCACTCGCCCCAGCTCCTGTACCTGCCCATGTGTGTGCTCCCCCTCCCATAAGGGGTTTGAGTGCACAGCAAATGAGTCACACCCCCGTCACAAGTCCCTCGAATGGGTCAGGGAACTCTGCCATTTCACTAGTCCTGGAGTCCCAGAGGCCTCTGCTGATAATGTCAGAGCACACATCCCAATCTGTCTTCACATCCAGATTTTAACTCTAAGAGACAGGAAGTCCCCAAAGCTTGCCATGTTGGGAAACAAGGGGTGAGGGGAATAATAAATAGCAGTAGGGATTCCCAAGCTGAGGTAGCAGCTTTTACAAATCCCTGAGCCAGGAGGAAACTTGGCTCAGATTAGAGAATGATTAGTACCACAGTTCTGCATGGTTAGAGTACCATAAAATGGAGGAGTTGGCCATGCGGCAAGACAGAAGCCTAAAGAAATAGGCAGAGGCTACATTTTATTATAAGGCAATTGTTCTCCCACTAATTTAACAGGCATCTGAATTACCTGGAGGACTTGTTAAAACTTGGGGGGCTGGGACCCACTCCCAGAGTTTCTGATTCAGTAGATTTGGGCAGAGCATGAGAATGAGATTTCTAACAAGTTCCCAGGTGCTGCTGATGCCCCTGGTCCAGGAAACACACACTGAAAATCGCTGCTCTAAGATGCTCCTACGTTATTCTGAAGGCTTGCAAATGGAAAGAAGTAAAGGCTCCAGGAGCTGTGATGGAAAGGTCTTGAAGAGCATTTCGAGTCTATAGAGGGCAAGGTCATGGCTGAGCGCCAGGAGGGCATGGAGGAGTTTGAGGAGAGTGAAGGCATTCAGAAACAGGTACTGGGTTCATGGGGCGGGCGGTGACTGGGTAGGTTTTTGTTGTTGTTGCTGCTGCTGTTGTTTTTGAGACACAGTCTCGCCTGTCACTCAGGCTGTAGTTTTAAGCTGTGTTGTTGTTGCTGTTGTTGTTTTTGAGACACAGTCTCGCCCGCCACTCAGGCTGTAATTTTAAGCTGTGTTGTTGTTGCTGTTGTTGTTTTTGAGACAGTCTCGCCCATCACTCAGGCTGTAGTTTTAAGCTGTGTTGTTGGGCTGTAGCTTTAAGCTGTGTTGTTGTTGGGCTGTAGTTTTAAGCTGTGTTGTTGTTGCTGTTGTTGTTTTTGAGACGCAGTCTCGCCCATCACTCAGGCTGTAGTTTTAAGCTGTGTTGTTGTTGCTGTTGTTGTTTTTGAGACGCAGTCTCGCCCATCACTCAGGCTGTAGTTTTAAGCTGTGTTGTTGTTGCTGTTGTTGTTTTTGAGACGCAGTCTCGCCCATCACTCAGGCTGTAGTTTTAAGCTGTGTTGTTGTTGCTGTTGTTGTTTTTGAGACGCAGTCTCGCCCATCACTCAGGTTGTAGTTTTAAGCTGTGGATGAAGTTGGAGATGATACATGTGTAGTGGCAAATTCTTATCAGTTGTCTGACTTTCCCCAGTGGGACTAGGAGGTGCAAGGGTGAGAAAGGAGAAGGGAAATAGTGGTTTAGACCCAGAATTAGAGTTTTCTTGATGGTTAAATAAAAAGAAAGGGGAGACAAAACAAGTCGGAACGTTGGACTACAGTGTTTGCGTTACTTAGGAAAAGTAACTACAAGTGAGTTCTGATAGACTGATGGAAAATGCGGGCTTGGAAGTGTTGATGAGATCAAAGAAAATGCGTCGTGGCTGTGAAGGAGGCAGAGCGTTGGAAGGATAAGTTGTGGCTCAGAAGTGCCAGGTTAAAACATGGATTCCAGGGGCAGAGAAGTTTCAGGCCAGGCGAGGGCAAATGGATGGGCTCCCAGCGCTTTGCAAACCCCTTGCAACTTCAGGGGAAATATCAAGTGAGGTCCAAAAGATCATTTTCTCCCTGAGAGAGGATGCATAACCTCAACAATGTTTCTGGGCCGGGTATAGTGGCTCATGCCTGTAATCCCAGCACTTTTGGAGGCTAAGGTGGGAGGATCGCCTAAGGTCAGGAGTTCAAGACCAGCCTGCCAACATAGTGAAACCCCATCTCTACTAAAAATACAAAAAAATTAATTGGGCATGGTGGTGGGTGCCTATAATTCCAGCTACTCGGGAGCTGAAGCAGGTGGATCGCTTGAACCTGGGAGGCAGAGGTTGCAGTAAGCCGAGATCACGCCATTGCACTCTAGCCTGGGTGACAAGAGCAAAACTCTGCCTCAAAATAAAAAAAGTGTGTCACAGCCATAACTGACAGAGACTCAGTGGCAGTGCGTATCCCCAGAAGAGGATGAGGGAACTGGAGTTGAGGTGAAGGTCCCAGGTTTGAGGGGGCTGGAGAACTGGGGAGTAGGACTTCTGGTGGGCAGAAGACAATAAGACAAGGACCTGGCCAGGCATGGTGGCTCATACTTGTAATCCCAGCACTTTGGGAGGCCAAGGTCGGCAGATCACGAGGTCAGGAGTTCAAGACAAGCCTGTCCAATATGGTGAAACCCCATTTCTACTAAAAAATACAAAAATTAGCTGGGCGTGGTGGCACACACCTGTAGTCCCAGCTACTCGGGAGGCTGAGGCAGGAGAATCGCTTGAACCCGGGAGGCAGAGGTTGCAATGAGCTGAGATTGCACCACTGCACTCCAGCCTAGTGATAGAGTGAGACTCCATCTCAAAAAATTAAAAAATTCAAAAAAAAAAAAAAGACAAGGACCAAAGTTCACCTGCAAATAGACGCATTACAGGGAGCAGAGAGGTGGGTGTGACCGTCATTGAGGAGGGCAGTTATAAACGTATCCTGCAAAGAGCAAAGCATTTCAAAATCCATAAAGCTTATTTTTATTATTATAATAACTTATTTTCTGACTACTAAAATAAAAATTCCCCCTTTAGAATTTTTAAAATACAGAACAGTAAAAAAGATGACTAAAAATTATGTAACTGCTCCAACTAAGTGATTACTGTGAATGACAGCAGATTTAGAGTAAAATGACTATGAGTCATGGCAGACACACTGCCTTTCACATGTGAACCTCAGACCCGGAAGAGCAACAGCCAGACCAAAGCAGGCCAAAGGAGTTAGCCCTCTCGGTCAGGCTCTCTGTTCATGCCCGGGAGCCGCTCAAAATCACTCCTCCAGCAAGAGAGGCTTCTGTTTGAAGAGAACATTCATTTCTATTACAGAATTATAAATACAAAGAGTGAAAAAAATAGTGCCTATTGGTCTCTGACACATCAGAGTTGTCAATTAAACAGATTTCCTCTCTAGTTCTAGTCTCTCATTGCTGACATTTTAAGTTTTGCATTGCATTTCTGTGCCCACCCCATAACCTCACTGGTCGTTAAAAAAGTAATTTACAACAAAAGTCCTGTTTTCCAGCACAATGGAGACTAGTCATTGGTTGGTTTATTGTCTTAAGGTACAAAATAATAATTTTTTTTTTTGAGACAGAGTTTTGCTCTTGTTGCCCAAGCTGGAGTGCAATAGCACAATCTTGGCTCACTGAAATCTCTGCCTCCCAGGTTCAAGCGATTCTCCTGCCTCTGCCTCCTGAGTAGCTGGGACTACAGGAGTGCCCCATCACACATGACTAATTTTATGTATTTTTAGTAGAAATGGGGGGTTTCACCATGTTAGCCAGTCTGGTCTTGAAGTCCTGACCTCAGGTGATCCTCCTGCCTCAGCCTCCCAAAATGCTGGGATTACAGGCATGAGACACCACACTCAGCTGGAAAATAATTATTTTTTTAAAATGCATACAACCTTAAATTTTCATTTTAACTTAAAGTATGACTTTTGAGCAGGAGAGTGATCAATAGATGGCTTTTCCACATGAATGAAGCCACTCATTTTTCTCCAGCATCCAAGCCATCATCATCTATGGGAAGACCCATGGCACTGCAAATCACGGGGTACAGGTTGAAGGCCTTTTCTTTGAGTTCAGGACCAGTGACTTGGTTTCCCAGTTCTTTCTCTCGCTTTCAAATGAAACCTCAGATCATTACCTATGTTTTCTAATTTGGTTTTCTTTAAGAACCCCAAGAAGGGGTACAACATCTCTGAGCACAGATGTTTATAATTTTCTGCTGATCATGAGAGTTTCCTCATCCACACCTAATTCAAGAGCATCTTTTGTCACTTGCCTTGTTAAGCCTTTCCCAAAGCATTTAATCTTCATGTTTAAAAAAAATCTCAAAAAGAATACTATGTATTAACAGAAATCCTTCAGCAGAATTAAATTTAAAGGAGTTTAAATGAGCAATGAACAATTCACAAATCGGTCAGCCCCCAGAATCACAGCAGATTCACAGACTCCAGCGCAGCCACATGGTGGAAGGAGATTTATAGACAAAACAAAGGGGAGCGATGTACAGAAATCAGAAGTGAGGTACTGCAATCGCTGGATTGGTTACAGGTTGGTGTTGGCCTTATTTGAACAGTTCAAACACTTAGCAGTCTGAGTGGGTGAACTGTGGCCGCTGGGATTGGCCAAGACACAGGTATTGTTATAGGCACATACTCCTAAGCAATACAATCTTGTCTGCCTTTTTTTTTTTTTTTTTTTGAGATGGTGTATCCCTCTGTCACCCAGGCTGGAGTGCAGTGGCGTGATCTCAGCTCACTGCAACCTCTGTCTCCTGGGTTCAAGCAATTCTCCTGCCTCAGCCTCCTGAGTAGCTAGGATTACAGATGCCCACCATCACACCCAGCCAATTTTTGTATTTTTAGTAGAGATAGGATTTCCCCATGTTGGCCGGGCTGGTCTCGAACTCCTGACCTCATGATCCGCCCACCTTGGCCTCCCAAAGTGATGGGATTACGGCGTGAGCCACTGCTCCCAGCCTTGTCTGCTTATTAAGCTAGGTTATCGTTCATCAACAAGGGCTCAGATATAGAAGTACAGAGTCCTTCTCAGGTCATAGTTACTTTGCTTTAACGTTTGTAAACCAGTTCTTAGAACAAAGGCGGTTTCAGCTTCTACTCTGAGTGCTGTCAAAGGTGTAAATCAATATGCATTGAAACTCTATACTGCAATAAATCTTCCCCAAGGATTTTGGGAGAAAAAAAAAGCATCAGTTGCAACAGAAATATTCTTGGGAAGATGAAAAATAGAGTGATGTGGATATTATGCTTGTTGATATACCTGAAATATATACCCAGGGCTTTTTGGAAATAAAGCACACAATCATCTGAATTAAGTGGAAAAGAGCCAGACCAAATGCAGACCATTAAATTTTTACATCTAAAAAATATCTCATTTCACCTTTATATTTCATAGGTTCATTACTATTTCAATCAATTACATAATTACAGTAACAAATACGTCTGGCCTAAACATACAAAAACAAAACTGGTGCTTGGTAAGCATATCATCTCTACAGGTGGGGGCTCAGCAGCACAGGCAAACCAGAGCTAAATTAGCATCATCTCATGAGGGAACAGCACACGAAGCAGCCATCTGTGTTTTAAAGGAAGAGTGGAGAACATTTTTTGATCCATGAGTCCCTGAAGTGGAAGTCAAGACCATTAAGTGGAGCTATCATATAATGTTAAGAGAGCTATTATATATTCCAAAATTTTGTAAGGTCAGCTAGGCATTACACATCGATTAGAAGGGCTGAAATTTAAAACACCAGCAATACCAATTTCTGGTGAACATGTAGAGCAACAGAAACCCTCATTCATTTCTATGGGAACACAAAATGGTACAGACACTTTGAAAGACAGTTTGGCAGCTCTTTACAAAGTTAGAGTCTTACAATAAGATCCATCATTGCGCTCCTTAAGTGTTTATCTATCTGATTTGAAAGTTTATGTTCACACAAAAACTTGCATGTGAATGTTTAATAACAGCTTTATTCATAATTGCCAAAAACTGGGAGCAACCAAGCTGTCCTTCAATAGATGAATAGATAAACTGTGGTATCCATGCAATGGAATACTGTTCAGTGATTAAAAAGAAATGCACTATTAAGCCAGGCCAAGAAATTGATGAATCTTAAATACATATTGCTAAGCAAAGGATGCCATGCTCAGGCTCCTGTAATCCCAGCTATTGGGGAGGCTGAGGCAGAAGAATCACTTGAACCCAGGAAGTGGAGATTGCAGTGAGCCAAGATCATGCCACTGCACTCCAGCCTGGGTGACAGAGCTAGACTCCATCTTAAAAAAAAAAAAAAAATGCCACACTGAAAAGGCTAGGAACTATGTGATTACACTTGTATGAAATTCTGAAAAAAGACAAAACTTAAAAGACAGTAAAAAAATTTATGTTTGCCGGCAAATTGGGGAGAGAGAAAGGTTGAATAGGTGAAGCATGTGGGAATATTTTAGTGCAGTAAAACTATTCAATATAATATTGTAATGGTGGATACATAACACTACACATTTGCCAAAATCCATAGAACTTTACAGCACAAGGAATGAACCTTAGGGTAAGCAAATTTTTAAAAAATCATATAGGAGAATACCATTGGTATATGCAACGCAACGAAACAACCCAACTCTATTACAAATGTAGGAAGCAACATAACTGACAGGGTAGAGGGGAAGGGTGTTGTATTAGTTCTTTCTCACCCTGCTATAAATCAATATCCAAGACTGGGTAATTTATGAAGAAAGGAGGTTTAATTGGCTCATGGTTCTGCAGGCTGTACAGGAAGCATAGCAGCTGCTGCTTCTGTGGAGGCCTCAGGGAACTTACAATCATGGCAGAAAGCAAAGGAGGAGCAAGGCACTTCACATGGCTGGCACAGGACAAAGTTGGGGGGGAAGGTGCTATGCACACTTTTTTTTAAGATGGAGTTTTGCTCTGTCGCCCAGACTAGAGTGCAGTGGCATGATCACAGCTTATTGCAACCTCTGCCTCTTGGGTTTAAACAATTATCTGCCTCAGCTTCCTGAGTAGCTGAGATTATAGGCATGTGTCACCACTCTCAGCTAATTTTTGTATTTTTAGTAGAGAGGGGGTTTCACCATCTTGGCCAGGCTGGTCTTGAACTCCTGACTTTGTGATCCACCTGCCTTGCCCTCCCAAAGTGCTGGGATTACAGGCACGAGCCACTGCGCCTGTCATGTACTTTTAAGCAACCAAATCTCACAAGAACTCACTCACTATCACAAAAACAGCACCAAGGAGGATGGGAGGATCGTGTTAAACTATTGATGAGAAACCACCTCCGTGTTTCAGTCACCTTCCAGCAAGCCTCAGCTCCAACAATGGGGATTACAGTTTAACGTCAGAGTGGCCTGGGGACGTAGATCCAAACCGCATCAGGTGCTAACCTAAATAACTTTGGAAATGACAAGCGTATGAGACTAAAGGCAAAGGGAACTGTATATAAGACTGTACTTTAGCTGATAATGTAGATTTACTTGGGGTACAGGTTAACAATTCTGAAATCACTATACCTGTATTCTGGAATTGAATAATTAAGAAAATGGATGACAGGCCAGATACAGTGACTCACATCTATAATCCCAGAGCTTTGGGAGGCCAAGGTGGGGAAATTGCTTGAGGCCAGGAGTTCAAGACTAGCCTGGGCAACATAATGAGATTTTTGTCTCTACAAAACATGTAAAACCTAGCCACACACCTATGGGCCCAGCTACTTGGGAGGCTGAGGCAGGAGGATCACTTGAGCCCAGGAATTTGAGGTTACAGTAAATCATACCACTACACTTAAGCCTGGACAACAGAGAGGGACCCTCTCTCTAAAAAAAAAAAAAAAAAAAAAAAGAGAGAGAGAGGGAGGGAGAGAAAGAAATGGATGGCAGATGGTGAAAGCCAGGTTTCTCACTTTTGGAGCAGCAGTTTACATATAAGCAAGGGGAGTTGGCTAGAATGATTCATATGGTAATGGGTTAGCACTGAAGACATCAGTATGAACTCATAATTAGCTTAATATAGGTACAGATGATTATATATAGAAATATTTCTAAATTTGTAACGGTCTGATGAGTTCTCCTTGCCCACTGCCTAGACAGAGCCAATTTATCAAGACAGGGGAATTGCAATATAGAAAGAGTTTAATTCATGCAGTGCTGGCTGTACAGGAGACCAGAGTTTTATTGTAACTCAAATCAGTCTCCCAAAAAATTCAGGGGTTAGGGTTTTTAACAACAATTTGGTGGGTAGGGGCCAGTGAGTTGGGACTGCTGATTGCTTGGGTCGGAGATGAAATCATAGGGAGTTGAAGCTATTCTCTTGCACTGAGTCAGTTCCTGAGTGGGGAGCACAGGACCAGATGAGCCAGTTCATCCATCTGGGTGGTGTCAGCTGATCCATCAAGTACAGGGTCTGCAAAATGTCTCAAGCACTGCTCTTAGGTTTTACAATAGTGATGTTAGCCCCAGGAGCAATTTGGAGAGGGTCAGAATTTTTTAGCCTCCTGCTGCATGACTCCTAAATCATAATTTCTAATCTTGTGGCTAATTTGTTTGTCCTACAAAGCCAGTCTAGTCCTCAGGTAGGAATGGGGTTTTCTCTGGGAAGGGCTGTTATTGTCTTTGTTTCCAAGTTAAACTATAAACTAAATTCCTCCCAAAGTTAGTTCAGCCTATGCCCAGGAATGAACAAGGACAGCTGGAGGTTAGAAGCAAGATGGAGTTGGTTAGGTCAAATCTCTTAAACTTTCATAATTTTCGCAGAATTTTGCAATGGCAGTTTGGATGTCTACAAACATATGGTTTATATATTCACATTTATATCTGTAAACCAAAGAGTGTCTGATACAGGTGTCAATCAGTTTAGAAGTTTATTTTCCAAGGATAAGGACACACATCCGGGAGACTGGACTGTGCCTTTCTCCAAAGATAATTTTGAAGGCTTTAATATTTAAAGGGAAAGGGCAGATATTGGGGAAAGAGGAAGAATTTTTTTTTAAGGTGTCGGTAGATAGAAGACAAACGGTTGCATTCTTTCGAGTTTTTGATCAGTCTTTCACCAAATACATTTACAGGTCAGGGACAAGTAGAGGTCTGGCTCAGTGAATCTGCATTTTTACATACGGTAAAATAAATGATAGGGCAGGAGAAGCAATCAGATAGGTATTTGTCTCTGGTGAGCAGAGGGATGACTTTGTGTTCTGTCCTTTATCCCATACTTGTGAAGATGAGCTATCAAGTTACATTGCCAGGGTGAAATCCAACAGAAATCCAACAGAGTGATATCCAACAACAGAAATCCACCAGGGTGAAATCCAACAGAAATCCACCAGGGTGAAATCCAACAGAAATCCAACAGGGTGAAATCCAACAACAGAAATCCACCAGGGTGAAATCCAACAGAGTGAAATCCAACAACAGAAATCCAACAGGGTGAAATCCAACAACAGAAATCCAACAGGGTGGAATCCAACAACAGAAATCCACCAGGGTGAAATCCAACAACAGAAATCCACCAGGGTGAAATCCAACAGAAACCCAACAGGGTGAAATCCAACAGAAATCCAACAGGGTGAAATCCAACAGGAGGCGGGCTTGCCTGACACAGTTCCCAGCTTGGCATTTCCCTTTGGCTTAGTGATTTGGGAGTCCCAAGATTTATTTTCCTTTCACGTATCTCTGCTCTGTCCGCTAAGAGGGCCTAGAAGTAATGACACCCCTGCAGCCACAAGCACACCTAATGCCCAGATCTTTGCCTCTACTGCCATTCTCCAATAAAAGGAAACAAGGGTCCTTGGAGAAATGGCCGAATCTCAGACTAGAGCAGGAAATACACAAGATATGACTTGGAGGAAAAACCGGGTTCTTGTCACAAGACCAGGAAAGATTAGGCTGGCAGACACTTTGAAGGGTGAGGGGGGATGGAATTTATTGGGTGAAAAGGAGAACGGAAGAACAATACAGCGAAGTGAGAGGAAGTCCCGCTAACACGCTGGCTCTCCGCCTCACCGACTGAATCCCGGGTTACCACACAGGAACAGAAGGGGCCAGACTCCTTCCCCACTGCAAATGGTGCAAACTGCCGCGGCTCCACCCCATTCTCTCAGCACACAGGCCAGCTGGAGATTCTCCGGTACTCCTGTATACTTGGCTGTCTCAACTGAAGCATCTTATACAGCCTGAAATCAAGAAAGTGCTCAAACAAATAGAGAAAAATGTAAAAACTGCACAAAGATGTGGGTATATCAAAGGGATACAGGAACTGAGTGAAAGAGTTCCCTGTGCCTAAAGGTAGAACGATTTGAGCAACAATATTAAGTAGTACTGGATTATAACAAAACACAAAATAAGTATCCACATGTCTATAATGGTGTAAATAAGTGACTGAATAAATAAATAAATGGGGAGAAGAGACAAGTCTCATGTGCAGAATTCCAATAATACATATAGATACTCTGCCCAGAATCCCAATTCTATAAAATACCTGACCAGTACTTCTTAAAACTGTCAAGGTTCATGAAAACAAGTGATACGGGAAGTAGAAATACATTATTTAGGCAGATAGGAAGGGCAAAAGAGTCCTCGCCAGAGCTTCCCTTCTAACAAAAAGCAGCCCAAGAAATTATTTTTTTCTTAACAAAGAGCAGCCTGAAAAATCAAGCTGCAAACATAGATAACCAGCTGGAACGCCGGCACTCACAGGAGAATGCCAGCAGCTGTGCCAATAGAAAAGCACCACCTGGGAGCCAGGAATGTCCGACATAGAGGCTCCATCTTCCCTTTTTTTTATTACCGTGTGAACAGTAATTTAAAAACTGAGCAACATGGCGCAGCTCAGAAAGAGAACCTGCCTGCATAATAAAAGATTAGAATTGGGGCTACCTGAGATTTGTGCCCTATGCCCGTGGCACACCTGGTCTAACCAATCTTTCGTGCCCTGTGTGGATCAGACACCACCTCCTTAGCAGCTCATTTGTAAAACCCCCTGAATTTCACCACAGATCCAGCAGCCCATTTTCTAGGACCGCACTCTGCAGCAGAGAGTTATTCTCTTTCTTTCGTTTATTAAACTTCTGCTCTCAATCTCGCTCTGTGTGTGTCCGTGTCCTCATTCTCTGTGGACATGAGACAATGAACCTGGCTGTTACTCCAGACAATGAGGCTGTTTCAAAAGGAAAATCTGAGAAACTGCCACAGCCAAGAAGCGCCTGAGAGGATATAATGACGAAAAGTAATACGGTCCTCTGGATGAGATCCTGGCAAACAGAAAAAGAACATTAGGTAAAAATTAAGGAAATACAAATAAAGTATGAATTTTAGTCAATAACAATATGTCAATTCTGCTTCACTAATTGCAACACATGTGCATACGAATGTGACGTTAGTCATGGAGGAAGCTGGTGGTAGGATATATAGGAACTCTGCACTCTATTTGTAATTTTTCCATAATTGTAAAACTCTTCTAAAATAAATGTGTATTTTTTTCGAAGGAAGCTAGGTTAAAGAAGTCACTCCATGCGATCCCTTACATTGTTTGGCTGACATTCTTCCTGCCCTTTCTGAGAAAGTGTTTGACCTGGGAGTTTGGGACAGAAAGCCAAAGAGCTCCTTGATGTGCTAGTCCCCTAAATAGCTACGCTTTCTCTCTAGACTTGCAAAGTCACTGGGCTGCACAGCAACAGTGACCGTAGTTGACCCTAATAAAGGAAATTACTGGACTAGGCTAAGCCTACCCCCTTAACTCTAGATCCAAAATCCAATGGATGACATTAGCATTTCTGTATCTGAAGTAGTCCTCAGCCCACAGTGATGAAAAAGCACAGTGGAAAGAAGGCTGAACTGAGACTGGAGCACTTGGCCTCCTACCACTGCCTTAACCTTGTAACCCTGGGTAAGACATCTGAACTCTCTGAGCCTTCATTCTTGCTCTATTTAAAACAGGAGAACACTGGTCGGGCATGGTGGCTCACGCCTGTAATCCCAGCACTTTGGGAAGCCAAGGCAGGTGGATCACCTGAGGTCAAGAATTCAAGATGAGTCTGACCAACATGGAGAAACCCCATCTCTACTAACAATACAAAAGAAATTTGCCGGGCATGGTGGTGCATGCCTGTAATCCCAGCTACTCAGGAGGCTGAGGCAGGAGAATCACTTGAACCCGGGAGACAGAGGTTGCAGCAAGCCGAGATGGCACCATTGCACTCCAGCCTGGGCAACAAGAGCAAAACTCTATCTCAGAATAAAAAAAAAGAAAGAACAGGGGAAGGAGTGTATTTGTGAGGTGGGGCAAATACACTGGCTCATCTAGCTTCACTGTCCACCTTTTGCAACCTACTTTCTGTCCTCGGAGGCTGACCTGTAGGAATGACCTCACAAGGCTCTTTTACCCTGTGGCGTCCAGGCTGCCATCAGGGAACCCCAGGAAGAGATTAGGAGGGAGTCCCAAGAGTGAAGGAGGTATTCATCTGCCCCCTGCTCTTTTCCTGCAGGATCTCCTGGGAGTAGCAATGTCCCTCTCCTGAAGTTCCCTGCTCTCTCGAGGCAGCCCTGTATACCCAGTCCTCCCCTTCCAGCTTCTGGTAATGGCTCCCTCGCCCAGCCCCCTCAGCACCTAGCAACTAGCCCTGGGGTGTTACGCCATCCTGTGTGGCTCCCCATTCCTGCAGTGGTGGATGCTTTCATTAGTTTAGACCCTCCTTAAAGTCCCTCAGCTTGAGAATGCGAACTGTTTCCTGCTGAGACCAAGACTAACACGATGAGCTAGATTTGAAGAATGCCTGAGTGTCTTCCAGGGCCTTCTGGGATTGCATTTGCACTTTGATTTGAATTTTCTGACTGTCAGATCTGATGGAAGATTGAAAACAGCTTCCAAAGCTTCAATTATGAGTTTTTGGGTTTTTCAAAATAGCTTTATTGTTCTCACTTAAACATACACCTTATTAGAAAAAGGCCACTTTGTTTTATATGTCAGAATATCATCTAAATTTCATTGAAGAAAAAAGGGGACAGGAACTTTGCTGCTTGAAAATGTTTGATAACCATGGGTGGATGGCTTCTAGGATTCTTCCAAGATACTAAGACTCTGAAGGTCACACTTTGAGGACTTGGGCAACACTTAGCCTCTCTTAACTGTGCTTCTGGGCAGTAAAACAGGAGGTGAGAACCCCTATAGGTAAAAGTATAGGGACAATTCGGGGCTTCCTCCCACAGACCACTCCCACCCTGTCCAAGGTGCCAGCCCCTGGGGCCCGACACCTGGTAGAGGCGATGAGGTGTAGCACAGAGTCCCACCCTGCTCCCCTCTTCCTTCAGCCTTAGTGGTTCATTGAGATCTCTCTTACATTAACCAAAAATAAAATTCTAAGCCACCCAACCATCTGAATGGACCTTTCCTTTCAGCCAACGGCATTCCAGAATTACCTGAAAAACTAATTCAGGCCATGATGGGAAGGGGAAGTTGGACACACCTCATGATGCCCTCCTCCCTTTTGGGATTATTAACAGAACAGACTCTTTAAGTCTGATAAGAAACATTTACACTCTAGGTCGGGTGCAGTGGCTCATGCCTGTAATCCCAGCACTTTAGGAGGCTGAGGCAGGTGGATGACCTGAGGTCGGGAGTTCAAGACCAGCCTGACCAACATGGAGAAACCCCATCTCTACTAAAAATACAAAATTAGAGGGGGTATGGTGGCAGCTGCCTATAATCCCAGCTACTCGGGAGGCTGAGGCAGGAGAATTGCTTGAACTCGGGAGGCAGAGGTTGCAGTGAGCTGAGATCACGCCATTGCACTCCAGCCTAGGCCAGAAGAGTGAAACTCCATCCCCTCCCAAAAAAAGAAAGAAACTTTTACACTCTATTCTCTCTGAAGCCTCTTCTACCTGAAAGCTTCATCTGCATGATAAAACCTCAGTGTCCATAACCCCTTATCATAACACAGATATTCCTTTCTATTGATTCCAGGTCTTTATATAACAATTCTTTCAACCAATTGCCAATTAGAAAATCTTTGAATCTGCCTATGACCTGGAAGCCCCCACCCCTGCCACTTCCAGTTGTCCAGCCTTCCAGGATGAACCAATGTACATCTTACATGTATTGATTGATGTCTTACTTCTCCCTAAAATGTATAAAAGCAAGCTGTAGCCTGACCACCTTGGGCATATGTTCTCAGGATCTCCTGAGGGCTGTGTCACAGGCCATTGGTCACTCATATTTGGCTCAGAATATATCTCTTCAAATATTTTACAGAGTTTGACTCTTTTTGTTGACATTTAGTAACATAACATTACTCATAACTACGTACCATTCCCTGATAACCTATTATGTGCCAAGCGTTGTGCTTAATGATTTACATATGTGACTGGTAACTGATATTCTGGTAATTTTCCAAGTCATAATGCCATGAGCCCAATTACCCTGACCTGCAGAAGGTCCAGCCCCTGCCCATCTGATTCCCTCAGGTCCAGGAGGATTCTGTTCACTTACCCATAGCAGGAGGAGAGTTTCAGGCTGTCCTGCTTGCTTCTGTCTCCTTACTCCAAAATTCAGTCAAAATGAAATGGGAGAGTTCCCTTACACCCTCACAGGACATGTGACAGGGGAGTGGCTTGTCTACTTGGCCAGCCACCACCACTGCTCAAACCCCTTACAGAAGGGGGAGCATGAATATGGGCAGGTGCAAGAGCCGGGATGAGCTCTTTTGGGCTCCAGCCCCACGGTGGTGTCTAGGGGTGTGTGCCTGTGACTCTTGAAGCCCCAGTGGGCATGCTACCATGGTCTTTTAGCTCTGCCATCTGCAGATGGCCTAAGGGCTCAGTGTCCTCTTTGTACCCAGGTAACCACACCTGTACCCAGGTTCTTGTCTGGTGTCTAGGAAGAATCAGGTCACACATGGACTTGAAGGATGGTGAATGCAGGGATTTTACTGAGTGACAAAGGTGGCTCTTAGAGGGATGGATGGGGGCTGGAAAGGGGATGGAATGGGAAGATGATCTTCCCCTGGAGTTCAGCTGTCCCATGGCCAATCTCCTCTCTGATTCCCTCAGGCCCAGGAGGATTCTGTTCACTTACCCATGGCAGGAGGAGAGTTTCAAGCTGTCCTGCTTGCTTCTGTCTCCTTACTCCAAAATTCAGTCAAAATGAAATGGGAGAGTTCCCTTACACCCTCATAGGATGTGTGACAGGGGAGTGGCTTGACCATCCCAAGCCAAATGCCTCTTGACTTTCAAATGCTCCTTCTCTTCTCTCCTTCTCTACCATGCCACTCTTCTGCTTCTCTGCTCTTCTGTTCATCTGTCTGTCTGCTCATCTGCTCGTCGAGCCTGGGGTTTGGGGTTTATATGGGTACAGGACAGGGAGGTGTCATGGGCCAAGAAGGCAACATTTGGGTGAAAAAACAGGCATGCCTGTTTCCACTTAGTGCCGTGGGTTTCCAGGCCTGGGGATGGGGCTTATGCCAGGGAACTACCCTCTTCTGCCCACTATTTCCCTGCCTCCTGTCCATATCAAAAAGAATTTTACTCTCTAAGGCCCACTTCTGCCTTCAGGAGAGCTGCGTAAGGAAAAGCAGAAAATGGGACTGCCTCTCAAGGGACAAGGCCCAACTCAATTCTTCTCTCCTCACTCACTCAAGGCCAAGGGCACCTGCCACCACGACCCCCAGGCCCCACTTCTTTCTACCCTGTTGGTAGTTTTATTTCAGAGCCCTTCTCACTCTGACCCTGCTCAGCATCCTCCTGAACCTTCCTGAAGACTGTTCTGAGCTTCAACTCTTAGGGACAAGAGCTTAGTCCCTTCTTTCTTAGAAGGTTTAGAACTCCTCATACAAACTGTTGATGGTTCATTCCAGTACTTTGCTTTCCAAAGCGTATGGGGTGGGAGGCCAGTGAAGCAATTCCCCTCCCCAACTTAACCCCAGTAGTAACTTAAATCCACCAAAGTGACATTTGTGATCTCTACCAAAAGTGGCTGGCCAAGATTTTAGGACCCAATGCACCATGCACTGCTGAGTGCACGTACCTGGTTTACTCACCTCTAGCATTCCCAGCTGTAAAGTCAGGACTCAGAGAAGTTAAGTCACTTGACCAAGATCACCCAGCTAGATTTTGAAACTAAGTTGATTGAATTTCACAGCCCAAGCTTGATCCAGGTGGGGGCTCCATTCTCTAAGCATCCTTCCTTTGTTTCTTTTAATGAGGTCAGAACAATGAAATAACCATGATGATGGAGCTTTGGAGGCCGCAGCTTGGGGTAGCCCTGGCCCTACACCCTGAAAACAGTTCATCTGCACCTTCTTTTTGTAGGGTGAAAAGACGCAAACAATGATTCCTATTTCTAATTCCTGATATGAAAAGAAATCTCTGGAATAGATCCTGCTGCTCTAGTTTTAAAGTAATCTTGTGTTGTCAGGAGAGCGTGAGTCTAAAATTGAGCACTTGGGGAGCCAGGGGTAATTTTTAGAATCGCGGTGAATGACGGAGCAAACAGAGCTCAAAGTCAGAGTCAGGCACATGTCTCTGATGAATGAGCTAGCAGAAAATGTTGTTCTACTACAGTTCAAACCCCCAAAGTCAGACGAGGCTGTTTTTAGAATATATAAAGGTTCTGCTAAGTTCATCTCAAGTTCAGCAATGTAGAAGAAGTGCTCCGTTGGGAATACAACACAGAAGGAGGAGGAGGAGCTCTGACGTTGGAGGCAGGAAAGTGGGCTCCAATCCCAGCCTGGCCTTGGGCACGATATCTAACTTCTCTGAGGCTCAGAAGCCTCATCTGTAAGATGGAGACGATGGTGCATACCTTGTTGTAAAGAGTCAAAATGATAACACATCCCCAGCCCCAGAACGGTCCTGATGCGTGGAAGACACTAAGTATTCAACACTGAAATGCATGATGGGAGAAAGCCCCTGATATCAGTCATAGACGCACTCGGCAAGGGTTAGTTTCCGCCTCTAAGTTAAAGCCATGGATGTGGTCAAGATCATCTGGGGGAGAATAAGGAATGAAAGATGAAGGGGCCAAAAGTTACAAGTTGAGGCAGATCAGGACACGTCGGGAAGACCCAGGAGGAACTGGAAGGAGGTAGGTGGCAAGCCGGGGAGAGGGAGATGGGGGAACCCAGAGAGAAGGGACTTACAGACAGGAAGGTGTCCACAGTCAGGTGCTGAAGTGCTGACATGTATGCAGGTAAGTCACGGATTACGCAGCATTGGGGACCCTGGAGGGTTCCAGCAGGAAACAGATGGCAGCTCCAAAGAGGGTTGAATGAGGAAAAGTTAACGATGCTGTGGGCAGACTCAGGGGAGAGTGGCTGGGATGAAGTGCCCTGGGGTGGAAACAACAGGAATCCACCACCACCCCTAGGCCTGAAGGAGTGAGCTGGGCAGGTTCTCCAAGCCCCAGTGAGAACTGCATCCAGAGGTGGCCATCAACGGAGCTGGGGGCTTCAGAAGAGGAGGCAGCCACTGCCAACCCTGCCCTCCAAGGAGGGGCAAGAAAGCAATACTGACGACTCTCTGTTCCCTGTCTCCCATCACCTCCCCCAACCCTGCCATCTTCCACTAGAAGCGAGAAATCAAGGTAGCTGCTATCTACAGAGGTTGGCCTCCTGGGGAACAGAGCATGGGTGAGCACAGGCAGTTTGAGTACCAGGTGAGCAGCCCCCTGGGTGAGCACAGGCAATCTGAGTAGCAGGGTGGCAGGGATGGGTGGGGAGAAGGGGCAGCAGGCCATCTACTCATAGCGACTCCATAAACAGCTTGAATCCCTATATACACATCTGAAAGATAAAATATAATGCAATGCCACTTCTTTTAAAATAGTCTACTATTCAGAATTCCCACAAAGTCTAACTGGCCTTCCCCCAACTGGTCCAAATTGAATTGTACTGCCTGCTGTCACGTGGGGAGCTGCAAAGCCACACATTTCAAGACTGCATAAAAACACCTCCATGCCTCTATCAGATGGCAGCTAGCCATGGCACTACTTCTGTTATAAACCGCAATTCCCAAATCTGAAAACGATTTGAGAAAGTACTATGAAAATGGCTATGTCTGCTCTGCTTCTCTCTCTGCGTCATCCTTATGCAGAGAAAAGAACAATTTCAGCTCCTTTTGGGGATACAGATGTGCCCTGACCTACCTTCCCTCCCTGACTGGCCTGAACTATCTTTGAAATTGGGTCGGCAGTGGGGCCGGCGTGTCCTCAAAAGTCTGAGCAAACCAACCAGCCATTAAGGACTGAGGTTTTTGGCTTTTGCTTTTCTAGCCCCTCCCATCAGGACTGCCCACCGCCTCTATCCATGCCCCTTCCACCCACACACACCTGCACACATACCTGTGTGCACACACACACACACACACACACACACAGAGACACTGATGCATTTCACGGCACAGTCTGCAGCGCTCTTCAATGTGAAAGCATGAGTGCATCATTCCACCTGGGGCAGGAGTCAAACTTCCAGGTAAAACTGGAGCTGCAACTTCTTTCCCTCCTGGATGCCACAGAGCAGATAGCAGACTCTCGGAATCACGGATGCCAGTGCGGGAAGAGGTCTTACAGTACACGGGCACCCTGTTCAGTGCATAAACCCTCCATAGCCACTGCCCGGCTCATGGCAGCAATTCTGACAACCTCTTGCTTGGTCCATTTGCCTCCAGGATTTGTGCTTTCTGAGACCTTCAGAATGTGAAGTGCAGTGGGGAGAGAAGAGGGAAGCAGGTTAAGACTCATGTTCCCTCTCTTTAGGAATTCTACCAGTTAACATATGGATCGAGCCATATGGGAATGCCGTTATGCTTCAGTCAAAATGATGTCAGGATCCTCCTGCAGTTCTTAAGTGTGATGATTGTGTTTTCAGGCTCATATGTGAGATGTGCCTCCCTCAGATCCTGTTACGACGTTGGCACATTACCCATCTGATGTGAAAAAGAAATGATATTGAATGTTGGCATTCATATAATTCAACCTAAACCATAGTGTACCAATAGTCAAAGTGCCACATTTATGAATGGGTTGGAAAATGCCCAATAATGTCACCAAAACAAGGCCATTTGGGGAAAACTAGACTAAAAAAGGAGTATAATTGAGGCCTAAGTGGCGTTTCCAGTTGCCTTTGCCTAGAATGGATGGTGACCATGGCCGCAATGCACCTTTCTCTGAGCCAGCGGGGAATGGCAGTCCTCCCCCAACCAGGGGAGGGCTCATCTAGGTGTGCCAGTTGGGGACACCAACAGAGACGCTGTGAGGCAGGGAGGAAGAAGGTTTGCCCCTTTTCCTCATTGTGAATCCTAAAAACCGGCCCCTACACGTTGTCCTGCATTTGCTTATGGTGCAGACACATTGTCTTAGTCCATTTGTGCTGCTGTAACAAAATATCTGAGACTGGGTAATTTATAGAGAACAAAAAATGTATTTCTTACAGTCCTAGAGGCTAAGAAGTCCAAGATCAAGGCACCAGCATTCAGTGTCTGGTGAGGGTCTTCTTACACGTCGGAAAGTGGAAGAGCAAAAGGGATGATCTCTCTCTCTCTCTGGAGGCTCATTTATAAGGGCATTAATCCACCCCAAAAGAGCCCACCTCTTTGCACCACTACAGTGTAGATTATGTTTCAACATGAATTTTGCAGGGGATGTCAACATTTAAACCATAGCACACATCAAAGTAAATCTGGAAGCACGACATGGTTGTGATGTTGAATTTCATGTGTCAACATGACTGGGCCACAGGGTGCCCAGGTGAAATATGATTTTTGGCTGTGTCTGGGAGGGTGTTTCTGGATAAGATTAGCATTTGAACTGGTGGACTCAGTAAAGTATGTGGCCCTCCTTAATGTGAGTGAGCCTCATCCAATTATTTGAAGACCTGAATAGAACAAACAGCAGAGAAAGGAAAAAAAAATATTGCCATCACCCCCTTTTCTTTAGCTAGGACATCTCATGTCATCTTCTCCTGCCCTCAGATTTATACCATCAGCTTCCCTAGTTGTCAGTCCTTTGGACTTCAGACTGAATTATACCATTGGCTTTCCCAGGCATCCAACTTGCAGATGGCAAATAATGGGACTCCTCAGCCTCCATAATCATGTGAGTCAATTTCTCATAACAAATCTTTTTTTAGATAGGTAAATAGATGATGGATGGAGAGATGGATGAAGGAATGGATGGATGGTTAGATAATAGATAGATAGATATGGGGAAGAGGTATTGGTTCTGTTTCTTTGAGGAACCATAATTAAGACAGTAGTTTGTCTGATGAGCACCCTAATATTTTGCTTGCTCAGGCTATTTGTGGCTCCCAATAACATAAGCAGAACCGAAACATTCCCATAGTCCCCAAGGGAGACTCAGGAGGCAGTAAATTGAAATACTCATAGGGCCTTCCACATCGAAGGGAGAAATAATGAACAGCAGAGGCTTCAGGTGGCCTCCTTCCCCAGGGGCCAGGTGGACACCAATGCAGAAACCCAGAACTCGCAGAGTACCAGCAAGAACCAAGGGAAGGACAGGTCATCCAGGGAGGGCTAGCAGTTCTGCCTAGCCAAGAGGGAAGATAACACATTTTTACCCACCAGGATTATAGAACAGGCCTTGGCCAACTTGCGGGAACCAGGAGAGGAAGAGAGCTGTGTGGAGCAGGGCCACCACAGTCAACCCTCAAAATGAGACAAAGCTGTCTCAGCTGACTTGTAAACTCCAGAGTGAGAAATACACGTTTACCTGGGGTATGCCATTGAGATCCTGAGGTTGTTCTGCAGCTACAGCCAACCGATACAGAGACAGAGTTTAATATGACTTGATCATACCTTGTGACATTGTCTGTCAACATGAGTCACAAACACAATATTAGAAATTAGAGGCCGGGCGTGGTGGCTCACACCTGTAATCCCAGTACTTTGGAGGCCAAGGTGGGCAGATCACCTGAGGTCAAGAGTTCAAGACCAGCCTGGCCAACATAGTGAAACCCTGTCTCTACTAAAAATACAAAAATTAGCCAGGCATGGTGGCACTTACTTGTAGTCCCAGCTACTCGGGAGGCTGAGGCAGGAGAATCACTTGTACCCCAGAGGCAGAGGTTGCAGAGAGCCGGGACCATGCAGCTGCGCTCCAGCCTGGGTGACAGAGCAAGACTCCATTACAGTGCCCTCTGGTAACCACCGCTCCCTGTTGAAATCAGGAACTAACTCTCTGAAAAAAGAAAAGCATGAATGAAAGAACAAAAGAACAAACGAAAGAAAAAAGAGAGAGAAAGGAAGGAAGGAAGGAAAGGAAAGGAAAGAAAGAAAGAAAGAAAATAGTGTATATTTCATGATACCTCTAACCAGCCCAGTTGGCACTGTTGCTACAGGGGAAATGATACATCTGAATAATCAAAACAGACTGTCAATCAAGAAAAACGATGAGACAAGTCTCAATCATTTTAGGAGGTTTATTTGCCAAAGTTAAGGATGTGCACCCAGAAGACAGGTCTATGCCTTTCTCCAAAAAATGATTTTGAAGGCTCCAGATTTAAAGGGGAAATGGCAGGATATTGAGAAGCACACCATTTTTATGTAAGAGGCGGGTATAGGGAAAAATAGTCATTCATGCCTTTGTCTGGCTCAATTAATCACATTTTTTTGCATAAATTGACATAGACAAATGGGGCAGAGGAAACATGCAGGAAATCTGCATTTGACATAAGATAACATGGACAAACTGGGGCAGGGGAACAATTAGATAACGCATTTGTGTCTGGTGGGCCGGGGTGATTGCACCTGTAAGGGTAAGCTGTCAGTTTCCATTGCCATGGTGAAATCTTAACAGTAACACCTTAAAAGATCTTGCAGCTCACTAGGAATTTTCTAGTGGGCAAAATATGGGGGAGGCATGTAGCTCTTTTATCTTGTAGCCATCTTATTTAGGAACTAAAGGGGGAGGCAGGCTTGTGTAACCCAGCTCCCAACTTAACTTTTCCCTTTGGCTTAATGAGTTTGGGGTTCCAAGATTTCATTTCCTTCCACAAGACTACAGATAACATTTCTTTGCTCCCCCACAATTTTCACAATAAAAATAAATCTGTGACAGGAACTTTCACTTCACTGGAAAACGAATTAACAAAAGAAGAACGGCTACCTGAACTTCAGGCTCTTCCAAATGAAGGATGCTATTTTGGAGAAGCAGTTAGCTCAATGAAACCTCATGATAAAAACTCACTTTGCAAACTATTCCTGACTGGGCAATCTTGGTGATGATATGTGGTTTGGTCCAGAAATGAAGGCAAAAAAGTATTAATTTTTAACATGTAAGACCATTTTTTAAAGTCTTGGGGACTAAAAGGCCCTACAGTTTTAATGTCTTTCTCTGTTTAATGAAACTTGATATGGGAACATTTCTAAGTGAGAAGAAAGAGCAAATATCTATTAAATTTACTCTTTTTTAATAAGAATGATGGCAACTGTATTTCATCAGGTTCTGGAATGTTTTTTCCAAATGTTAATAAAATGCTTCATTGTCGTAAGTTCAAATACAAGCAAGAAAATGGTAGGTTTATTAATAGTAAGTTAATTAATCAGGTTGAATTTGAGATTGCTTTTGGTTCAAAACTGTTTCAGAAAGAAAAGGAGACAGGGAGATTGTAAATTCCAAAAGAACTGGAAACTCACAGTCAAAGGCACCTTACTAAAATCCACTTTAAAACTGAATCTCAGCAAGTCACTTATTAAAGGCCACAATTTCACTTCTAATTAATATAGGTTAAATCAGTATTGACTAAATAGTTGGTTTTTTGTTTTTGTTTTTGTTTTTGTTTTTGTTTTTGTTTTGAGATGGAGTTTTGCTCTTGTTATCCAGCTGGAGTGCAGTGGCACGATCTCAGCTCACCAAAACCTCTGCCTCCCTAGTTCAAGTGATTCTCTTCCTGAGTAGCTGGAATTACAGGCACGCACCACCACGCCCAGCTAACTTACGTATTTTTAGTAGAGACGAGGTTTCTCCACATTGGTCAAACTGGTCTTGAACTCCTGATCTCAGGTGATCCACCCGCCTTGACCTCACAAAGTGCTGGGATTACAGGCATGAGTCACTACACCCAGTCCTAATAATGTCTTTATAATATTTTTCCTCCCTTGTCAGAAATAATTAATTTATTCTTTATGCATTCAGCAATATTTATGGATTGTTCATGTTACCCCATGAGTTCTTGTAAGTACTAGAGGAAGTATTGACATGAATAGTGCACATTTCTGTCCTCAAAGAGCTCATAGTGGAGGAACCAGATCAGACAACTGACAACCCCAAGAGAATCCCAGCACATTGTAATCCATGAGCACACAGACAAGAAGAGCAGACACAGCCAGCAGGGCCGGGAGGGACTGAGACAGTGGAACTCAGGCCTGAAGGACGATGGCAGAAAGCCCAGCGGGAGGGGGTATTCCAGGGAAAGGGAACAATTATGTTTGAAGGCAAGGCAGGGAGAGCTTGGAGTTTCTGGGGAATGACAAGTGTTTCAATAAGTACGTATTTGGCAATGGGGAAGGTGGGGCTGGAAAATTATTTGGGGCTAAATCAGAAAAGAATTCCCATGCATGAGAAGGACATCTCAGAATGAGTTCTTTTTTTTTTTTGTTTTAGACAGAGTCTCACTCTGTCACCCCCAGGCTGGAGTGCAGTGATACAATTTCAGATCACTGCAACCTCTGCCTCCCAGGTTCAAGCAATTCTGTCCATCTCCCGAGTAGCTGGGACTACAGACGTGCACCACCACATCTGGCTAATTGTTTTTTTGTTGTTGTTGTTTTGGTATTTTTAGTAGAGATGAGGTTTCGAATGTTAGCCAGCTGGTCTCGTACTCCTGGCCTCATGTGATCCACCTGCCTCAGCCTCCCAAAGTGCTGGGATTACAAGCATAAGCCACCACCCCCAGCCTCAAAGAATGACTTTTGAAGGAGATAAAGGACAGCACTGAGCCAATAGAGAGCAGAATTTAATTATAATTCTGCAAATCCACATTTAAGGCCATGGCGTCCATAGTACTGTTACTCCAAAATAAATAAATAAATTTAAATCAAGATTCAGAAGGAAGTGCATCAGATGTTACTTGGGCAACATGATTCCCTCAACTGGTTCTAATTAAAGCAACACCTGCATTTTACACAGCATTGCACTTTTCAGGAATAAGGATCCAGCTTTTTCCGAAGAATAAAATAATAGCACTCATTTGCTGTGGACAAAGGGCGCAGTAATGTGGAACCAACCTGCAGAGGAAGTCTGTAGAGAAAAGGGAGGTCGTGGTTTTCAGGCTGGGCAGATAGGGTAAAAATTGTCTTCAAGGTTATGAAACTAGCAAGTTGCAAAACTAGATCCAAAGCCAGTTCTCCTCGTTCTAAATCCAATGTTCTTCTTGTTGACTTCTTGCTAAAGAAACAGTAAAATGTAATCAGCTTAGCTGAGCGTTTACTGGCCTTAAGTCAGACAACCTAAGTTCTCATTCTGCCACTTTTAAATTTCCTTGTTAGCATCTTCATGAAACTCAGCCTCCCTGTGAATAAAATGAAGGGGTTTGGGCCCAGATCTGCGTTTACACCACTTGCTGGGAGTCCACACACGTCTGGGTTAGCAGTTAGGTAGCATCACCTCTGAGTATGGACTCATTTGCCTCCCACCTCTATTCCTTGAGAGACATAAAAGAGAAGCCTCCAAATGGCCCAGAAATACTGCGTGTTCATGACACTTGGTGCCCCCAACCTCACTGCTAGAGTTCCACATTGGTTTCACTAGGAAAAAAAGAGCCCATTGCTTAAAAAGGAAGAAGAAATAAACAAGTTTGTCAAACACTGGCATGTATGAGCACTAAGGTCATTTCCAGCTAAAGGAAATTGACATTCTAATGTTGAGATGATAAAGGAAACTTAGATGATTAAATATGAGATGACTCTTACTGAGTGCTACATACCTGGCACTATGCGTCATATGTATTAATTCATTTTCTTTTTCTTTTTTTTTTTTTTGAGACAGAGTCTCTCTCTTGTCACCCAGGCTGGAGTGTAGTGGTACAATCTCAGCTCACCGCAACTTCTGCCTCCCAGGTTCAAGCAATTCTTCTGCCTCGGCCTCCCAAGTAGCTGGGATTACAGGCCTGTGCCATCATGCTCAACTAATTTTTTGTATTTTTAGTAGAAACGGGGTTCTTCCATGTTGGCCAGGCTGGTCTCGAACTCCTGACCTCAAGGTCCACCTGCCTCAGCCTCCCAAAGTGCTGGGATTACAAGCGTAAGCAACTGCGTCCGGTCAATTCATTTTATCTTTACAGCAGTCTTGAAGGTAGCTACCATATCCATTTTACAGATGAGAAAGCAGAGGCGCAGAGAAATTTAACCACTTGCCTGAGATAACCCAGTTAATCAGGGTGAGAGCTGGCGTTGGAACCAAAGGAAGTATTGTCACTTCCATCAGACTACACTAAACGTGGCCCTCACAGTTTACTCAGGTGACCATCACATCCTACAGAAACTGTGCTAAGTTTTATTCACCATGCACACTCTCAAGTAAATGTGACTCTGTAGAACCTCAGAGTCAAATCACCTTAAGTCCATTCTGTTTTCTTAACAGAATCCTTTTCCAATACACAACTTGAAATTCCCTTCCAGGGGGGAGCAAGCTAAGTGTTTTGTGTATTCACGTGCATAGATCCACCTCTGATCAACAACTTGGAGCACACAATGATAAGGATGTTTAAACACTCAGGATATGTGAAGCATCATGATCGATACAGGTCACGAGTCATCTCATTAAACCTCACGGGACTCACATGAGGCAGGTCCTAGTAACAGAACTCTTTGGTTGCGAGAAAGAAACACCAACCAGTATAAGAAGGAATGAGGCTGCAAGGGTGCTTCCCAGAACCCGGGAGAAGGAAACCAGTAGAGTCTCTGGAAATGATGACAATCAGAAACTAGGAGAAACTCCTCAGCTGTAGTCCGTGCTACTCCAGAGAAGATAGGGGAGATGAAGAGGAAGTAAAGGCACAACACCATGTGAGAATTCAGGAGTTCAGCTATGGCTGAAGTGTGTGCCATGTGTGTGCACGTGCATGTGTGTGTGTGTGTGTTTGTGTGTGTGTGTGTGCAGGATGGGTGGAACAGCAAGCTGGTGAGATCAGTAGGACAAATTATAAAGAACTATGTCATTTATAATTAATAAATTATAATTTAAGTTAATAATTTATAAATTATAATTAATAACTGTGGATTATTTTTTAAAGTATGATCGTGATGTAATGAAATATTTTTGGAAGGTTTCCACCTGTGCATGTACACATGCACACAAGTAAATAATGAATAACTTTTTTATAAAACTACCACTATGCCAAGAACTGTTCTAAGTGCTATTCATGATTACTTATTTAATCTTCATAATCACCCTATGAGATTATAATATTACTCTTTTTAATCCATATGCCTTAGTTCAGGTTGCTGTAACAAAATAACAGGCTGACTAATTTATAAACAATAGAAAAATATTGCTCATCGTTCTGGAGGCTGGGAAGTCCAAGATCAAATCACCAGCAGATTCAGTGTCTAATGAGGGCTCACTCTCTGCCTCACCATTGGCACCTTCTTTCTGTGTCCTCACATGGTGGAAAAGAGACACAAGCTCCTTCAGGCCTATTTCATATGGTCACTAATCCCATTTAGGAGGACAGAACCCTCGTGACCTCCTCAATTCCTGCAGTGCCCACCTTTTAATACCACCACATTGGGGATTAGGTTCAGCATATGAATTTTGTGCAGCCACACATACTCAGATCGTAGCACCCATTTTACAGGTGAAAAAATCAAAAGTTCAGAGATGATGCTTTCCAGGGGTTATACTGGGAAAGAAATGAAAACCATATTTAAAAGACCTAATGTACTTAACTGGCTCATCTCACTTCATTATTGATAGTTTCCATGATAGTAAAACATTCCCTTGGGCTGCGCACCTGCATTTCTCCTCTTTGCCGACAATAATAGGGAGAACAGTAGGTAATCGTCATGATCAACAAGAAGAAAATCGTCGAGTAAACTTGTCTTAGCAACACCAAACTCAAGAGAATATTAAGAAACCATTTTTAAAGGATAAACATGAAGGACATAACCTTTTAAATGATTAGTTTAAAAAGACACAAAATTCTAAATGTACTCTCATTATAATTATGTAAACATATGGGCCTTACTGAAAAGACACATGGAAAACTAAAAATAGAGTAATACATTTATGTATTTTTTAAAAATATTCATATAATTGGGTGTGGTGACACATGCTTGTAGTCCCAGGTATGCCAGAGATGGAGGTTGGGGGAATCACTTGAGCCCAGGAGTTTAAGACCAGTCTGGGCAACATAGCAAAACCTAGTTTCAATATATATGCATGTATATCTCTGTGTAGTTATTTAATATATTTGTCTTAATAAATGTATAATATTTATGCAAATATATTATGTATTTATTATTGGAATAATTTTATATATTTTTTATAAATATAAGATCTATATTTTTAAATTATATATATATATATATATAAAAATTTATGTGGTGCTCAACATCATTAGTTATTGGGGAAATACAAAGTAAAACCACCATAAGATATCACTACACATCTACCAGGACACCTAAAATTGAAGAACAGATAAAAACAAGTGTTGGCAAAGATAAGGAGCCATTGGAACTCTCATACATGTTGTGGAAGGTTCAGCCTTTCCACTAGTTTGAAAACAATTTGGCAGTAGCTGCCAAGCCAAATAGAGTTAGCCCTATGACCTGGCATTTTCATTCTGTGGTGTAATCCCAACAGAAATGAGTAGCTGTCTTTACAAAAAGGTAAGTTTAAGAACATTCACAGAAGCATTACTCAAAATTGTTCCCAAACCAGAAACAATCTTTGTCCATCTGAAGGAGAATGGATAAATAAATGTAGTATATTCGTACAGTGGAACACTACACAGCAATGGAAAAGTACACATTACTGCTATAGACAGGAAAGAATCTCACAGATAGAATGTTGAGCAAAAGAAGCCAGCACAAAAAAAGCTCAAAACAGGCAAAAGTAACCTGCGGGGCTAAAGAGAAGCCAGAGAAGTGGGTGTTTTGTGAGGGAGCATTGACTGAGAGGGAGTATGAGCCTTCTGGGGTACTGGAAGTATTCCAAATGTAATTTGAGTGGTGGTTATACAAGTGTATATAATTCATTGAGCTAATGCCTTAAGTAAGATTTATGTACTTTGCGATACATGAGTTATACTTCAACTCAAACGGCAGAAAATTTTTAATATTAGTATTAAGATTTTTAAAAATTCAAATCAGGCAAAAATTTTCTGATAAAATCTGATCAACTTTCTTTCCTATCTCTATTCCCTTGAAGTTTTTATTTTGGAGTATTACCTGATGTACTCAGTGAGAATACATTTCTAAGACAAAAACAGTTAAGACATTTTTAAAATATCATGCAAAGCATAATGCAGTTAAATCTATTTTTGGTGTCTGTTTTTCATTTTTGTTGTGTAACATTGGACAGTCTTTTCCTTTCCAGATCCCTGTGAGCTATAGTTTGGCCACATAAAAAGGTTGAGAATTTTCCCTGCCTCATTTGGGCCATAAGAATTTATGAATGAAACCCTGCTGGCACTTTAAAATATTGGATACTTGGGAATATTTTAAATGCTTGATATGATATTCCACCCTAGATGAGCCCATGCACTAGATGTATCTGTGGAATCCTTTATATTTAACCAGATCCCTTTTCTTGCAAACATTTCTCCTTATTTGACATCTGTCTTTTGAATATATTCTGTATTCTGAAACATAAGTGTTTGAATAGAAGTTTCTAACAATTTATTCAAGTCACTGATAGACCTTTAGAGGTTTCTCGAGCTTGAGCTTCACTCCTGGAATGAAATTTATGTTGAATGGTGTTTTCATCTGTTTGGGACACTTTAACAAAATGCCATAAACTGAATCGCTTATAAACAACAGAAATTTATTTCTCACAGTTATGGAGGTTGTGAAGTCCAAGATCAAGGAACCAGCAGATGTGAAGCTTGGTGAACGCCTGTTTTCGGGTTCATAGATGGTGTCTCCTCTCTGCACCTTCACATGGTGGAAGGGGGCCAGCTCTCTGTGGCCTCTTTTATAAAGGCTCCACCTTCATGACATAATCACATCCTAAAAGTCCCACCTCCTAATACCATTATCTTGGGGGTTGGAACTTCAACATATGAATTTGTGGGGGACTCAAACATTCAGACTATAACAAATGGAGTCCCAAAGAGATAACCCAAACTCCAAACTGTAGATTATGATTATCTGTGCAGTTTATTTTTATTATATTATATTTTCTGCCTTTTTAATGAAAGCCATTTAAGTGGGGTGAGATGATATCTCACTGTAGTTTGATTTGCATTTCCCTGATGATGAGTGATATTGAACATTTCTTCATATGCCTGTTGGCCATTTGTATGTCTTCTTTTGAGAAATATCTGTTCAGATATTTTACCCATTTTTACATTAGATTATTTGGCATTTTTGCTATTAAGTTGTTTGAGTTCCTTCTATATTCTGGTTATTAATCCCTTGTCAGATGGGTAGTTTGCAAATATTTTCTCCTATTCTGTGCGATATTAGTCTGTGTTCACACTGCTATAAAGATGCTACCCAAGACTGGGTAATTTATAAATGAAAGAGGTTTAATTAACTCACAGTTCCACATAGTTAGGGGGGGGCCTCAGGAAACTTACAGTTATGGAGGAAGTGGAAGCAGGCACATCTTACATGGCAGCAGGCAAGAGAGACAGTGTGAGAGAGGAACTGTCAAACACTTATAAAACCATCAGATCATGTGAGAACTATCAAACGCTTAGAAAACCATCAGAACTCATGAGAACTCACTCACTAACACCATGGGGGAAATAGCCCCCATGATCCAATCACCTCCCACCAGGTTCCTCCCTCAACACCTGCAGATTACAATTCAAAATCAGATTTGGGCAGTGACACAAAGTCAAATTATATTACATGGGTTGTCTTTTCACTTTGTTGTTTTCTTTGCCACACAGAAGTTTTTAGTTTGATGTAATCCCATTTGCCAATTTTTGTTTGGTTGCCTCTGCTTTTGAGGTTTTGCACACAGAATCTTTTCCCAGACTAGTGCCTAAGAGTATTTCCTCAATGTTTTCTTCTAGTAGTTTCACAGTTTCAGGTCTTAGATTTAAATATTTGACCAATTACAGTAGTTCACACCTGTAATCCCAGCACTTTGGGAGGTCGAGGTGGTAGGATCACTTGAGCCCAGGAGTTCAAGGCCAGCCTGGGCAACATAGTGAGATGCCATTTCGAAAAAGAAAAATTAATAAATATTTAACCCATTTTTTAATTGATTTTTGTATAAAGTGAGATGAGGTCTAGTTTCATTCTTCTGCATATGGAAATCCAGTTTTCCCAGCACCTCTCTTTAAAGAGACTGTCCTTTCCACCATTGTATGTTCTTGGCACCTCTGTGAAAAATGAGTTGGCTATAAGTGTGTGGATTTATATCTGAGTACTCTATTCTGTTACTTTTGTCTATGAGTAAGAGTTTATGCCAGTACTATGCTGATTTGTTTACTGTAACTTTGCAGTATATTTTGAAGTCAGATAGTGTGATGCCTCTCGCATGGCTCTTTTTGCTCAGGATTGCTTTGGCTATTCAGGGTCTTTTGTGGTTCCATATAAATTTTAGGATTGTTTTTCCTATTTCTGTGAAGAAGATTTCTGGTATTTTGATAAAGGTTGCATTGAATCTATAAATCTTATTGAGTAGAATTGTCATTTTAATAATATTAATTCTTCCAATCCATGAACATGGAATATATTCCCAGTTTTCATGTGTCCTCTTTGCTTTCTTTCATCAATGCTTTAACATTTTCCTTGTATAGATTTTTCATTTCTTTGGTTAAGTTCATTGATAGATATTGTGCAGTTCAGATAGCTTTATGGATTTGATGAGAAGCTTGTCTTGTTACCACATTATTGTATACTATGGACTTGCCCCTTCAGGGTCTGCCCAGAATGTTCTCAAGTCCAGGAATCCCTTTCAGAATCCAGCTCTACTATTCCAGGAAGGGGTAAGAGTAAGGCATACTGACTTCTGCAGATGTTCTGTGCTGATTTGGGGGTTGGTATGCACATACTGACTGCAGCGACCTCACCCACAGACAGGCTAACCAAGCTATAACTGTTTATTAGAAACTAAAATGGTTCCATGACAATGTCATTCACCATTTCTTTAGTAAAGTCAATTTATATCATCATCTGTCTACAAGTATTGGCTCACTACAACCTCTACCTCCTGGGTTCAAGCGATTGTCATGCTTTATCCTCCTGAGTAACTGGGAATACAGTGACCAGTTCTCTTAATACAGTCTTTTTCCCATGGGGAAAAGAAAACCAAGAAAGCTTTTCCTCCACAATGGGTGGGGAGGGTGCTCATGTTCTGGCCTTTCCCCACTTTCCTACCTGGAATTCGTCATTCCCAGAACCTCCCACCCCTTCTTCTGCATCACTGCTGTTTCTGTGCACATTAATGAGCATGCAGTTAATTCACCATATGAACTAAAGTCAGAATAATGACATTTGGAATTTCAGGCTGATTTGCTTTAAAAATAGATCTAAGCATATGCCTCTTGAGAACAGGCATTGCTGTTACACGGTACCATGAACACATCCATACTGGATTAATTTGGAATTTGCAAAGTTTCCAAGAAAATCAGGCCTCCCAATAACTATGACCATGATTATAAAAGTCAGACTATGAGTCTGTATTCAAGGAAGGGTACTGAAGATTTTCAACCCCACTGAGCCTCTTATATGGATGGCTAACACAGTCTGGGCTAAATAAGAGATGCATACATTACCTTTATGCTGTGGGCTTCTCCTTAGACACCACCTGGGCACCTGACCTATTTCACTGTCAAGAGCAATGACATGAGTCTCATATGTGATATGTTTCCAACAATTGTGAGCTTCAAAATAAACAATTTTGAAAACCCACAGCTCAGTACTTGGCATTTCCCCAGAACTTTCCCAACTCCCAAAAGTCAAATCTGTTTTTTATTCTACTATGGAATGCCTCATTTATCTTTCCCAGAAGAAAATGTAAGAAAAACCTAGAGACTTTGGTTTGGAGGATATATAATGAACAGGTAAAATGATCCCTGAAAAAATCATTCCTTATGAAAGTTATATTAGGCCTAGATTCTTCTAGGAATATGTATATATACATAATAATAATCTAGCACCCCAATTTTTATTCTGTTTGATCTCATTAGATTTCTCAAATATGAGATAAGAGAGAGAAACCCTGATAAAACAGATGAACAAAAGACAGCTTGTATTTTAGTATAATTACAAAATCCTGAGGATACATGTCATAGTGTCACTATTATCATACTTTCTGATCAACAGAGGACATAAAGATTTAATGCTGTCTTTATAGCACATGAAAAACTTATTTTTGCTTACTGAGAAAAAAAGTATAGAAATCAATTTGATACAGTCCTTTTTAATTTAAGGAAAAAAAAAGATAAGTCTTTACTATGGAGGAAAAAAAAAGTCAATGTTGTGGTCATATTTACATATGTTGAGTTCTAGAAGTACAGCTTTAGACTGACCTTGAATAGCCAGATTTATTTCTGTGAGACGAATGTGGAAAACCTCTATACAAATGTAAACCAGCAGAGAAATGAGGTGGCATCAGGCCTGACAGGGGCTTGTTGATTTTAAATATGGCACATGTATTATTTTAACCAAAATTTAAAATGCTATCAAAATGTTTTTAAATGTTCAAATCAAAAGTGAATTATTATCATTCCCAGGCTGGGCATGGTGGCTCACGCCTGTAATCCCAGCATTTTGGGAGGCTGAAGCAGACGGATCACCTGAGGTCAGTAGTTAGAGACCAGCCTGGCCAACATGGTGAAACCTCATCTCTACTAAAAATACAAAAATTATCCAGGCATGGTGGCACATGTCTGTAATCTTGGCTACTCAGGAGGCTGAGGCAGGAGAATTGCTTGAACTCGGGAGGCAGAGGTTGCAGTGAGCCAAGATTGTCCCTCTGTACTCCAGCCTGGGCAACAGAGCTAGACTCTGTCTTTTAAAAAAAGAAAAGAAAAGAAATTATTATCATTCCTAGTTAGGCCTACAAAATGGGATGTAGTAACAACCTCGTCAGCTTGTCAAATGCAACTGTTATATCCAGCTGTTATATCCAGCTGTAGTGACAGTCTTCCTTTGTAAGTGTTCCTTATCAAAGAAGCTTCACCAGAGTTTATTGCCCCTGCACCTTCTGCCATATGAGGATACAGTCACAGAGTGCCATCATGGAAGCAGAGAGAGCAGCCCCCACTAGACACAGACACCAAGTGTGCTGGCACCTTGATCTTGGACTTCCCAGCCTCCAGGACTGTAAGAAATACATTTCTGTTCTTTATGAATCACCCAGACTCTGGTATTTTCTTATAGCAGTGCAAATGGACAAAGACATACAAAATATCAAAGCCTGTGTAATTTATAAAGAACTGAAATTTATAACTATGGTTAAAAGTCAGCATAACATTAGCCTGTGCTGGAGTAACAAATAGATACCCAAATCTCACTGGAATAAAATAGACACCCAGGTCTCCCTGGGTGAGACAGCAAAAGTTTCCTTCCTATTTTCAAAATGTCTAATGCAGGTAAAGAGCTCTCCAGGGATGTTTTCCTTGGTGACTCAAAGATAGAGGCTGCTTCTGTTGTGTGGCTTCTCCATGTCAAAATGGTCACACCAAAGAAGAAGATGATGGAAAGCCTATGCTTGTTTTTAAACTGTTTCAGTCCAAAAGTGACAAAAGTTCCTTTTTCTCATGGCCCATCAGCCTGATCTAGACCCATGGCCTCAGTTCAACTATAAGTGAGATGGAGAACTAGGGGAGCTCATGGAATATTTAGTGAACACTATTGTCTCAAGCATACAATGAAAAACAATTTTTTTGAGACAGAATTTCACTGTGTCACCCAGACTGGAGTGCAGTGGCTTGATCTCAGCTCACTACAACCTCTGCCTCCTGAGTTCAAGTAATTCTCATACCTCAGCCTCCCAAGTAGCTGGAATTACAGGCATGCGCTACCATGTATGGCTCCTTTTTGTATTTTTAGTAGAGACAGGGTTTCACCATGCTGGCCAGACTGGTCTCAAACTCCTGACCTCAAGTAATCCACCCACCTCTGCCTCCCAAAGTGCTAGGATTACAGGCGTGAGCCACCACTCCTGGCCACAACCAAATTTTGTTTAATGGAACCAGGAACCAGTAACAGGATACCACTTGTATACCATACAGCTATACCAACAAGGCACATAACAATATGTTTTATTGTGCAAATTAATTAAGAGCTCCACATTTTTATATTAAAATAAGATCCCTATTCATGCAATTGATGTTAATCATTTTCAAGGAAAGCAAGTCCTATGAAGAAAATGTGTTTTGTATTTCATACAAAGCAATGAGGTGTTATGACTTGGCTTTGGAAGAAAGTTCTTAAAATAATACATCAGGCTCATCTGCTGAGGCCGTCCCTTCTGCTGCAGCTTGCTATTGCCCAGTTTTCTATCTCTTATAATAGTAACCAGCTTTGAAGCCAAAATAAACTCTCTAGTTCTCTAGAACACCCCATCTGCCTCATCCTTCAACACCAGGAGTCCTTCCAAAGCTCTTAATGGCTGAGGCAATGCATACTATAAATTAATTGTCATGTGGCTTCATTCCATCAAGGCTAAAAAGATGTGCCCATTTCATCATTGTTGCAAGAATAAACTTTTTAATTTCACACAGCAATCTTTCCCAGATCACTAGTTTAAAGACTATCTTTGGTAAATGAAAATAGTCATTCCCCATGTGAAAAATAATCTGAGACTCTAAAAACATTCCATTGGGATCAAAATAATATCAAAAAAGAATGGTCACAAAAATGCTTTCCCTCTGTTAACAAATGCATCTATTATATTTGTGTGCACACAATCGTCATTTCATTATAGCCCTCTCTTAGTTTGCATCCGTAGGAAAAAAATAAGAATTGTAAAGTGTTATTTCTGTAACTTATAAATAATGCTTTTACAAATTATAATTCTGATAATCCCTTAAGGGTTATCACCCCAAAAACTTATTAAAAATTACACTGGGCCAGGTGCAGTGGCCCACACCTGTAATCACAGCACTTTGGGAGGCCAAGGCAGGCAGAGCACCTGAGGTCAGGAGTTCAAGTCCATCCTGGCCAACATGGTGAAACTCTACCTCTACTAAAAATACAAAAATTAGCCAGGTGTGGTGGCAGGTGCCTGTAATCCCAGTTATTAGGGAGGCCAAGGCAGGAGAATCACTTGAACCTGGGAGGCAGAGGTTGCGGTGAGTCGAGATCATGCCACTGCACTCCAGTCTGAGCAAGAAGAGCAAAACTCCATCTCAAATAAATAGATGTTCTCTCAATAGTAGAAAAGTTTTGGAGTACAAAGTTAAAAATATAATTGGAAAATGACATATAGTCAACTCTCCTTACTCTCATGAGTTCTTCCTAGAGACACAAATGGAACTTCGGTTCTTCTAGAATCTCTCCCATGTGTTACAGCATGGCATCATATTCAAATCAAAGAACTAGAACTGGAAAGTGCCAGAAGCTGGCAATAGATACCAAAATCACTTTTTCAAATTTTTACAATCACTAACATTGAGAAATGGTTGTCCAGCACAGAGCGAGGTGAAAACATGCACACACATATGTGGGCACTTTAATTTAACTATGTGTGTACCCCACCACAAATGTCTATGTGGCTTCTTGTCTTTTTACTAGAGTCACTGCAGTAAAATATAAGATACTTTTGGCTGTAAACTGGAGAAAGCAGAGTCCATATTGTCTTAAATGATGGGAAAATCAATTGACTCACATAATTATTGAAGTCTATTAGCAATGTTTCTCAAAATATCTGTGGACAGTTGTTCTTACATTTTTTGTTTCAATTCAGTGCAGACTGCTACGTGGTTATAAAGCACAAGATTTGTACACAGTTCGCACAATTTACAACTCACCCCTTTGCTGGACAACACCCAAACTGGTCTAGAGCCTATTTGGCTAGACAAGAGCACTGATCACACACTTGGAGGCAGTTGTAATGTCAAGTTCCTGCGAAAATTCCTAAGCACTTCTCTCAACTGCTGTGTTGATGTCATTGCAGAATGGTAACAGAGTTCCCAGACACCCTACATTTTGGTCTAGAGATAGGTTGGACACTGGCATGGCTCTTGTTCCATCTCCCTGGTGTTTATCAGGCTTTCCTCCTTTGCGTGCCAGCTGCCTCCTTGGGCTGGTGGGAAGATGCGTGCAATGGCTCCAGTCTTAATATGTGACAACATCCAGAAGAGAGAGGTCACTTCAAAGCTGCAACAAAAGAGCAAAGAAAAACTCTCCCGGGAGGCTCTAGCAAACTTTCTGCACATCTCATTGTCCTTAATTGGATCACATGTCTATTTCTGAACTTAAGACAGGCAAGAAAAAGGGGATTACTCTTGGAGCAATTGGACCCACTCCTGGAGCTAGGGGTGGAGATCCGTCCTTGGGGCATGTGAGCTGCATAGTAGAGAGTGGAGAGGGAGTTGCATTAAACATAAAATTGGGTTTATGTGGTAAAGGTGGAAAGGAGGAATGGATGACAGGTAGGCAGTCAACAGCATTGGAAGTATTTGAACTAGGCTTTTGTATAATTATTATTAGTCAATCAATCAAAGGGTATCATTAAGTAGTCATTAATTTAGTAGCTATGTATTGAACTTGGGCACACAGAAAGCCTGACTTACCCTAACATTTCCAGGACCTAAGGAAAGAAGCCTGTTGACACTACGTTCTCTAATCATTGTGACCAAGAGAAAAGGATTTCACAGAAAAATTCTGGCTGCTTAAGAGAGGAGATGTATAGAGGGATTGGGAGGGTACCCTTATGGATTTGAGAGAGGGCAGTTCCTAGGGAGTGGGAAGTCATGTGAACTGGGAAGATGCTTCAGAAAATGTCCCCCACGATCATTTAAAAATTAACTCCATAATTCTCTCCTCAAGTGTGAGTTGTACACAGTGACTTCCTTTCAAAGAGTATAATGTGGAAGAGAGGGGAGTAACTTTATAGTAGAGAAACCTCACAAACAGCCTTACTGCCAGGTGGTCAAAGTTAAAATCAACAGTGATAAATCATGTTGATAGTATGTACCCTTGATGTGATATGGTGACAATGGTACTTAAGATCTGTGGCCTCCCTGCAGTAAACCATAACCTCAGTCTAATCATGAAAATATCAGACATCAATGTCTGGGTAGGGAGTGAAATAAAATATTTTTTAAAACTAAAATTTAAATAAAATAACAAAAAAGAAAACATAAAACAAATCCCAGTTGACAGACGTTCTACAAAGTAACTGACCAATAATTCTCACAACCATCAAGGTCATTAAAAAAAAAATGTCTGAAAAACTGTCACAATGAAGAGCACCCAAGGAAATGTGACAAATAAATGTATTTATTGTCAATTCCAGGTGTTCTGGATGTGATCCTGGAAGATAAAAAGATAATTAGATAAAGATTAAAGCTACCTGAATAATGTATGAACTTCAGTTAATAATAATTTATCAACATTGGTTAATTAATTGTAACAAACGTACCATATGAATGTGAGCTGTTAATAATGGGGAGATGGGAACTCTGTACTATGGGCTCAAATTTTCTGTAAACCTAAACATACTCTAAAAAACAAAGTCTACAGTCTTGGCAACATGGAAAAACCCTGTCTCCACAAAAAAATACAAAAGGCCAGGCATGGTGGCACACACCTGTAGTTCCAGTGACTTTGGGGGCTGAGATCGGAGGATCATTTGAGCCTGAGAGGTTGAGGCTGCAGTGAGCCATGATCATGCCACTGCACTCCAGCCTGGATGGCAGAGAAAGACCCTGTCTCAAAAAAAAAGTCTATTAACTTTTCTAAATTGCATGCTACTAAATAGGTAGTTAAAAGTTATTGTTTAATGGGTGTAAAGTTTCAGTTTCAGATGATGAAAATGTTCTGGAATTGGATGGTGATGATGGTCACATGACAATACGAATGTAAGTGATGGTATAGAACTAGTACACTTAAAAATGGTTAAAATGGTAAATTATGTATATTTCACCAAAATTTAAATGTACCTTAATAAAGTATTCAATGTGTTATATTGGTGTTATTACCCAGTTTGGTGACAGGTTTCATAGGTATGTGTTCTCTGTTCCCAAGGAACTTCAATATGTTGAGCATGAATATCAGTGTAGAGTCCAACTATAAGTCAAAATCTCAGTAAGTTCAGGTTAGTGAAGGTGATATGGTTTGGCTCTGTGTCCCCACCCAAATCTCATGTTGAATTGTAATTCCCAATGTTGAGGGAGGTGATGGGATCATGGGGCAGATACTCCCCTTGCAGTTGTGACAGTGAGAAAGTTATCAAGAGATCTGATGGTTGAAAATGTGTAGCATTTCCCTTTTTCTCTCTCTCCTGCTCTGCCATGGTTAGACGTGTTTGCTTCCCCTTTGCCTTCTGCCATAACGATGTTAAATTTCTGGAGGCCTCCAAGTCATGCTTCCTGTTAAGCCTGCAAAACTGTGAGTTAATTAAACCTCTTTTCTTCATAAATTCTCCAGTCTCAGGTAGTTCTCTATGGCAGTGTGAGAATGGACTAATGCAGAAGGATGGTGAAACTTTCCAGAAAATGCATACCCTAAAATCCTTCTAGAAGAAAGAGAAGAATTTGGCTGAGGAGTATGGGTGATATTTGATCCCACATCACTCAGGGGAGAATTTGGCTTCTAAATGATATTGGATTTTATTCTGTTTGAAGTCCACCACCCTGCACAAACACTGTTGTAAGTAAAGCTTCTTCAAATTATCCAAATTAGAGTGAGCCACCTGTTTCTTGTTGGGACCCTGACTGACATTTTCTTGGGAGTCAGTCTTGGGAAAAATTAAAAAGAAAACAACAGGTCAAATTATGTTGATGAGAAGCCTTTGGAGAGAATCACATGTTAACATATAATTTGCAAACTCAAAAAGGTGTTGGATATTGCCCTTCTCAATAACATGAGAAAACAGAGACTGTCCATATAGGTTATCCCTGTTCATATTTTGGAGCTTAGAGTCGAATACAAAACAGTGGAAAATGAATCTGGAAGGGCAAAGGGAAGATATTTAACACATTCCATAGGTCTAATCCCTCATTGTCTTTCCACTTAACTAACCCCTCTAGCTCCCCACAGTTTAGGGAGGGCCTCAGCTAATACTGGGGAAATGATTGAGAAAAAAGTTATAAAAAAGGCTGTAGGTTCCTCAATTGTGATACTTCTGACTATAAGCAGGGTAGACCCAACTCAAATAAGGTAAAATAAGAGATTATTTTATAATAAGTCCAGAAGAAAGTCAAGTTCAAGCCTAGGTAAATCCACTATGTCCTCAAGAGCCGGGGCTTTTTCCATCTCAGTAGCATGACAGCAAAATCCCCTCTTGGCTGCAAGATGGCTGCAGACGTTCCAGGTCTCACATGCTAACTCAACAACCTCTAGCCAAGAACAGCAGCATTTCACCCTAGGGTTTTCTTTGTTTTAGTAAGGAAAATCTTTTCCGAAATCTTCAAATAAGATACCCTCAGATCCCATTAGCCAGAACTCAGGCTCAAATCATTCCTAGGAATGTGAATGAGGTTGTCACTTCAGTCAATCATGATTCACCTCCTGGGACTGTGAAGGAGCCACAGATTCAAAGTTCTACCAACAAGGAAAAGGATAGAAATTGCTGCAAGGTAGTATCCACCATTCCTATATGTAGGGGGGAATTATAACACCTATTCCTCAAAGAATAGGTTTTCCTGTAGCTTCTTCCTTCCTCCCCCATAAGCTGGAGAGATCTCCAGAGCACTAAAAATTTATCTTCATTTCCACATCTCTGCCTTTAAGGAAACATATTATGGGCCTTTTTGCTTTTGTTCTTTACTTTTTTGGCTGTTTACCACCTTTGGGGTTATAACAATAAATAAAGCGAAGCCCCTGAATTCTAGGAGCTCATGTGTGATGTCAAGAGAGTGATAAGCTTTTAATCCTTTTTGAGTTAATTTTTGTATATGGTGAAAGGTAAAGGCCCAGCTTCACTCTTCTTCTGCATATGGCTAGCCAGTTATCCCAGCACCATTTATTGAATAGGGAAACTTTTCCCCATTGCTTCTTATTGTCAACTTTGGTGAAGATCAGATGGTTGTAGACCATCTATAAAAATCTCGAGGCTAAAACTATACAAATCCTAGAAGCAAGCCTGGAAACTACCATTCCAGACATTGGCTTTGGTAAAGAATTTATAACTAAGTCCCCAAAGGCAATTGCAACAAAAATGAAAGTTAATGAATGGGACATAATTAAACTAGAGAGCTTCTGCACAGCAAGAGAAACTATCAGCAGAGTAAACAGACAACCTACAGAACGGGAGAAACTATTTGCAAACTATGTATCTGACAAAGGTCTAATGTCCACAATCTATAAGGAACTCAAGCAATTCAATAAGCAAAAAAACAAATCACCCTAGTAAGAGAAACGGACAAAGGGTATGAACCCTTCTCAAAAGAAGACCTACATGTGGCCAACAAATACAAGAAAAAAATGCTCACTCTATCTAATCATTAGAGAAATGCAAATCAAAATCACAATGAGATACCATGTCATACTTGTCAGAATGGCTATTACTAAAAGGACAAAAATTAACAGATGTTGGTGAGGTTTCAGAGAAAAAGGTACACTTATATATTGTTGGCAGGAACATAAATTAGTTCAGCCAGCGTGGAAAGCAGTTTGGAGAGTTCTCAAAGAACTGAAAAATAGAATTACTATTTGGCCCAGAAATCCTATCACTGGGTATGTATCCAAAAGAAAGTAAATCTTTCCACAAAAAGATATATGCACTTGTATGTTCATCACAGAATATTCACAATAGCGAAGACATAGAATAACCTAAGTGCCCATCAATGGTGGGAAATAGGGTACATATACACTGAGGAAGGCTACACAGCCATAAAAAAGAATGAAGGCATGTCCTTTGCAGCAACATGGATGGAGTTGAAGGCCATCATCCTAAGCAAATTAACACAGGAACAGAAAACCAAAAACTGCCATGTTCTCACTTATAAGTGGAAGCAAAACGTTGGGTCCACATGGACATAAATATGGAAACAATAGACACTGGAGACTACCAGAGTGGGAAGGGAAAGGGGCAAGGGTTGAAAAACTACCTATCGGGTATTATACTTACTACCAGGGTGATGGGATCATTTGCACACCAAAGTTCAGCAACATGTGATTTACCCGTAAAACAAATCTGCACATGTACTCTCTGAACCTAAAATGAAAGTTTAAGAGACAGAGGTGAGGACAACACTCCCTGTACAAAGGAGGGACAAGTGACTGAAGTCAGGAAGTACGCAAAGTTGTCAAGAGCTGCCTTCTGCTCTGGAGAGCTGCGTGGCCACATTGGCTATAAACAAAAGGAAGCCCAGGAGACATCTGCTTAAGACTTAACTTAGATATTGATTTTAGAAGAAAGAAGCAAGACCTTAGTAAGGTAAGAAGGTGGCAGAGAAATGGCAAAGCTTCTTCAGGCAACGTTGTCTGCTTGATAGAAGCCCTCCCTGAGCTGTGTCTCAGGAACTTGAGTAAAACAGCAGTGACTCACACAGGACACCTTCTCAAGACAAGGCAGGGAGGAGCTCTGCTGGCTATCCCAGCCAAGGGGCATCACAGGAGCAAAGAATCAGAAGCAAAGACGAGAATCCCAATGCCAAATCCATACACATATGAGATGGGTATAGAATGGTGGCAACTGAAATCTAGAACGACGCCACATGCCATCAGTTCGTAAGAGAACAATGCTAGTGGTGACTGTGAAGATGTCAGTGATGATGAAGACAATGACAACAACCCTGATTGAGAGCTGTGGTCACCTTGACACATGGGCTGGGTTAGTGGAGGTTATCACTGGACTACTCTTACAGTGCCACCTGCAGGTCAACTCGAGAAAGACCTGGTCCTTTCCGTCCCTTGACCCACAAAGACTGAAGGATCAACCTGAAGACTTGGCTGATTCTTTTGGAGCAAGATGTTGTTAAGTATTTAGCTAAGGGTTTGCGGTTGGATTTTCATCCATACCAACATGACTGCTACCATTCTGTCTGAAATGTTCACAGCTCAGAAAATTGAAAATTGCACCACCCCACAAGTTAATCAGCTTTTCTATACATAGTTTCTTCTAGTGTATAATTACTGGCCGGGCTTTATATTATTTTAGGATAGTGTCAGCAGCTGATTGTGGTACAGTCTGAATGCTTTGAAATGAGCTCGGCTGACTATGGGAATAGCTCAGCAAATTTAAGGCTGTGTGTGCATCATTTAAAAAGTCTATTGTTTAGCAGGACACTGAACATGGCAGATGAATGGTGGAATCCAATTCAAAGGGCAAGCGACTGTGGAATCCGACGTGCCTCACACTTTACTTTGAACTTTCTAAGCTGCTCATTCTTTGGTACCTGCTTGCCGCACTCAACTCCCAGTGGACATTCGTGCTGGCCCACATGCACGAGGGAGCCTCCAGCCCTGGAGAATAGCTGAGCCTCAAACATGGCCACTGTCTCACAAGAATCAAGTCATCTGGACTGCATAGACATTTGGACTGCATTCTCACCTCAGATTTCTTTTAAGAGAAGGAATTTCCTTTCCATTACCCTAGGGGCAAAAATATAGGATGAATCCTTCTGCCGCCTTTTGGCTTCCTTAGCTCCTATTCTGTTTTTTTTGTTTGTTTGTTTTGTTTTTTGTTTTTTTCTTCTGAGACTGAGTCTCACTCTATCACCCAGGCTAGAGTGCAGTGGCGTAATCTCGGCTCACTACAATCTCTGCCTCCCAGGTTCAATCGATTTTTATGCCTCTGCCTCCCAAGTAGCTGGGATTACAGGTGCCTGCCATGACGCCCAGCAAATTTTTGAGTTTTTAGTAGAGATGGGGTTTCACCGTATTGGCCAGACTGGTCTCCAACACCTGACCTCAAATGATCCGTCCACCTCAGCCTCCCAAAGTGCTGGGATTACAGGCATGAGCCACCATGCCCAGGCTTTTTGTTTTTCCAGTTGTGGAGTAACTGCTATTCTGTAGTATACGGGAGCACTGTATTTGATGGATGCATTTGGGAAAAGGAAGGGACATTACTGATTCAGCCACTTCCGCTCACTCTATCCATATTCTGATTTCAGGATGCAATTGTTCTCCCCTTCCACATTTCAAATGACTTGCCCCGTCAGAGGAATCAGTGCAGCCTCCTGCACTGATTCAGGTCAAATGGTGTTATCCAGTAGTTTCCCCAATAATTCAGAAAATTACATAAATTCTACAATTGATTTAACCAAAATTGTAATGTATTCCAGTGGAAGGATGGGAGAGAGGAGGCAGTACAACAAAGTGAATATTTATCTGCCATAATAGGAAAGTAATAGGTAGTGTCTAAAGTTAATGAGTCAAAGGATACTACTGAGATATCTAGAACAGGATATATACCAGAAGAAATAGCTAAAACTGTTGTGAGCAGTTGCCAGCGGGGAGGGGAATTACAGGAAGTGGAGAGCGGTAGGTGTGTTAGTCAGTCGGGCTGCCATAACAGCATACTACAGGCCGGGTATGAACAAAAGACATTTATTTCTTGCATTGCTAGAGACTGAGAGTCCAAGATCAAAGTACCGATGAGTTAGGTTCCTGGCGAGGGTTCTCTTCCTGGCTTGCAGACAGCCACCTTCCTCCTACGTGCTCTCATGGCCTTTCTTCTGTATGTGTAGAGAGACAGCAAGCTTTGGCATCTCTTCCTCCTCTGATGAGGACAGCAGTGCTATGGGATTAGGGCCCCACCCTTATGTGTGCAATGCCAACAGATTGGTGTTTGCTACTGAGTGAAAGGGGTCCCAGAGACTTACAGATGCTTGTAGAAGATAATGAGAAGGACTTCTCCTTAAGCAAACTTTAGTCATTTCTCAGCCCTCTTCTCAACTAAGCCTCAGCCTTGGCCTTGGCCTACTGAGCCCAGTTTTAGCAAAGAATCCTGCTAAGTCAGTTTGTCAAGAATATCCCCATCCTGATATCCAATCGAACTCCTCTTCCCTCACCCTTGAAACTAATCAGTTCTTCTCTCTTGTCCCCTTGATACCTAACCAATCCTCTTAGTCATTTTCCATCCTCGGCCTCACCTTGCCCATTGACAATAAATCCCCACTTGTCCCTGCTGTGCTTGGAATTGAGTTCATGCTCTCTCCCCTGCTGCAATAGTCTTGAATAAAGTCTTCCTTGCTATTTTTAACAAGTGTCAGAATAATTTCTCTTTGCTTTAACACAGTATAAATTCTCTATGCTTTAACACAACATAAAGCATACTTTTAAATTGCCATTCGGTTGCATCCAAGTGGTAAGAAATAACATCTGAAGCTTGTAAACTAAATTTAAAGTAGAACAAATTCTCTGTCACCAAATAACAGCTCCCCTCCCCGGCCCATATATGTCCATCTCTTGCTTTACTTCTGTGATAAACAGCTTCGAAAATGACTCCCAGTGATCCCCACACCCTGGTATTCACTCTCTTGTGGAATCTGCTCCTTTGGAGTGGGAGCTAGAACTAGCTTCTACTGAAAAGAAGATGGAAACATTCTGAGATGGGATTATAAATGCCTATGACTACTGTCTTGAATGCAGCCTCTCGACTGCTTTCTTGGTTGGCTTGTTTCATTGAAGCAAGTTGCTGTGCTGGAGAGGCCCATGCGTCAAAGAACTGGGGGTAGCTGCTGACCAGCAGCCAGCATGAACGGATGTCCCTGGCCAACAGCCCACATGAAACTGATCCTGCCAACAGCCACATGAGTGAGCTTGAAAGTGTGTGCTTCCCCAGTCAAACCCTGAGATAGCTACAGCCCCAGTCAACACCTTGCTGACAGCCTGTGAGAAACCCAGAAGCTGAGTACCTGGCTAAGCCTTCCAGATTCCTGAACTGCAGAAGCTATGAGATAACAAACGTATGCTTCTTAAACCACTACACTGTGGGGTGATTTGTTACAGAGCAATCGGTAAGTCATACATCTTCCATGGCCTTCTTGTCATTGGTCAACTTTTGTGGATAACTTAGACCAGTGGGACATACAAATTTTGAATAGTTTAAGGACACACAGAACTGCACCATCCTGGGCAGAGAGTGTTCTGATTTAAATTTGACTTTTAAAAAATGTTCATGCAGATTTTGGCTTCCAGTATTTCAATATCTACTCCAGTTCTTTCTGAATATTGCCTGCTTCTGTCATGTGGAAAAGCATGTTCCAAAACAAGGGCATGAGGCTGGAGGCGTGAGCGCACAAAAGGTGTTCAACATCCCTCTAACACCTGCAAGTCGTCCCTCCATCCCTGGTTTTCCAGAATTATGTTTATTCATTCAACATTTATTAAGCACTTACTATCCTGGCACTATTCCAGTTGAGCCAGGATAGTAAACACAGCAGTGAACAAAAGAGGAAAGAAAGGCGTCTGCCTTCACAGGGGTCATGTTTTAGTGAAGGGAGCAATAAACAAAAAAAAATACATAATACAATGTCAGATAGTGAGAAGGGCTGTAAATAAAAGATAAAATGCAGTAAGGAGGACGCTGAATGGCAGAATGGCTCTGGAAGGAGAGGTAGGTGTTTTAGGTGGTCCAAGAAAAGAGCCCTGCTAGGGAACTATTTTAGAGAAGACCGGAAATAACGGAGCAAGCCGTGAGAAAATCTGACCAAAGTATTCCAGTCTAATGAAAGAGCAAGCGCAAAAACTCTGATGCCAGAACAAACTCAAGATGTCAAGAAACATCCAGAAAACCAGCACACACCAGGAGTGGTAGCTCACACCTGCAACCTGCATATTGGGAGGCTGAGGCAGGAGGATTGCCCGAGTCCAGGAGTTCTAGAACAGCCTTGGAAACATGGCAAAACCTTGTCCCTACAAAAAAATACCAAAAAAATTAGCCATACGTGGAGGTGAGTGTCTGTAGTCTCAGCTGCTCAGGAGACTGAAATGGGAAAATGGTGGAGGCTGCAGTGAGGTAGAGGCTGCAATGCTCCATAATCAGGAAGTGGAGGCTGCAGTGAGCCATAGTCATGCCAGTGTACTCCAGCTTGGGTAACAGAACAAGACCCTGTGAAAGGAAGAGAGAGAGAAGGAAAGAAAAGGAAAAGAAAGAAAGAAAGAAAGGGAACCAGCATAGCTGGAGCAGCATGAGCATTTAGAGGTGAGGCTAAGGTTGGAGTGAGGAAAAGGGCCTGGCTGTAGAGCTTGTTAACCAGTGGACAAGTCCATGTTTTATTCTGAGCATGACGGGAAGACTGTAGAAAGTCTGGGTTTAGATGATTCCAGATTATGTGTATGGGGGGAAATGGGTCACTGACAGTCTATGATACCTCTGGAAGAAGGATAATTAGGATAGAGACGTTGGTGGATATATTAGTCCATTCTCACACTGCTAATAAAGACATACCCAGGACTGGGTAATTTATAAAGGAAGAGAAGTTTAATTGACTCACAGTTCAGCATGGCTGAGGAGGCCTCAAGAAACTTACAATCATGGCAGAAGGGGAAACAAACATGTCCTTCACACGGCAGCAGGAAGGAGAAGAAAGAGAGAAGTGCAGAGAGAAGAGGGGAGAAGCCCCTCACAAAACCATCAGATCTCATGAGAATAGCACGAGGTAACTGCCTTTACGATTCCATCACCTCCCATGAGGTCCCTCCCCCAACACGTGGGAATTACAATTTGAATTACAATTCAAGATGAAGTTTGGGTGGGGACATAGAGCCAGACCGTATCAGTAGGTGCTTAAAAACATGGAGTTCTACAGCCTAGCCATTCCATTTCCAGTATATAACATACAGAAGCCACCATGCATTTGCACAAGGAAACATATATAAAGATGTTCATTACAGTATTGTTTATAACAGTGAGACTGTTAAGATGGAAACTAAATAAAATGTAGTACATTGACCATAAAGCTGTTAAATGCAATGAACTAACTCTATTTGTATGAACATATAATGTTTGAAAAAAGTGTTGAGTGGAAAAATCAACATGTAAATGAATATGTCTTGCATGACACCATTTATATACACTGAAAGAAACAACCCACTCACAAAACAATATGACCTATTGGTTGTAGATATATACAAATACACACACACACATACATACAGGTTGAGCATCCCTTATGCTTGGGACCAGAAGTGTTTAGGATTTCAGATGTTTTTGGATTTTTGAATATTTAGAATTCTGGAATATTATACTTACCTATTTGGCATCTCTAACCCAAAAATTCAAAATCTGAAATACTTCAATGAGCATTTCCTTTGAGCATCATGTGAGCAGTGGAAAAGCTTTGGACTCCGCAGCATTCCGGATTTCAGATTTTTGTATTAAGAATACTCACAACCTGGGCTGAGGGCAGTGGCTCATGCCTGTAATCCCAGCACTTTGGGAGGCCAAGGTGGGTGGATATTATCTGAGGTCAGGAGTTCGAGACCAGTCTGTCCACATGGTGAAACCCTGTCTCTACTAAAAATATGAAAATCAGTTGGGCATGGTGGCAGGCACCTATAGTCCCAGCTACTCAGGAGGCTGAGGCAGGAGAATCACCTGAACCTGGGAGGCGGAGGTTGCAGTGAGCTGAGATTGTGCCACTGCACTCCAGCCTGTGCAACAGAGGGAGACTCCATCTCACAATAATAATACTCACAACCTGTATAGACGTATATGAAATAAATTATAGAATTAATTGAAAGGATACCTACAAAACTCATGGTAGTGGTGGTGGGAACATGAATGAGACACGATGTCAAATGTCCTTTAAGGGGAAATAGTTTTGGGATGAAATTGTTCCACCTCAGCTCATCAGGCATTAGATTTTCATAAGGAGTGCGCAATCTAGATCCCTCACACACAGTTCATAATAGGGTTTGCATTCCTATGAGCCTCTAATGCCACTGCTGATCTGGCCGGAGGCGGAGCACAGGAGGTAATGCTCACTCACCCGCCGCTCACCTCCTGCTGTGTGGCCACGGTCCTAACAGGTACGGGTTTGTGGCTGGGGATTGGGGAACCCTGACTTAAGTTTTCTCTGTAATACTTCCTTTCATTATAAAAATAAAAAGTTACATATGACAAAAATATCCTACATTAATTCCAGGTGGTTAGAAACTGGTGCTTTTTATACTGTTCTTTCTACCTTTCTATCCATGTAGTAAAAAGCTCAGCTATTCTACAGCAATTAGTTGGAGCAAAAGGAAAGCCCTTTTGCTTATTTATGGCCATATGAGATTATTCTGCCTTGAGGAGATAAAATCAGATCTCTATTTTGGACTCAAGAAGATTAAAATTTTTCCCCGTTGTTTTTATGGGTAAAATAGGCCACTTATAATTCTTAAGTGGTCTCTGCGGCCTCAGGCCTTTGCAGTCTGCTCTTCTGAATACTCTTCAGCAAAGCCACAGGCTCCAGTCTCAGAGCCAGGGTCAATATCACTTTCATTATTTTAAGCAAAAAGGTCTGTTCACACAGTCCTTAAACCTACATCCAATCAATTCATTTAAAAGAAAAACACCTCTCCATCCCTGGGATGAGGTCTAAGGGCTGAGATATGCTGTGAGCTGAGAAGTTTAAACTAAAGTACAGATTTAAGCTTTTAATCCATTGATTTCATTAAGCTAAGAGGCCTAGATCGAAACCAGTCTCATTGGCTGTGGAGACTAGAAATAAATAAACAAATGTAATTACACATTTACCACCAAGCAATTGTCAGGTATAATCTGCTGACGCTTGAGGGGAAGGTAATGTAGGGGAAGAGGGCGGCGGGGTGGATTGTTGCCATTTCTTCCTCCTGATGGGGACTTTTGCAAAACTTAGAATTTACCTGCACAGTTTCAATTGATATTGATGTCACAAATCTGACTTTATATTCCTTTTCCCTTACCTCAGCTGCACTGCTGCCAATCCTAAAATTTCCTTATGCTAAGATTTCAACCTCCAAGCCTGTCCTCCACTGGAAAATTCATCACATCAATCCTACCCTTAAATCCTTTCCTCCAGGCTTGGAAAAATATGTATATGGGTGCAGTGGCTCACACCTGTAATCCCAGCAGTTTGGGAAGCTGAGGCAGGAGGATTGCTTGAGGCCAGCCTGAGCAACACAGTAAGACCCCGTTTCTATTTTTTTTTTTAAACTTTCCTTCCTGATATAGTTTGGCCATGTCCCTACCCAAGATCTCATCTTGAATTATAATCTCCATAATCCCCACGTGTGGAAGGAGAGACCAGGTGAAGGTAATTGAATCATGGGGGCAGTTTCCCCCATGCTGTTCTCACAATAGTGAGTTCTCCCAAGATTGAGTTCTCACAAGATCTGATGGCATTTTAAAGGGTTCTTTTCCCCTTCACTCAGCACTTTTCCTTCCTGCCGCCTTGTGAAGAAGGTGCCTTGCTTCCTCCTCACCTTCCACCATGATTGTAAGTTTCCTGAGCCCTGCCAGCCATGTGGAACTGTAAGTCAATTAAACCTCTTTCCTTTATACCAGTGTGAAAATGGACTAATACACCTCCCCTTCTCTGTGGCAAAATGAGACTTTTATGCTTCAGTACTCAAATATGAGAAACTTCACATTTCTTCCTTTCTCTAAGTCAGATAAGCCCATTACACTGTGAGTTGTCTCACCCACTCCCTCAACTTGAGAGAGAATCTCTTCCTACCTTTCAGAGAATTATATAAGAATCCCGGTGCTAGAGAACCAAGAGGAGGGCTGATACTTAGTCCAAGCTTTCACATTACGGCTTGGGCTCCCTCTGGACTGCTGCCCAGGTCCTCTAGCGTTGGGTACATTCTAAATATCACACAAGTGCTGGGATCTCTCAGTGACCCACCCTGCAGAACACAGACGCCTCCCCAGAACCTCTCGCTGCTGTTGGCTTGGCATATAAGGCTTTCTGCAGTGATTCCCACTGTAAATGGTACCAGAAGATCATCTGACCAAGTCACTCTCTTCTGGCAGTTTATTACCTTTAGAATAAGGCAAATGATGCAACCCCATTCTGAGAAATGCACTACCCCTGCTGTCTGTCCCCGACCCCCACCACTTATCAAGCTCCAGCAAAGATCCACCAAATGCTCTCTATGTCTGACTGCTTCCATCTTTCACCTGCTTTAGGTTCTGCCTAGAACATCACCTTTTCTACCTCTAACTTCCCTCTTCTTCCCCTGACCCCCAGCCTCACCTATGCTAATAGCGTTAATGCAGGTGGGCTCTCAAGTCAAAATGCTTGGGTTTAAACCCACCTAGATCTTGTGTGACCTTGAGCAAGACACCTGATATGGTTTGACTGTGTCCCTACCTAAATCTCACCTTGAATTGTAGCTCCCATAATTCCCACATGTTGTGGGAGGAACCCAGTGGCACGTAATTGAATTATTGGGGCGGGTCGTTCCCATGCTGTTCTCATGGTAGTAAACAAGTCTCACGAGATCTGATGGCTTTATAAAGGAGAGTTCCCCTGAACATGCTCTTTCTCTTACCTGCCCCCATGCAAGACGTGACTTTGCTCCTCCTTTGCCTTCTACCATGATTGGGAGACTTCCTGTCATGTAGAACAGTAAACCAATTAAACTTCTTTTCTTTACAAATTACCTCATCTCAGGTATGTCCTTATTAGCAGAGTGAGAATAGACTAATATAACACTTAACCTCTGTCTTAGCACCCTTATTTGTAAAACAGACATATTAATAAAACATTAATTGAATTAAGAGATTATAAATAGATTACTGAAATAAGAGCACCCATTCATAGGGTGGTGATAAGAATTAGCTATTACTAATAAGTGCTTGGAGGCTGGCCCGTGGGAAAACCACACTAAGCAAATATTGTTACTGTCACTACCATCTCCCAGCTCAGCACAAGCTTTAGCTCCTCTGAGGAGTCTCCCCTGCAAACTGCCTCCAGCATCATAGGGCATTCCCTGGTTTCACCATACTATGGTGGCATTCTTAGCATAAGACAGTGTGTTTCATCAGTTCAGTGACTTATCTGTCACTAGCCCTATGCCCATAGCCGCTCATATTACAGTAAATACAGCAAGATATTGGAGTTCAACCAAACCACGGTTTTCAACCCCTGCTGCACATTAGAATCATCTGGGGAGCTTTTAATACACTACCTGGGCCCCAAGCCAGACCAATTACATCAGGATCTCAGAGCACGGGGCTCAGATTTCAGTGTTTTTTAAAACCTTTCCCAGGTGATTCTTACATTCAGCCAATGTTAAGAACCACTGACCTGAACCCACATTGGAATCTCAATTCTTTCCCTTCCTAGCTCTGAGTAGACTCTGAGTCTACTTCCACGTCTGTCAAATGTGCGTTACAGTGTCTGACTGCAACAGTCACATTCAGATTGTGTCACCATCGCCTGCACCCCCTTCACAGATCCAGGAAAGACCCGGGGAGGTCGGGGTTCCCTGTCTTCCACTCTGCCAGGCCATCGCAAACATCTTGAGTCCCTCTGCCAAGGGACACACTGTTGGGCAGTCCTCTCCTACAGAGAGAGCTGTTTTCTCCATAGCACACCCACAGCCATGCCCTTCCCAGGCATCTACAGATGCAGGGGTGGGAACGCCTTCCCACCCTTCATCCCCACGGTCCTTTACTCTGCCTTGTGGGTTTGCCTTCATTCTGCCCACCCTTGTATAAATAATTCCTTTACTAAAATCTCCCACACTCTCATTTGAGTGTGCCATTTGTAATCCTGCTATGATTACAATAGCGGACCAGTTGCACTAGAAACAGAGGAAAGAAGAGAGAACTGAAATCTACAGGTAAATTTTTAGAAAATTAAAAAAAAAAAAAAAAAAAAAGGTCATATAGGTGACAAGGCTGAAACAAAAGAAAAACCTCAGCCCTACCTTTACTGGCAGAATAACCCCATGGAACCCTGGAAAGCTTGAAAAGACTTCTGGGTATCTGTGTTTTGTTGGAGAAAAAACACAGCAAACTAAATCATATTCCAAGTTTCTCTGAGACTTTGTCTCATACAACTTTTTTTCTAGTTGATGATTTTCTTTCCATCAAAGCCTTCTTGCTCTTTTCAAATTGGCAGAAATCATCCAACAGAATTGCTGTGAAGATGAAATGAGGCTGGGCATGGTGGCTCTTGCCTGTAATTCCAGAACATTGGGAGGCTGAGGCAGGTAGATCACTTGAGTCTAGGGGTTTGAGACCAGCTTGGGCAACATGGTGAAATTTTGTCTCATCTCTATAAAAAAATACAGAAATTAGGCAGGCGTGGTTAGTCCTAGCTGCTGGGGAGGCTGAGGTGGGAGGATCATTTGAACCGAGGAGGCAGAGGCGGCAATGAGCCAAGAATATGCCACTACACTCCAGCCTTACAGAGCCACACTTCATCTCAGGAGAAAAAAAAGATTAAGTGACGTACTCTATGGAAAAAAAAACCTATCTCATCAAAATGATATAGTGGAACAGGCTCAGGCTTTGGTGCCAATTTTTTTTATTTTTTTATTTTTTTCTTGAGACAGTCTCACTCTGTCACCCAGACTGGAGTGCAATGGCATGGTTTTGGCTCACTGCAACCTCTGCCTCCCGGGTTCAAGTGATTCCCCTTAGCCTCCCGAGTAGCTGGGATTACAGGCATGCACCACCACGCCTGGCTAGTTTTTGTACTTTTAGTAGAGATGGCGTTTCACCATGTTGGCCAGACTGGTCTCAAACTCCTGAGCTCAGGTGATCCACCTGCCTCGACCTCCCAAAGTGCTGGGATTACAGGTGTGAGCTACTGTGCCCAGCCTGGTGCCAAATTTAGGTGCCAAAGTTGACCTAAATTTGCATCCCACTCTTTATTCGGTACCTATAATTTTAAAAAAATTGTTTATTGCTTCTGAAAATTAGTAATTCTTATTGGGTTGTTGTAAGATGTTATATAATGATTATTATGAATTAATGTTTTGAGCACTTTCATGTATCAATTTAATAAGGACTTTATATGCATTATTTCATTTAATTCTCTCAGAAACTCTCTGAAGTAAGTGCTCTTTTTAATCCTTATTTTACATATAAGGAAACTGAAGATCGGGAAGTTTAAGTAATTTACCCAAGGTTGAACAGCTAGTAAGTAACAGCATAGGAGATGATGTATGATGCAAGGTGCACAGAGTGTATGTTAGGTACATGTTAGTGTTATCCTGATAGTTTGATGGTGATTAATTTTGTTGCAAAAAAAAATACAAGGAGAGTTCAGAATTCCATCATAATCTAGTAAAGTTTCTGAGCAAGGTAAGTGCCCCAATTGTCCAGAATTCAAAGTTTCTCTGTCTAGGACTTTTAATGAGACTAATGTCCAGTATTTTCACTCCTAGGAATTCTCCCAAGAAATATATATTCACAAAAAGACATATACAAGAATATTCAGGCTGGGTGTAGTGGTTCATGCCTGAAGTCCCACCACTTGGGAGGCCGAGGTGGGCAGATCACTTGAGGTCAAGAGTTTGAGAACAACCTGGACAACATTTCAGTAATTTAATACTGAAAAAATGAAAATTAGTCAGGCATGGTGGCATATGCCTGTAGTCTCAGCTACTTGGGAGGCTGAGGCAGGAGAATCCCTTGAATCTGGGAGGTGGAGATTGCAGTGAGCTGAGATTGTGCCACTGCACTTTAGCCTGGGCAACAGAGTGAGACTGTCTCAAAAAAAAAAAAAGAAAGAAAGAAAGACTGGAAGATGAGGTTGACCTGAATTCTGGAGAACCTTTAATAGAAGATGGAGGAATTCGAGTTTACCGTAATTATTAGGAAGCAAGGCAGTAACCTAGCGGAAATTACAGATGTATATAGCACTGAGAGAAAGCATGGATTTGAAGTCTCAGGTTCTAGGCCTGGTTAAGCTCGTTGCTAACTTATGAACTTTGACAAGTCTCTGGACAAGGCTTCCTTATCAACAAAGTGAAAAGAATAATGAACAATCTCAAATATATTGTTAATGAGAATTGTAAAATGGCAGTGATATTTATCATTAATTTAATCTGTATCAAGAACTTATTAAGTATGTGCAATAACATGTAATAGTGTAATAATTAAAAATAAGTAATGCTAAGAACATGAGTCCATTCAGTGAGCTGCTGCAGACACCTTCCTACCAACATTATTCTCCAAAGGTCATTCCTGGCTGTGCAACTATACTTTGACTAAACTGAAAGCCAGCAACCTAAGTTTTCTACACCCTTAAAAGATGCATTTACTCATGTTTTCGTGCATTCAATATAGGGAAGTATGAAAGGTTTTCTATCATGACTTAACTCTGTTTCTTGCTTTCGTGCTGTGCCTAGATTTAGTTATCAAGACAATTAGACCCTCACTCTTGTAGCAGGAATGGCAGCAAGAGGAGAAAGACGCAGAGCAGCTCTTTTCCTTTGCCTTTTCCTAGATGATTTAGAATTTCCTGATTAGGCACGTGGAGCCTGAAGGGAATCACATCTGTTCTTTGCTATTTAATACTTGTCAGCATCTCTTTAGGAAAGAAAATCTGAATGGCAAGCTTGTGCAGTTTTTTTTTTTTTTTTTTTTTAGGTCACTATGCCCTTCCAAAGTTAAGATGATAATTAAACTCTAGGTTTGTCTTTTTTTTTTTTTTTGAGTCAGGGTCTCACTTTGTTACCCAGGCTGGAGTGTACTGGTACAATCACAGCTCACTGCAGCCTCAACCTCTCAGCTCAAGCAATCCTCCCAGTTCAGCCTCCCAAGTAGATAGGACTACAGGACTACACACATCCACACCCAGCTGGTATTTATATTTTTGGCAGAAACGTGGTTTTACCATGGTGCACAGGCTTGCCTCAAACTTCTGAGTTCAGGCAATCTACTCACCTCAACCTCCCAAAGTGCTGGGATTACATGCATGAGCCACTGCACCCAGTCCTACATACTTTTTGATGCTTGAAAAGTTGGCCGGGCACGGTGGCTCAAGCCTGTAATCCCAGCACTTTGGGAGGCTGAGGCAGGAGGATCACTTAAGCTCAGGAGTTCAAGACGAGCCTGGGCAACATAGGGAGATCTCATCTCTGTAAAAAAAAAAAAAAAAAAAAAAAAAGTAAACAAAAAATGAGCCAGGAGTGGTGGCATGAGCCTTTAGTCTCAGCTACTCAAGAGGCTGAGGTGGGAGGATTGCCTGAGCCCTGGAGGGTGAGGCTGCAGTGAACTGAGATGGCACCACTGCACACCAGCCTGGGTAATAAGGCAAGACCCTATCTCAAAGCAAAAGAAAAAGATGTCTCTCCTGTCTTCCCAGGCACCCACTTCTCCATCTTCGAGGCATGCATTGTTACAGATTTTTATAGCTATAATTGTTTAATACTTAATCGTCTATTTTTAGACGGTATGAATTACTCCATTATGAGCAATAATAACATTAGCATATTTCTTTTGTTTCCACATCCCCATATTATCTGATTTTTGTTTATTGTCTTTCTTAGTATTTACTTTTATCCTTAAATATATTTGCCATCTATTATTGTTATACCAGATTTTCAATGATTTCCTGTATCTCAATCTCTAACTATTACAGAAATCATAGTAGTTAGGTCACCTCATACCTTCTCACTCTCTAATCCTCCAAAATGTTAATAGCTACATCATCAGAATTTATAGATTTAACTTTTCATCCTCAACCATAACATGAGATCTGTTTTGGTCTTAATCCTGCAAGTGGAATTGATGTTATACTGCAGTTTTTCCATTGAGCTTTTATTTGGCTGGTTTGTCAATAGTAGTTTCTTTAAGAAGGGCTCGAAGAAGCTTGAGTCCTTGGATCCCGGGTGACTAAAAAATATTTGTATGGGGGTCAGGTGCGGTGGCTTACACCTGTAATCCCAGCACTTTGGGAAGCGGAGACAGGTGGATATCTTGAGGCCAGGAGTTAAAGACTAGCCTGGACAACAAGACAAAACTTCGTCTCTACCAAAAATACAAAAATTAGCCGGGCTTGGTGGCATACACCTGTAATTCCAGCTACTGGCAAAGTTTTATAAGGCACAAGAATTGCTGGAACCTGGGAGGCAGAGGCTGCAGTGAGCTGAGATCACACCACTGCACTCCAGCCTGGGTGACAGAGTGAGACTCTGCCTTTCAAAAAAAAAAAAATTTTTTTTTTATATGTTGCCTTTATATTTGAAAATTTTAGCTAGATTTTTTTTTTTAATGTTTGAGTCACACTCTCTTTCTCTAAAGCTTTGTGAACAAAACTCCATTGTTTTCTAACATTGAATCTTTCCTGAAGAGTCAGAGGCCAGCCTTACGGTTCCCCCTTATAGGTGGCTCAAGCATTTCCTCCCCACCAAAATGCCAAGGTCTCTGGCTTCATCTTTGTAGTCTCGTACTTTTACCAGATGTTACTGCTGTTGATTAGTCTGTATCCAGTTTTTCAATAATGTGGGTCCCTTCCAACTATAGATTCCTGTCTTCTATTTCTACTAAATAAATAAATATCTGGATTTTTTTCTTCTAATTTTCTGGGACAACTGCATGTTCACATTTTCTTTTACTCCTGGAAATATTTATTAAACATTTCAATATCTTTTTTTTTTTTTTTTTTTTTTGAGACAAACTCTCTCTGTTGGCTCAGGCTGGAGATCAGTGGTGTGATCTCAACTCACTGTAACTTCTACCTCCCAGGTTTAAGCAACTCTGGTGCCTCAGCCATTGGAATAGCCAGGACTACAGGCATGTGCCACCACACTTGGCTAATTTTTTTTTTTTTTTTTTTTTTTTAACTAGAGACAGGGTTTTGCCACATTGATCAAGCTGGTCTCCAACTCCTGGCCTCAAGTGATCTGCCCACCTCAGCCTCCCAAAGTGCTGGGATTACACCGCGCCCAGCCTTCACATTTAAATATCTTCAAATTTTTTCTGTTCCATTATTTTCTCTTTGTCATGTACACCGCTTGTGCATATATTAAACATCTTTTGTCTTTCAAAGATCAGTTTCTCTCTAATCCTTCTTGTGTGCTCATTGCATTACATTTTGTTTGCTTTTCTCAATATGCCATCCATATGTTCCTTTGAGCTACTTTTAATGAGGCTTTTATTTCTATAATAGTGAAAATGTATTTTCTCCTTCTTGCCTTTAGCCTGTGAGTTTATGTTTCATCTCCTTATGTTGCCCTGCTCTATTTTTCCTGAACTTCCTATGTCTTCTTTAAGCACTTGTTTTATAGACACAATTGAATCAAACATTAATTCTTTTTGCTTTTTAGATTTTAAATGGTGGTGTTTGGCCACAACATTCACTTGCTTTAAGGTAACATTTTTCTGATGAGCTTGTTTGTTTGTTTGTTTGTTTGTTTGTTTTTGAGACAGAGTCTCGCTCTACTGACAGGCTGGAGCGCAGTGGCTGATTCCAGCTCACTACAACTTCCATTTTCCGGTTTCAAGAAATTCTCCTGCCTCAGCCTCCCGAGTAGCTGGGACTACAGGCACGTGCCACCACGCCTGGCTAATTTTGTGTATTTTTAGTAGAGATGGAGTTTCATCATGTTGGCCAGGATGGTCTCAATTTCTTTCTTTTTTTTTTTTTTTTGAGACAAAGTTTTGCTCTTGTTACCCAGGCTGGAGTGCAATGGCGTGATCTCGGCTCACCGCAACCTCCGCCTCCTGGGTTCAGGCAATTCTCCTGCCTCAGATTCCTGAGTAGCTGGGATTACGGGCACGTGCCACCATGCCCAGCTAATTTTTGTATCTTTAGTAGAGACGGGGTTTCACCATGTTGACCAGGATGGTCTCGATCTCTTGACCTCGTGATCCGCCCGCCCTGGCCTCCCAAAGTGCTAGGATTACAAGCGTGAGCCACCACACCCGGCCCTGATGAGCGTTTTTTTGTTTGTTTTAGCTAGCATTAGTTTTCCTCCTTTCCCCATTTTTTTTCTTGTGGTACCTTTGTATGGTTCTCACTACTATTTGCTACAATTTGTTGTAAGTTACAAGTTACAACTTTCTAATTTTTCTTGGTAGTCATTGTTGAATTACTCAGTTATTTTTATATCAAATAACTGCAGAAATATCATGGGAGAGGGGCCAGGGGATAATTTCTAGAGTATCAGAATCACATTTAAGTTCCTTAAGTGAGGTTTTGGATTCTGGTGGGGGTGGGTTTCAGTGACTACTTTTTCCCCAGAAAAGCCAGACTGATAACTTTGACACTGCATGTGATACAGTTTCCACCTTTCCACAGGCAAACTGCTTCTAGCAAATATGGTGAGTCTGTGCGTTTCCTTTTGCTCCAAATTAGGTGTCGTGGATCTTGCTCTGCTGATGTTCTGAGATCTGTACTCCAGGCACCTTCTGTGGACATCGAGCCCACGTTTTACTGTCATCACTGAATTTGGCCACCCTCCCCCGTATACTGTGCTTCAGCGCCACAGCTGTCCCCTCGTTTATTCAAACATGGAGTTTTCTTTTCTGTTTGTTTTCGTTTGGTGACATTTTTAGAGAGGAGACTGCAGAAGAACTCTCTCACTGTGCCATTTTAAACACAGCTATCTCATGATTTTGGTAAAATCCAGATATGATTGTTGTCTTTTTTTATTCTTGCATAAAGATCAAGTGGGCAATCTTGCATACCTTCATGATATTTTGTAATCAACCCCAGCCTATTTCATCTTCATCTGCTGCTGCTTCCTCCCACAGCTTTTGCTTTGGCTACAAGACGATATCATACAAAATCCTCAGAGGCAAATGTGTTTTCCCTTGAAATTCATAACATAAAATAGTTATTAAAGGATGTTAGTCATACTTGATAAATATTACTGAAATAAAAACAGGACTCAGGAATAAGAGAGAAAAGAGTTACTCATATGGCGATCGGATCACTGGGGATTGTTTCAACAGAGAGAATATCTGACAAAATAAAAGTGAATTCTTTCCTGAAGACACTGGGATATATAAATGAGAAATCCCAGATTTTGCATTAAAAAATAAAACACAGATTTTGTCCTTTCTCAAATTTCTTTATTAATCTTGAGATTCACTTTTAAAAAAGAAACAAAAATGTTTCTATTGAAGTATAAAATACATACAAATAAGTTCAAAGACCATAAGTTTACACCTCAGTGAGTTATCACAAAATGAACACACATTTGTAATCTCCACCAATGTCAAGAAATAGAAAACTACCAGCCCCCCAGTGGCTTACACGGCCCACCTCCTAGTCATTACTCCTTCACTGCAAAGATATTCATTATCCCGATTGTTCACCATACAATATGCTTCCTTATGTGTTTGTCTTTTTTTTAACTTAACATTATGTTTGTGAGATTTATCTGTGCATTTTCTTTCCGTATAGCATTCTACTGTATAAATATATCACAATCGATTTATCCATTCTACTGTTGGTGGAAATTTGGGCTGCTACCCATTTGGGATTATTATAAATTGCTTCCGTATGCCTTATTTTACATGTGTTTTGGTGAATACATGTACAAATTTCTATTGAGTGTACCTAAGAGCAGAACTGTTAAATAAGATCTATATGGCCAGCTTTTAGTGATACTACCTCAGTTTTCAAAAGTATTTGGGAGACTCTTCTGGAAGGAATTTTATGCCTGTGGTGAATTTGCATAAAAAGCATTTATACTGATTCCTTTTGGGGCCATAACAATCCACACTGAAACTTAGTGGCTCAAATCAACTCTTTTTTGTTGTTCATGATTCTGTAGGTCAGCAATTTGGGTGGCATCCTGGTCCATTTTCTGCTGCTGTAACTAAATGCCTGAGACTGGGTAATTCATAAAGAAAAGAAATACATTTCTTATAGTTCTGGAGGCTGGAAAGCCTCAGGTCCAGGGCTGCATCTGCCGAAGGCTTTCTTGCTGGTGAGGACTCAGAAGAGCCCCAAGGCAATTCAGGGCATCCCGCACCAAGGGGCTGGGCCTATTAGCTCAGGACTCTCTCTCTCCTCTTATAAAGCCACTAATTCTCATCCTCATGGCTTCACCTAATCCTAATTACTCCCCAAAGGTCCCTCTTCTCAAATGCCGTAGTCAGATTCCCCACCCTCTTAATATGGTTACAGTGGGGGCTGTCTCAACATGAGTTTCAGAGGAAACTAACATTCAGACCATAGCAGGTGGCTATGCCAGTCAGGTTTACTGCTGAGGTCACTAACGTAACTGCAGTTATCTGGCAGCTCCATAGGGTCAGATGGCATAAAACAACCTCATTATGTCTGGTGGTTGGTTCTGGCTCTTGACTGAGCCACGTGTCTCCAGCAGGTCAGCTCGGGCTTTTCACGTTAGTGTGGTATTCCAAGAGGAAGAAAGCAGACACTAAGCCCTCCTGAGGCCTCGTCCTCGTCCAGGAAGCCACCCAGCATCACTGCAGCTTCATTCCACAAGTCAAGCAAGTCACAGGGCCAGCCCACATTCAGGGAACAAGGGATAAGTTCCACTTCTTTTTTCTTCTTCCTTTTTTTTTAAGTTCAGGGGTACACGTCCAGGTGTGTTATATAGGTAAACTTGTGTCATGGAGGTTTGCTCTACAGATAATTTCATCACCCAGGTGTTACGCCTCGTGCCCATTCATGATTTTTCCCAATCCTTTCCCTCTTTCCACCTCCAAAAGGCCCCAGTGTGTGTTTTTCCCCTCTATGTGTCCATGTGTTACCATCATTTAGCTTCCAAAACTCCACTTCTTGATGAGAAAGCCATTTTTTCCAATCTCCCATCATCTTTCATCTGACCACAATGATGTATTTTCTTCCCACATGCGAAGCATGCTTGCCCCACCCAAGGAATATCAAGCACCTCATCCAATTATGGCAGCACGCTCAAGGCTAAGGCTCATTATCTGCACCAAGAACAAATGAGGTTCTTTGAGGACTTATCCTCAGGTGCGGTACCCCTCAGTCTAGAGACCTACAAAATAAAGAGGCAAGTTTTCCACCCCACACATACCCAAAATATCATAGTAAAGCAGGATAACCACAGTAAATACTACTATTTGAAAGGGAAGGATGGAGGGACATAGAAGTTATTTTTCCATGGCAATTCTCGAATACAGCTGGACACGTGTTGCTAGGTCCCACTAAACTAGAAACCTCTTTTTTTTTTTTGAGACAGAGTCTCTCTCTTATTGCCCAGGCTGGAGTGCAGTGGCACAATCTTGGCTCACTGCAAACTCCACCTTCCAGGTACCAGCAATTCTTGTGCCTCAGCCTCCTGAGTACCTGGTATTACAGGTATGTGCCAACACACCTGGCTAATTTTGATCCCTTTTTAGTGGAGACAGGGTTTCATCATGTTGGCCAGGCTGGTCTCAAAATCCTGACCTCAGGTGATCTGCCCTCCTCTGCCCCCGCAAAGTCCTGGGATTATAGGTGTGAGCCACCAGACCTGGCCCTGGGAAAGTTCTTGATTAGGGTTTATTGCTACTCCTTTGGCATGGAACCACCCTGCTCATATCTTGGAGTGGCTCTTGGTTCTACACTACACTAGGGGCCCTTAGCTCAGCTCTCTGAGACAACTTTTCATTTCTGTAAGAAATGGCCCATTCTGCCACTGAGTAGCTTTCTCAGTCTGCCTCCAACCTGTAGAAAGTCAGGAGCACAGGTCTTTTTTTTTTTTTTTTCATTTTGAACAGTCTGTTCCTTTTAGTGCAAACTGGCAGTGCTTTTACCAGGAAAATTCTCTTAAAATTTCTGTGGATTTCCTGTGACTTTGTGACAGATCTTCATGTGACAAAAGTCACATTTATCATTTTTGTTTAGACACTTCTTTTTCTACTTTGGGTCATTAGTCAGACTGAGCATGACAATGCTCCTTCATCTACTGAGAGTGTTCAGGAGATGCTGCCATGACTCTTTTGGCGACCTTAAATATGATGTCACAGATGTACACTTAATTTGGGACTTGGCCCTAGGTCCGATTTCATTTTGAGAATCTTCTGTGGGCTGTGGAGACCAGAGATGATCAAACAGTTTTATCTTCCAACCCAGCAAATCTTTTACTCTTTCTTTTATTAATACATCATAGTTGGACACCTTTTGGGGGTGCATAAGATATTTTGATACATGTATGCAATGTGTAATGATTTGGATCCTTTGTTTTCTCTGAATTCTACTTGAAAATCAGCCACTTCTTGACTTCATCTCTCTCTTCCTCTACCATACATGCAATTTAGACCAACAAGCTGACATTTTCAACAACATTCTGCCTGGGGACTTCCTTAATGAAATCCAAAAGTTTATTAGTAGCATTTGCTGTCTTCCGAGTTATTGTAAGACTACAGTCTTGCAGATTTCTCTGCCGTTTCCCCAGATTGCTGGAGCCATCTCTTCACTGCTTTTCCAGTCTCTGTTAATGATTGGTTTGTCACTTACCCAGCCTTGATGAAAAGTTTTATCTTCACTGTCTGCTCTTTATCCCCATGTCATTCCTCAAGATTGTTTATTCAGCTAGTAACCTTGAGAGATGACGTGGTGTCTCCCCCAGGACAAGTAGCAGGCTGCTAACTGCTTGTTCTGAAAGCGGAGGGGTCCCAAAGCTCAGTGCTTCATGGTGGCGTTCATCTAGGCCACATTGCATTGTCCCCATAGGACTTGGAGGCAGAGGAAACCAAAGCAAAAATGCTGACGCCCATGAAGCCTGCTCTGCTATGAATAATAAAGGCCTTGATCTCTGACACAGGAATCTTTGTCTAGTGCCAGCATCTGTAAAACAGGCACAGGCTCACTTATCAGCTTATAAGTAGGCAAAAAGCAAATCCCAGACCCAGCAGTCTCCACCTCCAGAAGGTGTCCTCAGATTCATTTCCAAGAAACCTTGAGTTAACACTACCAAAATCTAGACATGACCTGAAAAAAAACTCACTACCCTGAGATAGAATTGGGGGAAAAATTACGTTCACAGCATTTTTTAAGAATTCAGAACCACGTCAGAATTCAGAAATGGAAGTAAATCCTATTAACATCTCTGTGCTCGTGTTTCTGTGTGACCTCAGAGCTAGCCTAGCCTCAGATCAAATGAAATATTATAGCATTGTCAAAAACCATGTATTCTTTTCAGGAAGTTTTATCTTTGGGATCATTTATCAATCTGGCAAGAGAAAAATTCCAATAGCTTGCCAACTGCAATGCTTTATGTAACTTCTGAACAAATAGTGTAATCTTTAACTCTGTGACCCCCAAGTAATGTCTGTGTTAGAAAATAACGAGTCAAAAAAAAAGAGAGAAATAAGGAGGAAAAAAAGATAAGTAGCATTCCTAGCTCATCTACCACATGCTAAGGAACTGTAGAAACTACTTTGTTAACATTTATGTAAAACCCTATTGTAATAGCTACAGCAACTTAAAACTTACATTAAAAAAAATAACAATTACGTCAGGCTTGGTGGCTCATACCTATAACCCCAACACTGGGAGGCCAAGGTGGACAGATCAGTTGAGGCCAGGAGTTCAAAACCAGCCTGGTCAACATAGCAAAACCACAACTCTACTAAAAATAAAAAAATTAGCTAGGCCTGGCAGCACACATGTGTAATCCCAGCTGCTCAGGTGGCTGAGGCACAAGAATCGCTTGAGGCAGAGGTTGCAGTAAGCTGAGATTACACCACTGCACTCCAGTCTGGGCAACACAGAGTCTGTCTAAAAAATAAAAATAAATTAATTAATAACAATTGCTACTGTCCTAGTTACAGACTCTAGGACAGACAATCTGGGTTTACAGCTCAGCTCACTGCTAATTAGCCCAAAATGTGAGGGCAAGTTACTCAGCTTCTCCAAGACTTTGTTTCCTCACATGTAAGATGGGGATATTATTCACTCCTAGTTCATAGGCTTAGTGTGTTATTTGAGGTAAAAGGGTTAACTCATGTAAAATGCTTGTAAACGTGCTGTTTAATTCGATGAATAGTATCTAGATCAAAAACAGTGAATGAGGAAGATGAGAGAAAAAAAAATGTTGCCATGTACAGAAACAGAAATGGCTGGAATACACTGTCCATGACCCAAGCGTCTGGGAGGAAGGAATACAATACTTCCAATGCCTGGATTTCTGGATGACTGCAAGTTGACTCCAGGGCTGTTTTTGCATTAGCATCTTTCTAAAATATAGAAATCTAATGTCCTTAATCTCAGACATCTGGCCTCAAAAACTGAGACAATGCATTTCTGTTGTTCAAGCCATACAGTTTGTGGGTCTTTGTGACAGCAGCCCTAGGAAACTAACACAAAACATACTATGTAAATTTCCATTGTCTTTTCTGACTTTTTTTTTTTTTTTTTTTTTTTGAGATGGAGTCTTGCTCTATTGCCAGGCTAGAATGCAGTGGTATGGTTTCAGCTCACTGTAATCTCCACCTCCCAGAGTCGAGCCTCAGCCTCCCAAGTAGCTGGGATTACAGGCACTTACACCACAACCAGCTAATTTTTGTATTTTTAATAGAGATGGGGTTTCACCATGTTGGCCAGGCTAGTCTCAAACTCCTGACCTCAGGTGATCCACCTGCCTTGGCCTCCCAAAGTGCTGGGATTGTTTAAGCATGAGCCACCACGCCCAGCAGACTTCTTTTTTAAATGAAGACACAGTACAGAAGTGCTTAACAATTCCTATCCCATCTCTAGTCCCTCTGAGTTACAACCTAAAGAGGTTTTTAAATTGCTTTTAAATTTCTCCCTTCTTTAAAGCCCTTTCCAACTACCTGGAAATGCAGTGTGAGTTTCTCATTTCTAGTCCACATACTCTGACATGAATGTTCTACTTTGCAGCACACAAAACACCTATGCAATGCATATCCATAATAAATTTTATTTTTTTAGTGTTTGAACAACTCCATGTCAGACTGCTCTGGAAGGAGGTTTGCTTTATGAAAGTCTGTTTTACACAGAGGTGCTGTGTTCAGCAGAAAATAGCACAGGCTTCACAGGGGGGTCCACTGCCTGCCTCCTCTACCATTAGCCAGGTGACTTCAGCACCCCACACCTTAATTTTCTTTTAATGAATATAGGGAGACAATATCTCAAAAGATTAATATCAGTGCTCTTTTATTTTCTCTTCTTTTTTTTTTTCTTTTTGAGATGGCATCTTGCTCTGCAGCCCAGGCTGGAGTGCAGTAGTGCAATCTCAGCTCACCACAACCTTCATCTCCCAGGTTCAAGCAATTCTCCTGCCTCAGCCTCCGAGGTAGCTGGGATTACAGACACCCGCCACCATGCCTGGCTAATTCTTATATTTTAGTAGACAGGATTTCACTCTGTTGGCCAGGCTGGTCTTGAACTCCTGACCTCAAGTGATCCGCCCACCTCAGCCTCCCAAAGTGTTGGGATTACAGGTGTGAACCACCGTGCCCGGCCACTACTTTTCTTATTTTACTGTGAAATACAAAACATTCACAGTTTAACCACTACCTAAGTCAGAAGATAGAACACTGCCCCTTCTCCAGTAATGTTCCATATCACTAACCATTAAGGAAGTGCAAATTCAGGCCATGATGATCTAACACTACACATGTGTCAGAACAGGGGGAAAAGTATAATAGCAATAGCAAATGTTGGCAAGGATGCAGAGAAATTGCACTTCTCACACATTGCTGGTGGAAATGTAAAATGGTAGTTAGTCACTTTGGAAAATGGTGTGTCGGCGTCTTTTAAAACTAAGCATACACTTACCATTAAACCCAGCAATTATACTCCTGGGAATTATTTAAGGAGTGAAAATGTGTATACACACAAAAACCTATGCACAAATACTCACAGTAGCTTTATTTGTAATAGACAAAAAACTGGAGGCAACCAGAATGTCCATCAAAAGGTGTGTGCATACAGTGAAATGTGACTCAGCAATACACACCCAACTATTGACATGAGCTTGTGTCAATCTCAAGAGGATTCTGCTGATCGTACAAAACCAGTCTCGGAAGGTCACGCATTAAACAATTCCATTTATACAACATTCTCAATGACAAAATTATAGAAAAGGAAAATAGACTAGTGGTCTTTGCCAGGGTCTAGGGATGGTGGTGATAGACTAGTTCTGTGTCACGTGGGTGGTGGCAGATACTCAAAACTGTATGTGTGATCAAACAACACAGAACTGGGTCCATACATTGGACCAATGTGAATGTGTACTATCCTTATGTGTGAGCCAACCATTGTGGGAATTGAGAGACAGGTATGCAAGACATTCATGCACAGTGTTTGCATCTTCCTGTGAATTAATTTTTTTATTTTTATTTTTGAAACAGTCTCGTTCTGTAGCCCAGGCTGGAGTGCCATGGCGCAATCTCAGCTCACTGCAACCTCCGCCTCCCAGGTCCTGGTTCAAGCAATTCTCCTGCCTCAGCCTCCTGAGTAGCTGGGATTACAGGCATGTGCCACCATGCCCAGCTAATTTTTGTATTTTTAGTAGAAACAGGGTTTCCCCATGTTGGCCAGGCTGGTTTTGAACTCCTGACCTCATGATTCTCCCACCTCGGCCTCCCAAAGTGCTGGGATTACAGGCATAAGCCATTGTACCCAGCCCTTCCTGTGAATTTATAATTATTTTTGTTATTTTGTCTATTTTGTTTTGTTTTGTTTTGAACCAGAGTCACTCTGTTGCCCAGGCTGGAGTGCAGTGGTGCTATCCTGGCTCCCTGCAACCTCTGCCTCCCGGGTTCAAGCGATTCTCCTGCCTTAGCCTTCCAGGTAACTGAGACTACAGGTGCATGCCACCTCACCTAGCTAATTTTTTCTGTATTTAGTAGAGACAAAGTTTCACCATGTTGCCCAGGCTGGTCTTGAACTCCTGAGCTCAGGCAATTCACCTGCCTCAGCCTCCCAAAGTGCTGGGATTACAGGCGTGAGCCACTGCGCCGGCCCATTTTTAATTCGAAAGTAGCCACCACCTAAATCAGAAGATAGAACAGCGTCTCCTGTCCCACACATTCCCCTCTACTCATAACCTCTTCCTTCCCATTGACATCTTGCTTCCTATTACACACTGACCAACTGTCTTAGTCTGTTTATGTTGCTACCAAGGAATACCTGAGGCTGGGTGATTTATAAAGAAAAGATATAGGCCTGGTGCGGTGGTTCACGCCTGTAATCCCAGCACTTTGGGAGGCCCAGACAGAAGGATTATGAGATCAGAAGTTCAAGTCCAGCCTGAACAACATGGAGAAGCCCCATCTCTACTAAAAATACAAAAATTAGCTGGCATGGTGGTGCATACCTATAATCTCAGCTAATCAGGAGGCTGAGGCAGGAGAATCGCTTGAACCCAGGAGGCAGAGGTTGCAGTGAGCCAAGATGGTGCTACTCCACTGCAGCCTGGGAGACAGAGTGAGACTCCTTCTCAATAAATAAATAAACCAATAAATAAACAAATAGAAAAGATATTTGGCTCATGGTTCTGCCGGCTGTACAAGAAGCATGGCACCGGCTTCTGCATCTGGTGGGGACCTCAAGCTGCCTCTGCTGATGGAGGAAGGGGAAGGGGAGCCAGCGTGTGCAGATCACATGTTGAGAGAGAAGAAGGCAAAACAGAGTGATCAAGAAGGTGCCAGGCTTTTTTCAACAACCAGTTATCTCGGGAACTGAGAGTGAGAACTCGCTCACTCCCAAGACAATGGCACCAAGCCATTCATGAGGGATCCGCCTCCCAGGATCCAAACACCTCCCACGAGACCCCACCTTCAACACTGGGGATTCAATTTCAACAAGAGACTTGGCAGAGCCAAACAAACCACATCCAAAGCATAGCACCACCTACACATGCTTTCCTAAAAATAAATTTTTTTTTGCCTAATTTAAACTTTATACAGATGGAAGCAATCATATGAGATCTTTTGACTCTGCCTTTTTTCACTAAACTTTTTCACTAAACATCATATTTGTGAGTTTCATCCAGGGCGCATGTAGCTGTAATCCTGCATTCCATCAAATGAATACATCACAATGTATGCATCCATTGTCTGGCAGATGACTTTTTGGGTTGTTTCTGGTTTGGGGCTATGATGAGCAATGCTATCATGAGCATTATTGCATCCTGGTGCATCTGTGCATGCAGATTTCCAGAGAATAGACCCAGGAAATAAGCTGCAGGCTGCTGGGGTATATTTATTTTCAACTTTACAAAGGAACAATAAATTATTTCCCAAAGGTTTGTACCATTTTTCACTTTTATTGGTTGTATAGGTAAGTTCTTGTTGCTTTGTTGAGCTTCGAAAGGCAGATTTAGCCATTCTGGTGGGTGCATAATTGTGTCTTGCAGCTTTAATTGGCATTTCTCTGATTACTTTTTGGTTGAGCATTGTTTCATTTTGGATCGTGTCTGTTATGAAATGTCAGTTCAGGTTTTTGACCATTTTCTACTGAGTGGTACATCTTTTCTTTACAAATTTGTAAGAATTCTTGTGTATTCTGATCACTAACCCTAGTCTGTGACTGTCCTTGCTCTTCATTCCCTGCTCTTCTTTCCCAATTCAGCAGGCATGGCTCTTCCTTTCTTCAGTCAAAGGCTTAGCTAAAAAGAAAATCAGTAATAGGAATATGACCAAAAGCTAAACACTGTTCATTTTTATCCCCTAAATAACTTCTTTATATTACACCCATGATCATAGCAGCACTGTCCACAATAGACAAAATGTGTCTGCAACCCAAGTACCCACCAAAGGATGAATGAATAAACAAAATGTAGTATATCCATCCAGTGGAATATTATTTAGCCTTAAAAAGGAAGGAAATTCTTGGCCAGGTACAGTGGCTCATGGCTGTAATCCCAGCACTTTGTGAGGCCGAGATGGGTGGATCACAATGTCAGGAGATTGAGACCATGCTGACCAACATGGTGAAACCCTGTCTCTACTAAAAATATTTAAAAAATTAGCTGGGTGTGGTGGCGTGCACCTGCAATCCCAGCTACTCGGGAGGCTGAGGCAGGAGAATCGCTTGAACCCGGGAGGCTGAGGAATCACTTGAACTCAGGAGGTGGAGGTTGCAGTGAGCCAATCACACCACTGCACTCTAGCCTGAAGACGAGACTCTGCCTCCAAAAAAAAAAAGGAAATTCTGATACATGCTAAAACATGGATGAACCTTAAAGACATTATTATTGCTGAGTAAAACAAACCAGACACACAAAAAATATCAACTTAGTAAAGACCGTAGGATTCTACTTATGTAAGGTATCTAGTCAAATTCATAGAGACAGAAAGTAGAATGGTGGTTGTCAGAGAGTAGAGGAGGGGTGAATGGAGAATTAGTGTTTAATGGATACAGAATTTCAGTTTTGTGAAATGAAAAAATTCCAGGCCAGGTACTGTGGCTCACACCTGTAATCCCTGCACTGGGAGGCTGAAACAGGAGGATCACTTAAGTTCAGGAGTTTGAGACCAGCTTAGGCAACATAAGGTTTGGACCAGCCCATCTCTACAAAAAATTTAAAAATGAGCTAGGCATGGTGACGCACACCTGTGGTCACCATGCTACTCGGGAGGCTGAGGTGGAAGGATCACTGGAGCCTGGCAGGTGGAAGCTGCAGTGAGCAGTGATCATGCCATTGCACTCCAGCCTGGGCAACAGCGAGACCCTGTTTCAAAACAAAAAAAATTCTGGAGATGAATGGTGGTGATGGTTGTACAACATTGTGAATATACTTAATGCTGCTGACTGTACCCTTAAAAATTGATAAGACAGGGCCAGGCACAATGGCTCACACTGTAATCCCAGCACTTTGGGAGGCTGAGGCGGGCAGATTGTTTGAGGCCAGGAGTTCAAGACCAGCCTGACTAATGTGGTGAAATCTTGTCTCTACTAAAAATACAAAAAATTAGCCAGGCATGGTGGCTCATGCCTGTAATCTCAGCTGCTGAGGATGGGAGGCTGAAGCATGAGAATCGCTTGAACCTGGAAGGCAGAGGTTGCAGTAAGCCAAGATCGTGCTACTGCACTCCAGCCTAGCCTCCATCTCAAAAAAAAAAAAAAAATGTGTTTTGATAAAATGGTAAATTTTGTCATGTATATTTTATTACAATACAAACTGTATTAGTATAGTCATTTAAAGTAACCTTTTATTAATACAGAAAGAAGCAATGTGTGCATTTTAAAAGTTAGAAAAAAAATAGGCAATGTGCAAAATAAATGAATAAAATGTTTTCATTTCCACCGCCCTCGCTGTGACACTGCATGGAGAACTTGTGGATCTGAAATGAGCCTTCCACTGTACATGTTGGATAATCTACCTTGTTATATACATGATCTCTACATTTTTACATTCAAATTTTTTCCAATTGACCTAAACACCGAACAATCATTTTAAAGCCAAAACCTGAGTTTGGCATTTTGGTGTTTGTTTTGTTTGTTTTTAAAGAGTCAAAAAGCAAGGCACTAAAGAGGCAGTCCATAAGATTCATTCTTAAGAGCTTAGGGTCAGACTCAGTGGCTCACACCTGTAATCCTAACACTTTGGGAGGCCGAGACATGCAGTTTGCCTCAGCTTAGGAGTTCGAAACCAGCCTGGGCAACATGGTGAAACTCTGTCTCTACAAAAATACATAAAAACAGCCAGGCATGGTGGTGAGCGCCTGTAATCCCAGCTACCCAGGAGGCTGAGGCACAAGAATTGCTTGAACCTAGGAGGTGGAGGTTGCAGTGAGTCAAGATCGTGCCACTGCACTCCAGCCTGGGCAACAAAGCGAAACTCTGTCACAGAAAAAAAAAAAGTTTGGGAGGAAGTTACAGCATGCTGGGGAGGAAGAGAAAATGGGGAGGAGTTGAGAAGGAAAGAAGGTGGGCCCTCCACTCCTAGAGGAGCAGAAAGTGACCTCAGGAGGATGGCCTGGGCCCTGTCAAGGTGAACACCCTTAGTCTCGGCCTCAGAAAGCAAGCTGGGAACTCGGCCAAAGTCAACAACTTCATAGCCTTTAGTGAGCACTGCTTGTTGCTATGCTAACAAACTGCAGTGGTTTGCTGCGCCCTGAGGGCACATCCCAGTAGCAGCAAGCGGTGTGCCAGGTGGTCCCCAGCAAGAGTGACAGCTGTCAGCAGCTTCAGACTGCACAGCCCATCTGGACTCTCCCATGGCCCAGAATATGTGTGGATATCCCTGAATGTCCCATATTCCTGAGGAAAAGTACCACCTGTCGCAAGGGGTAACAGGATGCCACCCTTTTTTTTTTCAAGGATGGAATAACACACCTGAAAGTATCTGGGACAATGGCAATCTCAGCTCTATGGATGTTTGTTGTTGTTGATTTTAGGCAGGCCTATCTCTAACTCTAGTTACATAGTAATTGGCATAATCCCATTGTTACCTATACAATGCATACTATTTGATAAGTCAATAGCTTACAAGGGAGGGAAAGTAAACATCATTAACCGCATTGTGTGGCTATAAGAAATGAGGGTGGTTTTCCTGAAGGATGGTAATCTGACTCCGGACAAAATTCTAAACAGGGGAATTTCCATGCTCTTTCAAGCAAAGGTGGTGCCACTGGAAAATCATACAGTCTCCCTGCTTGTGAGACCATCTCTCCTTTAAGTGTGTCAACTTTTGTGACTATCATTCAGTTCCCTAACTCTCATTATTATGTCATTGACCTCGTGAATACCATGAGATATTTGTCCCTGCCTAACATGTTTTAAATTAGCTTTACAGTTTTCAGAAATCACCTGACCCACAAAAAGTTCGATTTGGACTGCAAATGTTTAATGTCCTATTTACATTGAACAGTTTAACGTCTTCCATTACCAGGCAATAAATATCATCAGTATTTAATAAATACCAGGTACCTGGCATTGTTAGAGGCAGGAAGGTGTAACAACGGAGAGATTTTTCATGTTTCCTTGACCTCTGGTTCTAATCAGAAACATAAGACACCTTAATAATGAGAATAATATAGATGTGGAAGAAGTGTCAACAGAAAAATGCTGAACAATTTTTTTTGTTTGTTTTTTGTTTTTTTTTTTTCTTTTTTGAGACGGAGTTTCACTCTTGTTACCCAGGCTGGAGTGCAATGGCGCAATCTCGGCTCACCACAACCTTCGCCTCCTGGGTTCAGGCAATTCTCCTGCCTCAGCCTCCTGAGTAGCTGGGATTACAGGCACGCACCACCGTGCTCAGCTAATTTTTTTGTATTTTTAGTAGAGACGGGGTTTCACCATGTTGACCAGGATGGTCTCGATCTCTTGACCTCCTGATCCACCCGCCTCAGCCTCCCAAAGTGCTGGGATTACAGGCTTGAGCCACCGTACCCGGCACAATTTTTTTTTTTTTTTTTTGAGAAGGAGTTTTGCTCTTATCCCCCAGAAGGAGGCTGGAGTGCAGTGGTCTAATCTCGGCTCACTGCACTCTCCACCTCCCAGGTTCAAGCAATTCTCCTTCCTCAGCCTCCTGAATAGCTGGGATTACAGGCGTGTGCCACCACACCTGGCTAATTTTTGTATTTTTAGTAGAGATGGGATTTCACCATATTGGCCGGGCTGGCCTGGAAGTCCTGATCTCCAGACGATCTGCCTGCCTCGGCCTCCCAAAGTGTTAGGATTATAGGTGTGAGCCACCAAGCCCAGTCTGCTTAACAACTTTTTTTTTGAGACAGAGTCTCACTCCGTCACCAGGCACCAGTGGCGTGACCTCAGCTCACTGCAACCTCCACCTCGTGGGTTCAAGCAATTCTCCTGCCTCAGCCTCCCGAGTAGCTGGGACTATAGGCGTGCACCACCTCGCCCAGCTAATTTTTTTGTATTTTTTTTTTAGAAGAGATGGGTTTTCACCATGTTGGCCAGGATGGTCTCAATCTCTTGACCTCGTGATCCGCTCACCTCAGCCTCCCAAAGCGCTGGGATTACAGGCGTGAGCCACCATGCCCAGCCCTGCTTAACAACTTTTATAGTTCACATAGGCTTTTACAAAGCCAAACTTGGAAGAAAAATACCTTCTATTAATTTTTTAATGTTCTTGTAAGCTTTGTTCACGTTAACCGTGGTTTCATTAAGCTTTTATTTTATATTTCTTTACATTTTACTATGCCATATTCATTAAGTTTTTGTGTTTTGTTTTTGAGACAGTCTTGCTCTGTCACCCAGGCTGAAGTGCAGTGATGCGATCTTGGCTCACCGCAACCTCTGCCTCCCAGGCTCAAGCAATTCTTGTGCCTCAGCCACCTGAGTAGCCGGGATTACAGGTGTGTGCCACCCACCCAGCTAATTTCTGTATTTTTAGTAGAGACAGGGTTTCGCCATGTTGGCCAGGCTGGTCTCAAACTCCTGGCCTCAACTGATTTGCCCACCTCAACCTCCAAAAGTGCTGGCATTACAGGCATGAGCCACTGTATTCATTAAGCTTTAAGAGGAGATGATAAGACTAAAATGAAATGACTCAAAAAAAAATAGGTATCATAAACTTTATTTCAAGGAAAGAATTATTTCAATGATAATACTTGTGAATCATATATAAAATATTGTTATAACTTGTGCATTACGACAATATTTACTTGTTTAATCATTCAGTGAGAACATTGCTTAGAGAGAGGTAGGCAGGTTATATGATGCGCATTTTATATAAAAGAAAATGTACTCAAGAAGTCATGTGACTTCTCTCAAATCTTACCCTGAGTCATAAAAGCAGAGATCAAGTTTCCTGACCCTTAGGCCTTTGCTGTGCCCACATCAGGCTGTGTTCACTGATTTTAAAACTTGCCTACCTCAGTCTGTTTCCAGCTTCTTTTCATAGCTGATTACAGTTCTACCTTCCATGTTTCAGAAGAGTCTTCATTTTTAAATGTTCATGCTTTCTCAAAGGATGCCGACATTCATCACAGAACTCAGACCTGGAAGGGGTCTTTGAGATCTAGTCCACCAGTCTCATTTTCTAGGTGGAGAATCTGAGGCCCAGAATGGTTAAGAAGCTCTAAGAGAGGTAGAAAGGCAAACAACGGCCTGAAAACGGATCCTTTAAGAAAAGGTTCAAGGCACTGAAATCGTTTCCTCCAATGGCTAATTCGATAATGACCTTTAGTATTAGAAGATTTATGATTCAAGACAAGAAAGTTTTTTACTCTTCTCTGTCTCTACCCAAAACAAAACAAGTCTTGATTAGAGTGAGCAAAAAGAAAAAGACTAAATATGGGAAATAATTTTCTAGCCAGCACAGTGGCTCATGCCTGTAATCCCAACACTTTGGGAGGCTGAGCTGTGAGTATTACTTGAGTCCAGGATTTCAAGACTACCTGGGCAACATAGGGAGACCCTGTCTCTACAAAAAAATCTAAAATTAACCGGACATGGTGGATCACACCTGCAGTCTCAGCTACTTGGGAGGCTGAGATAGGAGGAACACTCAAAGCCCGAGAGTCAAGATTGCAATGAGTCATGCTCACACCACTCCACTCCAGCCTGGGTCACAGAGCAAGATCCTGTCTCAAAAAAAAAAAGAAAGAAAGAAAGAAAAAGAAATAGAATTTTCCGGCAGGCAGGAAGACACCTGGAGGAATTTCTTTTTCATTCTTTCTTCTTGAGATATAATTCACATATCATACAACTCACTCATTTAAAGCACACTTCATAGTTTTTAGTATATTCATAGCTGTGCAACCATAGACATAATCCATGTGAGAACACTTTTATCAATTAAAAAACACCCACACCCTTTAGCTTTGATTCTCCTGCCCCATCCCCAGCTGCACTAGCCCTAAGCAACCATTAACTAAATTTGTCTCTATAGATTTGCCTATTCTAGTTCAGACAAATTAAATCATATAATATGTAATCTTTTGTGACTGCCTTCTTTCCCTTGGTGTACTGTTTTTAAAATTCATCGAAGGCCGGGCACGGTGGCTTATGCCTGTAATCTCTGCACTTTGGGAGGCCAAGGTGGGCAGATTGCCCCCTGACCTGAGATCAGGAGATCGAGACCAGCCTGACTAATATGGTGAAACCCAGTCTCTACTAGAAATACAAAAATTAGCCAGGCATGGTGGCAGGCACCCGTAATCCCAGCTACTCAGGAGGCTGAGGCAGGAGAATCACTTGAACCCAGGAGGCAGAGATTGCAGTGAGTAGAGATCATACAACTGTACTCCAGCCTGGGAGACAGTTAGCCTCCATCTCAAAAAAATATCATAAATTTTTAAAAATAAAACAGTTTATCCAATGTTGTAGCATGTATCAGTATTTCATATTTCTTTGTATTGCTAAATAATATTCTAATGGCGCATGTACCATATTTTATTTATCCATTCCTCAGTTGAATGGCATTTGGGTTGTTTGTACTTTTTTAAATTTTTTTTAGAAACAGGGTCTCACTCTGTTGCCCATGCTGGAGTGTAGTGGTGCAATCATAGCTCACTGCAACCTCGACCTACCACACTCAAGTGATCCTCTCACCTCAGCCTCCCAAGTAGCTGGTATATACTCTCTTGGGTATATACCAAAGAGTGGTCTTGCTGGGTAAATGGACCTCTGTTTAACTTTTCAAGGAACTGCCAGACCGTTTTCCAAATCAGCTGCACTACTTCACTTCCCACCAGCAGTTTAAGAGGATTCCAATTTCTCCACATTCCCACCAACATTATTATTATGACCTTTTGATTATAGCCATTTTCGTTGGTATGAAGTGGTATCTCATTGTGGTTTTGATTTGCATTTCTCTGATGACTAATATTTGGCATCTTTTTTTTTTCCTGAGATAGAATCTTGCTCTGTCACCCAGGCTGGAGTGCAGTGGCATGATCTCAGCTCACAGCATCCTCCAACCTCCACCTCCTGGGTTCAAGCAATTCTCCTGCCTCAGCCTCCCAAGCATGAGCATCTTTGTATGGGCTTATTTGCTATTTTATATCCTCTTTGGAGAAACGCCTATTCAGATCCTTTGCCCGTGAAAAATTTCTTTTTAAAAGGTTAAGTGCAGATTAGATTCTTATTCTCTGGGTTGCTTCATATCTAGTCCTCTATTATATAAATTATGTAAGTCCTAATTGGATCAATTAGAGTTCTTCTGGTCCTTTATAGTTTAATGAACCTATAGTTTAAAAGAATTTTCATATCTGAAGTTTGATTTTTATAGAATAAAAGCTGAAGACAAAATGCTACACAATATCCTGTCTCCCGCAGAGAGGAGTTTTTTGAGTTGAAGGCCTGTGGAGATGCGTTTCAGGAAGATCCTTAGTTTGCAAGTCCTGCAGAACAGGTTCTCCATATTGGTGCAAAACCTGGCACAGATCAGAGCCAGGGGGCTAAGGGGCTTCATTTCCTTGGGCAAAATGATTGCCTGGAAAAAAAGAAAAAAAAAAAAAAAAACCTCGATTTTGTCTGAATGACAACATGACAGGCTGATTCATCTTCAACCCCCACTGAAAGGGTGTAGCTGAGTTGTTTCACCAAGCGTATGATGTGGCATGAAAATATGCATCCCAAGAAAGACAGTTCGGCAGAGTCTCCATATAAGAATGCTCAGCCTTGGTGGAAACGCCAGTGCTTGGCTTCTAGCCCTTTCCCTTTCTTCTAAATGAGTTGCTCCATTTATGTGTGAACACTTTCAAAATAAACATAAACATTTTTTTTTTTTTTGAGACAGGGTATCTCTCTGTAGCCTACACTGGAGTGCAGTGGAACGATCTTGGCTCACCGCAACCTCCACCTCCCGGGTTCAAGTGAGTCTCCTGCCTCCGCCTCCTGAGTAGCTGGGATTATAGGTGCACACCACCATGCCAGGCTAATTTTTGTATTTTTAGTAGAAACAGGGTTTTGCCCCAGGTGCGGTGGCTCATGCTTGTAGTCCCAGCGTTTTGGGAGGCTGAGGCAGATAGATCACCTGAGGTCAGGAGTTCAAGACCAGCCTGGCCAACATGGAGAAACCCCATCTCTCCCAAAAATACAAAAAATTAGCTAGGTGTGGTGGCAGGCACTTGTAGTCCTAGATACTCGGGAGGCTGAGACAGGAGAACCACTTGAATCAAGGAGGCAGAGGTTGCAGTGAGTCAAGATCGCACCATTGCACTCCAGCCTGGGTAACAAGAGCAAAACTCTACCTTAAAAACAAAAACAAAAAATAACAAACAGGGTTTTGCTATATTAGCTAGGCTGGTCTCAAACTCCTGGCCTTAAGTGATTCACCCGCCTTGGCCTTCCAATGTGAAGGGATTACAGGCATGAGGCACCATGCCCAGTTAAAAATATTTTTAAGTTCGGTTTTTTTCTTTCTTTTTCAACACATGGTTCCTCTCCACTCTCCAGGCTAGAATGTAGTGGGGTAACCATGGCTCACTGTAGCCTCAACCTCCTGGGCTCAAGTGATCCTCCTACCTCAGCCTCCCGAGCAACTGAAACTACAGGTGTGTGCCACCATGACTGGCTCCTTTTTTATTTTTGGTAGAGGCAGGATCTTGCTATGTTGCCCAGGCTGGTCTCAAACTCCTGGACTCAGGCAATTCTCCCACCTTGGCATCCCAAAGTGCTGGCATGAGTCACCATGCCTGAACCTAAGTTGTATTTTTAAAGCCTGCAGTCTCAACATTCCAAAAACTAAGACTAATCATGTTAGAAAGGAATTAAGTATGTACCTGTTTGTATGTAAGTAGATGTGGTGTTAAGGTTGGGAGTTAGAGTAAAATGTTCTACTTCAGGGGCAGCTGAAGGCACCACAGCTAATCATGTGAACATGATATGAGCTCATCGAGTAAGAATTAAGGAAAAACATATTTCTTCCTTTCTCCTCTTTTTTTTGTTTGTTTTGAGATGGAATCTCACTCTGTGGCCCAGGCTGGAGTGCAATGGCACAATCTTGGCTCACGGCAACCTCTGCCTCCCGGGTTCAAGTGATTCTCCTACCTCAGGCTTCCAAGTAGCTAGGATTACAGGCATGTTCCACCATGCCCAGCTAATTTTTGTATTTTAAGTAGAGATGGGGTTTTGCCATGTTGACCAGGCTGGTCTAGAACTCCTGACCTCAGGTGATCCACCCACCTCAGTCTCCCAAAGTGCTGGCATTACAGGCATGAGCCACTGCATCCAGCCACTGGAATGTCTTTATCAGCAGCCAGAAAACAGACTAATATAGCAAGTAACTGGTCAATATCATAGGGGCGAGAGAAACTTCTAGGATTTGTTATTTTAAAATGTTCTTCAGGATGGGCACAGTGGCTCACCCCTATAATCCCAGGAGTTTAGGAGGCCAATGTGCTCCCAGCTCACTTGAGGCCAAGAGTTCAAGACCAGCCTGGGCAACATAGTAAGACCCTCCCACAATGCTGCCCCACCCCACCCCGCAATGTCTACAAAAAATTTTTTAGAACATTAGCCAGGTAAGGTGGTACATGTCTCCAAGCGTTCAAGGGTGCAGTGAGTCATGATCACACCACTGGACTCCAGTGTGAGTGCCAGTGCGAGACTGTCTCTAAAAAAACTAGTAAATACATAACTAAATAAAATGTTCTTCATACATTTTGCAGTCACCCTGTAACCATTCGATCACTGATTCTGAATCTACATAAATTTGGATATCAGACTCTTGGTAAGACCCTTGAGCAAAATGACGTAAAGACACCTGGCCACAAGCCAACATGTTGGAAGGAGCAGTCCCGGCCACTTGGGAGGCTGAGGCAGGAGGATCTATTCAGCCCAGGAATACGAGACCAGCCTGGGCAACATAATGAGACCCCTGTCTTTAAAAAAAAAAAAAAAAAAAAGTGTCATAGAATAAGCATGAAGAAGCCAGGGAGGAATAGCGCTGAAGAACTTATAGGCTCTGTGGGGTGACCCTGAAAAGTGCTTAGACATCACGTGTTACCAAATGCCCTACAGACAGGAGTCTGCATGTCTTATGAAACAATTTAAGAACCCAAAACGTGGAGTTTGGCTTTAACTAATGCTCTGAATTAATAAAAACAACAACAAAATGCTACGCCAGGTGCAGTGGCTCATGCCTATAATCCCAGAACTTTGGGAGGCCGAGGCGGATAGCTTGCTTGAGGTCAGGAGTTCAAGAGCAGCCTGGCCAACATGACGAAATCCCATCTCTACTAAAACACAAAAAATTAGCCAGGCATGGTGGTGCACACCTGTAATCCCAGCTACTTGGGAGGCTGAGGCAGGAGAATCTCTTGAACCCAGGAGGTGGAGGTTACAGTGAGCAGAGATCACAATACTACACTCCAGCCTGTGCGACAGAGTGAGAATCCATCTAAAAAAAAAAAAAAAGAATAATAATGCTAAATATAGCAAAGCTAGGGCATCGAGAACCAGGAGAATACAAGGCAAAATTGATGTTTTGTTTTGTTTTTTTGAGATGGAGTCTTTCTCTGTCTCCCAGGTTAGAGTGCAGTGGCACAATCTCGACTCACTGCAACCTCCACCTCCCAAATTCAAGCAATTCTCCTGCCTCAGCCTCCAAAGTAGCTGGGATTAGAGGTGCCCACCGCCACACCCAGCTAATTTTTGTATTTTTAGTAGAGATGGGGTTTCGCCATGTTGGTCAGGCTGGTCTCGAACTCCTGACTTCATGATCCACCCACCTCGGCATCCCAAAAGTGCTGGGATTACAGGTGTGAGCCACCACGCTTGGCCAAAATTGATGTTAATCTGTCATATAATAATTTAATTATATCCCATAAATATCTACAATTTTTCATTTTATTTATATCTGGTCTCTGTTGCCCAGGCTGGAGTGGTGCAATCACAGCTCACTGCAGCCTCATCCTCCCCAGGCTCAGACGATCCTCCCACTTCAGCCTCCCAAGTAGCTGGGACTACAGGTGTGCACCACCACATCCATTTAATTTTTGCATTTTTCATAGAGGTGAGGTTTTGCCATGTTGTCCAGGCTGGTCTTGAACTCCTAAACTCAAATGATCCTCCCACCTCAGCCTCCCAAAGTGCTGGGATTATAGGCATGAGCCACCCCACCCAGTCAATATTTACAATAATTAGGTGTCAATTAAAATAAAAGAAAAAAATAATTACAAACCCAGTTGATATAGATTTATGTAATATGGAATTTCCTGTTGTTTCCATGCAAATTTATCTTTGCCTATTTGACAGATCAATTTCTCTTTTCAGTATTGAGTAGTGAATAGAATATCGAAATCTGTAGGCAAAGAACCTACACAGATAGTTTCAAAACTGAATTTGATGACACATTTGTACCCGATCAGAGAGGCTGGCCCCCAGCAACATGAGTTTCGAATTCTCAAAGGCCCATAGCTCCCTTTCCTTGCAACACCTTTGGGACCTTCGGCTACCCTGCAACATCTAAATGCCTGTGCAGTGTGGGCCCATGAAGCTGGCAGGATGGGCAGTAGAAACGCCCAGGGGCAGGAGCCAGCTGACCTGCTTCGGGTCACAATAGCAGCCAGGTGTCTCCACGGTGACCTCTCTGAGTCAGGAGGTCAGAACTGTGGGATCGATGACATCCCACAACTGGACCAGCCATAGTGCCGAGAACAGCTCTGACTGCGGTAAGTCATCCCAAAACCTCACATCCAGATAAGACAGTTTAAGAATTTCATCTGCACTGAGGAACAAATTAGCGTGATACTGGAGGGAGTTTCTCTGTGAGATCCAGGAGGTCCCTTTAGCTCGTCTCCTCGAGTCACCACAGTCATACCCAAGAGGAAAGAAAGGTCAGAGAAAATGATTTGGAAAACCTACTACACAGAAACCAAGTATGAAACAATGATGATTTCATGACGGCTCATTGTTCCTTGGTATCATGCCTTACACAAGCTGGAGACTAACTCCGTGTCCTCAAGGAGGCCCAACTCTTGATTAGAGTTGTCCAAAAGAATGCTGGTTATTATCCTAAGGATCTGCGTAGCCATCCTGAAACAGTCAAAAATGAGTCTTTATTTCACTTAGGTGGTTCCGGGGAGAAGCCTTTCCAGGACCCATGTGTAGTCACAGCAGTTTTCCCTGATCAGCATCCTTGCGGCAGTCAAGTGAGTAGAATTATCAGATTTTCTTGTCTCTATTCACTGTGAATTCTATTCTTCATTTCCTTTAAAACAAAAAGCTCCTGCTGTTTTCTCCTATAATTACAATACTTGTTTCTTGATCATTTTACCTTCTATTCACCAATTAATTGAAATCCAACCATCAGGATTATCTACCTTGCTTTTTCCTACAGGGAAAAAAAAGTGCATAAGAGCAGTCTGATTTTTATTGCCTTCAATTTCTCAAGTCTCAAGATGTTCTGTTTAAAATCTTCAGAGTCTCTATTTTGTCTTCCATATATTAGGTTTGTATGCCCTTGGAGTCTGAGTATATTTTACCTTATTTTTCAGATTGATAAAGTCAAGTAATTCATTTTCATTACGAGAAAACAAAATCAATTCCTAAGTAGTCAAAAGACTACTTACTTAAGAAACCACCTGTTTAACTTCCTTTTTCTTTTCTTTTCTTTTTTTTTTTTTTTAGATGTAGTCTCAGTCTGTCGCCCAGGCTGGAGTGCAGTGGCTCAATCTTGGCTAACAGCAACCTCTGCCACCCTGACTCAAGCAATTCTCCTGCCTCAGCCTCCCAAGTAGCTGGGATTACAGGCTCCTGTCACCGTGTCTGGCTAATTTTTGTATGCTTAGTAGAGACGGGGCTTCACCATGTTGGCAAGGCTGGTCTTGAACTCCTGACCTCTTGATCCACCCACCTTGGCTTCCCAAAGTGCTGAGATTATAGGTGTGAGCCACCTCGCCAGGCCCACCTGCTTAACTTCTTCTCCTGGAACTTAATCCCCTAACTAAGGGTGAAAAAGCCTCGATGTTATCTTATAAAGAAAAGTATTAGTTACCAGGGACTTGTCAGATGGGAATGCCTTTATTACACAATGTACAATTTAGATCTTCCTAAACAGTTTTGCTTTCTTCTGTCATTTGTCTGTGATGGAACCTCAAAGACACTAACTACTATACAAGACAGTTTTGTGTTGGGGCATTGTGTTAGCTTTCCAGTAGAGTTAAAATTTTGGAATGCAGTTATATGCCTCCAAATGAAAAATACCAGCCCGGCACAGTGGCTCACACCTATAACCCCAGCACTTTGGAAGGCTGAAGCAGGAGAATCACTTCATCCTAGGAGTTGAGGTCAGCCTAGGCAACATAGTGAGACCCTATCTCTACAAAAAAATAGAAAAAATTAGCCAGGCTTGGCCAGGAGCAATGGTTCATGCCTATAATCCCAGCACTTTAGGAGGGCAGATCACCTGAGGTCAGGAGTTTGAGACCAGCCTGGCCAACATGGCGAAATCTTTTCTCTACTAAAATTAGCCTGGCGTGGTAACACATGCCTATAATCCCAACTACTCAGGAGGCTGAGGCAGGAGAATCGCTTGAACCTGAAAGCCAGAGGTTGCAGTGATCCAAGATCATGCCACTGCACTTTAGCTAGGGTGACAAGAGTAAGACTCCATCTAAAAAAAAAAAAAATGAAAAAAAACTAGCCCGGCATGTCAGAGTACATCTGCAGTCCCAGCTACCCAGGAGGCTGAGGTGAGAGGATTCCTTGAGCCGGGGAGGTCAAGGCTGTAGTAAGTCATGACTGCACCACTTCACTCCAGCCTGGATGATAGAGTGGGACCCTGTCTCAAACAAAAAGAAAAAGGAAAAAGAAAAGAAAGAAAGGAAGAAAGAAAAAAGAAAAATGCCTAAGTGGCCACATACCTTAAGTTCATGTATGCTACTCTATAGGAAACATACTCAGCTCTCTTCTCTGCACCGGGTTCATATACTTTTGTTCCTAGTTCACACACGCTTGGTCACCTGCCTTCCAAAGCACATGGCAAACCAGATGATGAGAGCTGCTGACATGTGCAGACAGCTGTCATTTTATGTTGGCAGCTACAATAAATGACATTGTCCGATGGGGGAAAATGAGCAGGGAAAACACTTCCAAAAAACAGGCAGAAATATAAGAGGTGAAATCCCAGAGTTTCAGAACAACTTTAGGGCAAGCAATCCTATGTGGCCTCTGTCTTCACCACCCTACTACAACACAGGGAGAGGACCGACTTGATGGTCCCCAGATGCTGGAGTCGGGAAGATCCCTATGGTGCTGTCCAACTCTTCTAATTTACAGATGAGGAAGCAGAGGCCTCGGGAAACACTGAGAGCCCAGTTCAGGATCACAGCTGGTTAAGGGTGAAACTGCGACTACAACCAGGATCCCCAGACCCCAAGGGCCAATGTTTATCCTATATGCCCCATGCTGGAAAAGTGAAAAATAATTCAGTGTTTCAAAGGGTTTTAAAAGGCCAGGAAGGAATTAATAAATGTTTAAAGAACTTTGTTGACAAAATGGTTGAAAGCTCATTGGTTACATATAAGAATTAAATGAGATAAAGCATAGAAGGTTATCACTCAAACGCAGAAAGAAATCAACATGTCATTAGTTATTATAACTTAAAAATCTGGTATATAAAAAAGTGCTTTTTTATAGAAGTCAGAGAAAAGTAGGTTGAGCTTTTTTTTGCTTTTTTTTTTTTTTTTGGAAGGAAGACGATCTTTTGACCTCTTAATATTAGTTTCATCTAACTTCTTTTTTTTTTTTTTTGAGATAGAATCTCACTCTGTTGCCCAGACTGGAGTGCAGTGGGGTGATCTTGGCTCACTGCAGCCTCTGCCTCCCGGGTTCTCCCAGCAATTCTCCTGCCTCAGCCTCCTGAGTAGCTGGGACTACAGGCACTTGCCACTACGCCTGTATTTATTTTGTATTTTTAGTAGAAACAGGGTTAATTTTTTTGTATTTTTAGTAGAGAGAGGCTTTCGCCATGTTGGCCAGGCTGGTCTCTAATTTTTGGCCTCATGCAATCTACCTGCCTCCCAAAGTGCTGGGATTACAGGCATGAGCCACACACCCAGCCTGATCTAATTTATCTAAATGATCATTCCATATTGTTAAACAATATTTCTAATGAGAGGTGGGGAAGTATATTAGATGGTAGGAGGCCTGAATAGTTGAAGACAATTGAGAACAAACGAGTTATTTCCTTGGCACAAAGTAAACCTACTACTCCTGAAGTATAAGAAAAAATATAAAAACAATAAAAATAATCCTCTTGATCAAATAATTTTTTTTTGTAATCGACTCGTCCTGATCATTAGTGCCTACGTGTTCATCCTATTATTCTTACATGCATTAGTGAATTCCTTTTCTTTTTTATCTCTCAAGATTCCAGAAGTAGATTAGCGGATTCCTTAAGTGTTAAAGAAACCCTTGTCTGTAATTCCAGCTACTCTGGGCTGAGACAGGAGAACTGCTTGAACCCAGGAGGTGGAGACTGCAGTGAGCAGAGATCACGCCACTGCACTCCAGCCTGGGTGACTGAGTGAGACAGAATGAGACTCTGTCTCAGAAAAAAAAGTAAAGAAAGAAACCCTTGCAATCAGAGAGAAAAAGGGCATTAGAACGTAAAGTGACTAAAGTTAAATATACTACCACCAGTTTCCTGCCAATGGCTGCAACTATGAGATGTGGATTGATGTCACAATTAACACTCCATTATGTATGTCCTCATAATGCATGAGGTGAAATGTGTATGTCATGTGTCCGCATTGTAAGGTACTTGCTGTAAGCAGCGAAAAGGAAGGAAATTCTACAGGCCAAATCATATATGAATCTCCCCATTCTCCCTCTCCCCAAATATTGGTTTAGGAATTCTCTGAGGTTTGAAGGTTATGAATGTTATCATCCAAGGATTCAGAATTGAGGTAAAAATACTGTAAAAGATTGGGGGGAAAATCAGTAATTGAGGTCTAAACCAATATCTTTCATCTCTCTAAGAAAATGTATTTTTAATATAATAGTTTTATTGAGATCTTAATATAGGCTGGAAGCGTGGCTCACGCCTGTAATCTCAACACTTTGGGAGGCCAAGGCAGGCAGATCACGAGGTCAAGAGATTGAGATATTCATATACCATGAAGTTCAAACTTTTATTATTTTATTTTGAGATGGAATTTCACTCTTGTCACCCAAGCTGGAGTGCAATGGCGTGATCTCAGCTCACTGCAACCTCTGCCTCCTGGGTTCAAGCGATTCTCCTGCCTCAGCCTCCCGAGTTGCTGGGATTCCCGGTGCCCATCACCACACACAGCTAGTTTTTGTATTTTTAGTAGAGACAAGGTTTCACCACGTTGGCCAGGCTGGTCTCAAACTCCTGACCTTAGGTGATCCAACCACCCAAGGCCTCCCAAAGTGCTGGGATTACAGGCATGAGCCACCACACCTGGCCAAAAGTTCAACCTTCTAAAGTGTACAATGCAGTGTTTAGTATATTCAGTAGGTTGCATATCCATCACTATCATTCTTTCATCACCCTGAAAGAAAACCCTATATTTAGCACTCACTGCTATCCCAACCAACCCCATGCCCAGGTACATGCTTGCATCAATCTACTATCTCTATGGATTTGCTGATTCTGGACATTTCCCATAAATGGGACCAAAAAAAGTTGTGGTCTTTGTGTCTGATTTCTTTCAGGCAGTCTAATAAGCTTAAGGTTTACCCATGTTTTACATATATCATTACTTTATTCTTTTATTGCCAAGTAATGTTTCCTTATATAGTTTGACCACATTGTGTTTATCCATTCACCAGTAGATGGGCAGTTGAATTGTTTCCACTTTTTGGTTATCATGAATAATACTGCCATGAACATTCATGTACAAGTTTTTGTGTGAACATATGTTTTTATTTCTCTTACGTGTATACTTAGAAGTGAAATTACTGAGTCAAATGGTAACTCAGGCTGGACTGCAATGGTGCAATCTCGGCTCACTGCAACCTCCGCCTCCCAGGTTCAAGTGATTTTCATGCCTCAGCCTCTTGAGTAGCTAGAATTACAGGTGTGCACCACCACACTCAGCTAATTCAGACTGTTTTCCAAATTGGCTGTACCATTTTATGTTCCAGTTAGCAAAGTATGAGGGTTCAAATTTCTCCACATTCTTGCCAACACTTGCTATTGCCTTTTTTATTAAAGCCAGTCTATTGGGTGTGAAGTGGTGTCACATTGTGGTTTCAATTTGCATTGCCCTAATGGTGAACAATGCTGCACATCTTTTCATGTGCTTAGTGGCCATTTGTATATTTTCTTTGGAGAAGTGTCTATTCAAATGTTTTACCCATTTTTTAATTGGGTTGTCATTCGTTATTGGGTGTAGGTTTTTTTTATATATTCTGAATATAAGTCCCTTAATAAGATACATGATTTGTGAGCTTTGCACAGTGGCAGTATCGTAGCCAGTGAGGTTTATCCAAGGTGCGATTATTGCTAATTGAAAACTTTTCCCAGTACCCCGCTATGATAACTTGAAATATGATTGGCACTGGCAATTTTTGACAGTCTTTATGGAGACTGAATTTAAAAAAAAAAAAGATAAATGATTTGTGGCCAGGTGCAGTGACTCATGCCTGTAATCTCAGCATTTTGGGAAGCCAAGGCAAGTAGACCACTTGAGGTCAGAAGTTCAAGACCAGCCTGGCCAACACGGTGAAATCCTGTCTCTACTAAAAATACAAAAATTAGCTGGGCACGGTGGCGCACACCTGTAATCCCAGCTTATTGGGGGCTGAGGCAGGAGAATTGCTTGAACCTGGGAGACAGAGGGTGCAGTGAGCTGAGATCACGCCACTGCATTCTAGCCTGGGCGACAGAGTGAGATTTTATCTCAAAAAATATATATGATTTGTATATATTTTCTCCCATTCTGTGGGTTGTCTTGTCACTTTCTTGACAGTGTCTTTAAAAGCACAAAGGTTTTATCCCAGCACTTTGGGAGGCCGAGGCAGGTGGATCACAAGGTCAACAGATCGAGACCATCCTGGTCAACATGGTGAAACCCTGTCTCTACTAAAAATACAAAAAAAAAATTAGCTGGGCATGGTGGCGCATGCCTGTAATCCCAGCTACTCAGGAGGCTGAAGCAGGAGAATTGCCTGAACCCAGGAGGTGGAGGTTGCGGTGAGCCGAGATCGCGCCATTGCACTCCATCCTGGGTAACAAGAGCGAAACTCCGTCTCAAAAAAAAAAAAGCACAAAGGTTTTAATTTTGTGAGGTCGAACGTATCTATGTTCCTCTTTTGCCTTTGTGATCGATCTTGATGTCATAGCAAAAAATGATTGCCTACCCCAAAGCAATGAAGATTTAGTCCTATATTTTCTTGTAAGAATTTTATAGTTTAGCTCTTACATTTAGTCTATGATCCATTTTGAAGTTTGTATGACGTGAAGTATGGGTCCAGCTTCATTCTAATGCATGTGGATATCAAGTTGTACATGCACCAATCTTTCCACAGTGAACGGTCATGGCTCCTATATTAGCCAGGGTTCTCAAGAGAAACTGAACCAATAAGAAATAGGCTGGGAACAGTGGCTCACACCTGTCATCCCAGCACTTTGGGAGGCCCAGGCAGGCAGATCACTTGAGGTCAGGAGTTGGAAACGAGCCTGGCCAACATGGTGAAACCCTGCTGTATTAAAAATACAAAAAATTAGCTGGGTAACGGACGTCTGTAGTCCCAGCTACTCAGGAGGCTGAGGCACAAGAATCACTTTAGCCTGGGAGGCAGCAATTGCGGTGAGCCAAGATCATGCCACTGTACTCCAGCCTGGGTGACAGGGTGAGACTCTATCTCAAAAAAAAAAAAAAGATCGAGATTTATTTTAAGGAATCTGCTACATAATTATGAGAGATGGCAAGTTCAAACCCTGGAGGGCTGGCTAGCAGGCTGGAAATTCAGATATAAGTTGATGTTGCAGTCTTCAGTTTGAAATATGAAGGGCAAGCCAGCAGGTGGAGATTCAGGCAGGGTTTCTGTGCTGTCTTCTTGTAGCACAACTCTTTCTTCCCCCAGAAACCTCCATCTTAGCTTTTAAGGCCTTCAACTGATTAGATGAAACCCACCCACCTTATGGAGGGTAATATGCTTTACTTAAAGTCAATAGATTATAAATGTTAAATCATATCCACAAATACTTTCACAGCAACATCTAGACTGCTGTTTGACCAACAGCCTAGCCAAGCTGAAACATCAAATTAACCATCACAGTACCCTTATCAAAAATCAATCTGACAACACATGTAAGGTTTATTTCTGGAGTCACTATTCAATTCCATTGATCTATATGTCTATCCTTTATTTCTAGAGTCACTATTCAGTTCCATTGATCTATATGCCAGTAACACAGTGTCTTAATTATTATAGCTTTATGGTAAGCCTTGAATTCAGCAAGTGTGAGTTTTTGAGTTTTGTTTTTTTCAACTTCTTTGGCTACTCAGAGTATCTTGCAACTCCAGCTGAATTTTTAGAATCAGTTTGTCCAATTTACATCCCCACCAACAGTGTAAAAGTGTTTCTATTTCTCCACAGCCTCGCCAGCATCTGTTGTTTTCTGACTTTTTAATGATCGCCATTCTAACTGGAGTGAGATGGTATCTCATTGTGATTTTGATTTAGATTTCTCTAATAACCCAGTGATTATGAGCTTTTTTTCATTGTTTGTTATCCGCATAAATGTCTTCTTTTGAAAAGTGTCTGTTCATATCCTTTGCCCACTTTTTGATGGGGTTGTTTTTTCTTGCAAATTTTGTTTCAGTTCCTCATAGACTCTGGATATTAGACCTAGGTCAGATGGATAGATTGCAAACATTTTCTCCCATTCTGTAGGCGATTCTCCTGCCTCAGCCTCATGAGTAGCTTGGATTTCAGGTGCCTACCACCACGTACAGCTAGATTCTGTATTTTTAGTAGAGACAGGGTTTCACCATGTTGGCCAGGCTGATCTTGAACTCCTGATGCACATGAGTGTGTTATCATATCCATCCCTTTGATGATAGTTTCTTTGGCTGTGCAGAAGCTCTTTAGTTTAATTAGATTCCATTTGTCAATTTTGGCTTTTGTTGCAATTGCTTTCAGTGTTTTAGTCATGAAGTCTTTACCCATGCCTATGAGCGAAATCGTATTGCCTAGGTTTTCTTCTATGGTTTTCATGGTTGTAGGTTTTACATTTAAGTATTTAATCCATCCTGAGTTAATTTTTGTATAATTAACTCAATTAATGGGCCCAGTTTCCATTTTCTGCATATGGCTAGCCAGTTTTCCCAACACCATTTCTTAAATAAGGACAGTGTGGCGATTCCTCAAGGATCTAGAACTAGAAATACCATTTGACTCAGCCATCCCAGTTCTGGGTATATATCCAAAAGATTATAAATCATTCTACTAATAAAGACACATGCACATGTATGTTTATTGCAACACTATTTACAATAGTAAAGACTTGGAACCAACCCAAATGCCCATCAATGATAGACTGGATAAAGAAAATATGTTACATATATACCATGGAATACTATGCCGCCATAAAAAAGAATGAGTTCTTGTCCTAATCAGGGACATGGATGAAGCTGGAAGCCATCATTCTCAACAAACTAACACAGGAACAGAAAACCAAACACTACATGTTCTCACTCATAAGTGGGAGTTGAACAGTGAGAAAAAAGGGACACTTGGAGAAGAACATCACACACCAGGGCCTGTCAGGGGGTAGGGGGACAAGAATTGGGAGAGCATTAGGACAAATAACTAATGCATATGGGGCTTAAAACCTAGATGATGGGCTGATGGGTGCAGCAAGCCACCATGGCACATGTATACCTATGTTACAAAGCTGCACATTCTGTACATGTATCCTAGAAGTTGAAGTAAAATTTAAAAAAAAATCAGCTTGTCCATATCTGAAAAAACAAAAGCAGGTGAATTTTAATTGGGATTACCTTGAATCTACAGATCAAGAAAAGGGGTACCACCATATTAATAATATTAAATCTCCTAATCCATGCATACAGAATGTGTTTCCATTTATTTAGAGCTTCTTTAATTTCTTCCAACGTTTATAATTTTCAGCATACAAGTCTTACACTTCTGTGAAAGTTACTGAATGTTACTTTGTTACTGAGTCTTATTCTTTTTTGACGCCATTGTAAATGAAACTGTTTTCTTAAATTCATTTTCGGACTGTTTATTGCTAGTGTATGGAATTACAATTGAATTTTATATATTGATCTTGTATCCTGCAACATTGCTGCACTTGTTTTGTTTGTTCTAATAGTTTGTATGCGTGTGTGTGCTTGTGTGAATTCCTTAGGATTTTGTTTATATGAAATGATGCTACCTGTGACTAGAGAGAAGTTCCAGGCTGGCGTGGTGGCTCATGCCTGTAATCCCAGCACTTTGGGAGGCTTAGGTGGGCAGATCACAAGGTCAGGAGATAGAGACCAGCCTGGCTAACATGGTGAAACCCCATCTCTACTAAAAATACAAAAGTTATCCCAGCTACCGGAGAGGCTGAGACAGGAGAATTGCTTGAACCTGGGAGGCAGAGGTTGCAGTGAGCCAAGATCATGCCACCGCACTGCAGCCTGGGTGACAGAGCAAGACTACCTCTCAAAAAAAAAAAAAAAAGAACTTCCAGTAAAATATTGGGTAAAAATGGTCAGAATAGACATTCTTGTCTTGATCTCAGGGAGGAAGCATCCTGTTTTTCTCAACTAAATAGGATGTTAGCTGTGAGTTTGTCACAGCTGGGTTTTATGAAGTTGAGGAAATTTCTCTTTATTCCTAGTTTATTGGGTGTTTTAATAATGAAAAGGAATTGGGATTCTGTGAAAAGCTTTTCCTGCATCAATTGAGATGCTCATATAGTTTTGATACCTTATTAATGTGGTATGTTATGTTGATTTTTATATATCATGACAACCTTTCATTCCTGGGATAAACTCCACTTAGTCATAGCAGATAATCCTTTCTATATATTGTTTAATTCAGTTTGCTAGTATTTTATTGAGAATTTTTATGTCAATATTGGTCTATAGTTTTTTTTGTTTTTGGCAGCAGGGCACCTGGGCCTTATAAAATTATTTACTATGTCTAAACTCTGCTTATATTTTCTGCAAAGTCTGAGAAGGATTGGTGTTAATTGTTGTTTAAATGTTTGGTAAAATTCACCAGTAAAGCCACCTGGTCTGGGGCTTTTCTTTCTTTTAAAATTATGAATTTGGCTGGGCACAGTGGCTCATGCCTATAATCAAAGCACTTTGGGAGGCCAAGGTGGGTGGATCACCTGAGGTCAGGAGTTCGAGACCAGCCTGACTGAATGGTGAACCCCATCTCTATTAAAAATACAAAAATTAGCTGGGTGTAGTGCCGTGTACCTACAGTCCCAGCTACTCAGGAGACTGAGATGGGAGAATTGCTTGAACCCAGGAGGTGGAGGTTGCAGTGAGCCAGCATCGAACCACTGCACTCCAGCCTGGGTGACAAAGGAAGACTCTGTCTCAACAAATAAAAATAAATAAGAAATAAAAATAAAATAATGTAACTAATTCAATCATTTTGCTGAAGGTTTTTCATATTTTTTATTTCTTCGTGAATCACTTTTGATTTGCATTTTTCTAGACATCTGTCCACTTTATCTAGGTTACCTAATTAGTTGGCATACAATTGTATATAGCATTCTAATTATTTTTATTTCTGAAAGTTGGGTAGTGATATCTCCTCTTTCATTCCTGATTTTAGTGTTTGAATCTCTCCCTTTTTTTCCTTGGTCAGTACAGCCAAAAGTTTGTCAGTTTTGTTGATCTTCTCAAATAAAAAATTTTGGGTTATTTTTATTTTTTTTTAATTTTCTATTTCATTTATTTCGTTTTTAGTCTTCTTTCTTTCTCTTTCTTTTTCTTCTTTCTCTTCCTTCCTTGTTTTATTTCTTTCTGCTTGTTGTAGGTTTAGTTTGCCCTTCTTTCTTTAGTATCTAATGAAGCAGGTTACTAATTTCTTCTTTTCTTTTCTTTTTTCTTTTTTTTTTTTTGAGACAGAGTCTTACTCTGTGGCCAGGCTGGAGTGAAGTGGCGCAATCTCGGCTCACTGCAACCTCCCCCTGGGTTGAAGCGATTCTTCCGCCTAAGCCTCCCGAGTAGCTGGGACCACAGGCGCATGCCACCACGCCCGGCTAATTTTTTTTTTGTATTTTTAGTAGAGACAGGGTTTCACCATGGCCAGGATGGTCTCGATCTCTTGACCTCATAATCCGCCTGCCTCGGCCTCTCAAAGTGATGGGATTAGAGGCTCAAGCCACCGCGCCCAGCTAATTTCTTCTTTTCTAATGTATGTGTTTACAGCTCTAAGTGTCCCTATGAGCACTGCTATCACTGCATCCCATAAGTTTTGGTATCTTATATTTTCATTTTCATTCATCTCAAAGTATTTTCTAATTTCTCTTGTGATTTTTGTTTTTCAATATAGAGGTGTCTCTCTCTGTCACCTAAGCTGGAATGCAGTGGTGTGGTCATTACTCACTGTAACCTTGAATTCCTGGGCTCAAAGGATCCTTGCATCTCAGCCTCTCAAGAAGCTAGGGCTACAGGCAGATGCCATCATGCCCAGCTAATTTTTTGTAGAGACAGGATCTTGCTATGTTGCCCAGGCTGGTCTTGAACTCTTGGCCTCAAAATATCCTCCCACCTCAGGCTTCCAAAGCATTGTGATTAGAGGTGTGAGACCCCATGCCAGGCCATGTTGTGATCTCTTCTTTGACCCACTTGTTATTTAGGAGTATGCAGTTTAATCTCTTGCGAATTTCTCAAATTTCCTTTTGTTCTTGATTTCTAATTTTATTCTATTGTGGTCAGAGAACATACTTTGTATGGTTTCAATCCTTTTAAATTGACTGAAGCTTGTTTTATGGCCTAACATATGGTCTATCCTGGAGAATGTTCCATATTCACTTGAGGAAAATGTTTACTCTGCTGCTTTTGGGTGGAGTGTCTTACACATGTTTTTTAGATCTAGTTGGTTTATCTTGTTCATGGTATTCCATTTATCATTGATCTATCTGGTTATCCTATCAGTTATTGAAAGGTGGGAACTGAAGTCTCAAACCATTTTTGTTGAATTATGTATTTCTCCCTTAATTCTGTCAGGTTTTGCTCTGTGTATTTCGGTGCTGTTAGGCACATGTGTTTAAATTTGTTCTATCTTCCTGATTTTTTTATTATAAAATTGTTCTCTATATGTCTACTGACATTTTTTTGTCTTAAAATCTATTTTGTCTAAAATTAAGATAGCCATTGCACCTGTTTTTGTGTTTGTTTTTTTTGAGATGGAGTCTTGCTCTGTCGCCCAGACTGGACTGCAGTGGCACCATCTCAGCTTACTACAGCCTCCACCTCCCAGGTTCAAACAATTCTCGAATCTCAGCCTTCCGAGTAGCCGGCACTATAGCCACCTACCACCACACCTGGCTAACATTTGTATTTTTAGTAAAGATGAGGTTTCACCATGTTGGCCAGGCTGGTCTTGAACTCCTGACCTCAAGTAATCCACCCACCCCAGCTTCCCAAAGTGCTAGGATTACAGGTGTGAGCCACCATGCCCAGCTGTTGTATTTTTAGTAGAGACAGGTTTCACCATGTTGGCCAGGCTGGTCTCAAACTCCTGATCTGCCTGCCTCAGCCTCCCAAAGTGATGGGATTAGAGGCACCTGCCAATACACCCAGCTAATGTTTGTATTTTTGGAAATGCAGTTTTGCTATGTTGGCCAGGCTGATTATCTGCTTTTGAATACTGTTTGCATGGTGTGTCCTTTTCTGTCCTTTTACTTTCAACCTATTTGTGTTCTAAGAAAAAACATTTAACTTAAAAATGAAATCTTTCTACTAGGTATATTTTTGTTTCAGGTTTTAAATGCAATAAATAATTTTTTTTTGATCTATTTACCACTTTTAAATAAAAACAATTAACATCAAGAAAATAAAAGGTATTTTTATTTTCCCCAACTCTTAACCAGTCTTTGATTTAACTTATAAGGATTTATTCTTCAAAATTAATTACCATCTAATGGTCCACGATTCTGTTTATGTCAAATCAGCAGAGGAAAAAAATTCCTAACCAAGGAACACTGCTCAGAAAGTACTCTACCATGTCTCCAAATCCCTGAGGACCAAGTTGGAAAACTGGAAGCAACAGAAAACACAATAAGGTAACTGATTTCACCTGGGGAAAACTCACTTCCTTTTTTGTTTTTCTTTTAAAAAGACAGAGTCTCACCATGTTGCCCAGGCTGGTCTCGAACTTCTGGGCTCAGGCAATCCCTCCGCCTCAGCCTCCCAAAGCGCTGGGATTACAGGCATAAGCCACCATGCCCAGCCAAAAGTCACTTCCTAAATGTCGATGTACAAAGTATGTAGGACACCTATGTGTAGCTAGTTGGCTATTTTATTCTCTAGCAAAGAACTGCCCAATCAAAATATTATATGAGCCACAAATACAAATCACATATTAAATTTTAAAGTTTCTAGTAGCCATATTTTAACAAGTAAAAAAAAGTGAAATTAATACATTTAACAATAGTTTATTAATAAATATAACTAATATATTTTATCTAACCCAATATATTAACTTTCCCACATGTGACCAATGTAAAATTATTATTCTTAATTTCCTACTAAGTCTTTGAAATTTACTGTGTATTTTACCCTTAAAGCATGTCTCAGTTCAAATGAGCCATTTCAACTGGTCAACAGTCATAATGGCTAGTGGCTACCATACTGGGTATTACAATTGCAGCACTGAAAGTAGGAAATAGCCTCTAAATGCTCTGTGATAATCAAATCAAACCTGATTTTTTTTCTTGACCACAGATTTTTTTTTTTTTTTTTTTTTTTGAGACAGAGTTTTGCTCTGGTTGCCCAGGCTGCAGTGCAGTGGCAGGATCTAGGCTCACCACAACCTCCACCTCCCAGGTTCAAGCAATTCTCCTGCCTTAGCCTCCCAAGAAGCTGGGATTACATGCATATGCCACCACACCTGGCTAATTTTGTCTTTTTAGTAGAGACGGGGTTTCTCCATGTTGGTCAGGCTGGTCTCGAACTCCCGACCTCAGGTGATCCGCCCGCCTTGGCCTCCAAAAGTGCTGGGATTACAGGTGTGAGCCACTGTACCTGGCCTTAACCACAATTATTGTACATTCCTGTAACATGACCACTTATATAATGGGAATACAAAAATGCAATAATCTAACAAGTAAATCTGCAATCAGAATTAAAGTTACAAATTTTAGGGGCTGCAATCTGTATTAGCAATGACAGTCACCATTTATTAAGCATTTACTCTGTGCCAGGCACTATGCCAGGTATTTTAATCAGTAATAAAAAACCCTTCTGTTATGCCTACTTCCTCAAAAAGGAAACTGGGCTTGACAAAGGTTAACTTGGGCAGATCACAGAGCATGTAAGTTGTGAAGCTATCATTTAAACTTGCATATTAGCTGGCTCTGGAGCCTCTGTTCTTTGCCGCCCTAAAATCAGTCCCTCCACCTGCAGATATCCACTGAACCTGAAATATAAAACCAAGAGAGAATGCAAAAAAGAACCAAGTCAAAATTTTCCTGGCCTGTGTTCCATTCCACAGTTTACTGAGGGCTTCCTGTGTACCAGGTCCTTCAGGATTCTTAGGGTCCCACTTGCCCCTGGCTGGGCTGCACTGACTGTATGTAACACACTGCTTCAGAGCAGGAACTTGAAAGTTTTGATAAGTTCGGCATCATTTCAACAACCATTTTTCAACCGTTCCCAATTTTTTTTTTTTTTTTTACTGGCTCTTATCTAGGCAACAGGTAACATCAATATTAGAGTCAGAAATCTTATTTATCATCCAAGTGTCTATTGAATATCTGTAATCCATTCCATATACTATTTTACTCTGCACAATTGGGAGACTAATAGAAAATATGCAAATAGATTTTATATAAACATAAATGCAATACACATGACTATGCAGCAGATGCAGCTTTAAGAGTAATTGTCTATGTCCAGTCACTGTGGCTCAAGCCTGTAATCCCAGCATTTTGAGAGGCCGAGGTGGGAGGATCGCTTGAGCCTAGGAGTTCAAGACCAGCCTGGGTAATTTAGCAAGACCCCATGTCTAAAAAGCAAACCAAAAGAGTAATTACTTGTTTAAGGTCTCATTTAACTCTCAAATCCATTTTGCTAATAAAAGATTATAATTACTGAGTATCTACTTATGCAGACACCATATAAGTGACTTTACCTATATTATCCTAACTTTCAAAGCACTTCAAAATATATTTTCAAAATAATGAAGAACTATTATTCCAATTTTACAGATAAGAAAACAAAGCCAGCATTCTTTTTCATTGTACCAGGTTAATTATCAATAAAAATAATAATGCCATCAGCTTACATTGGCATAGTTACAGATTATAACACTTTGACTTAAATCATCTAAATTGACCCTCATAATAAATTGTGGTATCAAGAGCATAAGAGCTTACAACTACCAGGATGAGGAGTCATAGAGACCTGAGGCAACTTAAAAAAATTATTTAGTTGGGAGAATCTTATGTTACTTACATTCAGCACTCTGCAAACCAGGAAGGGCAGACAAAACCAAATTCTGTCCCAGTTGAGAAAAGCTTCCACAGAGGTCTTATAAGCCTAACTTCTCCAAACTTCTCCCGTTTCCAGAACACTTGCATCAATATGGGAGCCCATAAAACTAAAAGCATTAGGAGGAGAGGATTCTGATGCTCTCTAGTTAAGGAGCCTGGTCTCCTGCACTATTACGAATAGGTCACACCCAGGCTGAGCAATACTTCCTAACAGTAAAAATGCTGGACTACCTAGGATTTCATGTACCATTGAGACAAACTTTTCTTTGCCCCCAATCTCATCCTTTTTTGTAAGGGGTTGCAAATGCTCTAAGCGAATTGCCTCCAGCGCTTAATGAAAGTACTGTCAAGTCTAATAAACTATAAGGGAAAGGAGCTGGTCATGCACAAGATAAACCACTAAGTACATTAATTTGGGGCAGTTTTGGTTTTTATTTTTATTTTAATGTGGCCAAAGTAATGACAGCTAATATGGAGTGAGCAAGACTCAACATTTTCTATCCTTGCATTTTTACTTCCAATTATAAGTTAAATGCTAGAATAACTTTTACAATAATATACTTTTTATTATCCCTATTTTATAGATGAGAAATTGAGGCTTAGTGATATTAAGCACGCAATGTTACATAGTAAGAGACTAAAGATACAAATCCCCTAGACTCAAGTTCAAGGCTCTTTACCTTCCACCATTTGATGTCCTTGGGAAATATTTATTTATTCCCAAGTCTATACTCCTGTGGGTTGCCTTTATGCAATATCTGAGTTCTTTTCTTTTCTTTTTTGAGAGGGAGTCTCACTCTGTCGCCCAGGCTGGAGTGCAGTTGCACAGTCTTGGCTCACTGCAACCTCTGCTTCCTGGGTTCAAGCGATTCTCCTGCCTCAGCCTCCCAAGTAGCTGGGACTACAGGGATGTGCCACCACATCTGGCTATTTTTTTTTTTTTTTTTTTTTGTATTTTTAGTAGAGTGGGGGTTTCACCCTGTTGAAACCCCTGACAGGCTGGTCTAGAACTCCTGACCTCAGGGGATCTGCCCACCTCAGCCTCCGAAAGTGCTAGGATTACAGGTGTGAGCCACCGCACCCAGCCCCTGAGTTATTTTTTATAAGAAAATTATACTCTTATAAACAATAAGGACACTGTCTATGGGAAATGGGCTTCTAAGTGCAGTGAACTTCCCAGAAGGCTGAGCATTATAAAGTATCCAAAATGGCAAGCTTGCAACTGAAAATACAGTCCCCACCTAGGAGGTTTTCTGGACACCAGAACTGGTCTCATTGTTAGGACATCTGCTATCTACCCCGTTTACTGGAATTTCTCCCATTTGGGAGGGGTGTCTTTTCATTCATTAACTTTAAAATTCTTCTTCCCTTGTGATTGGATATTTAAAATGTTAAAATAAGGCTGGGCTGTGATTTCATGTTCTAGCAGTGGATGTCACCACTAACACAAAATTGTTTTGTTTTTATCCTGCCTGAAATAATATTAGGTTTACGCTTTGCTTCATTAGAAAACAAGCTCTGGTTGGGTGTGTGGGCTGAGGCCTGTAATCCTAACACTTTGGGAGGCTAAGGCGGGAGGATCACCTGAGCTCAGGAGTTTGAGACCAGCCTGGGTAACACGGCAAATCCCCATCTCTACCAAAACTACAAAAATGAGCCAGATGTGGTGGCGTGTGCCTGTAGAACAGCTACTTGGAGGGGCTGAAGTGGGAGGATTGCTTGAGCCCAGGAGGCAGAGGCTGCAGTGAACCCAGATCACTTCACTGCTCTCCAGTCTGGGTGACAGGGAGACTGTCTCAAAATAATAATAGCCTGTAATCCCAGCACTTTGGGAGGCTGAGGCAGGTGGATCATGAGGTCAGGAGACAGAGACCATCCTGGCCAAGACATGGTGAAACCCCATCTCTACTAAAAATACAAGAATTAGCCAGGCATGGTGGTGCACACCTATATAGTCCCAGCTACTCGGGAGGCTGAGGCAGGAGAATTGCCTGAACCCTGGAGGCGGAGGTTGCAGTGAGTGAAGACTGTGCAACTGCACTCCAGCCTGGTGACAGAGCGAGACTCCATCTCAAAAAATAATAATAACAAGGTCCTTATTTTGACAAATCTGCAAACTTAATTGGAATTTCTATTATTTAGTAACTATTAAGTGAATATATGTAATCTACAGAATCATTGCCAATAAAAACGCATATCACAACAGGTGTTAAAAAGTAACTGGAGAGCAGGCCATGCCCTAAGCAAGCCTCTAGGCAATTTATCATATTTTGCTGTTAACCTAGTCATTTGAATGAGTTGTTTTTGTCTGTAATTCTTAAATCATAATTACCTTAGCTGATTAAGAAACCTCCTCAGAATCTATAACACCCCCACTACACACCAAAAAAAATAATCAAAATCAAAAAAAAACTGCCCCAAAGTAATGTGCATAGTGGTTTGTCCTAGAAGAAATAAGGTGGCATAAGAATGAAAACGTATCACATCTAAGAAATATAAATTCAACGAAGATAGGTCTGCAGACCTCCTGTAGAGAAACCATCGTCATGGCCCAAAACTTTCTAAGGGAATTTTCTCTAGGAATCAATTAGAATTCTTAAAAAAAAACTTGGCTGGCCATCACAATTGCATGTGGATCCCAGGGCTCAGCCCAGATTGGCCCACAGTGGCCAAGATTTAAAATCATTCACCGAAGAGCAAATGTTTTGACTTTCAAAGAGCAGAACTACAGCAGAATAGCCAACAGGAAATTAAATTCCCTAAGTTAAATACTATGTACTGCCAGCGGTATAGAACTACTCTCCATCTCACCCAATATAAAACATTCTCACTAGAGATATAGTGTCCCTTTGAGGCAGAAATGAATTCAGTATCTGGGAGCGGTGGCTCACGCCTGTAATCCTAACATTTTGGGAGGCCAAGGTGGGGAGGGGAGATTGCCTGAGGTCAGGAGTTCAAGACTAGCCTGGCCAATATGGTGAAACCCCGTTTCTGCTAAAAATACAAAAAAGTTAGCTGGCCATGGTGGCGCACACCTGTAATCCCAGCTACTTGGGAGGCTGAGGCATGAGAACTGCTTGAAACCAGGAGTTAGAGGTTGCACTGAGCTGAGATGGCACCACTGCTCTCCAGCCTAGGCGACAGAGCGAAGCTTCCACTGTCACCCTTAGCCCAATGTATTGGATACAACAGGGTCTCAACAGAAGTACCCTTTGATTTGTACACTGCTCCCTCTGCTTTTGGCAGCCCCAGCGGTTAAAGAACACTGAGTGTTAAAGAACATTGAGTGTATTATCTACGCATTAGAATGCTGAAATTGAAATTATGCCTCTGGGTTCCTAGACTGAGACTGAGGTATCAGCACTGTATATCGGTGCACCTTTAGAAAGAAAGGTTTCTCTCTGGACTTTCCCCAAGCATGGCGAGAACAGAACCCCAAAACAAGGGATTCAAGGAAACAGTCACAGATCCTGGGGTGGGGGCATGTCTGCTACGTGGACATCCGAGGATGACTGACGCCTGGAGGGAGAGCCCAGGGCTGAGTAACCCCTCTTCTGGGCAAGCCCGAGGCGTGAGTCACTGGCGAGCGGGAAGAAGGGGTGGCCTGAGTCCACAGCCCTGAGGGAGGTTGGAGGGTCTGACAGAGCGAGGAGTCTGTGGATGGAAGGGAGGTAGTAGTGGGCCTAAAGGGGCCGCCTTCCCGGGGGTGAAGGGCTGGGTCCCAGGGGTAAGAGACCGAGAGGGTGGGGCCTACTACAGCGGCCGTGGGGAGGGGCCGGGAGCCCGCAAGGAGGCCGGCCAGCCCGCGGCACCGAAATCTCCCGCGCTCAGGAGCTAGCCCCTCCTCCCCGGCCAGGCCCCAGGTCCCTCGCCGCGACCCGGCCCGCCGGCGGGCTCCTCCCGCTGTCCCCGCGACGCAGCCCCGGCACCAGCCCAGGTCTCGACCCCGACCCGAGCGCTGGCCCAGCTGCGAAGCCGCCGGCTGGCCCCACCCGCGCACTGCCCGGCGGCCCACGGCGCGCGGACAGTGACGGCACCGCAGGGTGCGTGGCCAATCGGCGCAGCCCCCGAGGAGGCGGCCTCGGCACCGCCCCCCCCGATTCTAGGACCAATGAGGCGGCGGCGCCCGCGGCCCCAACGGGGTGAGAGGCCGCGTAGCCCCGCCCCGTCCTCCCCTTTCCCCTTTGCCCCGCCCTTCCCGCCCGGCCCCCGCCCCCCCCTCGCGCCCCGCGCCGCCGCTGGTGCCGGTCCCCGCGCTGGGCCCGCCCCCGCTCCTCCCGCGGCCCGCCAGCGCGCCTCACGGCTCCTGTTTCCCCTCCCTCCTTCTCTCTCACGCCTAGCGCAATGGCGGCGGCCGCGGCGGAGCAGCAACAGTTCTACCTGCTCCTGGGAAACCTGCTCAGCCCCGACAATGTGGTCCGGAAACAGGCAGAGGTAACCGAGTTCGCCGCCCCCATCTCCGCGCCCTGGCCGGCGCGCCGACCTTTCCCGACGCTGGCCCCGCCGGGCCTCCGCTGGTCCGCGGCTGCCGCGCAGGCTGGGCCCGGCGGGCGGCGGCCGGTGGCCGCGCAGCCCACGTGTGAGGCGGCCCGCGGCGCCCGGTCGTGCCCCCGGGCTTTTCCGGCCATTGCTGCAGCGGCGCCCGGCGCCAGTTAACCTCCCGCCGCCGCTCGCACCCACGTGCGGCCGCTCCCGACGCGCTGCCCCCGCCCTGGTGTGGGGTGCCGGGCGGGCCCCTGGCCCCAACTTCGCTGGCCACCCCCCCCTTCCGAGCTGCCCGCTCGCCCCTTTCCCGCTTTCTCCCAGCGGGAGCCCCCACCACCCTTCCAGCAGCCGTCCCCACCCAGCCTGGCTCTGTGGGTCTCCCAAACCCTGGCTGCTACCTGACCCGTCACCCCAGCTTCTGCCCCCTGCTCATCTCCACACCGTCTGTCCCTCTCTTTGAAATGTGTGCCCTGCGTTGTCGCTGCTGCCTTTCCTCTTGTTTCCATTTAGTTTTCTTTATCATTCTAGTTCCTAACATCAGAAGCCAAATTTCCCTACCCTCTTCCACCCCCGTTTTGTGAAGTTGCCTTTAGGGTTTCTTTCTATGCAGTTTCCATCTTACTCTGGGCTTATAATATGCTTACTCTGCTCTTCCTTCAGATAAATTTTCTTTGCTCTCTAGAGAATCGTGGGATAAATGGGATGTAGTGGGACTTCCGTTGTTTAACTGGTCCGGTACCATATGTTTAAGTCTTCAACTTCATGAAATCTAACATGAATCTTTTTCAAGCCACCTCTGGTTCCTGGCCTCCAAAATGTGGAGATAGTTTCAAGTGACAGTATTTTAAATATATCTGTAAGCTCATTTACCAAGTTCACTAGAACACTGATGGTACATTGTCAGCGTTGAGACCACGATTCTTGTGAGATAAAGGGGAGGGAGAAAGTTTTAAATGTATTATCATAGCTGACTGCCAAACTTGATTACATATGGAGTTTTTACAACCATGCGATTGAAGAGTTTTATAAGGTTAAGTGAAGGATGTTTAGCCAGATATTTTTACAGAGCAAAAATTAATTTTACATATAGCTAATGAAATTGATGACAGGTCCTCTTCTGAAATCAGGGCTGAAGACTTTTACAGGTGTCTTTAAAACCACAGTGTTGTTATAATGCTTGTTTTGAATAGATGGTGGATATGCTGGTTACACTTAGAGGTTTTATATTAAGAAAACACACTGAAAATTCGGTTATACCTGAAAAGGCATTTTCAAATATTCACTTTATTAACTTTTTATTTATTATACGTATCATACATGTTCAGGGTAAAAATTCAAACAGTTAATAGGATGGTTTTTTATCCCATTTCCCAAAGGTGACCACTCTTAAGTGTCTCATGAATCTTCTCTGAAAATATATCTTAACATATACATTCATTTTTTACTTGAATGGGCTTATAATACACACTATTTTGCAACTTGGATTTTTCACTCAGTATATTTCACATTGGTTCATAAGTGAGTTTTTTGGCAAACTATAGTTTATACATCATATGGATAGATATTTATATAAGCAACCCTCTATGAAATGGATATTGAAGTTTCCAGTGACCTGCTCTTTTAAAAATAGTACTATGCACAGGGGTACATGTATACCTATCTTTGCACTTTGCCAAGTTTGCTTGTAGAATACTGAAAAGTAGCATTTGTTCCTGGAAATAATATGCATGTATTGCACCAATTTGCCTTGGGGATATGATGATGCTAAAAAAAGCAATTAATGCTTTCTGCTAACTCTTGAGATAATTTTTCACCAAAATAAGTTTTTAATCCCAACCCATAATAGAAATTTCCATGTGTTACAAAGCAGAACAGCATTGTAATTAGTAAGCTAGTTTAATTCTCCCTCTTCCCTCCAATTGCTTAAGTCTATTGTCAAGCCTAGTGGGGAAGCTCTCCTCTATTGAACTAAATACCAGTGTCTGGTTTAGCTTGAATTCCAATTGGTGCCTGTTGTAAATCTTTTATCACTTACATCACTTTGGGGATAGTTATCAGCATTCAGCACATTTTCTCATCAAGAGCATTTGGAAATTAGTATTGTTATTCTTTTAGTCTCTTTATTCCTAGTGAAAAGATTCATATACGAGGTTTTGACTTTCTTTGTGTATCCTGAGAATATATTAATATGTAAAGTACGTACTGTGATACAGAATTTTCTGGTTTGACCCCCAAAAAAGTAAATATGAAGGGAAACTTCCTGGTGCCATATAATGCCCCTTTCTTTTTTGCCTAATGAAACAAGCCTTTTATAAGAAAACAAATGAAATAAAATTAGCATTAAGTCTGATATAGCAAATATAGAAATATTTTCTGTGAACTAAAGAATTGGCCAGGGCTCAGTAAATACCTTCGTAATTTACTCATTCAGAATAAAAATACTTAGTCGGCACATAAATACCAAATTGTTGACTAAGGTGACTTCTTTTGTATTCAAATATGGTTTTATGTTTGGTTGAAATCATTGAAGGGACTTCAAAACTCTAAAAACTTAAAACTTTTTCCATTGTGTGCACCATTAGACAGGCTTTATATTTTATTTCTATTCTGATAATGTGAATAAACTATTGAATAAATCATTGACAAGTAGTACAAAGTAGAGTTTTTATGGTATTTATGACTAGACTTTTCATATGACATAAGCTTAAGTATTTACTAATCATTACTAAGGTTCTCCATACAGACTTTATTCCTCATTGATTCTAATAGCAAATTTCATTTAGTGTTTTTTTGTAGAGACGGGGTCTTGCTATGTTGCCCAGGTTGGTCTTGAACTCCTGGCCTCAAGTGATCCTCCCATCTCCCAGGATTGGAATTACAGGCATGAGCCACCACACCCAGCCCATTGTTGAGATTTGAATGGACAGAGGATAACACTGAAAAATATACCTGATTGTTGAGGAACCAGGGTCTTAATAGATAAAAGTCATGTGTCCCCTTTTTTCCTTTTCCTCATACAGGGTAGGCTCACAATAAATATTTATGCAATGAGATAAGTACATATGAGCTTTTCTTCTTCGTGGGCAGGGAAGAGGCGGAGAAGAAGTCTTTGCATTGTGTGAATTGTATAAGGTGGAAGCAAATAGAATTGAAATTTTGTTTGCCTCAACACTGGTAACATTCACTGAACCTAACTGGACTAGTGCTAGGAATAGTATTAGAAACAGTCTTTATAATTGCTATATTCTAATATGCTAAATACTCATATGCAAAGATAAAGAGGTACCATCCCTGTCTGTTTGGAAATTAGACTGCGTAACCATTATCCTTGACCATTGTGGTGGTATTAATATAATACTGTATTTGGATTACGATAATGGAACATATCAGATGGAGAGAACCCTCTCTCAGCAGAAATCATCTGTCACTCATACTAAACTCTCACACCATTGGCTTCTAATTCATTATGGATTAGAGTTTAATATTTGACCCAATGTTAAGTCTACTAGAGTTAGCATAGTCACACCATCAGTTCCCCCTGGGCAGGAGTAGAGAGCCTCAGGTTTTATATTAAGTTTTCTGAGAGTGCTAGCCTCGTAAAGGAGTTTTTACAAAAACTTGATTTAGACCACTGGAAATTTAAGTGTTAAACATTGATCATATCATCAGTGTATAGTTGGCTAAGCTGGGTGCTTTTTATTGTATAGTGAGATAGTTTTTAAAAGGAAACATACTACTGGTATAAGCAGTTGCTTTGGTAAATAATAAGTGAAAAGTCTCAAAGGTACATAACCATTTTTGCAGTCATCGTTTGAATATCTTTACATAAATTATCTCTGTTGGATAAATTCAGACCATCTTCTCTCCTCAGCTGTGTATACTTTTTGGCAGTTTTCAGCATTGTTATCTTCCTATGTGCTTTTTACTAGAATGGAAACTTGAGGTTATCAGAGGATCTTGAATACTCCTTTCCCCCAAAATCTTTTCTTCCCCAGACAGATGATATTTGAAAAATTTGAAAACTGTAGCACTGTAATATGGTTGGCCTTACAGGACCAGAGTTCTGTCTGCCATTCATTGTCTGTGATCTTGGGCACATCATTAACTTGTAAGCTTTTGTTTCCTTATCTGTTAATATCTCATGGATGCCATGTGGCCCTTAGTAAAAAGTTTAAGGTAGTGTGGATTCAAAATAATCTTGTTTTTCCTCCCTTGTCACTGTGTTCCAGAAAAGCTAGGTAGCTAAAGAGGTATGGTAACGATGAGGGCAGGTAAACACTAAAGAAACCCTAAATTGCTAGATAATGATGGATTAACATTTACTTACTAAGAAGCTTCTTAGAGGAAACAATTCCAAGTGTACTTAAATTGATTTCTTTTCCATAGTGAACAAATACCATTAGAATTCTTGGACATGAATCTGCACTTTTCTGGACAGCGTATAGTTGGTTCTTATTTTTTAATCTGTTCTGATCATCTGTCTGTTAATTGGTGTCAGCTTTTTATTATTAACCAATTTGTTGTGATTTTACTTTATTAACAGACAATAGAGTGTTCTGAGTCACAGACCTCTTGCTAATAATCTACAAAAGACATTAAAGCCTCCTGACCAAATTTATCCTGACCACATTCACTTATGTATGTAATATGGTTTTAGTAGATCTTTACTTGGAAGAAATGTAACATAAAAAATTTGAATACTTTGTTTCTCTGAATACTTTGTTTCTCTGACTTACTTCCAGGTATGTGTCTGATGGTTCTAAGTACTGGTAATTTGAACCAGTTGTACATCATTCAGTCTAAAAACTGTTAACAGTTTCTCATAATGTAAGCACTAAAATTTGCAGCACAATGGCATAAGTCATATTTGGCAATTTTTTGACTCTCTTAGGCCTTGAGTTTTGTTAACCAGGGAGCAAAAAATTGGGAAAACATGCACACACATTAGAAACATTTGTTTAAGAGAAAGAAACTTGGTAAGCAACCTGGTAGACATCTTCTATTCCCTAATGTATCTGAAGTATATTTCATGTCACAGAAGGTGTTAACACCAGACCTAGATTAAATAATTTCTGATGCATCCTTCTCACTCTTTCTTTCACTGGTTTACCCATGGAGTTTTCTAACATTCTTTCCTATTTTTTAATGTAGGAAACCTATGAGAATATCCCAGGCCAGTCAAAGATCACATTCCTCTTACAAGCCATCAGAAATACGACAGCTGCTGAAGAGGTACTATCTTAATATTTGTGACTATTACATTCTTAGAAAACAAGTTTTTAGGTAATGATCAGAGTAGAAATGAGAATTGTGATTTTCCACATAGACTTTACTAGAACTTTGAACTTACTGTGTACTAAAAGCTACCTAGGAGTTAATCATGTAATTTTTTTAAGTACTTTGTATTAAGAATGAGAATTGCCTTTTTTTTCCTTGTATAAGATAATATGTCCAGGATAGATGAATGTTAATGGTTTTATTATATTTAAGTGCTTTGAATTTTTTTGGGGGGGGAGACGAAATCTTCCTCTGTTGCCCAGGCTGGAGTGCAGTGGTGCAATCTCGGCTCACTGCAACCTATGCTTCCTGGGTTCAAGCAATTCTCTTTCCTCAACCTCCCTAGTAGGTGGGATTACAGGCATCTACCACCATGCCCGGCTAATTTTTGTATTTTTAGTAGAAACAGTGTTTCGCCATGTTGGCCAGGCTGCTCACAAACTCCTGAATCCACTCCCCTCAGCCTCCCACAGTGCTGGGGTTACAGATATGAGCCATCCTGCCTGGCCTAATTTAAGTGATTTTTGTAGCTAAAAATTTTCTTTCCTTGAAACAATTCATTGTAAAGGAGTAACTTAGTTCAGTGTTTTGATGTGTTACCAATCTTTTGAAAAAAATACTTTTTGCCTATTTTTAAAAATTTATGCTTATAACTGTCTCTAGATGAAGTGTGTACTAAAGACATACTTAGGAACAGATACATTTTCTAGAATATTTTATTAGAATCATGGTTTTTAGCTAATTACCTAGTTACTTTACCAAAATCAAATTTGCTTTTTTGCTTTCTTTTTTTTTCTTTTTTGGAGACAGAGTCTCGCTCAGTCACCCTGGCCAGAGTGTAGTGGCTTGACCTCTGCTCACTGCAGCTTCCACCTCCCAGTTCAAGTGAGTCTTCTGCCTCCCAAGTAGCTGAGACTAGAGGCACATGCCACCATGCCCAGCTAATTTTTGTATTTTTAGTAGAGATGGGGTTTCGCCATATTGGCCAGGCTGGTCTTGAACTCCTGACCTCTTGATCCGCACCCCACCCCCTTCCCCCCCACCACCACCTCAGCCTCCCAAAGTGTTGGGATTACAGGCATGAGCCACCGTACCCAGCCTGCTTTAATTTTTGGAATTCTTTTTCCCTATGGTAAAACAAGGCTATTTTCTACGATTTTATAGTTTTCTGCTACTGGAGGCATTTCATAGCTAATTTTCCCCCTATAGATTAATACCTCATAAATATTGAATGCTATTGAATATGTCTTTACTTTGGAAAAGGTATAAAAATGCCCAAGTCTAGAAAACTGTTCTAACTACAAAATACTACATTTAGAGTCATAGTGTAAGACTTTTTTGCTAACAGTCAAACTATATGTAAAGTGCTTATCCTTCATGGAAGTAAAGTCACACCAAACTTCTACATCATGTTTCACCTGACTTCTTCCAGTCACTTTTCTCTAAGCAGATGAATAGTCAAGCAGTTTAGATAGCAACTTCATGTTCTCTCATAGCACTTTAAAAGCCATATAAAAGTATCCTAGTTTTTTTTTTTTTTAGATGACAAGAGGTACTTCTTTGCTTTTGTAACATGGTCTTTTCTGTAACTCACAATGGATGTCAGATGTGAAGAAGAACCATATGCAGGGTAACTTCTATCACTAAAAACAGATGACTGTTCTAATTCTTGAAGATTAGTACAAGTTAGCTAGTAAACAACTTTTAAAGCCAAGAAGAATAATGAAAATTACTGAATTTTACTTTTTAAAGCTTGGATTAAGCCTTATTTAAATCTTAACTTGATTTAAGAATTAGTGACAGCATCTTAATTGTGGCTTTATAGTTTTCAGTATATGTGTGGGAAGAATTGCACATGAGTTTTAACCACTTTTATAAGAATTGTAACCACTTTCTAGAACATGTTAAATATTTGTAAAGGTTTCTACCTACTATAAATGTTTCAATAAAGAGATTTCTCAGTGAAAAGTAATGGAGAAAAAAAAATAGCCAATTTTATTTCTATAGCTTAACATTTTTTGTTGGTCAGATTCCCGAAGTAATAATAGTGATAATGAGTAACATCAGCCTGGAGAAAGCAAGAGCAGGAAAGATTAGGTTCAATGTTCTCAATAGTTTATTGGTTTGATTTGATTAAATTTTAGAATGGCATTTGTCTTAGCTTTTCTTTTTGATAATCTCAAGTAATGTTTTTGTTGTTGTTGTTCTTTGAGACGGAGTTTTGCTCTTGTTGCCCAGGCTGGAGTGCAGTGGTGCAATCTCAGCTCACCGCAACCTCCGCCTCCTAGGTTAAAGATTCAGCCTCCCAAGTAGCTGGGATTACAGGCATGCACCACCACGCCCAGCTAATTTTGTGTTTTTAGTAGACACAGGGTTTCTCCATGTTGGTCAGACTGGTCTCGAAACTCCTGACCTCAAGTGATCCACCTACCTCAGCCTTCCAAAGTTCTGGGATTATAGGCGATAGCCACTGCACCTGGCCTGATAATCTCAAGAAATGTTTTACAGAAAATACCAAATGTAATTACACAGATTTGAAAATGAGTATCTAAGAAGGCACATGTTGAAATGGATTAGCACGTTTTAGGTAGTGGGAACTTGTAATGTTTCTTTGCTTGAAAGAAGCATTTTATCTAAGATGCTAATGAAAGGGCAGTTATGTAACAAGTTAGGCCAGGCTGGGAGCCTAAGGTTGGATGGGAAAGGCACTTGATATTCTGGAATGAGACCAGAGAAATAGGAAAAGCATTCATTATAGGGTTTACAATTTAAGATTTGTTTTTCTCCAAAATTGTGTTAAAAATAGGAATTAAAGACAGGTTTATCGTCGCTGAGATATGTGTTCCTAATTGAATTGTAATGTGTTTAAGAGTTTTCCTCATATTAAGTAAAAATGGCTTATTTTGTAGCACTTTCTATATAATAGACTAATGTAATTAGAAAAAGTTACATACGTTACTTCTTTAGGAAACTGACAAGGTACCTTGAAATACAAATATAAGACAGTGGAATACATCAATGGCAGAATGAATCTAGTTATTAACAGTGTTATCTATTTATAGGCTAGACAAATGGCCGCGGTTCTCCTAAGACGTCTATTGTCCTCTGCATTTGATGAAATTTATCCAACACTTCCCTCTGATGTTCAGACTGCCATCAAGAGTGAGCTACTCATGATTATTCAGATGGAAACACAATCTAGCATGAGGAAAAAAATTTGTGATATTGCTGCAGAACTGGCCAGGAATTTAATAGGTGTGTATGCAGGTGCACTTGTGTTACCAAAAGCATGGGTATATTCTTCCTTTTTTTTTTTTTTTTTTGTGACGGAGTTTTGCCATGTTGGCCATTCTGGTCTTGAACTCCTGACCTCAGGTGATCCGCCCACTTTGGCCTCCCAAAGTGCTGGGTTTACACCATGCCCAGCCCCCTCTTTTTTTTTAATGGAATCTTTTAGAGTAAAATTTACAAGTACCTGAGTACCATTTATTCTGTTCAAAACGAGTGTGATTATGGATTTTGCATTTAGAGCCAGAAATTACAGATGTTCTGAAATCCAGTCATAGGACTCACCTATTGGTATTCAAAATACCCATGTGAGGCTGGGCACAGTGGCTCACGCCTGTAATCCCAGCACTTTAGGAGGCCAAGGTGGGCACATCGCTTGAGTCCAGCAGTTCAAGACCAGCCTGGGCAACATGGCAAAACACCATCTCTACAAAAAAATTAGTGGGCATGATGGTGTACACCTGTTGTCCTAGTTACTTGGGAGACTGAGGTAGGAGAATCACCTGAGCCCCAAAAGCTGGAGGCTGCAGTAAGTTATGATCATGCCACTGCACTCCAGCCTGGGCAACAGAGCAAGACTCTGTCACAAAACAAAACAAATCCATGTGGAAAAGTAATTTCATAATTTGCTTGAAAATTGGCAGTTATATTCCCTCCTAAATTTATAATGTTTTAGAAGCACAGGCTAATTAACGATGTAACCTACTTTGTACATTAAACTTGCCAGTTCAACTAAAAATTAGTGACTCCAGTGCTTTTGCTGTTGTATATGTATGCTGACAAATATATACATATACTGTTATACAGCTCTACTATGTAAAAAAAAAAAAAAGTATTTATTTATTTTTATTTTTATTTTTTTTGAGATGAAGTTTCACTCTTGTTGCCCAGGCTAGAATGCAATGGTGCCATCTCCGGCTCACTGCAACCTCCGCCTCCAGGGTTCAAGTGATTCTCCTGTCTCAGCCTCCCGAGTAGCTGGGATTATAGGCATGCACCACCACACCTGGCTTAATTTTTTTGTATTTTTAGTAGAGACTGGGTTTCTCCATGTTGGTCAGGCTGGTCTCAAACTCCTGACCTGAGATGATCTGCCCATCTTGCCCTCCCTGTACTGGGGTTACAGGTGTGAGCTGCCATGCTTGGCCTATGTACATTTTTAATGCCCAAAATATTTTTTTAAGTGAGGTAAAAAGGCAAACATCATTAAAAATGCATTTTGCTAAAGGTAAAAATCCTTTTTGATCAACTAAAAATACTAATAATGTAATCAAACATGCTACTTTTTATTCTTGCTGCAAAAAGCTTTATTTCCACTTGATGTAGGTCTTGGGAGAGGGCTCCAGTATGGTTTAAAAGCTGCCTAATTGCTGGAGGGAGAGGCTCAGGCAGAAGGCCTGATTCTTTGACTGGGGGAGGACCCTTAGAGGTCACTGGACTTTCAGTGTTGTTTGATGAGCCTTTTGAAGAGACACTTGCCCAACTCAGTCTAGGAGCCAACTAGTCTATGGGAGTCAGTCAGGTGGTCACCCATCTTAATGAGTTTCACTCCCTCATCTAGGAAATGTCGCTCCAAGAAGTCACAGAGATGGGGATCTGTGCAGGCTGAACCCAGGGCATGAAGATCCAGAAGGGCCTGGTTCCTGGTTCCAGTTCTTCTTCAGGGCCATGGCTGCTTCCATGGTGTCCTGGGTTTGCCCCACTCATCTTCAGACTTCTCCTTCTAGAAGAAGGTGTGGCCATGGCCACCACTTCTGGGTTTTGTTTGTTTGTTTTTTGTTTTTTTGGTGGAGGAGACAGATTTATAAGTGTGATTGTAAGCACAGCTTGTTTAGATGGTGTTTTTAATAGTTGAAATCAGGGTTAAATGGTAGATTATTAATTGAGCTTAGTACATTATGACACTAATTTTAAAATCTCACCAACCAGTAATGCAGTAAGTTCTTACTCAATTCAGCTAGCAGATTGTATCCTTTCTTGTGTCAACCATTTCTTAGAAACTAATGGGGAATGTGTCAATTTTTGTATTTTAGATGAGTTCAAATTAATTTTGAATTTTTTTTTAGACGGAGTCTTGCTCTGTTGCCTAGGCTTGAGTGCAGTGGTGTGAACACAGCTTATTGCAACCTCCACCTCCCAAGTTCAAGTGAATCTCCTGCCTCAGCCTCCCAAGTAGCTGGAACTATAGGCGTGCACCAGTACACTCAGCTAATTTTTTTTTTTTTTGAGACTGAGTTTTGCTCTTGTTGCCCAAGCTGGAGTACAGTGGCACAATCTCAGCTCACCCTACCCTCTGCCTCCAGGTTCAAGCAATTCTCCTGCCTCACTCAGCCTCCTGAGTAGCTGGGATTACAGGTGTCTGCTACTGCAGCTGGTTAATTTTGTATTGTTAGTAGAGATGGTTCTCCATGTTGGTCAGGCTGGTCCTGAACTCCTGACCTCAGGTGATTCGCCCACCTTGGCCTCCCAAAGTGCTGGGATTACAGGCATAAGCCACCACACCTGACCAATTGTACTTTTTTTTTTTTTTTTTTAGTAGAGACAGGGCCAATTAGGTTTCATCCTGTTGGCCAGTCTGATCTCAAATGCCTGACCTCAAATGATCTGCCCTGCTTGGCCTCCCAAAGAACTGGGATTATAGGCGTGAGCCACTGCACTAACCCTAATTTTGAATATTTTTTAAATTGCTTAGAAAATTCTACTTCAGGTTTTAAGTATGGAGATATGAATGTTTATAGGTGACATCGTTTCTCATTCAGAAACACTTAATAATGGAAACATTTCCAAAGTATTCAAAGTGCTCTCGTTTTTTAAAGCAGCTATTTTATTTCCACTCAAAGCATCAACTTTAGGTTGAAGAGACAGATTAAGGATGTTTTATTTATTTAATGTTAGCTTATTAGCACACTTGTCATTTCTCAAAAGTTCAAATATGGGGGGAAGTTTAAAAAGAACGTCTTTAATTCATCTGTAAGTTGTATAACTCTTAAGGTCTTCATGGCGATATAACCACAGAGTCTCATAAGTGGCACAGTAGAATTTTGTGGTCACTTATTTTTATTACAAAGTATTATTAAAAATCTTTTAATCTCGTTAAATAATAAACATATTAATAACATTCTCTGTTACTGTTTGCACCAGACTGCAAAGTGTGAGTACCCTGTGTGGGTCCTGAGATTCTAACCCTGATGTCTTCTCAAGTTCCAGAGTAATTGTTACTTTGGTTTCAAGACCTTGCCATCAAATTCTAGCTTTGCCTGCTTTTTAAACTCTTCTATTAACAATGGTCTATATAAAGGAGTCAAGCAATCAAATGTTTGTACTGTTAAAAGTGGTGCCTTCTCTTCAAATTCCACTCCTTAGGAATAACCTCTGCCGGCCAGGTGCAATGGCTCACACATGTAATCATAGTACTTTGGGAGGCCAAGGCTGGTGGATCATCTGAGGTCAGGAGTTTGAGACCAGCCTGGCCAACATCACAAAATCCCATCTCTGCTAAAAATACAAAAATTAGCGAGGCCCAGCTACTCCAGAGACTGAGGCAGGAGAATTGCTCCAACCCAGGAGGCGGAGGTTGCAGTGAGCTGAGATTGCACCCTTGGCACTCCAGCCTGATTGAAAGAGTGAAACTCCATCTCAAAAAAGAAAAGAAAAAGGGAAAAGAACCCCTGCTAATATCTGTGTTTATGTAACCCAAATACAGAGTTATTTGGTTTATTGGTTTGTTTGGTCTTTTTTTTTATTTATATGATTATGATGCTATTTCTTATTTTTATGGTTGAAGGACAGAATATTATGGAGTTTTTAAAAATAGCAAAAGTGACATTTTTCAGTAATTCATGTTTTGAATGAGGCTTATGAAATGAAAGCATTTACTCCTAGTCTATTGAAGTTCTGACTTAAACACTTTATGTCGGATTTCTTTACTTTTAGATGAGGATGGCAACAACCAGTGGCCTGAAGGTTTGAAGTTCCTTTTTGATTCCGTTAGCTCTCAGAATGTGGGACTTCGGGAAGCTGCCCTTCACATTTTCTGGTATATACATTAAGCTACTTTTTTGAGGCATTTGATTTCATGAATGCCCTAAATACCTTGTAATTGATTATTTTAGCCTAATTTAACTTTTTATACTTAAAATGAAAATAATGCAAGTTTTCCACAGCTTGTTTGCTTTCTCTTTGTCTTTTATGATTCGGAAAGTTTTATTGAACAGTTTCTTCTCCTTTACTTAGAGATTAACCTAGTACTGAATGTAGCTTTTATGAAACCACTTTAATAATGATGTCTTGAGGAGGAGGAGCATGCAGGTGAATCCCCATTATGTGTTCTGGGTCTTCTCTGACCAAGTTTTATAATATGTTATCAAATGGTCTAAGTTTAGAATTAAGTGATTATTCTTTGCCCCACTCTGTTAGTTTTTCTACTGCACTTAGAATGTGGTCAGTATATTGGATTTATACCTTTTCAAGATCATACACATTTTAGGCATTATATCATTTTCTGCTTTAGTTGTCAAGTGTATCTTTGTTTATATCAGTAATTCAGATTAGAGAATGCAGATGGTCAGAGAGCATAGTTAACTGTAGTTTTCTTCAGAAAACCTGTGGTTGCTCTTGTCCCATCCTACACTCCAGGTCAGCTTTCGACTGAGACAGAGTAATAAGGATAAAAGCATGTAGCTGGGAATGGGCTGCTGAGTAGCCTCTAACCCAGCCCATACTTCTCCAGTATGTTTTCATTCACTTAACCCAAAAACGAGATTGCTTAGAGAATGGGTAGATGATGTTCAACCTAAGGATTAATGCGTACTGAGTCAGGTAAACAAATAGTTCATTAGAGATTCTAGTTCATACTTTACTAAGATATTAATATAATGTAGCTTTTAAAAAATGTTTGGATTATCTTTTAGGAACTTTCCTGGAATTTTTGGGAACCAGCAACAGCACTATTTAGATGTCATCAAACGGATGTTAGTTCAGTGTATGCAAGATCAGGAACACCCATCGGTAAATAATTCCAATCCTATTAGTATTACCATCTATTTTCATCTAACTTGTGAAAGAAATCAGGGTGTTAGGAGATTGTTTTTACTTTTATACTTTAAAATATAAACACCAGTTTTACTGGTAAAAACTTGATCTTGAGTAGGAAATCTTGAATTTGCATTTATCAAAAATTTTTTGTGTTTGACATTTTTTCTTCATTTTAGATCAGGACATTATCTGCTAGAGCTACAGCTGCATTTATACTTGCAAATGAGCATAATGTTGCTCTGTTCAAACATTTTGCAGACTTGCTACCGGGATTTCTACAGGTAGGAAAACAGTATAGAATAAATCATAATTATATCTTACTTGGTTTTCATTAGCGTTCTTTAATGCATTCATTCATTTATACAACAGATGCATATTGCCTATTATGTTCTGGCACTAGGGATACAGAGGTGAACAAAACATGCAAATCCTAGTCTCCATTGAGCTTATGTTTACTGCCTGTAAAGACACTTTTAGTCTCTTACAATATTTATAGTTATAAATGTTTTTTGTAATGTAAATGGTGGAAGCAGTTATGTACTTATTATTGAATATGTTGATTATTTTCGTTAAATAACCTGTGAGATTTAATGCCCATTTTACATAAGGAAAAACTACTCTTAACTACAGGATGTATAATAGTTTGTATTATAATGTAAATTTATGGTTAATTCACATTATTGTTAAGGATGTTAATGTTTTAAGGATACTTTCTGCTTTAATCAGAAAGCACAAAAAAGATTAGACAAGGTAGAGCATATGTTCAAGGCAACTTGTATCTATGCTCCTGGGGAAAAAATTTTTTTAAATAAAATGTAAAATATTGGACAAGTTAGTGGTTCCCGATCTTGTCAGACTCCCAAATTCCTGTTTTATGACAGTCTTTTGGTAATTTTTCATACACTTTTTAAAAAATGAAATGCATAAGTAATGTAATATTCTAAAATATGCAGAATATTTTAGAATATTAATATATGGCCTTAACTAAATACAAAGAAGAAATTTTAAAAAGGTATAATAAAATGGCATGCTTTTCCTTATGTAAATGGTCAGACAGGACTACACTAAAAGACATAATAGACCAGGTGATTTCTAAGTGATCTGTACAAATGCAATAGCTAAAACTGGACTGATAGCAAAGATGTCATTGGCAAGTCATAAGATTTCCTAAAATAGTAAGGTTCTGGACAAAGCAAAGTAGAAATTGAGTGTCTCTTAGGCAGAATGCTTGGGACTAGAAGTATTTCGTATTTCAAAATTTTTTCAGGTTTTGAAACACTGTATTGGTATCATACTTAGCAGTTGAGCATCTCAAGTCAGAAATCCAAAATACTCAAATGCTCGTTTCCTTTGAATGACATATCTGTATTCAAAAAGTTGAGGATTTCAGAGCATTTTGGATTTGGGATGTTCCACCTGTATGTATCCATTTGAGGCGGGATAATAATTGTTAAAACCAGACAAAAAATAATAGGTGGGTTAGGTTTTAGGTTCAGATCATTATAAAGAGTTTTTTCTTTTTATAAGTGCCTGGGATTTGTAATAATGTGAAATGCATGATGAGAATATCACGTAACTCCCTTGTGCTTGTGTCACAGGTGCAGGACATTTAGCATTCATGGCCTTTGCCCATCCTCTACCATGTGACCATCAAGAACTATCTCCTGAGAGAAAACCATTCCTGTTGAGAACCACTGAGTTAGAGAGGATTTAGAGGAGCTAAAATTGAGTTTCCACATGATAAAAAGTTACTTAAAAGATTTAGTGAACACTTCTCTCTCCATGCTATCACAATGAAAAGATTGTTTTGTGACAAAGCATTAACTATAATATACTATTGCTTTAGTAGTTTATTATCTAAAATCTCCACTTACTGTTGAAATCTAATCCCAGTTTTCTTCCTCTGGATTTAGAGTAAGTTAAATGAAATAGATAACAGTAAATACAAAATGCTTATGTTAATACCACAGCGAGCAAACTTAACATCAAAGAGAAATAAAATGGATAATATTGGACACTTTAAATGTATTACAGGTTCTGCTACTTAACTATGTGTATGAAAAAAAGTGCATGGATGTAGAAAGGACAGAAGAGCCAGGTGTGGTGGCTCACATGTATGGTCCTAGCTACTCAGGAGACTGAGGCGCAAGAGTTGAAGAGGGTACTATGAGCTATGATTGTGCCCCCACACTTGAGCCTGCGCAACTGAGCGAGACCTTATCTCTGAAAAAAGAAAAGAACAAAGGAAAGGGACTCCTGGTAGCCTTAAGTTTTATTGCAGTGGTTATTATAGTTTCACTGATTTTCATTTTGACTCAGATGTACATCTGTTTTTATGTTTCTAGTTAACATCCATCAAAAGGAAGGTATACATGTGCCTGCAGGTAGAATATATGCACAATGTAGATTGCTACACTGTTTAGTAAAAATAGTTTAGTAATATTTCTCTATTGTCAGCATCTTTGGCTAATGAGGCATCATAAAGTCAGTCTTCAGCAAAGACTTTCTGTTTCATCTTTTCTAGGCTGTAAATGACTCGTGCTACCAGAATGATGATTCTGTCCTAAAGTCCCTAGTTGAGATCGCAGATACTGTTCCAAAGTATTTGCGTCCTCACTTGGAAGCAACTCTACAGCTAAGTCTAAAGGTAAATTAAGTATATCAGTAAATGTTCTGTTTGTTATTTTCAGGGACTAATCTGAACTATCAAATGTATACAATTATGTCTTTGTAGTTGTGTGGAGATACTAGCCTCAACAATATGCAACGCCAGCTTGCCCTTGAAGTGATCGTCACCCTCTCTGAGACTGCAGCTGCTATGTTAAGAAAACATACCAATATTGTTGCACAGACTAGTAAGTCAACGGTCTTCAGATAGTTAATGTGTAATGTGGCCAAATTTTTGGATAAATTTAATGAGGGTTTTGTAATTTCTCAGATTGTTGAGAATAGAATGAATATCCTTTTAGAATCATATTAATTTGGGGAAATGCATCTCAATACATACAAGCACAGACCCCCACATTGTGGCTATGCCTTGAAGACTTTGCAGACACCCTGAAATCTGGTGTTAAAAATTACATTTCTAGAGTGGACTGTGACAGACTCTATCATTTATATGTTAAATATTGGACACAGTTAAGAGTCAAAAATAATTCATAAGGGATATATAGATATGCAGTAGCGAACTGCAAAACAAAATAACATGTCTGGTACTTACCAATGAAGATAGGATTAGAACAAGGTCTAACACTTTGGTCATGGCTCTGTCCACTGTATTATGTTGCTGTGTTTCATAGACCCTCGTTGCAGCAGAAACTTAAATGACTGTGGTGCTATGGAAATAACTACTATAAAGTTTCATTGTGCTCGGGTAAGGGCCTGAGAACCTGATCATTCTCTGGCCTAGCCATTTCTTCATGATCTAATGAGTACTTGAACACTTGATTTAGAGGGTAAATACATCACCAGATTTACTTTGTAGTGGTACCTACACTGGGCACCATTACAAAATTTGTCTTACACCGAGATACTGGTTGGAATTTTAGAAACACTCCCATTAAAGTCGGGAACAGAAAAATATCTCCTTTATCACTGTTTTGTTGTACTGACTGCCCCGGCTGATGCATTAAGAGATAAAAATAAAAATTAGAAACAATGGCCAGGCGTGGTGGCTCATGCCAGTAATCCTAGTACTTTCGGAGGCCAAGGCGGGCAGATCACCTGAGGTCAGGAGTTTGGGATGAGTCTGGCTAACATGATAAAATCCCATTTCCACTAAAAATACAAAACGTTAGCCAGGTGTGGTGACATGTGCCTGTAATCCCAGCTACTCAGGCTGAGGCAGGAGAATTGCTTAAACCTGGGAGGTGGAGGTTGCAGTGAACCAAGGTCGTGCCATTGCACTCCAGCTTGAGCAACAAGAGCAAAACTCCATCTCAAAACCAAAAAAAATTAGAAACAAAAATACTGCTTATATGTAGGCTATGTGATTATTGTCTACAAAAAATTTTAAAGACTCAACAAATAAACTGCTAATCAAAGGGTAAGCAAGATTCTTAGACATGAGAACATTTTATTGTAAGTGTTCCATTATGCATAGTAATCACTTAGAAAATTTTATAGCAATGAGTTATAGTAACTGGGAATAAATCAAGATGTATAAGACCTTTATGAAGAAAGTTGAATAACATACTGAAAGACTAACAGAAGAACTAAGTATCAGTTCTCAAATTAATATAGGGTTAATATAGGGTTAGGATAGAACTGATCACCTGAAATTTTTCTGAAAGAACATCGGGCCTGGAGTAGCCAAGACAATTTTAACGAATAAAGTGGTGATCTTGCCCCATCAACTGAATTTAGAATGCACCTAATGGTGCAGGTGTTGACAATGGATCAGATGGTACAAAGGGTAGAGTGTAGGAGCAGATCCACTCACATGGGAACAAAGCTGTTTTAAAAAGATAATTGATCAAAAGTTTTTTGGGCCAGGCATAGTGGCTCAGGCCTGTAATCCCAACACTTTGTAAAGCCAAGGTGGGCAAATTGAGTGAGCTTAGAAGTTTGAGACCAGCCCAGGCAACATGGCAAAACCCTATCTCTACCAAAAATACAAAAATTAGTCAGGCATGGTGGCACATGACTGTGATTTCAGCTTCTCAGGAGGCTGAGATGGAGGATTGCTTGAGCCCAAGAAGTCAAGGCTGTGGTGAGCCAAGATTGCACCATTGCACTCCAGCCTGAGTGACAGAGCAAAAAGAAGGAAAAAAAAGCGTTGCTAGGATAACTGTTTCTTTCTTTTTTTTTTTTTTTTTTTGAGACGGAGTTTCGCTCTTGTTACCCAGGCTGGAGTGCAATGGCGCGATCTCGGCTCACCCACAACCTCCGCCTCCTGGGTTCAGGCAATTCTCCTGCCTCAGCTTCCCGAGTAGCTGGGATTACAGGCATGCGCCACCATGCCCAGCTAATTTTTTTGTATTTTTAGTAGAGACGGGTTTTCACCATGTTGACCAGGATGTTCTTGATCTCTTGACCTCGTGATCCACCCGCCTCGGCCTGTATAAGTTCTTTAGTGGTGATTTGTGAGATTCTGGTGTATCCATAACAGGACCAGTGTACACTGTACCCAATGTATAGTCTTTAATCCCTCATTCGCCTCCTACCCTTTCCCCTGAGTCCCCAAAGTCTGTTGTATCATTCTTATGCCTTTGTATCGTCATGGCTCAGCTCACACTTATGAATTGAAAACATAACTGGTTATTTCTATGGAGAAAAGATAATTCCATCTCTAGACAGTTTATTAAAAAAATAATTTGGGGGTCAACCTAAGACCTGAATATTATCTTGCATGCTGGAACTAGTTAAAAAAGTTAAGACCTAAATACTACAGATATGTAATGCTTAATAGTAGAGAATTTTTTAAGACTGAATCACAAACCAATGATGTAAACATTGCCAAATTTGCAACTGCTAAAACAATTTTTCGACCAGATACACCGTAAATGCAAGGATAAGCCACAAACTGAAAGAAAATAATTACAGTGCACACAATCAAGTTTTGTTATCTAGAGAATACACAAAAGGCTGAGAATAGGAAAATCATTGCTTTTTCTTTAAGACAGGGTCTCACTCTGCCACTCAGGCCAGAGTGCAGTGACTTGATCTCAGCTCATTGCAGCCTCCCAAGTAGCTAGGACTAGAGGAATGCACCACCACACCTGGCTACTTGTTGTGTTTTTGGTAAAGATAGGGTTTCGCCATGTTGCCCAGGCTGGTCTTGAATTCCTGGGCTCAAGAAATCCTCCCACCTCAGCCTCCCAAAGTGCCGGGATAACAGGTGTGCACCAGCAGGCCCAGCCAGGAAATTCATGGAAGAGGATTCTGAAATAGCTAATGAATCCTGCTAAGTCTCAATAAAAACAAGTGTAATTGTGGAATACAAGTTTTTGTCCAAAAGTTTGACAGTATCAATTGTTGATAAAAGGTGTGGAGCTAAGAAGACTCTTATTCCGGCCCCAGGGTACTTCACACATTTTTGTGAAATAATATAGACCTCCACTTAAACGTCACATAGTTTATGCAACAGCTGTGCAGAGCATAGCTTGTTTGGTGATTTTTTAGTACTATTTTATAACAGTTTTATGCCTAGACTCACGCTTGTCAAAGAGAAGATGTAATAATCTCATCAAAGCAAATTTTATAGGAGGAAAAAATTGGAAACAACCTAATGTTTATCAGCTGGATAGTGGGTAGTATGTTTATATAATGGAATGCTATGAAATAATTAAATTGAAATCTGTATGTGTTGAAAAAAAGCAAATTGCCAAGGTACGTATGTTATACCATTTATTATACAAAAAAATGAAGTCTTGAGGAGGTTCAGCAGGAGAATCACTTGAACCTGGAAGGCAGTGGTTGCAGTGAGCCAAGATCATGCCACTGTACTGCACTTCAGCCTGGGTGACAGCAAGACACCGTCTTCAGAAAAAAAAATCTTGAAATAGTACTATAATTTTGTATAGAGATATAGAAATCGGTTCAAATATAGAAAAAAATTGAGGAATGAATCATTTGTTTTGTGATGATGCTTCTTACCTCTGATAATGGGGGAGAATGTAAACAGATTTGTGAATTTGATAGGAGGGTTTGAATGTTACTTTTTAAAGAAAAGATATAAGTAAATATGACAAAAGGTTAAAATTTAACCAGATTTTGAGGGCACAGGCAAATAATTGTTTTGTCTTGCTCTCTTAGAGGCAAAGTAAATCTTAAAATTCTTGTTTATAAATAGTGATATAGATAAAATGAAGTCACAGTCTTCAGGTATGAAATAATTGTTTGCTTTAGTTCCTCAGATGTTAGCAATGATGGTTGATTTGGAAGAAGATGAGGACTGGGCAAATGCGGATGAACTAGAAGATGATGATTTTGACAGGTAATCAAACCTAGTGTCCAGGGTGGCAGTGAGAGCCCTAGGGCTCCAAGGCCCGTCTTCACCATTGCACCCTGTAACCTGAAGGTAAACTTTCAAGCCTGGAATATGGGGCCCTCTGCCTTGCTGTTGTATGCATTGCTGTATCACATTTTCTAAATAGTATTTTCTTTAGTTTTCATGTATAATTTATATTAATAAAATTTATGTTCCTCGCAAATTCATAAAACGTACTTTAACAAGTTTGTAATCAGGAATGGAATGATGACTACAACAAGGAGGCTTGTCTTTTTCAAAAAAAAGTGTGACATGAAATACAGCAAATAAAGTAGCTATGTTTTTAACTGTCTTACTCTAAATTATTTTCAAAACTTGTAATTTGTTTTTTAAAATATGTATAAAGAAGCTTTATTGTGATAAATACTTTTAAATGCAGAGACTTCACTCAGAATAATTGTTTCAACAAAATTCCCTGCAATATACATATTTTCCTAGTAAAAAGCAATTTAACTTTAGGATAGAAAAGATCCAGTGGTGACAAGATCAGTATCACGCTGGGTGACAGTAACACTGGAATTACTATTGTACTTATTTATTTCAGCTTAGGAAGTCCCATGAATACAGAAAAAGTCAACCAAAATCTATATTCACTATGAAGTGGTAGTGATGGCCCCTTACATGTATATGAAACATAGCACCTCAAAGCTATGTTATTTTAATCAACTTTATTAGTAGTCCCAGAGGTATATTACAGATGCAAAAGTGGAGACTGAAGATTGAGTGATTTGTCTGAGGTTGTGTAGCCAGTTATTGGACTGGGATTAATTACCATTTCTTTCATTCTTCCCAATGCGTTATACTATCACCTTTTCTTAAAAAGAGCTGAAATTGGGTGGGCACGGTGGCTGATGCCTGTAATCCCAGCACTTTGGGGGAGGCCAAGGCAGGTGGATCACATGAGGTCACGAGTTCGAGACCAGCCTGACCAACATGGTGAAACCCTGTCTCTACTAAAAATACAAAGATTAGCCTGGTGTGGTGTCAAACACCTGTAATTCCAGCTACTCAGGAGGCTGAGGCAGGAGAATCACTTGAGCCTGGGAGGTGGAGGTTGCAGTGAGCTAGTTGAGATTGCACCATTGCACTCCAGCCTGGGTGATGAGTGAGACTCCATGTCAAAAAAAAGAGCTGAAATTATTCCCCTAAAAGGCTTGGAGTCAGTATAAACTACATTTTGAGACTTAATCCCATTGTTAAAAATGACTGATTTCTGCTTTTAATACTGTTTTATGAAAGTAGTCTTTCACTGGAAATCACCTGATATAGCTGAAGAGAAGACCAGGGCTAGGTCAGATTTCCTTTCTAGGTCTGTTACTGTAATGTGCTGCTACCTGTCCTTTAATTTGCCCTGTAAATGGCACTTGAAGTTATTCAGTTTAAGAAACTATGTTTTCCAGACTAGATGAATAAGATTTTCTAATCTGTGAGTAAACAGGGCATAAATATATCTTCAAGATGAGATTTTTTAAGTCTAAAAACCTGTTCTGAAGGTAATGTATAGCTTCATTTTTATATTATTTTCTGTTTACACAGTAAAGATAATGCACGTGAAATTCACTGCTGATCTTGTAGTTCCAAGCCAGCATAAGTGCAAATGCATTTATGCCCCCCATCTCTTCAGTTTTCAACGAAAACAGTAGAATTGAGTTTCACATAACCATACATGGTTTTTGGCAGTGCAGTTTGTACCCCTTTAAAAGTGAATAAGCTCACAGCAGGGAAAATTACACATTTTCTGCACCCTTTTCAGTTTTCTATGTTCTGTTCATTGATAAGTTTGAAGACTATATTTCTAGGAAATGAAATACACAAGGCTCTTTCAACACTGCTTTAATGGGAGTCTTGAAAATGTCAGAGCTGTTTCTGAGAACAGTTTTGAGCTAGTTGAGGGTAGGGGTGGTCTTGAAAAATAAGATAACATGACTTTCTAAACTATGGTGGATCATGGTATTTACTTTTTTTTTAAGCTGTAGGGTTTTTAACCCCTAATTTTAATTCCATATTTAAAGACAGCTTGAATTCTTTCTCAGTCCTAGTTTAATAATAATGTGGTTAGAAGTATGTCTGTACAGTATACTGTTTCTTTTGTATTTCAGATATATTGAATACACAATTTTGTTTCTGTGTTTAGCAATGCAGTTGCAGGTGAGAGTGCTCTAGACCGAATGGCTTGTGGACTTGGTGGAAAGCTTGTTCTGCCGATGATCAAGGAACACATTATGCAAATGCTTCAAAATCGTAAGCTGTGTTCTTCAAATGCTACAATAGTGAAGTAGTGCCTTTCTGAATCTTAAATTCTAAGATAGGTTTAGACTGTTAAAACTTAGTCTTTGTGTTTTTATCATCCATATTTAACTCAATTCATTTATTTTACTGATAAAATTAATTGTCAATCCCAAATAAAATGTACAGATTTACTTCCTAGCCAAAACTATTTAGGTTTGAATTTGAAAATGACATTATTATTTGATGTGTTCATGATTCAAGCACAATAATCTTCCTTCACCTAGTATCTTTTATTTTTAAAAGAATAATTCTAATGTTATCAGAAGAGAAACCACTTTGTTTTGTTTTTTTTTTTTTTGTTTTGTTTTTTTGTGTTTTTTTTGAAATGGAGTCTCACTCTGTTGCCCAAACTGGAGTGTAATGGCACCATCTCAGTTCACTGCAGTCTCCACCCTTCTTGAACTTGGGTTCAAGAGATTCTCCTGCCAGATTTATACATTCCTCCTGTGTTGCTGGAATTACAGGCATGTGCCACCACACCCGGCTAATTTTTATATTTTTAGTAGAGACAGGGTTTCACCATGTTGGCCAGGCTGGTCTCGATCTCCTGAGCTCAGGTCATCCACCTCAGCTTTCTAAAGTGCTGGGATTACAGGCATGAGCCATTGCACCTGGCCTAATTTTTGTATTTTTAGTAGAGACAGGATTTCGTTATGTTGGCCAGGCTGGTCTCGAACCTCTGACCTCAAGTGATCTGCCTGCCTCAGCCTCCCAGAGTGCTGTGATTATAGATGTGAGCCACTGAACCCAGCCAAGTTGCAAGTTTTTAAATTCATATTCACAGATAACCACTGTTAACAGCTCTCTGAGACTTTCTCAGACCTCATTTATGCATATATGGAGAGGCTTTTTAAAGTGAATATGCAATATGGACACACCATATTTTTTAACTTTTGCTCAACGGTTTATCATATTACCACATAACAGTCTACCTCATTTTTTAAAATAGCCACATGCATATCACAATCCCCATTCCATGCTAATTGTTTTTATTGATGACAAATAATAGTAATGCAAACACTCTTCTACAGAAATTCTGGCTTATATGAATATTTTTATAGGGTAGATTTAAAAAGCAGACATGAGGGTCAAACCATTGATACAGGATCTTTGTTTTTGTTTTTTTGAGATGGAGTCTCGCTTTGTCACACAGAGCTGAAGTGCAGTGGCATCATCTCAGCTCACTGTAACCCCCACCTCCCAGGTCCAAGTGATTTGTGTCTCAGCCTCCTAAGTAGCTGGGACTACAGGTGCATGCCACCATGACTGACTAATTTTTTTTTTTTTTATTTGAGACAGAGTTTTGCTTTGTTGCCCAGGCTAGACTTCAGTGGTGCAATCTTGGCTCACTGCAACTTCTGCCTCAGCCTCCTGAGTAGCTCCTAAGCCTGCCCCTACACCAGCTAATTTTTGTATTATTTAGTATAGACAGGGTTTTGCCATGTTGGCCAGGCTGGTCTTGAACTCCTGACTTCAAGTGAAATGTACTCCTTGTCTTCCCAAAGTGCTGGAATTACAGGCATGAGCCACAGCCCCTGTCCTGATACATACATTTAGAATCAAGTGGTCTAGTCAAGCGCTTTTTCTGTACTTTTTTTTTTTTTTTTTGAGACGGAGTCTTGCCTGTTGCCCAGGCTGGAGTGCAGTGATGCGATCTTGGCTCACCACAACCTCTGCTGCCTGGGTTAAAATGATTCTCCTGCCTCAGCCTCCCGAGTAGCTGGGATTACAGGCACCCGCCAACACACCCAGCTAATTTTTGTATTTCTAGTAGAAATAGGGTTTCACCATCTTGGACAGGCAGGTCTTGAACTCCTGACCTCATGATCCACCATCCACCCCTCTCGGCCTCCCAAAGTGTTGGGATTACAGGCATGAGGCACCACGCCTGGCTCTGTGCATTTTTCTAATAGTAAATATATAAATGTTATTATATTATGTGTGTGTGTGTGTGTGTGTGTGTGTGTGTATATATATATATATATATATATATATACACACACATACACACTCATACCCTTTCCAAAAAAAATTGTGTTACTTTTTTCCAAATAAGAACTTTTTTACATCTCTCCCTACCAGAATGACGTTTATAGTGTCTAATTGCTATTCCATCTGTAATTTTTTCCTGTAGCTGACTGGAAATACCGGCATGCAGGATTGATGGCCTTATCTGCCATTGGTGAAGGATGCCACCAGCAGATGGAAGGAATTCTAAATGAGATAGTAAATTTTGTTTTACTTTTTCTTCAGGATCCTGTAAGTACCAGTAAATATTTGACTCCAAATTGTTAGTGTAGCTTCATGTGGAAACCTTATTGCTTTTACTAATGAAAGGGAACATCTTCCAGCATCCAAGAGTAAGGTATGCAGCCTGTAATGCTGTGGGACAGATGGCTACAGATTTTGCACCTGGTTTCCAAAAGAAATTTCATGAGAAGGTAAGTAACAAGTCCTCAAACACTCAAATCAGACTTTAGGAAGAGGGTGGACATTGCAGCATGCATGCTTATTTTGTTTCATTTCACAGGTGATTGCAGCTCTGCTACAGACCATGGAAGACCAAGGCAATCAACGGGTACAGGCCCATGCAGCTGCTGCCCTCATTAACTTCACTGAAGATTGTCCCAAGTCACTGCTTATTCCATACTTAGATAATTTGGTGAAACATCTGCATTCCATTATGGTACTTAAGCTTCAAGAGGTAAGTTTTAAGATCTGTAGGCTATTTTCTGTTTGTAAATTAATTTGGGTTGATTTGATGGGTAAGAACTGGTGGAAGGACTTGCAGCATGACCATAAAGAATATAAAGTTTAAAAACTGAGGAAGATATTCTGAGTTATGGAATGGTAAGTAGAAAAATTCAGATTTGACCAAAATTTGGGATGATAATTGGAATTGGGAACGATAACAGGTAAAGGTCAGTTAAAATCAGTGTATGGATCGCCCTGAAGGTAAGAGAGAAGTTTTTGAACTCTGATTTGTATGAAGTGTGAAAAACCATTCTGTATTCTTAAATGCAGTGGGAAATGATTATATGATGGGAAATTAGTGTAGTAGCATTGTGGTGAGGCATATATAAAAAAGGGAGAAGATTTAAGGCAAGACCATCATACTGTCGTTGTGCAGGGAGCTTATGTGGTAATAGTGGAGGAGGAAGCTCCAAAAAGACATTTCATGGGAAGTAGTTTGCTTCTGGCAGTTTGAATTTTAAAAGTTGAAAGGGCAAAGCATGGTGGCTTACAGCTATAATGCCAGCACTTTGGGAGGCTGAGGTGGGTAGATCCCCTGAGGTCAGGATTTCAGGACCAGCCTGGCCAGCATGGTGAAACTCCATCTCTCCTAAAAATACAAAATTTAGCCGGGCATGGTGGTGCATGCCTGTAATTCCAGCTACTTGGGAGGCTGAGACAGGAGAATGCCTTGAACCTGGGAGGCAGAGGTGTCAGTGAGCCAAGATGGCACTACTGCACACCAGCCTAGGTAACAAGAGCAAAATTCTGTTTCCAAAAAAAAAGAAAGTAAAAAATGTTTACTATTCTAACCAGGTTGACAGAAATGCAGAAGTTGTAGAATACAAAAACATCATTTTTGAATATCCAAGTAAAAATGATTGTAGTTACAGCTTAAGTAAGGGATGCAGCCTTGAAACATTTAAATGATACTAGTCCAGCACAGCGCGAGAGAGATGTAGATGTGAAAGCAAGGATTTTAGCCCAGTTTATTGTCAAATGCAATGAAAATGGATCACTACTATAAAAGTGAGATGAATAGAAGGCATAGAAAATAAAAGATATAGACCTCTCAAAATGCTATAAAAGTTTCTAATGCTCTCAATTCCTATAAATATGAACTGGTAGCAAATAGTTAACAAACCACAGTTTGTGTAGCTCTGGTGATTGTCCAGAGAGCAAGACAAACAAATGCAGTATCTCAGAAGCCAAAGAGAGAGGACTTATAAACAAAGGCTCAAGTGCTTAGTATCACATGACAGCAGACTGAGAATATGATAAAGGAAACATGTACCCGAAGGCAGACCAAGATGGACCCAAGTTGAAGGCAGATAGGTTGGTGGTTAAATCAGTAATTGGTGGATCCAACGTGACTTTACAGGTTTGGGTGGATGGCTGTGGTATGAAAGTTCCTGTGTACCCCTGCCCTTCCTGCAGTGTGGCACTATGTGGGTTTTTAAAGATAAGTGGAAGGAGTGGTTGGGATTGAATGGTAGTAGGACAGTGTTCATGAGCAAGAGTTATACAAAGAGAAGATAGCCTAGTCGAGGAGGAAAGACGTTGCTCTGAGACCAGCAGCACAGCCCAGACACTAAACATGGAGCAGAGGTTGAGATGCAAAAGAAGGATGTAAGATAACTTCCTCAAGACATGGTTGAGTGTGTAACACAAGGTGAAGAACTCTGCTGAGAACGTGGTTGTAGTTGATGTGGGGAATTATGAAAATCTGGAGTAGTAACTGGGTCAGGTTCTTATGAGTCAAGAATTATTTTACTTTACATATATATACACAGAGAGAGAGAGAGACGGAGTCTCATCCAGGCTGGAATGCAGTGGCACAGTCTCAGCTCACTGCAACCTCTGCCTCCCAAGTTAAAGTCATTCTGCATCAGCCTCCTGAGTAGCTGGGATTACAAGCGTGCACCACCACACCCAGCTAATTTTTGTATTTTGAGTAGAGACAGGGTTTCACCATGTTGGCCAGGCTGTTCTTGTACTCCTGACCTCGAGCAAGCTACCTACCTCAGCCTCCCAAAGTGCTGGGATTACAGGTGTGAGCCATCTCGCCCAGCCTGTTGTTGTTGTTTTTGAGACAGTCTCACTCTTTTCACCCCAGCTGGAGTGCAATGGCGCAATCTTGGCTCATTGCAACCTCTGCCTCCCCGGTTCAAGCAATTCTCCTGCCTTTCCTGAGTGCCACCACACCCAGCTAATTTATGTGTGTGTGTGTGTGTGTGTGTGTATGGATTTTTTTTTTTTAGTAGAGACAGGGTTTCACCCTGTTTACTAGGCTGGTCTTGATCTCCTTACCTTAGGTGATCCGCCTGCTTCAGCCTCCTAAAGTGCTGAGATTACAGAAGAATTATTTTAAAATATTGCTGGTGACAGGGCGGGCCCAGCACAAATAGGTAGGAAGCATTTGTAACCAGCTGGGTAAGAGAACAACAGATCTTTGGTGCAGAGAAAAAGGTCACTCATCTGTTTCAGCAAGACAGATGCGGAAGAAAGGCAGCAAGGTTCCTTGGTGGCATCTTCTGGGGAGGGTGAGTTAGAAGATAAAGGAAAGGTCCAAAGGGGATTTTTCTTTATGACATAGCACAAAATAATTATAAGTAGAGGAAATCAGTGAAGAAAAAATGAATATGAAGTGTAGTCATCAAAGTTGATGAACACAAAAAAAATTGGGTTCGTATTTGTACTCAAGAGCTAGCTGTGATGGGCCAAGCACAGTGGCTCACATCTGTGTAATCCCAGCACTTTGGGAGGCTGAGGCAGGCAGATCATCTGAGGTCAGGAGTTTGAGACCAGCCTGACTAAAAGAGAAACTCTGTTTCTCCTGATAATACAAAATTAGCCAGGTTTGGTGGCGCATGCCTGTAATCGCAGCTACTTGGGAGTCTGAGGCAGGAGAATCACTTGAATCCAGAGGCGGATGTTGCAGTGAGCCGAGATCACGCCATTACACTCCATCCTGGGCAACAAGAGTGAAACTGCATCTCCAAATAAATAAACAAATAAATAAAAGAACTAGCTGTGCTTTGAGATGAGACAAAAATGAGTAAGGGGTGCTGTGCTAACAGAAGAGAGAAAAAAATCCCACATAAATAGTTCAACACAGATTCTTTTTATAGAAATTTCCTCTAAAACCTGCATTCTCTGCTTCTGGAGGGGTGGTCTTATTCTGCTGTTTCAGAAAAGCATTCAAGAACTTGAAGGGAGTAGTAAATTGTGAATTATAAATTTAAATACTGTAGTAAAATGTAAATTTAAGTTTTCCTTTGAAGTAATTTGTGTCTCTTTTTTCTAGCTGATTCAGAAAGGCACCAAATTAGTTTTGGAACAAGTCGTGACATCCATTGCGTCAGTTGCAGATACTGCAGAAGAAAAATTTGTCCCCTACTATGATTTATTTATGCCATCCCTGAAGCACATCGTTGAGAATGCCGTTCAAAAAGAACTGAGACTTCTGAGAGGAAAAACTATTGAGTGCATTAGCCTCATTGGTCTGGCTGTTGGGAAGGAAAAAGTAAGTTATTTCTATTATTTTAAATTTACTGTATGTAACTTGGCTGTGGACACATTGAGAGCACTAGAGGGATTTTTTTTCCTTCTGATAAACCAGTTTCTGATGCTTGTTTTTTTGGTTTTTTTTTTTTGTCATGTTCCTTTTACACTGCTCCTGTTTTGTATACAGATTAATTCCTACCTTCATCTTCTTTTTTTTCTTCTTCTTTTTGATTTGGAGTCTCACTCTGTCGCCCAGGCTAAAGTGCAGTGGCAGGATCTCAGCTCACTGCAACCTCCACCTCCCAAGTTCGAGCACTTCTCCTGGGACAGCCTTCCCAGTAGCTAGGACTGCAGGCGCCTGCCCCCACTCCTGGCTGATTTTTGTATTTTTAGTAGAGACTGGGTTTCACTATGTTGGCCAGGCTAGCATTGAACTCCTGACTTCAGTCTGTTCTCAGATGTGAGCCACTGCACCCCACCTGTCTTTTCATTGTCATTATTAAGGTTTCTTTTTAGCTCAGCTCTGCTCTTGATAGCCTCCCTTTTCCCCACCACACACAGTGTATCTGGTGGAAGGTGTGTAGAGTTCAGTATCCATGTTCAGTTCCCTTTAAATATGTGCTTGGAAACATGTCAGTTGCTTTCTTATTAATCTCAAATGCATCAGATATCCTAAGAGAGAAATCTGTGCATACGTATCTTCAGAAAATAATTACAAAGGACCATTGGCCAGTGTGTTTCTCAGCCAACATCTCAGAATTATTTAAGCTTATGCAAAAGAAGTTTCTCTGTCACTGAACCCTCACGTTCTGACCCTCAGAACTATCGACATGGAACTTCTCTGTCTTGCCTTCTTCAAAACCACCATCTGTGTTAATTTATATTTGAAACTGCTTTCTGTGAGACACTGACCACTAAAACATTGGTATGTTTTATACCAGTAAAATATTTGTATGTCCCGTACTCTGTATATCTGGCTTTTGAAGTCTCTTTAAAACGCTGCCTGTCTATACAATGAAGATTACTAGAACTGCAAAGAGTTAAGTGAAAATCATAGAAAAAAATTTTTGCAGTGAATTCTATAAACAATCCAAAATTTTCTTTCCCAATATGAATTCAATTTTACTGTTTGAAATACATAAGGTGTAGACTAACACCTGATGGCATTAGAAGTACCTTTATACTACAGCTCACTGCCCATCAGTGGAAAATATATTTTTCTAGAAATTGCACTAAATCTGTCACAATATAGATGAGAATTTTTCAATATGATAGTCTTATCTGTGGAGGTTATGACCTGTGTGGGCAATGTGGTCGATTTTTTGGCAATGCTTTGCTAGTTACACAAGAAGCAGAGTTGGGTATCAACAAAGGTGTCTCTATATGTTTTCCTCTAGTTCATGCAGGATGCCTCAGATGTGATGCAACTATTGTTAAAGACCCAGACAGACTTCAATGATATGGAAGATGATGATCCTCAGGTAAGTGGTCTTATTACATTTGGCTTGATCTGCTCATGAGCTGTGGACACCACAAGGTTCAATATATGTAAAGCAAAATGAGCGATAGGTTTCTTGACATACAATCAGCCCCTACTGGCAGAGACACTCTTCTCTTTATTTTCCTTCTGCTTCTCAAGCCCTTTTTCCTCAGTCTGTTGTAGGTTGCTCTTGCTTTCTCTGACTCTCACTCAAGTTTTGGTGTTTGTGGGTTCTATCCAAGGCTCTCTTATCTTCTCACTCCCGTGGAATAGTGTCACTCACAGTCATGGCTTCCAGTTTCCTCTATATGCTTGCAACTTTCAGACCTTCAGAATTGATTCATTTGTCCAATCATGTAATAGACATCTCCATTTAGGTGTCTCCTAGCCCTTTGAAGGCTGCATGACTTCCCTCCCCTGGCAGAAAATACAGAACCCAAGAATCTCAGAACACACTGCTTATCTCTCTCCGCAGATGAAAATACAAAGACATTTCATTAGGAGGAACCCCACTGCCTCCCAACACACATGCACTTGCACACATAGGCATACACGCCCAGCTAATCCCTGCTCACAGTTCTCATCCTTGACAAGACTTTCCAGAGCTGTTCAGTGTCAGTGATGGGCACTTTCAACTTTGTGTTACAGCAACATCGTAAATGTTTACCATAATCTTGATGGTATTCCCAACGCCTAACATATTGTTATATGTTAGGCACTCAAATAATTGTTGAATTAAGTTTTGACTTTACATAGCCACATTGTAATAGTTTCTCATAGTTTAACTAGGAAAGCATACCATTTTGCAAAGAAAGCATGTTTTGCTGTTTGCTTTCTTTGCAAAATGACATACAAATAAATATACGTGTATGTTTGTATGTGCAGAGACAAAAGGCAGGAGGGATACTTAGCTGACTACTGATAGTAGGGAGGCTGAGGAGACTGTAAGCTGTAGGGAGGGGTGGTAAGGATGAGGTGTGTTGCTCACCTTTGTATCAACCAGCATATAGTTTAATGCCTGGCATGTGAGAAACAGTACCTATCTGTAGAGTGGGTGGACTTGACTTTTACATACAGAATCATTAAGAGGTGGGGCATGTGTCTGTGTATACTCAATAGATAACTAGGTAGGTGAATGACAGATACCAGGGGATAAGAATCACTTTCTAGCTTGCAGGGATGGTGAATGGAACCAGATTGTCTAGGTAATTTGTAGATGATGAAGTCTGTGTAAACACAGTAATAGGAAAAGAGGTGTCTTACATATACTCAGCCACTTAGAGCATGTTTTGTTTCTTGGGTTTTAATAAATGTTTAATGAATAGAGTGGCAGGCAATAGGGATGCAGAGTCAGATAAAATACATTTCTGTATTCAAAAAAATTGTAACTGGAAGTTGGTGAAATGTTTGGTTTGGTTTAGGTGATTAGTTTCATTTAGGTGACTCAGATGCTAATTACCTACTGAAAGTAGAAAGAAATACACAAGGTTCTGGTCTTTTTTTGTCTTACCTGCTGTCCATATCCCAGTGCAGGGCGAGTTCACAGGGATTTCATTATAAATTCTGAACCTTTTAAGTACGTAACCTTTAAAAATGCTCTTTATTAAAGTACCATGAACATATAAATAAAACATTATTTCTGTGAAATAAGGAAATGGCTTTCTTTATCACATTTACCCATTTTTTAATCTATTTTAATTTTAAATTTTTTTCCCCAGATCTCTTACATGATCTCAGCATGGGCCAGAATGTGCAAAATCCTTGGAAAAGAATTTCAGCAGTACCTTCCAGTGGTTATGGGGCCTTTAATGAAGACGGCTTCAATTAAGCCTGAAGTGGCCCTTTTAGATAGTAGGTGTCTTTAGAAGGACATGTTGGTTATAACAGTTCTCTCTTTGTTATTATTTTTCTTATGCATTTGTTTTCTCCTCCGTTAATAGCCCAAGACATGGAGAATATGAGTGATGATGATGGCTGGGAATTTGTGAACCTTGGAGATCAGCAAAGCTTTGGTATTAAAACTGCAGGATTAGAAGAAAAATCAACTGCTTGCCAGATGTTGGTAAGAGAGCACTATTTTTGCTAAACTTTTATATCTTACATACATTTCATATGAGGGCTTTTAATAGCTGCTAAAGAAGTTATTTTGGAAAGCCAGGAATATGTTCCTTAAAAAGTAAAATGTTCTTTCCATTTTAAAGAAATCATGTGGATAAACTTTATCAGTGCTGTTTTAAATAGCAAAAAAACAGTGAATAGCCTAAATTCCTGTTAGTGGGAAGTTAAATGATAAATTATTGTGACCTGGAGTAATATACAGCCATTACAAAGAGTTGAGAATATAAGCTACAAGAGGGAAGGATTTTTGTGTGTGTGTTTTTGTATTCTTAGTCTGTAGTAGGTGGCCACGGAATATTTTTTAAACAAATGAACAGAAGTGTGTTCATGCTATTTAGTGTAAAACAAAATGGTATGATTTCAATTGTGTAAAAAAATAGATATGGCAGGAACATCGAAATGTTCAGTTATCCCTTATGGTGTTTATGGCGTGTGTATGTGTGTTTAGTTCCTAGTTTGTTTGTTTGTTTTCTTTATGAGCATGTGTTTTAAAGTGAAGGATAATACCTATATTTAAAGTTAAATTTTAGAAATTATGGTATATTACAAATTTAGCAGTTAAGTAAACCTAAATAAAAGTTGCTTAAATTTTATTTTGTATTTATAATACTGTGTTCTGATTCATTTAAAAGTGTATTTATGATTGTCATCTTCGATGATTAGTATCTATAAACATTTGGATTTTTGTGAGTTTTTTTCCCCCCTCTCACCTGGAGAGCAAATACAAGTAATAACATCTTTAAACAAAATTATCTAGTCTTTTGATATAGTAGAAGAGAATGGAAAAATTGTTTAAAAGACTACATTTTATTTTCTGTTTCACTGTTGAAATGATTGTTTAAAAATACAACTTAACAGAAGCCTGTTTGCCACGATTTACAAAGTAAATGCTACAATTAACTGATGCTTTCAGGTTTTTTAAATATCTTTTAGAATGATTTTTCCTCAATTACGTTATATATTTTGTTTGTTATATTGCTGAAACTTGGTGAATTCTTCCATACACAAGAAATTAAAAATGTGAATGATTCCAGCCTTGGATGACTATATATATAACAATAATTTCCTTTTCCTTTTGTCACTCAACAATACTACAGTCATTTTATGATCTTTTAAAATTCTTCTTAGTTGGAAGACTAATTTGACAGTCCTACATGCAACTTTAAATGTAGTTCTAGTCAAAATACAACTTCATGTGGTCCTTAGGATTTTGCTGTTTGTTAATATTAATGCTTGAAAACTAACATGAATCTTTATTTCTTCCTAATACTTTGGTTGCAGGTTTGCTATGCTAAGGAGTTAAAGGAAGGCTTTGTGGAGTACACTGAGCAGGTTGTCAAACTGATGGTCCCTTTACTGAAATTTTATTTCCATGATGATATCCTACAACTTTTTAACACAAATCATGTCTAGATTTAGTAAACTTGTAATTTCTTGAAGTATTAGATGGTGTTCACTGAAGTAGATATCACCATGATAGTTTGTATTTGCACTAACTGCACTTTGAGATGATAAACTCGCTTCTCTGCATGTGCCTTTTTCTCCACCTGCGCCAAAACATGAAAAAGAAAATGTCATCTATCCTCTATTTGTCAGCTTTCTGTGGCCCTCCTAAGAATTTTAAGGATTAATATTTAGTTAGCAAATGACTACAGTTAAATATAGTTGCTACTTTCCCCAAATACCTTTTAGTAAACATTAAGAAAATAAGACTTTTTTTTTTTCTTAAAGAGATGATGTCTCACTCTGTCACCTGGGCTGGAGTGCAGTGGTGTGATCAGGGCTTACTGAAGTCACATCTACCGAGTAACTGGGACGCAGGTACATACACTGTGCCCAGATAGATTTTTTTGTAGAGAAAAGGTTGCCCTATGTTTCCCAGGATGGTCTCAAACTCCTGGGCTCAAGCAGTCCTCCTGCCTTGGCCCTGCGAAGTTCTGTGATTACAGGTGTGAGCGACTGTGCCCAGCAAGACCTATCATTTTTTTGAAATGGAGTCTTGCTCTGTCTTCCAGGCTGGAGTGCAGTGGCACGATCTCAGCTCACTGCACCTCTGCCTTCTGGGTCAAGCAAGTCTCCTGCCTCAGCCTCCTGAGTAGCTAGGATTACAGGCACCTGCCACCATGCCCAGCTAATTTACCGTAGAAACAGGGTTTCGCGATGTTGGCCAGACAGGTATTGAACTCCTGACCTTGTGATCTGCCTGCCTTGGCCCCCCAAAGTGCTGGGATTACAGGTGTGAGTCAGCATGCCCGGGCTGGCAAGACCTGTCTTAATAGTGGAGATCCACTGATAGTCAGCTTTCTATAGCAGTGAGAATCCTACATTTCAAATGTGAATAGCACCTTTGGGGAGAAACATTGCATTCTTTTTTTTTTTGAGACAGAATCTCACTCTGTCGCCCAGGCTAGAGTACAATGGCGCGATCTAGGCTGGTCTCGAACTCCTGACCTCAGGTGATATACCCACATCTACATTCCAGTGTTTTGCTTCTCAACATTATGATAGTTATAATTAATATTTTTCCGGTACATTTTTATGGCTTTACACACAAGAGAGTGGTAGAGCCCAGACACAAACCCAGATCTGACTCCAGAGCCCCTTTGTCGTCATTCCTCTTAGAGTATCCTGTAGTGGTGTCCTCTACCTAAGACAGCTTTTACCCAACAAACACTTCCCAGGATGCCAGAGGACAAAGCAGAATTGCTTATAAGAGGAATCAAGACCTTATTTTATAAATGAGATTAGATAGGGAAAAGCAATTTAGTTTTTATTGAAAACTGAAAAGGCCAGCGTAGGAAGAGGGTCCTCGGTAGGTTTTTTCAGGAACGTGCTTCAGTTGCATTTATTAGAAACATGCACTACCTAAGGTTTTGAGGTAGGTACACCTTGAGGCCTGCTAATGGTCATGGGTCCTTTCATAGTCATTTTTGTGTTTTGGTTTACATTTGAGCAGTAAGCAGCCCTTCATTGCTGCTGGACTCAATTCCTGCCACTGTTATAGGTAACAGAGAAGACAGAAGGTATGTCTTGTGGGCAGGGGAGACTTTTGTATTTTTATACATGCTTTATATTTAACACAAGCTCTTGGATAGCTGAAGTTGCCTAGTACTCCTGTTAGTGCAATGAACATGAACCCTTTAACATTTAAGCAAAATAATTAAGTCTTTTGAGGTTCCTTAGTGATTGCATTTCCTTAACAATGAAACGTGTTCGAGTGGCAGCAGCAGAATCCATGCCTCTTCTCCTGGAGTGTGCAAGAGTCCGTGGTCCTGAATATCTCACACAGATGTGGCATTTTATGTGTGATGCTCTAATTAAGGCCATTGGTACAGAACCAGATTCAGACGTCCTCTCAGAAATAATGCATTCTTTTGCAAAGGTGAATATTTTTCTCTTAAACAATGTATACAAGGTTGTCATTCATTAGTCTTGCTAAAAGTTAAAAAAAGAATTTTGAGACAGTCTTGCTCTGTCACTCAGGCTGGAGTGCAGTGGTGCAATCTCAGCTCACTGCAACCTCCGCCTCCTGGGTTCAAGTAATTCTCATGCCTAAGCTTTCTAAGTAGCTAGGATTACAGAGGTTTACCACCATACCTGGCTACTTTTTGTATTTTTAGTAGAGACAGGGTTTCACGGTGTTGCCCAGGCTGGTCTCAAACTCCTGGCCTAAAGTGATCTGCCTTGGCCTTCCAAAGTGCTAGGATAAGCCAGCTAAATTTTTATATGTTGTGATAACATGATTTTAAAAAAAATAAATAAATAAAAATGTTAAATGTATTATTTTAATATTTTGATATTGTGTTGCTTTGAAAAAGGGTAAATTTACCCTGGAAGGGCGGTATAGGTAGAGGCAATGCTGTGGGCAACAACATGAAGCATGCATTCTTTGGAAAAAGGGAAGAAACTGAATACTCTAGTATTTCAGTCTTGAATAGTTTCTGTCATTGTGTACTGAATAATCCATCTGCAGAAGCTTGGATATCATCTCCAGTTTCTATTCTTTCCATTTGCCTAAGTTCCTTTCTTTTTTGTATTTGTGGGTTTTTTTGTTTGTTTTTTGTTTTGTTTTATTTTGTTTTGAGATGGAGTCTTGTTCTGTTGCCCACACTGAAGTTGAGTGGTGCGACCTGCAACCTCCACCTCCCAGGTTCAAGCGGTTCTCCTGCCTCAGCCTCCTGAGTAGCTGGGACCATAGGCGCATGCCACCAAGCCTAACTAATTTTTTGTATTTTTAGTAGAGACGTGGTTTTACTGTGTTAGCCAGGATAGTCTCTATCTCTTGACTTCGTGATCCACCCACCTCAGCCTCCTAAAGGGCTGGGATTACAGGTGTGAGCCACTGTGCCTGGCGTCTTTGGTTTTTTTTTTTTTTTTCATTGCCCCATCTCTTTATTCTGCTGTTGAAATCGCCTCACTTGGTCTACTCCAGATGTCTCCTTTCCTTTCCTCTCAGTTCATTCTCCTTTCCTCGGCACCACCTTTCTCTTCACTGAGTCACTTCCTTTCTCATACAGTGTCACTCCTATTTTGCACAACTCTAGTTTGCTCCAATCTTGGTTTAAGATTTACAATTTCTTAGCATCTTTATGTGTCCTTACTTACACTTCTGCAATTCAGAATTGCTTCTGTTTTTCCAAAGCATGCTTCCATACCTTTGCCTATATTATTTCTTCTATCTCTAGTGCCCTTCCTTCAATGTTCTCTTTGTATGTTGTGTGTACCGAGTATGGATATAGCAGTTGCGTTCCTTAGGAGCTGGGTGGGTGTGTGTGTGTGTGTGTGTGTGTGTGTGTGTGTGCATGTGTTCCATCTTTGAATCCTCAATACCTAGCATAATGCCTGGCTCCTAGGTATGCTTAGTAATGTTTAAAAGAAAATATTTTTTCTAACTCCACTCTCTAAAATGCTATCATTCTAACAAATACACGCTAAGCATATGTAAATAATTAATCTTCCAGGATACTGGAAGTGTCTTCATTTTTCCATATGGTTTTTAGTGGAGTTTAACTTTGGACTCTAAACACCCCTAATCTTATGGATTGCTTTCTTTCCTCACCCTCATTAGTGCATTGAAGTAATGGGAGATGGATGCCTTAATAATGAACACTTTGAAGAACTGGGTGGTATATTGAAAGCAAAGCTTGAAGAACATTTTAAAAATCAAGAATTACGACAAGGTAAGTTTTTCCATCCATGCTTTTATTTCTGAATATAGTCCTTGACCATTTTGGTGATCATTTAAAAACATGTATTTGGGTGTGTTTTAGTTAAAAGACAAGATGAAGACTATGATGAACAGGTTGAAGAGTCACTACAAGATGAGGTAAATTATTCCCTTTGGAACTTATTTACGTGACCACTTAAATCAGAAAGACTTGTAAATGCCTCAGTTTCTAATTAATTTGACTTGTCATTCTGATGTGATTATCAGTCTTTAGCAGAGGAATCTGATGTATTTCATCTCTTAATTTATGAATAAGTAATTTGAAATTAAACTGATTCTTTTGGTGCCATGTGCATTTGGTTGTAATACCTCGGTCGTCAAAACACCTTGAGGTTTACATAGTTCATTTACATACTGCTCACAACAACCATTTGCATTTTGTGGTGCTTTCACCATTTTAAAGATGAATAAGTAAAATTCCAGTGTTAAATGATTGCCTACAGTCACACTATTGACAATCTGGGGCCTTTTTCACCATGTTACCTAGTTCTCTCATCAAACCACCTAGGACTGTCAAGCTATTTCATTGTGTGTTTAGAGGCCAGCATCTCATATGTGGCCACTTGGTGGGCCAGTGCTGACATGTAGGTGGTACCAGTTCCCTGAAGGTGCTCACATGCTTGTAGGCCCAAGTTGCTGCTAACAACAAGACCCCAGACTCCCCACTGTCCCACCCCAAAATGAGGTTTATTCTGCTGAAAACGAAAAGTAAAAATAGTAAAAACTCCTTTGTTTCAGAATGTAGAAATTAGGGACAATTTTTCACCCCATCTGTCTTAAGTGTGTTCCAAGGAAAATTTTTGCAGTGAACACAGTTCTTGCAACACACCTTTGATTAGAGACGTGATACTCACTCTTGAAGGTTATTCCAGTCTCCAGACTCTTGATTTACCCTTAAGACAGGAATGAAAAATTTATTTTCTGCATTTTTTAAGGTTTTTATAAATGTTACTGTTGATAATAAAAAACATACTTTTTAATCCATTTGAATGTGTGTGTGTGTGTGTGTGTGTGTGTGTATGTTTTTTAGGATGAAAATGACGTTTATATTCTGACCAAAGTGTCAGATATTTTACACTCAATATTCAGTAGCTACAAGGAAAAGGTGTTACCGTGGTTTGAACAGCTGCTTCCATTAATTGTCAACCTCATTGTAAGTGTTACCTCTCTTAATAGTTGTTTTAGATAGTTAACCTGGAATTCTTTCTTTGCAGCATAAAATCTAATGCTTGAAGTTAAAATGGGTCTCAGAAATGATTGTTGCCATTGTACAACTTTGATTTTATCACGTTGACTTCATTGCCCTGGATATTTTCTCATTCATTATGTTTGAAAATTTCTAACTTGGTTTCCCATAGTCCAATTCAGTTCTGACACATCTGAAAGACATACAAGTGATTTTTTTTTTCATTATTTCAGGTTATCTGTGCCCTTTTAAATTAATAAAAGAAAACAGAATGATTACTTCTTTTTTAGTGGACTGTACAGAATTAATTTATTTTTGCTATACCTACCAGCAATCATGGATTATCGATAATGGACATATATATAGATAGATAGATATTTTCACTCTCTCATATATTTGATTTTGTTTAATGTTTTACGGACTTATTTTAAAGCAGTTTTAGATTCACAACCAAATTGAACAGGAGGTACAGAGATTTCTCATGATTCTCTGCCCCTCGGCATGCATGGCCTCAGCGCCACTGACACCCTGCATCACAGCAGTAGATAAATGTGTTTCCATTTGTGGACCTATATCAACACATCATTCAATGGTCTATGTGTATTCAGTTTTTTAAAAATATATTAAAAATTAGCAGCTATCTCAGATGTTTGGAATTTTTTCTTTTTGGCTTTCAATTTTGCATTTTATTGTATTTAGTAGTGCATTACATTTTTTAAAAGATTCAAGCACACATGACTTAGCTTGTTGAATAAATGCTATAAGTTCTTTGCAGCTTTTATTATTATTTTTTTTAATGTAACATTATCATTGTCTTTTTTTTACAAAGTAAATTTATATACAGTGCTGCTACTGTCAGTTCTTCTGTGTGTTAGTGTCAGATTGTAGTGTTCTATAACATATCACACAAATCTATGTATTGAAATATCATTGGTCACAAGAAGTGGTTGTTACTGTGTTTGCTTTTTTTTTTCTTTTGCCTATATCAGGAATTGTGAATATTTCTTTACATTCTTTATGTACACCAGTATTTGAAGCTTAAAAGAGAATCTCTTTTGTAGTGTCCACATAGACCATGGCCAGACAGACAATGGGGATTATGCATCTTTGATGATGTCATAGAACACTGTAGTCCAGCCTCATTTAAATATGCAGAATATTTCTTAAGACCAATGCTCCAATATGTATGTGATAACAGCCCAGAAGTCAGGCAAGCAGCTGCATATGGCCTGGGAGTCATGGCACAGTATGGTGGAGATAATTATCGCCCTTTTTGTACAGGTACCTTTGTTTACATTCAGTTACATGCATTTCATTCCAGACATCCTGTTTATCCCTGACTTACTCTCTTTACCACACTCCCAAACATTATTTGCCTATTTCTGCTGTAGTCTGTTTTCAAACATCTGATCTGTAGCATTTAGGATTTTTGATAAAGGGTTGATTTATTCTCATAGAATCAAAGATTTCTCCACCCCAGCCTCCCAGGGTACATTTCTCTTTGGGTTTTGGTGATATACCACAGCCTCAGCATAAGACTTTTAAAACTTATTGGGGAATATGGTTAAACAGCTTCTAAAGCCCTCGGGTGCCCTCGGGTGATGTGGTGAGTACTGTTAATCTGGAGGCTACTCATCTCTCTGGGTCTCTAAGTTAGTAGAGTGCTAGTGCTTCTGACTATGCTGCGGCAGTCTCCCCTTTGTTACCATTCTGTAATGATGTAGCCAAGAAGACAACACGTCCGTTACACTTTAATATTTCTTCACGATAACATCTGGACCAAATACAAAAATATGTATGTTCATTTGCATGAAAATGTGAGGTTTTAGCTGAACTTTTTCTAATGCTTATTTTAGAAGCACTTCCCCTGCTGGTAAGAGTTATTCAGTCTGCTGATTCTAAGACCAAAGAAAATGTCAATGCTACCGAGAACTGCATCTCAGCAGTAGGGAAAATCATGAAGTTCAAGCCTGACTGTGTAAACGTTGAAGAGGTGCTCCCACACTGGTTGTCTTGGCTTCCACTACATGAAGATAAAGAAGAAGCTGTTCAGACTTTCAATTATCTGTGTGACCTGATTGAAACGTAAGAAAGCAGATTGTGACCTTATTTCCTTCCCCTCCACAGTGCTTCCTGGTTTTTTTTGCCTAACATCAGTCTTCAAAGTTGAACCCCACAGGATCTCTGAACAGTCCTCAGTTGTATAGATTTATAATAGCACTGTCTTTATACATCATATTAAGAAACCATATCATAGTTAACATTGCCCTTATAAGAAGGTCTAATTTTGAGTTATTCTTTGTGAAATTAGATTCAACAGATGAGACACTTTAATCATTTATTTACTTTTAAATTTTTTTTGGTAGTGGCAACATCTTAACTGTTTTGCTCAGACAGTTCTCAAACTTGGCCTCAAAAGATCCTCCCACCTTGGCCTCCGAAAGTGCTGGGATTACAGGCATAAGCCCCCACACCCAACCTAATGGCATGTCGTTTAGTGTCTCTTTTCTAAGTCCAAGTTCCCCCTAAATATCAGTCAGATCTAGGCTCTGTTGCTATTAATTACTAGTTTTAGTTTATGAATAAATTCAAGGGCTACAACCACTGGAGTTTGTAGCAGTCTGACGGGCATATTCTTCGTGCCTGTTGAAGTTAATGTAAAAAATGTGTTGTCATCCCACTGAGCACATCATTAAGGAATGTAACAACCATCCTGCAGACTGCACACACCTTACCTGCTTCTGCATCTGACAGGACCAGGTTTTAATCATGCTGTTTGGTCATCTGCCTTGGAAACAACTACTCTGAAATTCTCTTAGTGACAAACACTAGAATTCTTAAATTCACTGTTAGATTTTTTTTACCATTAAACTTGCCTGAGTTTATTTCCGAGCTTATTCTTGAAATGTTTATATAATCCTTTTGAACTTCAGATTTATTTTAGAAACATTTTGTAGTAGCAAAATAAAATTTATGTTAAACTGTTATTCTTAGTAATAAAATACTTTTTTAATACATGACATATTATTTATAAGGTATTTAGAACATTCTGTTGTTTGGAACTTAAAACAGTCCTAAGAGATGAGCCCAGTATTTTTTTTCTCATTTACATAGGAAGAAACTAAAGAGCTCATATGTAAAATTGGCTGGTTTTCTTCCTACTGAATTTAAAAGGCCATTGATTTTAGTGAACACATAATCATATTTCTCCTTATAAATTTCACTTATAAAGGTTTTCTTCCCTTTTGTCAGTAATCATCCAATTGTTCTTGGCCCAAACAATACCAATCTGCCCAAAATATTCAGTATAATTGCGGAAGGAGAAATGCACGAGGCAATTAAGCACGAAGATCCTTGTGCCAAGCGTCTGGCCAATGTCGTCCGCCAAGTACAGGTAAGCTGACTTGATTACACTGGAGAAGGGATGATAAAGCCTATTTTTCCTTTATATTCCTCTGAGGAAAGAAACTAGAAATCTAATGAGCTAAGGAAATTTTATTTTTATAGTCTCTTGCCTCCAAGCCTTAAGTGGATTATACCTAATGTAATCCATCCATGTGTTCTTACTATTTATTAGAAATAAAACCTTCATCTTGGGACATTTTGAGCCTACCAGTTGGTGCTTAACACAAGCTTATTATGCATAGTTTTTCTGCCTATCTGAAGGGAAAAAAACAAGATTTAATAATAACTTGTCACCCACCAAAAAACTTTAAATGATTTTTTACTTCCTAAATTTGTGTGGTATATGAGTTACTTTAAGATGTTATCTGTTTAGTGTAGCTTTATTGATGCAAAAATAAAGAAAACTTACTGTAAATGAAATGAACTTTAATTGCTTTTACAATGATAGTCACCGAATTAAGCTACCTAGGGAGAACGTATTTTGGCATTATTACAGTCTACCTATGATGATGATTAAAATCCTTCTGAATGAACATTTCGCCGTGTCTAAGTGTGAAAATGTTTCTTTCCCTAGACTTCTGGAGGACTGTGGACTGAGTGCATAGCACAGCTCAGTCCTGAGCAACAGGCCGCCATTCAGGAGCTCCTGAACTCTGCGTGAAGGGCCTTAATGTCACCCACCAGAAAACTAACTCCAAATAAACGTTTACCCTTTTGTTTAGGTTTCTTTGTTTTGTTTTTGAGCAAAAGAGATTGGTAGTGTTGTGTGTAGGCCATTCTTCTGGAGAGCCACGAGCAGGAAGAGCAGTGCTGTGTTGCAGAACGGAGTTTCCACGGATTTCTACCAGACCACTGAAGGTGCTCCCGGGAAGCCCTGCGGTAGCATTCAAGAGTATTTTTCTATTGGTATAACCCACCCACCTGAAGGGGAAGGGGAAATAAAATTAATTTTTCTCATTAGACATAAGGAAATTTAAGGAAAAACAGCTTTAAGAACAGTTACTCAGCGTAGATGTATGTTCACACAAATTGCTCTACACCCAGTGTTCATTGTTAATTGGAGTGCGAGTCTTTCTGTAGGGTAGAAAGAAGCCTACTACCCAGCAAACCAGTAGACCCAAAAGTTGAAAAAAAAAACTGATGACATAAAACAAGCATGAAGATGGCATGTTTGATGTCACTTTGATTCTTTTTCCTGGAAGGCTTATACAGTGACTCAGCTGGGAAGCTTTCCAGCTTCCAGCCCTTGAATGTGAAGTGTCATTGGCATGTCTGGCAGTAGTCTCTTATTCACTCCTCAATAAACAACATTGAATGCAAAAGAGGCTTGTGTAAAAACTCAGTACTGTCTTGGATTCATTTCATGTTTTTAATATAAGAATGATTAATATTTTTTTAAAGTGATAGCTATCAGTAATAGCTAAGTGTTTTTTCCCCTAATATTTTCCTTGTGCAATTCAGACTTAAGCATCGAGTTTTTACCATCTTCCACTGTAAGCTAAGTTATGATACCTATTCTATTCACAATTGGTGTCCTTTTTAAGGTTTGCAAATTTTAATCAATTTTTTTTAAGCTAGGATTGTTCTGATTAGCTCAAAAAGATTTGGCTTAGTATTTCCATTGCAAAGTATAATTGCTATAGAGCCACACACAACTTTTGAACTTTTAATTATAAGTATTACGGCTAAAGATATTTACTGAAAATTTCAGTAAAATGTGTGAATGTTTTTTTCTTTATATATTAACCTCATAGCAGTAAATGACTTGCTGTTGTTTAATTTTTCTAAGGCATCTTAATAGACTTCTGTTGAAAACTTCAGTGTTAACGTTTTTATAGTTTGTACTAAATTTAATCGTGATATAAAAATGAATTTTATGCATAGATCAGAATTTTAAATTAAAGGTTTTTTCTTTAAATGGTTCGTATTACTTTATTAAAACTCAATCTGAAATGGAATAGAAAATAAAATGGATTACATATAGATGGTTTACTTGTTAGCAGATGCCCTTCATATATATTTTCAGTTTGCAGCACAACAAAATTAGCCTGGAGGCTTCCGAATCTAGCAAAACAACATAGTAAATGACTTCGTCTGGGCAATCCTTGCTTTCAGTAGATAAAAGCAAGGGGCTCTTGTAATGTGTGTGGTTATATTTGGAGCTTTATAGCCTGTACTCCTGTGGGGAAAAAAATGAGAATTGGAGTCAAAATGTGTCAAGACAACCCCTTTCTGCTTTCTTAAGTAGCATCTGAAAAGCCAATTCATGTACTGATGCCGTCAGCTAGAGCAGTGTAGGTTTTGTTTATTTAAATTATTACTACAGTTTAGATTGCTACTACACCTGCAGAAAAGAAACGTGTTAAAAACAAGGCACACCTGCAGAAGTTAAGATGACAGTGTGGTCAGAAGATGTTTTTTGAGAGAACCTAGTGGTTTGCTGGGCACTATGCTAAGCACTTTGGGAGCAAGAACCTCCTACCTTCCAGTTTAAATACTAGTGGGATTGTCAGAAGATGTACTTAAAGCAAGGTTTTAAGTGCTCTGATAGATGCAGACTGGCGCCTCCTCCTTGCTACAAGCAGAAAAGCAAAGAAGTAATTGGAGTTAAATCAAGTTAATAGGGAAGGTTGGTAGTGAATGTTGTTACTGTGACATAATTCTGAAATCCAGAGCTCAGAACTAACTGTAAGATGTACCATGAACTAACAGGTACATTTCCTTGAAATGACCTGGAGAAACATTTTTAATACCTCATTCTGTCTATGCAAGATGAAAATTCGTGGAGTTTTTTTCTTGGCTTTTATACCAAATTTAGGGGCCTTGCATGTCAGCAAGTGATGATATATTGTTTATAAATGCAAGCTATTTCTGGAGGAGAAAAAAATGTGTGTGGCTCTTACATTTTCTGGGAATTTTGTAACAAAGAAGTTACATCACAAGTGTTAGAAACTTTTGGCATAACTCTTTTTACATGCTGTATCTTTAAAGAAAAGTAAAATTGTCTTCAAGCTGATTTGGAACTTCTGTAATGAGAGGCAACCTTATCATAACTCTGGAGTTGCAGTTTGACAGAACCATCAGTAAAGACATAAACAAATAAATGTTCTTGGTGCACCTGGTCTCATAATAAATAAGCGGGTAGGGGGGTGGCAAACTTAGTCTTGCAAGCATTATGTTTTTATGATCTAATCTTTTGAGTGGTTGCCTGTTTAAGCAACTTTAAAAGCTAAGGAGCTAGCTAAGTGTTTTATTTAATAACTGCTTCATTCTGCCTGGGAGTATTTATTGTATCAGTTTCCTGTGTTGCACAGAAATCACTTTGCGGGCAAGGTATGGTGACAGGCGCCTGTAATCCCAGCTACTCGGGAGGCTGAGGCAGGAGAAGCACTTGAACCTGGGAGGCAGAGTTTGCAGTGAATCGAGATTGTGCCACTGCACTCCAGCCTGGGCAACTGGGTGAGACTCCCATCTCAAAAAAAAAAAAAAAAAGCCACTTTGCTTCTCTTAACCTTCTTCGCCACAAAAGATTTATAGCCAAAACCTGGCATGTTTGCTATTCCTAAGCAGATTTTCTTTCTCAGCCCTAAAAGTATGGGTACCACTAGAAGAAGAAAGTGAATGACTCGCAAGGTATGCACATCACACTTGGGAGGGGGCTTGGATATGTATTTCCGGCACTGGGAACTTGTGATGGGAGATGTTGGGGAGCAGGGGCTAATTGTAACAACATCCTGCACTAGATTCGCACCCATTTTCTCCCACACAGCTGTAATCCTTACAGTGTCTGCTGGACAATGACAATATTTGGTGTGATTATTCTTTTTTTTTTTTTTTTTTTTTGAGATGGAGTTTCAATCTTGCTTCCCAGGCTGGAGTACGATGGCGGGATCTTGGCTAACCACAACCTTCACCTCCCGGGTTCAAGCAATTCTTCTGCCTTGGCCTCCTGAGTAGCTGGGATTTATAGGTGCATGCTACCATGTCCGGCTGATTTTTGCATTTTTAGTAGAGACAGGGTTACACCATGTTGGTCAGGCTGGTCTTGAACTCCTGACTTCATAATCCACCCACCTCAGCCTCCCAAAGTGCTGGGATTACAGGCGTGAGCCACCGTGCCCAGCCTGGTGTAAAATTATTGCTATGTATTATTTGAATGGATGAATACAAACATTTTAAAGATAAATTGTAGCTAAATTCTTCACTTCCCAAAATGAGTTAAAAAGTGGTACAACATTTTTTTGTAAAACATTACAAAAATTATTTTTCAAAATTCCACCAAGGCAGCAGAGTGTAATTCTGAAATTTGTTCTTTCATGATGATTGATCATTTCTGTCCTTTTGACTAGCATTCAGATTGTAATGGAAACCAGAATAGTGCCACTTGCTATGAATAAGAAATTAGTTTCTCTATTTCCCTGGAAGTTTTGTAACAGATGGGTAGAAAATGTAAGTTTGAATCAGCCTGACAGCTTGCTCCTGTGATCTTAAGGTACACCTTGAAAGATCATGGTGCTGTCTGGTTAAGACCAGAGGTTGGCAAACGTGTTCTCTAAGTTTTAGATGGTGAATATTTTAGCACTCCTCACCGAACAGGTTTGTGTTTGCAAGCTATAGGGGTCTCTGGCCAACTGCTTAGCCATTGCAGCACAAAAGCCATGGACCATAGTAGACAAATAGGTTTGGCTGTATCCCAGTGAAACTTGACAAAGACAAGCTAGCCACAGTTGCTGACCTCTGAATAAAATCCCTGCGTCAGTTAAAAAATCCCAGTCTACCATGTACTCAGTTTACCTAATCTCCGTGTGCCTAGTTTCCTTCTCTGTAAAATGGGAACAGTCATAGTACATACCTTATAGAGGATTGAAATGGATTTAGAAGCCAGGCATATTAAGCACTGGCTATTAGAATTACCTAAGCTCTATTAATATTTCTAGACAATTTCAGCAAACTTTCTTTTTGAGACGGAGTCTCACTCTGTCACCAGGCTGGCATGCAGTGGCGCAATCTCAGCTCACTGCGGCCTCCGCCTCCCGAGTTCAAGCGATTCTCCTGCCTCAGCCTCCTGAGTAGCTGGTACTACAGGTGCATGCCACCACGCCCAGCTAATTTTTGTATTTTTGTTAGAGATAGGGTTTCACCATGTTGGCCAGGATGGTCTCGTGATCCGCCTGCCTTGGCCTCCCAAAGTGCTGGGATTACAGGCATGAGCCACTGCGCCTGGCCGCAGACTTTTTTCCCCCCAAGTTCTGTAATCAGCCTTGGCATTGGGAGGAAGCCTAGAAAGTTGTGCAAAATATTGGGAAACTGCAAAGTACAGTGAAGTTGTGCCATAAACCTGTGTGTGGACTAATTTTACTTTCTTGACATTGCTTCTGGTGCTTGACCTGATCTGCATAAGACATATCCCTGAATGCTCTGATTTTCTCTTCTGGAGCTCCACCCTAAAAAACAGCCGTTTGTCCCTGTCTGGAAAAGACATGCAGACAGACTTTGCTGCAAGAGCTGGTTTATTCTGTTTACTGAACCGTAGGTCCCCAGGGACTTTTGCCCCCATGCTGACATTAATCTGGCATCTATGTAGGATGACGTCACTGTCGAGGCCATTGTACAGGAGTGGACAGCTGGAAAGTTTTGTGCCCTGGGGTCACGCTTCCTGCCCCCACAGTTTCCTAACTGTGGCCCCTGCAGGAGCTCCTTCATCTCTTAGGTAAAACCAAATTACCAGCTACCACACAGGCTTGTAAGGCTTAATACATGTATAAAGCACCTAGAGCAGTGCCTAGCATTGTAGAGTTGCTATTTTTGAGTACACGTTTGAAGAGATGGAAGTACATTTGGATAGCATTTGTTTTCGCTAGCATCAACCTAAAAGAGCATCTCTGAAAAGAAAAGATGTTTATTTGGGAGTAGAGCATTACGATGGGAATGTGCATGCCATCATAGAGTGCATTCAGGGAGATTAAGGAAGAAAAAGATTTGTGAAGTTTTTTGGTTTGAGTGGGGTTTTTTGGTTTTGTTTACTTTTGTGATGACGGAGTCTCCCTATGCTACCCAGACTGGTCTTGAACTCCTGGGCTCAAGCAGTCTTCCTGCTTCTGCTTCCCAAAGTGCCGAGATTATAGGCAAGAAGAGAACGGTTTATAAAGGAAGACATGAGGCTTACATCGTTGTTTTGAGATTATTATCCCTGACTGCACAGGTTGGTAACAAGGGTGACGCCCATCCACAGTTGACAGGCAGCTGGATATATGCTTGCAGAAGTATTTTTGATGTGGGGTTGCAGTGGCCTTTATGCAAGGCTGTGATTTTTGTGGTCTTTGTTAATCATGCATGCAGACGTGAGAACCCTCTCCCTATGACCTTTTCCAGTTCTGTTTGTCCAGGTATTCTTAACATTATGACTCTGTTCTCTTTTTTTTTTTTTTCCAGAGAGTCTTGCTCTGTCACCCAGTCTGGAGTGCAGTGTCACAATCTCGGCTCACCGTAACCTCCACCTCCCAGGTTCAAGTGATCCTCCTGCCTCAGCCCTCCTAAATTTTTAGTAGAGACAGGGTTTCAGTATGTTGGCCAGGCTGATCTCAAACTCCTGACCTCAGGTGATCCATCTGCCTAGGCCTCCCAAAGTGCCAGGATTACAGGCGTGAGCCACTGAGCCCAGCCTAATGACTCCATTTTGACTCTGACCATTTTCAAACTAGTACCTATGGCATAAAATATGCAAACCATGGAAAATGGAAGTATTTGCTAACCAAGAATTTGATTGACTTTTATTAAGCTATGTGACCAAAACTATGTTAGGCTTGCATGATAAGGGGCTGAGTAAAACATGGTCTTAGCTACAGGTGACACGTAAGTAAGGAACAGTAAAGGGGGCACTGGGTGTATGTATGAAGAAATGAAAGAAATCCACTTAACACTGCGAATAGGATGAGCATTGAGCTGCCTCAATTTCGGCATCATAGCAAACGACACCAGAGATAAAAATACTCATGCTCCTGGTCATTGAGAAATCCCTCCCCAGGTGAGGCATTTTCCAGCCTTGCTACTCAATTGGGGGTGTTCTGCGGCTGCTGCAGAGGTGACCCGGAGTGGGACGTTTGTGACCAGGCAGGTCACCCTATGTGCTCCCTTGGAAGATGAGGGAGCCAGACAGGCAAACAGGAAACTTTGGTCTCCCAAACTGTCTTATACCCAACCCCAGATGCTTCCTAGGGGCAGTATTGCTATGAGATAGTCCCCTTTCAACTAACTGACGATTGGCAATGAAGTAAGAACCTGCCAAATTATCTGTAGCCATTTAGAAAGTTGGCCTCCACCCCCAAAGCAGTTACTGTCTTGTTTCATCCAGATTCCTAGAAAGCTAATGGGGTGTGTGGTCTTGTTGGTGTGTCTGTTTTGGTCCCAGCAGTGTGCCGCTGCTGCTGTTACTTAATCTCAAACTCCTGGATTTTCTCAAACCTTCTCTGATTCAGGGATGACTGACATGTTTTATCTAGTTTTAAGAATTTAGCCATTGAGGCCAGGCACAGTGGCTTACACCTATAATCCCAGCACTTTGGAAAGCTGAGGTAGGTGGATCGCTGGAGCCCAGGAGTTCAAGACCAGCCTAGGCAACATGGAGAAACCCCATCTCTACTAAAAATACAAAAAAATAGCCAGGCATGGTGGTTCAGGTGTGTAGTCCCAGCTACTTGGGAGGCTGAGGTGGGAGGATAGCTTGAGCCTAGGCTCAAGTCTGAAGCTGCAGTGAGCCATGATTGCATCACTGCACTCCAGCCTGGGTGACAGAGTGAGACGGTGTCTTAAAAAAAAAAAAAGCCATTGGAATAAAGCCCCTTTAGAATAGGAAATACTGAAAGTGAAAATATTTAGGCACAGTTAGGGCCCTATTGCATTTTCTAATTAAAAAAATCCTATAGTTTATTACTAAAGGGTTAAAGACGACAGTTGTGTTTCAAGAAAAATACAGCCCATCACTATCTTGAGTGTTCTCCAATTGGTTCTCACGGGGAAAGGCTGCCACTAGTACAAATGATCAATAGCCAAAGACAAAGACGCACATTATAGATGATATTTCAAGAAGAGTAAAAGTACGGAACAGCAACGTGGAGACTGACGATGTGCAGAGGTGCTGACTGCGGTCCGGTCTTCAGTGCAATGACTGGCAGGAGCGGCAAAGCACCCCAAGGCAGGCCTAGTGGAGGATCTGAGGATGCCCCAAAGTTGGTTGTTTCACAGAATGGGTTGCCCCTTGCTCCTGGGATAAGATCCTAAAGAGTCTTGGGACTGTATCTTCAGCTACAATCATCTGTCCAGTTACTCCAGCAGCACGGTGAGTGAGGGACCAGCACTGGCCTTCCGGGCGGCCACTCGCCCAAAGCTGCTGCCTTCCCCCAGCTATTTGCACATGCAATGGGAAATACCAAGAGGCTATTCCCAGAAGCAGGACTGATTACATCCCCTGTCATCCAACTCATTACTTAAACCCTCTCCCTCCCAAGGTCTCCAACAGACTTCTGCCAGATGAAGGAGCCTGCATTCACAGGCTTTCTGCTGCTAGAACTGCTGCCTTGGCTTAGGTAAGGCGCTCTTTTTCCTGATTCTTGCTTGTGCTTTATGGCAAATGTTTTCCTCAGGCCTCTTTCCCTTGCAAACACACTATCCTAGCAACACCAAGCGAGGAATATAGACGAGAATGCATTCTTTGTAAATAATGTCTTTGGGCCTGCCTCTGGTTTCCTCTGCTGTGTGTTTGGTGGACGGTGCTGGTGAGAATTAAATGGAAGGATGTAACTGACATGCTCGGGACAGCACCTGCTCAGCACTGGCAGTGGGTACAGTGACAGCTATGCTCAGACCCAGGGGACCAACCCCCCAGTCATTTGAACATTCTGTAAAGTCAAGCAAGATTGAGAACCTGCTGGTAATCTGAGCTTTCTGCTTCTAAACTCATCTGAAACTGGCGGGAAATACTATAACCTCTTGAGAAGATATGAGAAAAGATTTCTCAAATCCGTTGGCTGGAGTGTATAGAGAAAGAATGTTCCTTTTGTTTTCATATTATAAACTATAAGGGTATTCTCTCTCTCTCTCTCTCTCTCTCTCTCTCTCTCTCTCTCTCTCTCTCTCTCTCTCTCTCTCTCTCTCTCTCTCTCTCTCTTTCTCTGTCTCACTCTCTTGTTACTTTGTTACCCAGGCAACTCAAACTGCTGGCCTCAAGAGATCCTCCCGCCTTGGCCTACCAAAGTGCTGGGATTACAGGTGTGAGCCACCACGCCTAGCTGGTTTGTGAGTTTTTTTTAAAAAAAATTGTTGTACTTTTTTACATAATAGCCCACCTGTACATAGTTCAAAATTCAAAACTTATGAAACATTATTATTCAGTGAAGTCTCTTCCCACCCTTACTCTTCAGCCATCTCCACCCAGCTTCCTCCTCTTGTCCACAAACTTTATCCAGACAGAACCTTTTCGCTTAATGTAATTCATAACCTTCTTCTGGAAGGAAATTAGTGAAATGCCTGCATGTCTTTCTGATGGGTAGGAACTGTTCTAAAAACCATCTGCCCACCTGGTTAACCCAACCTGGATTCTTTAGCCAGAAATGATGTAAGTCAACAATGGTTAACTACATTTGTTTTTTGCCTCTAAAATATCTCTGCTACAGAAGAAATCTTTGAAATTGGTGCCTTTATGGTAAATTTATAACACTCCATAACTAAATTATCTGAAAAGGTTTTTTTTTTAAATGTCCTCCCCAGAAGAAAAGACGATCAATTCTTATCTATCGTTCAAGGGTTATAAATATTCAGGAGCCTTTTCAGAATAAAAGTTAAATCATTTTAGCTGGGAGTTCTCAAAATTTAACCCTGCTAAAGATGAAGGTTAAAGATCTTTTGCCCTTTTTAATAAAAGACAACCTATAGTAGGCTCAGTGCTGGTTATCATCAAAATGTTAAAAATAGCATCATACTGAGTGAGAACCTGATTTCATCTTAAACTAAGTGGCATCAGGCTACGTCTCCTTTATTACAGTTCAGCATATGAAGCTCTATTCTCATTGGGGAGCGTATTTTCAAGTCTATATTTTTAAAAATTATAACGATCACTTGTTTTTTAAAATTTAATCACATTGCTCTGTTTTTAACATTTATTTTATGGTTGCCTTCTATTTATCACACATGGGTTGGGCTCAGTGGCTCATCCCTGCAGTCCTAGCACTTTGGGGTGCTGAGGTGGGAGGATTGCTTGAGCCCAGGGGTTCCAGGCTGCAGTGAGCTATGATTATACCAAGGCACTACAGCCTGGGTGACAGAGTGAGACTCTGTCTCCAAGACAAAAACAAAACAATTGCCAGTTTTTCATTTGTAGTAATGATTTAAAATTTTTTCTTTAAACACTTCAAAAAAAATGTTTAGTTGATTTTTTTTTATTTGTTTATTGTTATTGTTGTTTTGAGATGGAGTCTTGTTCTGTCACCAGGCTGGAGTGCAATGGCATGATCTCGGCTCACTGCAACCTCCGCCTTCCGGGTTCAAGCAGTTCTCCTACTTCAAGCCTCCCATGTAGCTGGGACTACAGGCACGCACCACCACACCAAGCTAATTTTTGTATTTTTAGTAGAGATGGCGTTTTGCCATGTTGACCAGAATGGTCTTAATCTCCTGCTCTCATGATCCGCCTGCCTCAGCCTCCCAAAATGCAGGGATTATAGGCATGAGCCACCACACCCAGCTTTCTTGTTGTTCTAAGCTGACAAGCCTTCTTAAAGATCACAGGAAACCCTCAAATATCAGTTAAATATGTCTCCTATAACAGGGTCTTGGAAACAACATAGAAAAGAAATTTTCCGTTTGTTTACAACTGGAGTTTAGGCCCCTGCAGAAATGCTGATAGCCCTGTGGGGCACAGAACCCAGTCGGGGAGAGAGCATGGGTGTTTGCCCAGCAGCAAAGCATGGGTACTAGAGGAAGAAATTTCTGGTTTCTGCGCTAGATTCAGCCTCATTCCGCAGCCCCACTCTGACCCTCTGTTAAGATACTCATGAGTGGCCAGGTGCAGGGGCTCATGCCTATAATCCCAGCACTTTGGGAGGCCGAGGCAGGCGGATCACCTGAGGTCAGGACTTCAAGACCAGACTGGCCAACATGGAGAAACTCAGTCTCTACTAAAAATACAAAATTAGCTGGGTGTGGTGGCGCATGCCTGTAGTCCTAGCTACTCGGGAGACTGAGGCAGGAGAATCACTTGAACCCGGGAGGTGGAGGTTGCAGTGAGCCAGGATTGCACCATTGCACTCTAGCCTGGGCAACAAGAGCAAACCTCCATCTAAAAAAAACAATAGTTATGAGTAAAGGTGATTAGCTCTATAACATTCTATGTGGCCCTTTCTAAGTGTTTAGGACACAAGAAGGGCAAAGCATTCCTCTCTGCCAGAGACAGGTGAGCTCAGATCCAGAGGTGGTGACAAGTTGCAGCAGGTGGCAGCAACAAGAACCCACACAGACCCTCCCCTCTAGCCATGTCCCTGGCTGCAGATGGGTCAGTGTCAATATGGGGGCCTGTCTATGTCATGCAGGCACAGGAAGCACATGCCAGGGGCTTGGGCAATCGACACTATGAAGAGGAAAGAACTTTCAGCAGCACAGGCGCTCCCATTCCCTGTTTGGAGGAGAATGACAGCAGCAGGTGGTGGAAGACAGAAGGGAAACGAGTTCCAGGTAGCTAGGGGGCCACTCTCAACTTCCCCTACCTGCAGCCACCCTAAACAGCCAAGAGCAGGGAGGGCTCAGGGCTGTCACTAAACAGGTGAATGGCTTCGAGCCAGCTGACCTGTGAACTGAAATGGTGATGTTAACTAGGACTATAGGGGCTGCAGCGGGTACAGCTGTCTTCCACCAGGTCCCCTGAAATTTTGTGTGTGTGTGAACAAAATACAAAACAGAGTTTACTTTTCTACTATAGTCAAGCGTAGGATTCAGCAGCATTGATTACATTCGAAATGTTGTGCAGCCATCACCTTGCTCTGTCTGCAGAACTTTTTCATCATCCCAAACTGAATCGTTGTACCCGTGAAACCACTCCCCAGCCCCAGTCCCTGGCAACCCCCCTTCTACTCTGACTCCATGAATGTGGCTTCTCTGACTCTTCAGTGGACTCTCACAGGATGTGTCCTTTTTGTGTCTGGCCACTTTCACCTAGCAACATCCCATGGTGTGACATGTGCCAGCATTTCCCTCCTTCTCGGCTCAGTCATAGTCCATTGCGAGTAGTCACCTCTGTCACTGGCCATGTGTGTTGTTGCCGCTTACTGGCCTGTCTTTCGTTTTGTTTTGTCTTTCTGAGATAAAGTGCTTTGTCACCCAGGCTGGAGTGTAGCAGCACCATCTCGGCTCACTGCAACCCCCACCTCCCAAGTTCAAGCAATTCTCCTGCCTCAGCCTCCCAAGTAGCTGGGATTACAGGTGCATGCCACCACGCCCGGCTAATTTTTTATATTTTTAGTAGAGGCGAGGTTTCACCATGTTGGTCAGGCTGGTCTTAAACTCCTGACCTCAGGTGATCCACCCACCTTGGCCTCCCAAAGTGCTGGGATTAGAGGCGTGAGCCACCATGCCCCGCCCCAGCCTGAATTTGAATTGCATGTATATTCTCTATCAACTGTGTGGATTTGCAAAGAGGACTTATCAACATTTTCTGCCCCTGTTTGCTCATTGGGAAATAGGGAAATGCCTCCTTGGCATCGTTGCTGGGAGCATTGAGCACAGGCGGGAATGCAGAAGGCCTGGAAACCATGGGCAGACGCCTTGTGCTGCCCTGAGCCCGGAGTGGGCCTGCCCGGCCCTTGTAACTTACATTTCCTTTCCCTTAAGAAAAGGAGAGTTTCATAATTTCCTAAAATTAGCATCTGTGGTGTCTACTAAATTCTTTTATCTCAGAACAAAAATGTAACAGATAGGTTGATAGCATACAGAGTAAAATAATAAGATGGAATTTGTGGTGACTGATTTATACTGTGATTATCCTAAAACCTAAGAATATTATATTCAAAAGTTTTGCTCTTTTATCTGAAAATGCATGCAAAATGTGTTTTTTTATGACATATTTTAAGGATTCATCCTCGCTGAATTATGCTACAGGAAAGGTAATTGTTACCTCACCAAATGAGTATGTGGAAAGTCTTATTACTGGGTTGTTGTTTTTTTTTTTTTTTTTCATAATTCAGAATATCAATAGTTTGCATTCTGAGCAGCTTATGTGTGGTTTTCATATTCTATTTTGGATGGCCTTTTTGGTTATTAAAAAATGTGTCTCTCTGGCTGGGCATGGTGGCTCATGCCTGTAATCCCAGCACTTTGGGAGGCTGAGGTGGGCAGATCACTTGAGGCCAGGAGACCAAGACCATTCTGGCCAACATGGTGAAACCCTGTCTCTACTAAAATATGAAAAAATTAGTCAGGTGTGGTGGCGTGCTCCTGTAGTCCCAGTTACTTGGGAGGCTGAGAGGGGAATCACTTAAACCCGGAGGTAGAGGTTGCAGTGAGCTGAGATTGCACCACTGTACTCCAGGCTGTCGACAGAGCAAGCTTCTGTCTCAAAAAAAAGAAAATAATAATGTCTTTCTGGCCAGGCATGGTGGCTCATGCCTGTAATCCTAGCACTTTGGGAGGCCAAGGTGGGCAGATCACTTGAGGCCAGGAGTTTGAAACCAGCCTGGCCAGCATGGCAAAATCCCATCTCTACCAAAAATACAAAAATTAGCTGGGTGTGATGGTAATCCCAGCTACTCAGGAGACTAAGGCAGGAAGAATCACTTGAACCCCAGGAAGTGGAGGTTGCAGTGAGCCGAGATCGTGCCACTGTACTCCAGCCTGGGCGACAGAGCAAGATCCTGTATCAAAAATAAATAAGTGTCTCTCTGGAGAAAACTGAGAACCTTGAGGGGGCAGCAGAGGAACATCACTCACTGCTTTAAAAAGTTAGAGAACGACTGGTTTCTGGAGCTTCACCATTTGGGAAAAAATGCTTATGTGTGAGCATTTCTAAAGAACATAGCAATTAGATGAGAAATACGTCAAAGCTGAGGACTTCTTTTCAGGTGTACGGCGCGACTGCCCTTTCGCTGCCATCAGGGCTGTGACTTCATCCTTCCATGCTCAACTGAATTCAGAGAACAGATACACGAGAATGCAGCGCTTCATGAACTGTAGAGCCCTGGGGGCAAGAAAGGTACAAATGATTCTCCACCTGAGCCGTCCTGGGTTAATTATTAGTGTGTTTGTACTGTCTCTTCTGATCCCCCTCCCTTGTTGGAGAAAATAATTTCATTAACAACATAAAATTGGTAAGGCTTGAGGTCTGAGCTATTATTTAAGTAAAGTTATTTCGAAATTTTTGTTGTTTTTTGAAACAGGGTCTCACTCTGTCACCCAGGCTGGAGTGCAATGGCGTGATCTCGGCCCACTGCAACCTCTGCCTCCCAGGTTGAAGTGATTTTCCTGACTCAGCCTGCAGAGTAGCTGTGATTACAGACACCTGCCACCATGCCCGGCTAATTTTTGTATTTCTAGTAGAGATGGGGTTGCACCAGGTCAGCCAGGCTAGTCTCGAACTCCTGACCTCAGGTCTCGAACTCCTGAACTCCACCCACCTTGGCCTCCCAAAGTGCTGGGATTACAGGTGTGAGCCACTGCACCCACCCCTCTCCACTTTTTTTTAAAGAGATAGGATCTCACTCTGTCGCCCAAGGCTGGAGTGGTGCAATCATAGCTCACTGCAGCCTCAAACTCCTGGGTTCAAGCCAGCCTTCCACCTTAGCCTCCCAGTAGCTAGGATTACAGGCATGTAGCACCACACACAGACAATGCTTTTTTTAATTTTTTTATAGAGATGGGATCTCATTTGGTCTCAAACTCCTGGCCTGAAGCAATGCTCCAGCCTTAGCCTCTCAAAGTGCTAGAATTACAGGCATGAGCCACCGCATCCAACCTTAAGGCAAGATTGAGATGCCAGGGTCCACGCACTCTCACTTGAATTATGGCCTGCTACGATATGGTAAGCAAATGAGTGAGACAAATTTGGAGAACCCATGAGAGTTTTATGACCACATAATAGGATTCAGGAAAACATTGAGGATAAATATTAGAAAATATGATAAAAAGAACTGTTAACCCACTAAGCTAGCTCTATGTACTTAACACATTTCTGAAAAAGAATACATGTTCTATATGGTGAATACATTTTATATTGTAATAGATGTCGCACATCCCCACGGAGAAAATGATAGCCTTTATATGTGATGGAACACACCATGTTGACATAACTCTGAACTTGTTCAATTATGTCTTTTGTCATTATTGCCCATTTTAATGCATTTACCTCTCCCACTCAAAGTAAGCTAAAAGAATGCTCAGTTTATTGACTTCTGTGTATAGCAAAACCAGACATGGTGGCAGGCACCTGTTACCTCAACTACTTGAGAGGCTGAGGCAAGAGGGTTGCTTGAGCACAGGAGATCAAGGCTGCGGTGAACTGTGATTGTGCTGTTGCACTTTAGCCTGGGCGACAGAGCAAGACCCTGGTGACAGAACAAGACTGTCTCTGGGGGAAAGGGGATTAAAAAAAAAAAAAGCTTGTGTGTGACAAAATATGTGGATATGTGGTGATTTTCTTTAGAGCAAAAGGGCAACCCCATGACTCCAAGAGTAAGCATGGAAATTTCCCCTCTGTGGAGTAAACATCTTCATTTCTGTCGCCCTGGAAAAAGGCAGATCCTAGATTTGGACCTGGGGACTGGAGAGGCAGGCTTTTGAGTCCAGTCACTGTGGGTCTGGTCTCTGACTGGCCCAAGCCCAAGCAAGGGCACTTTCCCATTGGAAGCTCAACCAGCCTTTGCCGCATGGAGCCAGCTCAGACTATCAGGGAGAACTCTCTTTCTTTCTCTTTTTTCTTGAGACAGAACCTCGCTCTGTCACCAGGCTGGAGTGCAATGGCACAATCTCAGCTCACTGCAACTTCTGCCTCCCAGGTTCAAGCGATTCTCCTGCCTCAGCTTCCCGAGTAGCTAGGACTACAGGCGTGCATTACCACGCCTGGCTAATTTTTTGTATTTTTAGTAGAGAAGGTGTTTTACCGTGTTGGCCAGGATGGTCTTGATCTCTTGACCTCGTGATCCACCTGCCTCGGCCTCCCACAGTGCTGGGATTACAGGTGTGAGCCACCACGCCTGGGATTGATTCTGCCCGCAAAGGGGCCCAGGATGGGTTCTGCTCACAGTGGCCGGTGGACTGAGGTAGATGAGCGCTGGGTTGTGCCTCCCTCCATGATTTCCAAACTGTAAGTGTAGTCGTATCCAAGGTTGCAGTCTGGTCCCTGCTTAGCCACTTCTGGAGCAACTCCACCCGGGGGGTTGCTCCCTGTGCCATAGTAGAAGGTGGGGGAAACAGGAAACTGCTACCTGGCCGTGGGCTCTGGCATGACACTGCTTTGGCTCTGTACACACAGCAGGGAGCTGCAACCAGGCTGCTCTCTCCAGACTTGTTCTGCCAAGTGTGGGCCTGGCCTGCTGCTGCCTCTCACCCCACTTGCTTCCACTGTCAGTTCAGGCCCAGCGTGAAGGCATCAGATTGGTGGGACCCAGGTTCCCTCTGAAAACCTCTGCAATTACGAGCACAGTGGCTCACGCCTGTAATCCCAGCACTTTGGGAGGCTGAGGTGGGTGGATCACTTGAGGCCAGGAATTCAAGACCAGCCTGGCCAACATAGCAAGACCCCATCTTTACTAAAAATACAAAAATTAGCCAGGCTTGGTGGCACATGCCTGTAATCCCAGCTATTTGGGAGGCTGAGGCAGGAGAATCATTTGAACTCGGGAGATGGAGGTTGCAGTGAGCCGAGATCGCGCCACTGCACTCCAGCCTAGGTGACAGAGTGAGACTCTGTCTCAAAAAAGTAGAAATACAAACCCAGCCACAAGAGAGTCTGGAAAGCATAGTTTATATGTTTCCAGATTTTGCAAAACCCGAAGGCACACTAGAAAGACGAGGAAAACACTGAGCCAAGCACTACACAATGCTCACTGCAGAGCCCGTCTGCGTTCTGTGGGTGGAACCCAAGGCTGGGGAAACTCCCTGGGTTTGACAAGGTCAGCACTTGTCAAACCTCAGCATGCACCAGAATTACCCACAAACCCTGTTCAAATGCAGTTTTTGATTCATGAAATCAAAGGTGGGTTCTTAGGTTCTGCATTTCTTTTTTTTTTTTTTTTTTTTTTTGAGAGTCTCTTTCTGTTGCCCAGGCTGGAGGGCAGTGGTGCAATCTCAGCTCACTGCAGCCACTATCCCCTGGGTTCAAGGGATTCTCTTGCCTCAGCCTCCCAAATAACTGGGACTGCAGGCACCCACCACCACGACCGGCTAATTTTTGTATTTTTAGTAGAAACAGGATTTCTCTATGTTACCCAAGCTGATGTCAAACTCCTGAGCTCAGGCGATCCACCCACCTCAGCCTCCCAAAGTGCTGGGATTACAGGCATGAACCACCGCACCAGGCCAGGTTCTGCATTTGTAACAAACTCTTGGATGATACTGATGCCACTGGCCAGGGAACCACACTCTTGAGTATCAGGACTGAATCACACAGTTAGTACCAGGCAGATGCTTTGCAATATTCCACTGGGATATTGCAAAGCATCTGCCTCACAGGGTCGTTGTAAGGATTGACATAGTTAATCCACATAAGGCATTTAGAACAGTGAGCTAGCACTCAGCATGGCTTGTTGTCATCAGCAGCACTAGCCAAGGTCTTAGGAAGAATCGGGGCAGGAGCAGTCATCCTAGTCCCAAGTACCTTACTCCTGATATGCAGCCTGGATGAAAAGATGGAAAAGGAGATCAGTGGGTAAAGAAAAGTGCAGGGTGGGAATTTAAAATGGTGCAGCCACTGTGGAGGACAGTAGGGTGTTTCATTTTCTCAAAAAATGAAACAGGCTGGGCACAGTGGCTCATGCCTATAATCCTAGCACTTTGGGAGGCTGAGGCAGGCAGATCACGAGGTCAAGAGATCAAGGCCATCCTGACCAAGATGGTGAAACCCCGTCTCTACTAAAAATACAAAAATGAGCTGGGCATGATGGCGTACACCTGCAGTCCCAGCTACTTGGGAGGTTGAGGCAGGAGAATCGCTTGAACCCAGAAGGCAGAGGTTGCAGTGAGCTGAGTTCGTGCCATGTACTCCAGGTTGGCAGCAGAGCGAGACTCTGTTTCAAAAAAATAAATAAATAAAACAGAATTACCTCTTGATCCAGCAATTCCACTTCTGGATATAAACCCAAAAGAACTGAATACAGAACCTTAAAGAGAGAGCTATACACCTGTGTTCTTAACAGCATTAATTACAATAGCCAAGAAGTGAAATCAACCACTCCGGTGTCCATCGACAGATGAATGGATATACAAAATGTGGTCAGTCCATACAATGGAATATTTAGCCTTAAAAAGGAAGGAAATTCTGAATTGTGCTACCACATGGATGAACCTAGAGAGCATTATGCTGAGTGAGAAGTGGGGAGAAAGGTGGAGGGAATGTCAGGGCATCTGTGGCCTCCAAACCATGCTGAAGGCTTGGGATTTTGTTCTGAGTGAGTTGGGTTTATGCTTAGGAGATCTGACTTGCATGTTAGGAGGATTGCAATGGTGAGGACTGTGCAGAGGAGTCTGCCAGCAGAGGAGATGGAGGCAGGCAAGAGCTGATGCCTGCGTGAGCCAGTCATTTAGACCAGATGGCAGAGACAGGCAGCAGAGGTTGGGTTCAGTGGGTATTTTAAAGGCAGAGCCAACAGGAATTGCTGGCGGATTGATGGGGATATAGAGCATGCATGTGAACTACATACATTTTCGTGTGTGTGTGTGTGCCTATTATGTGAATGTTTAGAGAGACACTTGCTTTGCCACACAGCAGACTTACCTCTGAGGAGCTGGGGTACAAGTCTGTATTAATTGAAGTCTTTTCAGAAACATGCTTTACTTTTGTAACAAAACCAAATCAAGGTAAACAAATAAACATATGGCTGGGCGCAGTGGCTCAAGCCTGTAATCCCAGCACTTTGGGAGGCTGAGGCGGGTGGATCACGAGGTCAAGAAATCAAGACCATCCTGGTCAACATGGCGAAACCCCATCTCTACTAAAAAAATACAAAAAATTAGCTGGGCATGGTGGCGTGTGCCTGTAATCCCAGCTACTCAGGAGGCTGAGGCAGCAGAATTGCCTGAACCCAGGAGGCGGAGGTTGCGGTGAGCCGAGATTGCGCCATTGCACTCCAGCCTGGGTAATGAGCGAAACTCCGTCTCAAAAAAAAACAAAAAACAAATAAACATATAAATGGACCCTGGTCTCCTTGTGAAGGTCTTCTAGGGGCTAAATGTATTAGACGTTTCAAGCTGAAGCTAAGAGGAGAGGAAGGGTGTCACGGGGTGGCTGAATGTGTCCCTGTGTGAAGAAATATTCAAGTATTGGGGAGTGCCTACTAAGCTAAGCCTACTAAGCTGGTAGCTATGTACCAGCTAATTGTTGGGATTAGAGTAGTCAATAAGACCACAACATATGCCTTCAAAGCCGACTAGGGGATGCAGCTAAATCAATGGGAATTTGTGCGCCCCTGTGCTGGTACAGTGATGGGGAGTTTTGGGATGTAGAAACAAAGACCTGGCCGGGTGTGGTGGCTCACGCCTATAATCCTGGCACTTTGGGAGGCCAAGGTGGGTGGATCACGAGGTCAGGAGTTCAAGACCAGACTGGCCGAGATGGTGAAACCCTGTCTCTACTAAAACTACAAAATTAACCAGGCACAGTTGCATACGCCTGTGATCCCAGCTACTTGGGAGGCTGAGGTAGGAGACTTGCTTGAACCCCAGCGGCAGAGATTGCAGTGAGCCAAGATGTGCCGCTGTGGTTCACCGTGGGTGACAGAGTGAGACTCCGTCTCAAAAAAAAAAAAAAAGAACTGCATCTAGGCCTGGGGTTGCTCTATAGGCTGTCTGTTCATATCCCCAAAAAAATTGATGTTGAAACCTAATCTCAAACAAGATGGTATTGGAGGTGGGGCCTTCGGGAGGTGATTAGGTCATGAGGGCAGAGCTCTCATAGATGGCATTAGTGCCCTTATAAAAGAAAGCTTGTAAGGGAGTTCCCTCACCCCCGTCAGCAAGAAGATAGCTCTTTTTTTTTTCGTTTTTTGTTTTTTTGAGACAGTCTTGCACTGTCGCCCAGGATGGAGTGCAATGGCGCCATCTCAGCTCACTGCAACCTCTGCCTCCCAGGTTCAGGCAATTCTCCTGCCTCAGCCTCCCAAGTAGCTGGGATTACAGGCATCTGCCACCACGCCTGGCTAATTTTTGTATTTTTAGTAGAGGCGGGGTTTCACCATGTTGGCCAGGCTGGTCTCCAACTCCTGACCTCGTGATCCACCCGCCTCAACTTCCCAAAGTGCTGGGATTACAGGTGTGAGCCAACGCCCTGCCTGGCCAAGAAGATGGTTCTACGAAGCAGGAAGCAGGCCCTCTCCAAACACTGAGTCCACAGGTGCCTTGATTTTGGACCTTTGGACCTCTCAGCATCCAGAACTGTGATAAATAAATTTCTGATGTTGACAAGTCACCCAGTCTGTGATAGGTTTTGTTTTGTTTTTTTGAGACAGAGCCTTGCTCTGTAGCCCAGGATGGAGTGCAGTGGTGCATCTTGACTCATTGCAACCTCTGCCTTCCAGGTTCAAGAGATTCTTCCACCTCAGCCTTCTGAGTAGCTGCGATTATAGGCATCCGCCACCATGCCCAGGTAATTTTTATATTTTAGTAAAGACGGGGTTTCACCATTTGCCCAGGCTGGTCTTGAACTCCCGACCTCAAGTGGTCTGTCCATCTCAGCTTCCCAAAGTGCTGGGATTACAGGCGTGAGCCACCACACCTGGCCTCTAGTAGTTTTGATACAGCAGCTGGAACAGACTAAAGCAGGTGGGAGGGTGCTCCAGGTGGAAGGATCAGCATAGGCACAGGCCTGGCAGAGGGACCACATGGTGCACTACAAGAGCTGAACTGGCGTAGGAGCTGGGCAGAACAGTGACATCAGGGGCAGACGTTTCTGTTTTCAGCTCAACAAAGAGAAGTCATGGGTAGCGAGATTCAAAAGACATGATGGCTTTAGTCCCTCTCATGATTAATTTGAGACAGAATCAATAGCTGAGAAGCAGTGACAAGCTTGGCATATTCATACTTACAGAGTGAGTGAAAAGTGACCTCCATGCAGATGGGAAAGCTAATGAATTGAGAGATGATGGATAGCTCCTCCCTCTTCAAAGAGGGGAGTCCCTTGAAAGGTTTCTGATGTGACGGTGAGGTTCTAAAGCTGAGCTGCCAACTGGCAGCCCCCAGCACACATGGCCTTGAGCTTGAGACATTGCTAGCACTTTGGATGGGATGTGCTGCAGGTGTGAAATACATACCTGACTGCAGGAGATAGAGCATGGGAGAAAAAAAGGATCTCAGTAATGATGGAATATACGGATTCCATGTTGAAATTATATTATTGGATAAATTCAATTCAACAAAATATATTGTTAAAATTAATTTTACTTTTTTCTTCTTACTTTTTTTTTTTTTGAGATGGAGTCTCGCTCTGTAGCCCAGCCTGGAGTGCAGTAGCTCGATCTCGGCTCACTGCAACCTCTGCCTCCCAGATCCTGGTTCAAGCAATTCTCCTACCTCAGCCTCCCAAGTAGCTGGGATTACAGGCATGAGCCACCATGCCCAGCTAATTTTTGTATTTTTTAGTAGAAATGGGGTTTCACCATGTTGGCCAGTCTGGTCTTGAACTCCTACCTCGTGATCCACCTGCCTCGGCCTCCCAAAGTGCTGGGATTACAGGCCTGAGCCATCACGCCCGGCCTCTTCTTAAAGTGTGGCTACCAGAACATTTTTAATTACATACATGGTTAACGTAAAATTTCTCTTTTCTGTGATAGAATCTCACTCTGTTGCCAAGGCTGGCGTACAGTGGTGTGATCTCAGCTCACTGCAACCTCTACCTCCCAGGTTGAAGCAACCCTTCTGCCTCAGCCTCCCAAGTAGCTGGAATTGCAAGTATGCACTACCACACCTGGCTAATTTTTTTATTTTTGGTAGAGACAGGGTTTCACCATGTTGGCCAGGCTGGTCTCAAAATCCTGACCTCAAGTGATTTGCCCGCCTCAGCCTCCCAAAGTGTTGGGATTACAGGCATGAGCCAACACACCCAGCCCTAACATTATATTTCTATTGGACAGTGCTATTTTTGAGTGCCTTAATCTGCCTAAACAAAATTCGAAGGAATTTGTTTAAAGTTACCTCTGAAACCCCAGAGCCTCATACAATTATTTTTCCCTGAAAATTTCAGGTCTGCGAGCTCTCTAGCCCTGTCTTGCTTGAGTCTAAATTTTTATTTTATAAGCCATGCTTCTAGTAATCTATTCATCTTTGAAGAATGAATTTTGAAGTTACAGAGTCATGCTTTTGGTAAGAAGGAATAATTTTTTTTTGAGACAGACTTTTGCTCTTGTGTCCCAGGCTGGAGTGCAATGGTGCGATTTGGGCTCACTGCAACCTCTGCCTCCTGGCTTCAAGCGATTCTCCTGCCTCAGCCTCCCGAGAAGCTGGGATTATAGGCATGTGCCACTACGCCAAGCTAATTTTGTATTTTTAGTAGAGACAGGGTTTCTCCATGTTGATCAGGCTGGTCTCGAACTCCCAACCTCAGGTGATCTGCCTGCCTCAGCCTCCCAAAGTTCTGGGATTACAGGTGTGAGCCACCGCTCCTGGCCTAAAAAATTGTTATGAGTCCTTAATATCTCATGATTTGGATCCTGCTCGCTCAGGGCTATCAAAGCACAAAAAGCAGCTGCTCCATTGCTCCCACAGCCACATCCCTGGAGCTGAATGGGCAGTTCTAGCCTTGCCTGCTGGCATCACCCTGGCTCAGGGCCAGCTGCCGTGGTCTCCAAGGGAGCAGGAAGGCAGATTCTTCAAGTAGCTGTTGCCAAACAAAAATACCTGAGAAGTGGGCCGGGTGCAGTGCCTCACGCCTGTAATCCCAGTACTTTGGGGGCTGAGGTAGGCGGATCACTTGAGCTCAGGAGTTCAAGACCAGCCTGACCAACAGGGTAAAACCTCATCTCTACTAAAAATAGGAAAAAAGTTAGTGTGGTAGTGTGTGCCTGTAATTCCAGCTATTCTGGAGGCTAAGGCAGGAGAATCGCTTGAACCCAGGAGGCGGAGGCTGCAGTGAACTGAGATTGTGACACTGAATTCCAGCCTGGGCGACAGAGCAAGACTGTCTCAAAAACAAAAAACAAAAGCCGCAAACCTGAGAATTCCCTCTAACTGTATTCCCTTCTTCCGGTGGCTTCAGTGAAATTCTCATGCACACTGGCCTTTGACCACTTTCTTCTCTTGTCCTCTTTGTCCCAAAGCCCTTGGTTCCTCCTTGCCCCTAGGAGCTCATCGTCATGGTTCTCCCCACGTTGGCAGCCCTAGACCACCTCTATAGTTTCTCACCCTCTCCTTTCCGGCCCACTGATAGCACCTTACCCTCCTCACTGCTGTACACACTTGCCCCTAAATGGGGCATTTTCAAATAGAGGGAGGCTTCACCCCACTGCTCATAATGGTAATGCCTTATATACTACAGGACAGTGTCAAAACCTGGGATCTGACATGGGTGCCTTGCTATTAACTAGACCTTAGTCTTCATTTTCTTAAAAAATAATCTTCATTCGTGTGTGTGTGTGTGTGTGTGTGTGTGTGTGTGTGTGTAGGCTATTTTGTCACATGTATAGATTGTGGCTTAACTACAACCACAGTCCATTCTGAATATTCCATCAGCACCAAGGAACTCCCTTGAGTCCCATCTTTGTATTCACACTAGCCTCCCAGCTCTGCCCCTTAACCCCTGGCAACTAGTAATCAGTTTTTCATCTCTATAGTATTGTCATTTGGCCGGGCACGGTGGCTTACACCTGTAATCCCGGCACTTTGGGAGGCCAAGGCAGTGGATCACTTGAGGTCAAGAGTTCAAGACCAGCCTGGCCAACATGGTGAAACCCCATCTTTACTAAAAATACAAAAATTAGCCCGGTGTGGTGGCACGTGCCTGTAGCTACTCAGGAGGCTGAGGTACGAGAATTGCTTGAACCCTCAAGGCAGAGGCTGCAGTGAGTCAAGATTGTACCACTGCACTCCAGCCTGGGTGACAGAGAGAGACTCTGTTCCCCTCTCCCAGTATGTGTACACACACACACACACACACACACACACACACACACACACACACGATACTGTCATTTCAAGAATGTTACAATGTTATAGAAATGAAATCATACAGTAAGTAACCTTTTAAAATTGACTTTTTTCAGGAAGCATAATGTCCTCAAAGTCTATCCAGGATGCGGCTTGTTCATTCCTCTAGTGTTCTGTGGTACGGATGTAACAGAGTTGGTTCAACCACGCATCCACGGAAGGACACTTGAGTTGTTGGCTGTAATGAGTAAGGCTGATGGGACCACCATGTACAGGATTTTCAGTAAACCCAAGTCTTTATTTCTCTAGAAAAAAAGATTCTCAATAATGTGATGGCTGGGTCTCATGGGAAGTACACGTTTCACTGTGTTAGGAACTAGCACACTGTTCCAGAGCAGCTGGACTATTTTATGCTCCCAACATCAACGTATGGAAGATCCAGTTTCAGTTGGGTGTGGTGGCTCATGCCTGTAATCCCAGCACTTCGGGAGGCCGAGGCGGATGGATCACGAGGTCAGAAGTTCAAGATCAGCCTGGCCAACATAGTGAAACCCGTCTCTACTAAAAATACAAATTTAACTTGGTTGTGGTGGCACGAGCCTGTAGTCGCAGCTACTCGGGAGGCTGAGGGAGAAGAATTGCTTGAACCTGGGAGGTAGAGGTTGCAGTGAGCTGAGATCTTGCCATCGCCCTCCAGCGAGATTCCACCTCAAAAAAAGAAATGGGTCATGGTCAAGCATGTGGCTTTGACCAGCTACTGGGGAGGCTGAGGCAGGAGGATTCCTTGAGTTTAGGAGTTCCAGGCCAGCCTACTAGAAAACATAAGGACACTTTGTCTCAAAGAAAAAAAAAGGCGGATCATGAATTTTAAATGGAATATATAAAACACTTTTAGAAGAAGGCATAGGAAAACGTGTTTAGAACTTAGGGCTAGGCAAAGAGCTCTTTGCCATGACACCAAAAATATAGACCATAAAAGAAAAATTTTTAAATTGGATCCCATCAAAATTTCTATGCCAATCTCCTTTTGTTTGTTTTTGTCTTTTGAGACAGAGTCTCACTCTGTCTGTTGCCCAGGCTGGAGTGCATTGGTGTGATCTCGGCTCACTGCAACCTCTGCCTCCAGGATTCACATGATTCTTGTGCCTCACCCTCCTGAGTAGCTGGAATCACAAGTGTGCACCACCACACCCTGCTAATTCTTTGTACTGTGGAGGCAGGGTCTCGCTGTGTTACCCAGGCTGGTCTCCAACTCCTGTGCTCAAGTGATCCACCCACTTTGGCCTCCCAAAGTGCTGGGATTATAGGTGTAGGCCACCACACCTGGCCTTTTATTTTATTTTCATTTAAAGATAGGATCTCACTCTGTCATCCTAAGCTGGAGTGCAGTGATACAATCATAGCTCACTGCAGTCTCAAATTCCTGGGTTTAAGCCATCCTTCCACCTTAGCCTCCCAAAAGCTACAGTCCTCCTGACAGCTACAGGTGTTCAGCACCACACCCAGCTAATTATTTTATCTTTTGAAGAGTTGGGGTTTCACCATGTTAGTTAGGCTGGTCTCAAACTCTTCCCTCCAGTGATCTGCCCACTTCAGCTTCCCAAAGTGCTGGGATTACAGGCATGAGCTCCCTTGCCCAGGTCCCCCATCCTCTTTTGCAAACCATTCTTTCTCCTCTCTGAATATGGAACCTGTCATTTTTTTTTTTTTTTTTGAAACAATCTTGCTCTGTCACCCAGGCTGGAATGCAGTGGCACAGTCTCAGCTCACTGCAACCTCTACCTCCTGGGTTCACACAATTCTCCTGCCTCCGCCTCCTGAGTAGCTGGGATTACAGGCATGTACCATCACACTCAGCTAATTTTTATATTTTTAGTAGAGACATGGTTTCACCATGTTAGTCAAACTGGTCCCGAACTCCAGACCTCAAGTGATCCACCCACCTCAGCCTCCCAAAGTGCTGGGATTATAGATGTGAGCCACTGTGCCCAGCCCAGAAACTGTCATTTCTTAAGTGATCTCATCTCTACAGGCCGTCAGACCCAAGCTGGCCCAATTGAAGTACCTGGTCCCATAGTCATGGGACTTGGTGCAAAGCATGAACACAAGATACAAGTGTTAAAGGAAAAAGAAAAAAGCTATCATGATGGTTCAGGGCCATCCCGATAGGTGAGACATTCTGCTGTGGGAGAGAGAGTGAGCTCAGCTCCAAACACAGCATGGGCAAGTAGGAAGTTACAGCCCAGGAGCAGGCAGGAGCCAATGGGTAGAAAATTACTAAAAGGAAAATCACGGGTAAGAAGGAGATTCTGACTGAACCCTCCTAACAGGGTTCTTGCTGAGGACAGGCCTGGGCAATCACCTGGGAGGGGGGACACTGGGGATCCTGACCAGATATCAAAGGTGATTAGATATTGGTGGCCAAGGGGGTACAGGGGGAGGGTCTTGCTAAACTGACTTAGCAGGGTTCTTGCTAAACCTGGATTTTACAAGCAAGTGCAAAGATAGGCCTAGGAAAAGGTTCGGGACACTGACTAAAGTTTTGTCAAGCAGAGAATCTTTGCCACAAGCCAGGCCAATCAGAATACCCCGGGAGTGTTCTAGCTGAGGCCTGGGGAGGCAAATTCCTTTCTTTTCCAACCCTAGGCTGTAAAAGATAGGGACCCAGGTGGGGTTAGTGGTCACATGTGACAGCAGGTGTGTGGTGGCAAAGAAGCCAGCACGCCCAGGGGAGCAGAGTGACCGCCCTGGCTTGCTCGCCCCCTCCCTGGGGCCAAGAGGAGGAACCTCCCAGCACACATGGAGCCCAAGTGTGGTCCACTGTTTAGGAAGTTCCGACGTAGCCGGCAAGAACCCCTTTTGTGTGCAGGCTGTTGGGGTTGGGTCCCTGTCACTTGTGGTGGGGGAATTCTGACTCCTTTGTGGGCAAAGACGGCTTGGGGACCTAAGACCATCTGGTTTCAAAGGCTGTGCTCTTCCCCTCCCACCACCTCCCCCCGCCACACAGGACAGTCCACCTCCCGCACGATGCCCTCAACATAGAGCTACATTTCCAAGAGGTTTTTTTTTTTTTAATCAGGGAAACTCCCTTTCAGGGGGGTCATCATCTGTTAGTCTGTCATGGTTTCTGTGACCTTTTCAGTCATAGCCAGTGCTCCTGTGAGTAAAGAATATTGGCCAGGCGTGGTGGCTCATGCTTCACCCATGGTGGCTCATGCCTGTAGGCTGAGTTGGGAGGACCACTTGAGCCCAGGAGTTTGAGACCAGCCTGGGCAACATAATGAGTCCCCATCTTTACCCAACCCCCAGAAAAGGATATTGAGGTTCAGCTGACAGTCGTTGATCATTTATACTGTGTCACAGATTATGCATTTTCATAGAATACTCAAAAAGATTCTGTGATGTCATAGATTCTGTATTTGACTAATGAGGAAACTGGGGCTCCATGAAAGTGAGGAATGGGCCCAAGGCCATTGGTAATTTCTGCCTCAGTGATCCCCAGTGTTCTCTGTGAGCACTGTCCTTAATGAGCTCCAAGACTTACATGGCAGTCTCTGGTGCCTTTCCTGTTTTTTGTTTATTTTTTCCTTTTTTTTTTTTTTTGAGGTGGAGTCTCACTCTGTTGTCCAGTGGCACAATCACAGCTCACTACAACCTCCCCGTCCCGGGTTCAAGCGTTTCTCCTGCCTCAGCCTCCCGAATAGCGAGTTCTACAGGCACACACCACCACGCCTGTCTAATTTTTTGTATTTTTAGTAGAGATGGGCTTTTGCCATGTTGGCCAAGCTGGTCTTGAACTCATGTCCTCAAATGATTCACCCACCTTGGCCTCCCAAAGTGCTGGGATTACAGGCATGAGTCACTGTGCCTGGCCTCCTTTTTTTAATTAAAAAAATAATTATACTATTGGAAACTTCCTATATTGCTGATGAAAATGCAAAATTGTTCAGCCACTGTTTGACTCAAAAAGTTAAACATAGAATTATCATATGACCCAGCAATTCCACCCCTCAATATACACCCAAAAGAATTGAAAGCAGGGCCTCAAACAGCACATGCACACCCATGTTCATAGCCACAGCCCAGTGTCCATCAATGCGTGAATGGATGAACCAATTGTAGTATACACATGCGAAGGAATAGTATTCAGCCACAGCAAGGAGCGAAGTACTGATATGGGTTCCTATTAGAGGAACCTTGAAAATATGCTGAATGAAAGAAGCCAGTACAGAAGGCTGCACGCTGTGTGATTCCATTTATATGAAATACCCAGAATTAGTAAATTCATGGAGATTGATGCTTGCCATGGGGTGGCAGAGGGCACAGTGGGGAGGGAATAGAGAGAAACTGCTTAAGGGAAACAGCTTTATTTTGGAGTGACGGAGATGTTTGGGACCCAGATAGAGGTGTGGTCACACAGCATTGTAGACAATTGGTTGTGTTTTTTGTCTGTTTGTTTTGGTACAGACTTTCTCTTTTTTTGAGGTGGAGTTTCACTCTGTTACCCAGGCTGGAGGGCAGTGTCATGATCTCGGCTCACTGCCATCTCTGCCTCCTGGGTTCAAGCGATTCTCCTGCCTCAGCCTCCTGAGTAGCTGGGATTACAGGCATGCACCACCATGTTTGACTAAGTTTTGTATTTTTAATAAAGACAGGGTTTTACCATGTTGGCCAGGCTGGTCTTGAACTCCTGACCTCAAGTGATCCACCCACCTCAGCCTCCCAAAGTGCTGGGATTACAGGCGTGAGCCACTGCGCCCGGCCCAGCCTGTCTTTTCTTATGGAGCTTGGCTTCTCCCCTGTCCCCTCCTCCCTATATCCTCACATCGGCTGTCTCCACCACAAGTAACTCATGTCCACACTGTTTCTCTGTGCTCTTACAATCACATACAGACATTTTATATATATGTAGACACACATAAGAGGTTTTAGTCGTTTCATAAAATGGGATCATATCATACATACCTTCTACGTTTTGTCTTTTTCACTCAGAAATTACCACTGAAATATTGACTCAAGTACTGGTATAACTCTAGTTTGCTCTTTTTTTTTGGAGACGGACTTTCGCTCTTGTTACCCAGGCTGGAGTGCAATGGCACGATCTCAGCTCACCGCAACCTCCGCCTCCTGGGTTCAGGCAATTCTCCTGCCTCAGCCTCCTGAGTAACTGGGATTACAGGCACGCGCCACCGTGCCCAGCTAATTTTTTGTATTTTGAGTAGAGACGGGGTTTCACCATGTTGACCAGGATGGTCTCGATCTCTTGACCTCGTGATCCACCTGCTTCAGCCTCCCAAAGTGCTGGAATTACAGGCTTGAGCCACCCTGCCCGGCTCGTTTGCTCTTTTTAATGGCAGTATATTGCCTTTCTAACAAACACTGATTGAAGACCCCCATCCAATCTACAGTGTTTACTGTAAGTCCTTACTCTGTTCTCCCCTCTCAGCTCCATCTACAAAAGGACTCTGAAAACCCAAGGTCAATGAGTCATGTACTTGTTAACTGGCTTTCTGATCATGCAATGGACATGCTTATGGTGTCCCATTCCAGCCCTCTGGGGACCGCTGACATGCATTTTTAATTTTTTTTTTTTTTTTTGAGACAGAGTCTCACTCTATCACCCAGGCTGGAGTTCAGTGGCATGATCTCAGCTCACTGCATCCTCTGCCTCTGAGCTTCAAATGATTCTCCTGCCTTGGCTTCCTGAGTAGTTGGAATGACAGGCACATGCCACCCCGCATGGTTAAGGTTTGTATTTTTAGTAGAGGTGGGGTTTTATCATGTTGGCTAGGTCGGTTTCGAACTCCTGACCTCAGGTTATCCTCCTGCCTCAGCCTCCCAAAGTGATAGGATTACAAGTGTGAGCCACCATGCCCGGCCGACATACATTTTTAAGATGGCCAAGGTCGAGGTGCAGTTTTTCAGGAGCAAAGGTCACTTGTCTACACAGTGACTGAACCCAGCACTTCCGTCTCATCATTACCATGCTTGAGCTAAGGAGACACAGTCAGTGGCTGAAAAGAATTCGTGGTGCAGACAGCTTCTCTCTTCCCATAGGTCAGTAATAACCAAAACAATCTTTTGAAGCAAACAAAACAAATAATTGTGGATCTTTTCCTGTGTTGGAATGGAGTTATTTTCCTCAGCTTACTAATAAGGGTTGCTGGTTAGTCCCACTGGTGGTTTAGGAAAAAAAAAAAAGAAGAAAGAATCCCTGCTTTTGTTATTCGATTTGCTGTCCATGGAAACCATTTTCACTTCTTTTCTGCAGGCAGTGGAGAAGGCAGGCAGGGACGCTTTCTTCTTAGACTCTCAGAGCATACCCAGCACAGCAGGCAGCCTTCATCCCTGGAAGGTGCCAGCCATGGTGATTGCTCCGAGGAATGAATGAGGGGTCTTTGCTAATGAAGACTGGGCCATGTGCCAGGTAAGGCCGTCATCCTCAACGAGGAGATAAAAATGAGATGTGGCCTCAGGCTGAGCCTTGCAAAGTCAAGGTAGCCTCAGATGTTCCACAGGCTTCTCCCAGGAGGTGGAAAACATGATGTTGCTATTTATCAAAGGCAGGAAACTAATGACCATGTTTTAGCAGGAGAACTTCCAGATTTTCTGGGGTTTTCAAGTTATGCAACTCAGGGGGGCTCTTTTAAAAATAAAATACAGGGCCGGGCGTGGTGGCTCAAGCCTGTAATCCCAGCACTTTGGGAGGCCAAGGCGGGTGGATCACGAGGTCAAGAGATCGAGACCATCCTGGTCAACATGGTGAAACCCCGTCTCTACTAAAAATACAAAAATTAGCTGGGCCTGGTGGCGCGTGCCTGTAATCCCAGCTACTCAGGAGGCTGAGGCAGGAGAATTGCCTGAACCCAGGAGGTGGAGGTTGCGGTGAGCCGAGATCGCGCCATTGCACTCCAGCCTGGGTAACAAGAGCGAAACTCCATCTCAAAAATAAAATAAAATAAAAAAATAAAATAAAATACAAAAATATACTGCTTTTGCACATTTTATAAAAACTGGTGACAGGGAAACATATTGGCAGGGGCCTTGGAAAGAACTCATGCTGGGAGGGACCCCTGACGCTTATGCTCCATAGTGTAAATGCTTTAGTGTAAATGCACCCTGGATTTGAGTACCTACTATGTGCTAAAGGTTTTCCCATGTTCTGTCATTAAACTCTCCCATCGATCTTGTGATGTTGATATTAGCATCTCTGTGTTTTCAGGGTGTTGAGAAATTACTTGCTTTTTTTTTCACTTTCTCTTCTTCTTTATACTTTTATGTTTAATTTAAATGTTCTTTCCTTTTTTTCTTCTTTTTTTTTTTTTTTTTTTTTTTTTTGAGACGGAGTTTTGCTCGTTACCCAGGCTGGAGTGCAATGGCACGATCTCGGCTCACCGCAACCTCCGCCTCCCGGGTTCAGGCAATTCTCCTGCCTCAGCCTCCTGAGTAGCTGGGATTACAGGCACGCACCACTGTGCCCAGCTAATTTATTTTTGTATTTTGAGTAGAGATGGGGTTTCACCAAGTTGACCAGGATGGTCTCGATCTCTTGACCTCGTGATCCACCCGCCTCGGCCTCCCAAAGTGCTGGGATTACAGGCTTGAGCCACTGCGCCCGGCCTCTTCTTTTTTTTTTTTGAGACAGAGTCTTGTTCTCTTGCCATGCTGGCTGGAGTGCAGTGGTGTAATCTCAGCTCACTGTAACCTCCGCCTCCTGGGTTTAAGTGATTCCCCTGCCTCAGCCTCCTGAGTAGCTGGGACTACAGGTGTGTACCACCACACCCAGCTAATTTTTTGTATTTTAGTAGAGACAGAAATACGTTGGCCTGTCACTATGTTGGCCAGGATGGTCTTGATCGCCTGACCTCATGATCCATCCACCTCAGCCTCCCAAAGTGCTGGGATTACAGATGTGAGTCATTATGTTTGTTTGTTTGTTGTTTTTTGAGACAGGGTCTCACTTTGTTACCCAAGCTGGAATAGAGTGGCACCATCACGGTGTGCTACAGCCTCAACCTTCTCAGGCTTAGGTGATTCTCCTGCCTCAGCCTTCTGTGTAGCTGGGACTACAGGCCTGTGCCACCACACCCAGCTTATTTTTGTATTTTTAGTAGAGACAGGGTTTCACCATGTTGGCCAGGCTGGTATCGAATCCTGACCTCAAGTGATCTGCCTGCCTTGGCCTCCCAAAGTGCTGGGATTACTGGTGTTGAGCCATCATGCCCTGCCTGCATTTAACCTTTTTTTTTTTTTTTTTTTTTTTGGAGTCTTGCTCTGTTACCCAGGCAACAGTGCAGTGGCACAATCTCAGCTCACTGCAACCTCCACCTCCCAGGTTCAAGCAGTTCTCCTGTCCCAGCCTCCCAAGTAGCTGGGATTACAGGCATGTGCCACCAAGCCCAGCTAATTTTTGTATTTTTAGTAGAGACGGAGTTTCACCATGTTGGCCAGGCCGGTCTCGAACTCCTGATCTCAAGTGATCCACCACCTCAGCCTCCAAAGTGTTGGGATTACAGGCATGAGCCACCAGGCCCAGCTACCTTTAACTTTTTGTTATAGAAAATTTCAAAGTCTCCTCAAAAACTTTCCCAAATAGAGAAAAGAGCCTAATGAACCCCTATGTAACTGCCACCCAGTTCCACAGTTATCAACATTCTGCCACTTTATTTTTCCCCTCTTTTTCTTGAGTATTCAAAAGCAAATCCCAGACATCAAATATCTTACTTGTAATACTTTAGTACATCGCACCACTGAAGAGTCATTCTTGAGAGGTTTTCTTCTTTGAGGATACATATTTACCAATTAGTGTCAAAAGTTGGTCACCAAAAACAAACACAAGATACAAAGTGAAGCCTTGACATACATCCAGATGACATCTGTGCTGGACTGTAACTCTGGCAGAATATTTATTAGTATCAAATGCATTTTTCCGTGACTGCTTGCTGAGAGCTGGCACTGTGCCAGGTCCTGGGAGACAGAAGTTGAACCAGTCACTGCCCATGTCCAGTGGGCAGCACAGAGGACTTGGTAGAGATGGTCCTTGAGGACACAAGCAGCTGCCATATAGCAACTAAAGATACACACGATGGACAGGAAGGAACTGCAAGGTCACACAGCTAGCAGCAGATTAGCGGGGCAAGGCTAGGAAAGACCATCTCACTCTCCACTACCAATTTGGTGCTTGGGAATCAGAGAGGGCATGGGCACCTGGGGGAAAGGATTTCCCGCAGCCCAGGGCTGTGCAGGATCCAGAATGATGTCATCCAAGAGTAGACCAAGATCCAAAATGGAGCTTTCACATACTTTTGGCTCCAGAGGAATGCCAACATGGATTGTGGTGTTGCTGCTGTTGAGACGGAGTCTTGCGCTCTCACCCTGGCTGGAGTGCAGTGGCACAATCTTGGCTCACTGCAACCTCCCCCTCTCAGGTTCAAGCAATTCTCCTGCCTCAGTCTCCCTAGCAGCTGGATTACAGGCACACGCACCACCATGCCTGGCTAATTTTTATGTTTTTTTTAGTAGATATAGGGTTTTGCCATGTTGGCTAGGCTGGTTTTGAACTCCTGGCCTCAAGCAATCCGCCTGCCTTGGCCTCCCGGTGTTGGGATTACAGACTTGAGCCACCATCTCCAGCCGAGTTTTGTTTGCTTGTTTTGTTTCCTTTCTTTTTTCTTTCTTTTTTTTTTTGAGAGAGTCTCACTGTGCTGCCCCCAGGCTGGAGTGCAGTGGTGCCATCTCAGTTCACTGCAAACTGCCTCCCAGGTTCAAGTGATTCTCATGCCTCAGCCTCCTGAGTAGCTGGAATTACAGGAACATGCTACCACGCCCAGCTAATTTTTGTATTTTTAGTAGAGATGGGATTTTGCTGGGTTGCCCAGATTGGTCTCAAACTCTTGAGGTTAAGCAATACTCCTGCCTCTGTCTCCCAAAGTATTGGGATTGCAGACATGAGCCACTGTGCCTGTCCTATTTTTTTAAAAATCCACACATTTGGCCAGGCATGGTGGCTCACACCTGTAACCCTAACACTTTGGGAGGCAGAGGTGGGCAGATCACCTGATGCCAGGAGTTTGAGACCAGCCTGGCCAGCCATGCCCAACATAGAGAAACCCTGTCTACTAAAAATACAAAAACTAGCCAGGTGCAGTGGTGCACACCTGTAATCGCAGCTACATGGGAGGCTGAGTCAGATGAATTACTTGAACCCAGGAGGTGAAGGTGGCATCGAGCAGAGATCACGCCACTGCATTCCAGCCTGGGTAACAGAGCAAGACTCTGTCTCAAAAAAATAAACATATTCAAAGCACCACATCATACACATGCAAAAATATACTATGTCACTCATTATATAGGATTTTAAGAAACTGCCACAGCCACCGAAACCTTCAGCGACCACCACCCTGATCAGTCATCAGCCGTCAACATCAAGGCAAGACCCTCCACCAGAAAAAAACTTATGATTCACTAAAAGCTCAGATGAGCATTAGCATTTTCAGCCATAAAATATTTTTAATTAACTGATTTCCTGTTTAGAAAAAAAAAAATTCAGGTCATCGCCAGTGTTCATTTAATTTGACATAAACATACCCTTTAAGGCTAAAGAAAATTGGACTGATTTTCAATGTGAAAATAAAATATAAAAACTATTTTTGGATTTATTTTTAAACAGAACTTGCCTCTAATCCTAATGTAACAAATGTATATGATGTTACATTAGGATTAGAGACAAGAGACTTCTCGGGGCAAACAGGAAATGGGTCGAGGTCTGTACATGGTGTTTTTAGACGTAATGCTATTTCACACTTAATAGATTATACTGTAAGATAAACATAACTTTTATCTGCACTGGGAAAACAAAAACTTTGTGTGACTCACTTTACTGCAGTATTGGCTTTATTGCAGTGGTCTGGAACTGAGCCCGCAATATCTCCAAGGTATGCCTGGCGACTTTCTAATTCCCTCTTTCCTTCCACATTTATTAGTTGGAATTCTTTTGTAAGAAAAAGCTGTCCTTCCACCTCATTATTTATTTGATTATTTCTATCAATATGGAATCATAGCAGTTATTTTGTTCTAAGGGCTAAAATATAAATACAGTCTTTGTTTATTTATTGTACGCTCAATTTATTCCAGCTTTGGACATTAGGAGTCCTTCAGGTTGAGTGCTACGTTCTTTCAAGAAGCCCCCATTCCTTTTGGGGGGCTTCCTACTTCTGGCCCCAGTATCATCTTGTGTTTTCCCTGCCCCAGCCTTGGGACTAACCAATTCTCCAAGGAGCCCTGGTGTTTACTAGAGAAAAATGTTTAGAAGCCAAGATCTGGATGCTAGATGTGCTTATTGTTACAGAAGGGTCATTGCTTCTAAGTACTCTAAATGGATGGAACTAGGAAATGTGTGTATACGAATGCACATGTTCACACACACACACACACACACACACACACACACACCCCTATGTTTCTACATCTGTCTGTGTACATATTTAAACCACAAATTTTTTTTTTAGTTTTTAAAAAATTTTTATTTATTTATTTATTTTATTGCATTTTAGGTTTGGGGGTACATGTGAAGAGCATGCAAAATTGTTGCATAGGTACACATGTGGCAGTGTGATTTGCTGCCTTCCTCCCCTTCACCTATATCTGGCGTTTCTCCCCATGCTATCTCTTCCCAACTCCCCACCCCCCACTGTCCCTCCCCTATTCCCCCCAACTGACCCCAGTTTGTAGTGCTCCCCTCCCTGTGTCCATGTGTTCTCATTGTTCAACACCCGACTATGAGTGAGAACATGCGGTATTTCATTTTCTGTTCTTGTGTCAGTTTGCTGAGAATGATGGTTTCCAGGTTCATCCATGTCCCTACAAAGGACACAAACTCATCGCTTTTGATTGCTGCATAATATTCCATGGGGTATATGTGCCACATTTTTCCTGTCCAGTCTATCATTGATGGGCATTTGGGTTGATTCCAAGTCTTTGCTATTGTAAACAGTGCTGCAATGAACATTCATGTGCATGTGTCCTTACAGTAGAATGATTTACAATCCTTTGGATATATACCCAGTAATGGGATTGCTGGGTCAAATGGAATTTCTATTTCTAGGTCCTTGAGGAATCGCCACACTGTCTTCCACAATGGTTGAACTAATTTATACTCCCACCAGCAGTGTAGAAGTGTTCCTATTTCTCCACATCCTCTCCAGCATCTGTTGTCTCCAGATTTTTTAATGATCGCCATTCTAACTGGCATGAGATGATATCTCGATGTAGTTTTGATTTGCATTTCTTTGATGATCAGTGATGATGAGCATTTTTTCATATGTTTGTTGGCCTCATTCACGTCTTCTTTTGTAAAGTGTCTGTTCATATCCTTTGCCCACTTTTGAATGGGCTTGTTTGGTTTTTTCTTGTAAATCTGTTTTAGTTCTTTGTAAATTCTGGTTATCAGCCCTTTGTCAGATGGGTAGACTGCAAAAATTTTTTCCCATTCTGTTGGTTGCTGATTCACTCTAATGACTGTTTCTTTTGCCGTGCAGAAGCTGTGGAGTTTGATTAGGTCCCATTTGTCTATTTTGGCTTTTGTTGCCAATACTTTTGGTGTTTTGGTCATGAAGTCCTTTCCTACTCCTATGTCCTGAATGGTTTTGCCTAGGTTTTCTTCTAGGGTTTTTATGGTGTTAGGTCTTATGTTTAAGTTTTTAATCCATCTGGAATTAATTTTAGTGTAAGGTGTCAGGAAGGGGTCCAGTTTCTGCTTTCTGCACATAGCTAGCCAGTTTTCCCAACACCATTTATTAAACAGGGAATCCTTTTCCCATTGCTTGTTTTTGTCAGGTTTATCAATGATTGTATGGTTGTAGATATGTTGTGTTGCCTCCGTTGCCTCTGTTCTATTCCATTGGCCCGTCTATATCTCTGTTTTGGTACCAGTACCATGCTGTTTTGATTACTGTAGCCTTGTAGTATAGTTTGAAGTTTGGTAGTGTGATGCCTCCCACTGTGTTCTTTTTACTTAGAATTGACTTGGCTATGTGGGCTCTGTTTTGGTTCTGTATGAAGTTTAAGGTTGTTTTTTCCAGTTCTGTGAAGAAGGTCATTGGTAGCTTGATGGGGATAGTGTTGAATCTGTAAATTACTTTGGGCAGTATGGCCATTTTCACGATATTGATTCTTCCTAACCATGAATGTGGAATGTTTCTCCATCTGTCTGTGTCCTCTCTTATTTCGTTGAGCAGTGGTTTGTAGTTTTCCTTGAAGAGCTCCCTTACATTCCTTGTAAGTTGTATTCCTAGGTATTTTATTTTCTTTGTAGCAATTGTGAATGGCAGTTCTTTCTTGATTTGGCTCTCTTTAAGTCTGTTATTGCTGTATAGGAATGCTTAGGTGATTTTTGCACGTTGATTTTGTATCCTGAGACTTTGCTGAAGTTGCTTATCAGTTTCAGGAGATTTTGGGCTGAGACCAATGGGGTCTTCTAGATATACTATCATGTCGTCTGCAAATAGAGACAATTTGGCTTCCACCTTTCCTATTTGAATACCCTTTATTCTTTTTCTTGCCTGATTGCTCTGGCTAGAACTTCCAGTACTATATTGAATAGGCGTGGTGAGAGAGGGCATCCTTGTCTAGTGCCAGATTTCAAAGGGAATGCTTCCAGTTTTTGCCCATTCAGTATGATATTGGCTGTTGGTTTGTCATAAATAGCTTTTATTATTTTGAGATACGTTCCATCAATACCGAGTTTATTGAGGTAAACCACAAATTTTTAACTGGCATCTCTGATTCTAATCCTTCACCACTGGGTTCATTTTAACCTTTCTTTATTTGGAAGTTCTTTCTCTAGCAACGAGGAACCTGGCTTTTATTATCTGTAGTTCACCTGCTTATTTGCTCAATCCTAGTACACCCTGAGTGATTTCGGAAGTTCTAGCCCTGTGAGAACACATTTATTATGTGTTTCACCACACCTGGCTAATTTCTTAGTTTTTTTGTAGAGATGAGGCCTCGCTGTACTGCCCAGTTTGGGTTTGAACTCCTGGACTCAAGCAGTCCTCCCGCCTCGGCCTCCCCAAGTGCTGGGATTGCAGGTGTGAGCCATGGTATCCCACCTCGTCAGTTGTCTTTTGACTTTGCTTACATTTTGTTGTTGTTGTTATTCAATTTTTTGACATAGTCAAGCATATTAATCTTTACTTATTGCCTCTGGATTTGGGATCATAGTTAGAAAGTCTTTCCTTGTACCAAATTTAAAGAGAAATTCACTCCATTTTTTTCCCTAGACTTTGTATGTTTTCATATTTTATATTTCCTAATGAGAGCATGGCATTTATGTGTGTGATTCTGGTGGTGACCAGTGAGGATGTCATTCACCAAAGCTACCTGGGTTAGTTCTTTTCCTGCCTGACCATCCCCGTTAGTGCTGTCATGTGACTCATTTGTGACACAGTTACGATCATCTGCTGGTGTTTGGACTTCATTTGGGGTATGTGAAGGATGTGTGAACATTACTATAGTTCTAAGAGTCAGACCTATAAAAAAATACACTCCAAGAAATGTCATTCCTTTTTACTTCCTGTCATCCCCACTTCATTTACCCCTTCTTCCTACCCCACCCTCTCCCTCATAGATAATCAGGCAGTGTCTTTCATATTTCCCTTGAACAAATGAGCAGATATATATATGTACTTTCTTGTCTTCCCTTCTTTCTTTCTTTCTTTTTTTTGAGACAAAGTATCACTCTGTTGCCCAGACTGGAGTGCAATGGGATTACAGGCCTGAGCCACTGTGCCCAGGCTGTTTCCTTCTTTCTTACATGAAGTTTAGCATACTGCAGGTAATCTTTTACTCTTTGATTTTTTCACTTGACAGTATGTCCTGGAAGTACAATGGTGAGAACATGGCTCACTGTAGCCTCTACCTCCTAGGCTTAAGTGATCCTCCCACCTCAGCCTGCCTCCCAAGTAACTGGGACCACAGGTGCATGCTACCATGCCTGGTTAATTTTTGCATTTAGTATAATTTTTGCATTAATTTTTTATTTTTTTTTCTCTCTCTCTTTCTTTCTTTCTTTCTTTCCCTCCCTCCTTCCCTCCCTTCCCCTTTCCTTTCCTTTCCCCCTCCCCTCCCCTCCCCTCCCCTTTCTTCTTTTCAGAAAGAGTTTCACTGTGGCCCAGGCTGAAGGGCAATGGTGCGATCTCAGCTTGCTGCAACCTCCACCTCCCGAGTTCAAGCAATTCTCTGCCTCAGCCTCCTGGGTAGCTGGGATTACAGGCTCTCACCACCACGCCTGGCTAATTTTTGTATTTTTAGTAGAGATACGGTTTCACCATCTTGACCAGGCTGGTCTTGAACTCCTGACCTTGTGATCCATCTGCCTTAGCCTCCCAAAGTGCTGGGATTACAGGTATGAGCCACCGCGCCTGGTCAATTTTTATATTTTTCATAGAGACTGAGCCTCACCATGTTGCCTAGGCCAGACATGAACTCGTAGACTCAAGCAACCCTCCTGTCTTGGCCTCCCAAAGTGCTGGGATTACAGGTGTGTGCCATGGTGCCTGGCCCTGTTAGTTGTCTTTTGACTTTGTTCATGTTTTGTTATTCTTAGTCAATTTTTTTTAACATAGCCAAGTTTGTTAATCTTTACTTATTGCCTCTGGATTGGGGTCATAATTAGAAAGTCTTTCTTTGTACCAAATTTAAAGAGAAATTCACTCCATTTATTTTCCCTAGACTTTGTATGTTTTCATATTTTAATTTAGAGTCCTGATCCACTTGGAGTTTGTGTTTGTGTATGCAGGAAAATGCAAGTTTAATTTTCCCTTCCTCCAAATGTTTATGTAATAGTCCGAGCACCATTTATTCAAAAGTCCATAGGCTGGGCATGGTGGCTCAAGCCTGGAATCCCAGCATTTTGGGAGACAAAGGCTGGTGGATCACCTGAGGTCAGGAGTTCAAGACCAGCCTGACCAACATGGTGAAACCCCGTTTCTAAAAAAAAAAAAAAAAATCCCTAAAGTCCATTCTTGGCTGGTCACGGTGGCTCATGCCTGTAATCCCAGCATTTTGGGAGGCCAAGGCGGGCAGATCACAAGGTCAAGAGATTAAGACCATCCTGGCCAACAAGGTGAAACCTGGTCTCTACTAAAAATAAAAATTAGCTGAGCGTGTTGGTGGGCACCTATAGTCCCAGCTACTCAGGAGGCTGAGGCCAGAGAATCACTAGAACCCGGGGAGAAAAGGTTGCCTGCCTGTGCTCCTGCACTCCAGCTAGGGTGACAGAGTGAGAGTCTGTGTCAAGGAAAACAAAAAAGTCCATTCTTCCCCCATTGATTTGAGATGCGACCTTTGTCGTATACTAAATTTCCCTGTGAATTTGAGACTAACTCTGGACTTTCCATTGTATTCCAATTGTCTATTTATCTGTTTATGTGTCAGCACCACACTGTTTTAATTATGGAGGCTTTAGCCTATACTTTAATGTCCGATAGAGTGAATCTATGCTTGATTTGTCACTGTTTCTCTGCTATTCTTCATGTTTGTTTTCCATAAGGACTCAAATTGCATCGTTCAACTCTATAAAATAGCTTGTTGGTATTCTTATGGGGTGGGCTTGCATTGAATTTGTAAATTAACTTAGGCAGAACTGACACTTTGTAAATGTTGAGTCATTCTATCCAAGCAAAGGGGATGTCTTTCTTTTGGTTCATCAATTTGTGTCTTTCAGGAGTATTTTAAAACTTTTGTCACATAAGCTATACACATATCTGTTGAGCTCTCCTCCTATTTGCCTCATTGGTGAAGAAGGGATTCCCTGCCTTAAATAGCCTGTGATACCGAGCATGCCACCCTGCCACTGGGCAGATGAGCAGGGGAACAGGGGAGCAGGTCATTACATAGGCTTATAGCCCAGGGAAAGAGGACACTGCCTGCCATATGGGGCCACCTGGGGCTGCCAGTGGGAACAGCGAACTAGCAGGGACTGCGGGAAGCAGACTTCATAGTAACAAAGGGTGGAAGTGCCCCTGGTCCCATGGGAGGATGTAATTGGTTGTTTGGGTGAAAATGGGGAGCCTTTTCCCTGAGTGCAGAAAGTCATATCTGGCAAGAGCAGGGAACTCATGGTGGCGCTATTAACGTTCTTGAGAACCAAAGATCTCAAGGCAGTGCAGAATTGCAGTCCTACATGCAATGTCTTGTTAAATTTATTCCTAAGTTGTTTCTTTTATTTGCAGCTTTATAAATGGGTTGCTTTTACTGTTTTGTTCTGTCGCTAAACAATATTTTTGAAAGCTTAACAGAGGCTGCAGAGTAAAGCAGCTACCATTCAGAGACACGAAGACAAAAAAAATCTCAGTTTTACAATGGAAAAATCAGAGAAGGGATTTGTGGAGCAATTAGGACCAAGCATTACATACCAGGTCAGCTCCCTTGTCAAGCTGTTCTGCTTTGAATGTAGAAGAGCAACCTTTATAAATCCTCAGGAACAGAAAGGGCTACCATTAAAACCATTCATTTCAAGGATCATCAAAAATGGACAATTTAATTTGCATTTCAAAAGTAGACTCAGGAAAGATAAATTTGTCAGGTTGACTAATGGGGAAAGTTTCATGGTGCGAATTATCTTTGGTCTTCATGGAAAATATGATATACAACAACAAGATATACAAAAGGAGCTAAAAAGATTTAAAAGCAGCCACCTTAATGATTTAACAAAGATCACGGAGAAGGCAATGAAACCAACTGTCCCTCAAAAGGAACTTCAAACCATTTTTTAAAATCCATGAATAGCAACATGAATGTCTCATTCATTTTTATTCAGCAACTATTTATTGAGTGCCTTCTAGCAGTCAGTGTTCTTTCTAGGAGCTGGTATTCAGAGGTCAAGTTTAAATCCTGGCCCTCAGATTGCTCACAGGACTTACAGGGAAGATGAACCAGCAAGCAGATGTTACAGGACATAGGTGCCACAGCTAACAGGTGCCATAGGGCCCTACTTGAGCTATAGGAGGAGGTGAGGAAGGGGTCAGGAAGAAAGGACTTCTCAGTGGGGTGGAGGGGATTTTAACCAAAATTTTAAGGGTAAGGAGGAGATATGCAGGCAATGAAAGAGGGGAAGGGAATTCCTGGCAAAGGGAAGAGGGTCAGTATTCAGGGACATGGGAAGTGAGGCAAGTGGCTGGGGCTTAGGGCAAAAGGACATGGTGGCTGGACAGGTGGACAAGGTTTGCATGAGAAGGATCTTGCATTTCATGGGATGATTTGGGATCCAATTCTGAAGGCAATAGGAGTGTGGAGGCATTCTCAACAGGAGGACATAGGATCAGATCTGGAGTTCTGGAAAAGTCCTCCAGCTTCATTGAGAGTGGCAGGCTGGGAGAGATCCAAGATGGCCGACCACTAGCAGCTCAGGCTTGTAGCTCCCAGTGAAAGCACAGAGAACAAGAGGACGCCGCACTTTCAGACAAATTCTTATTGCTCAAGGACCAGGAGATTCCCAGCGGAGGAGCCCCACGGGTTGCCAGCGCGACTCTTGCAGCCAGCGTTGCGGTTTTGCCGGTGCCCCGGCACAGCAGTTCTTGGTGCAGAGTAAACGGGACTGGTTCCCCTTTTGGCCGACATTTGGAGCTGATTGAAGAAGGGATTCAGGGGGGAAGCCAGACGGAAGACTCCTAGACAGAAAAGCACCAAGAATCTTGATGCCGCTCTTTTAACCGGCGCAGTGGGTTGCTCACATTTTGGCCCTGGGAATTAACAAGTTGGACGTCCACTCAGAGACCTAATTTGAAAGTTGGTAATTACAAAGACCACATGTGGATAAATTTACAATGCTGGGAAGAAACCACTGTAAAAAGGCTGAGAATACTCAAAATCAGAATGCCTCTCCCTCTACAGAGGATCACAGTTCCTCATCAACAGGGGAACAAGGCCTGATGGAGAACGAGTGCATTCCATTAACAGAATCAGGCTTCAGAAGGTAGATAATAGGAAACTTCTGTGAGTTAAAAGGACATGTTCTAGCCCAATGTAAAGAAACTAAGAACTTTGAAAAAAGATTTGATGAAATCCTAACGAGAATAGACAATTTAAAGAGGAATATAAGTGAATTAATGGAACTGAAGAATACAATATGGGAACTCCAAGAAGTATGCACAGGTTTTAACACTCAAATTGATCAAGCAGAAGAAAGGATATCTGAGGTCGAAGACCAACTTAATGAAATGAAATGAGAAGATAAGATTAGAGAAGAAAAAGTAAAAAGGAATGAGCAAAGTCTCCAAGAAATATGGGACTATGTGAAAAGACCTAATTTACATTTGATAGGTGTACCTGAATGTCATGAAGAGAATGAATCCAAGCTGGAAAATATTCTTCAGGATATTATTCAGAAAAACTTTCCTAACCGAGTAAGGTGGGACAATACTCATCTCCAGGTAATACAGAGAACACCACAAAGATATTCCTCAAGTAGAGCAACCCCAAGACACATAATTGTTAGATTCACCAGGGTTGAAATAAAGGAGAAAATTCTAAGGGCAGCTAGAGAGAAGGTTCAGGTTGCCCATAAAGGGAAGCCTATCAGACTAACAGCAGATCTCTCAGCAGAAACCCTACAAGCCAGAAGAGAGTGGCTTATCCTCAAAGAAAAGAATTTTCAACCCAGAGTCTCATATCCAGCCAAACTAAGCTTTATAAATGAAGGAAAAATAAAATTTTTCATGAACAAGCAAGCACTCAGAGATTTCATCACCACCAGGCCAGCCTTACAAGAGCTTCTGAAAGAAGCACTACACACAGAAAGGAACAACCAGTATCAGTCATCCCAAAAACTTACCAAAAGATAAAGAGTATCTCCATAATGAAGTATTTATATCAACTAATGGGCAAAATAGCCAGCCAGCATTAAATGACAATATTAAACTCACAAATATCAATATTAATCCTAAATTTAAATGGATTAAATGCCCCAATCAAAGACCGATATGCAAACTGAATAAAAAGTCAAAACCCATAGGCACTCTGTATCCAGATCCGTCTCATAAGCAAGGGCACACAAAGACTCAAAACAAAAGGTTGGAGGAAGACTCACCAATCAAATGGAGAGGAAAGAAAAACAAAACAAACAAACCCACCAAAAAAAATAGGAGTTGTAACTTTCATCTCTGACAAAATAGACTACAGTAGTAACCAAGACTAAAAGAAACAAAGAAGGACATTACATAATGATAAAAAGATCAATGCAACAATAGGAGCCAATGATCATAAATATATATGCACCCAATATAGGAACACCAGATAGATAAGACAAGTTTTCAATGACTTATAAAGAGACTTGGACTCCCACACTAATAGTGGGAGACTTTGACACCACATTGTTAATATTCAACGGATCAACGAGATAGAAAATTAACAGAGACGTTTATGATTTGAACTCAGACCTTGAACAAGTAAACTCAGTGAATATTTATCGAATTCTTCACCCCAGGTCCACAGAACATACATTTATTTTTAGTATCACATTACACCTATTTTGAAAGTGACCAAATAAATGGAAGCAAATCACTCTTCAGCACTTGCACAGCACTTCACAGATTTAAATGAAATATTGGTTGGCTGTTTGTTATTTTCTTTCCTTGTTCCTTCCTGTCTCCGCTGTTAAGCACAATCCTAAGCATAAAAGAGGTTTTTAATACCTATTTCTAGATTGCATTCCAGCCTGGGCAATAGAGCAAGACTCCTGTTCTCTCTCCCCCTTTTCTCTTTCTCTTTCTTTCTTTCTTTAAAAAAAAGAGAGAGCGGCAGGCTGTAGTCTGGGAGGGCAAGTAGGTAGATGATGTGGCAGTCTAGAAGGGCCTGGAGGCAGAGGTGTTGGAGGCCAGACAATGGGAGAGGGATGGGTTGTTTTAAGGAAAAAGATGCAACATGACATGGTCGTTGACTAGACTTGAAAGATGGGGCCCAAAAGGGGTGGAGGAAGATTGTCCCAAAGTTTTTTTTACTTGGATGGCTGAGGTTTTAGGGATCAAAGATGGTTAAGTTCAATTTGTCATGTCATGTGTTGAGTTTAGTATACTTGGAAGTGCTAGAAAGTTCACCAGACCAGCGGTTCTCAAACTTGTATGTGCTTCTTGATCTCGCCTGAAAGACATGAGTAGATACCTGATTTATAACATCTGAAATGTAATACAGATATAATGACATGAAGAATTAACTCCAAGAACTGCTTTGGGAGAAATGCTTCCATAAATGCTTGTGGTGGGAGGTGAGACTAGGAGAGCAGGTAAGGAACTGTGGGGTGCAGGCTTTGCTGGGGGACACCCACCAGGAAAGGGGGGCATGGTGGGTGGTGCTGTGGGCAGGTCCTGATTATTAGGGAGGATGCGTAGATCCCTAGTGGTCTTGTGGGGTGATGGGGAGAGGGGGGACGTGTGTGCATGTGCACGAGTGCATGTGTGTGTGCACGTGTGTGCATGAGTGCATGCATGTATACATGAGTGTGTACGTGTGTGAGTGCATGCATGTGTGCACGAGTGTGCACAAGTGTGTGCATAAGTGCACGAGTGTGTCCATGTGTGTGTGCATGTATGCGTGTGTGTGCATGAGTGTATATGGGTGCACAAGTGTGTGAATGAGTGTGTATGTCCATATGTATGTGTGTGTGCATGCGTCAGAATATGTGTGCGTGTGTTCATTAGTGTGTGCACACGTGTGCATGCATGTGTGCATACAGATGCATGATTGTGCATGTGTGCATGAATGTGTATGTGTGTGCATGTGTGTGTACACGAGTGTGTATATGTGTGTGCATGTGTGTGTGTTTGAGGCAAGGCTGAGTTCTGCATCCAGGCAGTGCACAGCCAAATACCGCCAGCAGCAGGGACAAAGGGCCTGGTGATCTCTTGAGGTCCATAAAGAACATCTCAACAAAGCAAAACATCCTGGTGGTGAAGGACAGCAGCATGTGACAGATACACAGGAAGCAAATTCTCTGAAAAGGAAGAGTGCCCAAGTGAATTTCAGACCCAAACCCAAGAATATACTGGATCCAAAGACAAGTTTAAAAAAAAGACAGACTAAAAATTACCCTGAGTAAATGTAAGAAACAGGAGTTTTTACAAGTTACTTTTTATTTGTATATATTTAGGCAGTACAAGTGCAGGTTTCTTACAGGCATATATTGCATCATGGCGAAGTCTGGGCTTGTAGTGTCCCCACTGCCCGAATAGTGAACACTGTACACAATAGATAATTTTTGAATCCTCACCTCCCTCCCGCCTTCTGGAGTCTCCAATGACTATTATTCCACTCTGTGTGCCCATGTGTACCCCACTGTTTAGCTCCCACTTATAAGTGAGGTATTTGACTTTCAAAAGCAGGGCTTTTAATCATGATCTCCAACACAACAGACTTTACACAAAAGCGTGGGGAACTGTCAACAGTGAGACATCAGAATGATCAAAGGCACATTCTTTGAAAACACAGCATTAAGTGTCACACATGATAGCAAAAAGTAAAAATTGACGTAAAGGTGACAGACATCTGAGAAGAAAAAGAATGAAACTCTACTTGGATTCCTTAGTACCCTGCTTTCAGAATATGGCAAATCAACTAATCAAAAGAATGATCAAAAATCACAGAGCTGAATACCACCATTAATAAGGTAGAATTAGCCAGGCGTGGTGGCTCACACCTGTAATCCCAGCACTTTGGGAGGCCAAGGCAGGCAGATCACCTGAGGTCGGGAGTTCAAGACCTGCCTGACCAACATGGAGAAACCCCATCTCTACTAAAATACAAAATTAGCCAGGAGTGGTGGCACATGCCTGTAATCCCAGCTACCGGGGAGGCTGAGGCAGGATAATTGCTTAAACCCAGGAGGCAGAGTTTGCAGTGAGCTGAGATCGTGCCATTGCATCCCAGCCAGGGCAACAAGAGCAAAACGCAATCTCCAAAATAAATAAATTAATAAATAAGGTAGAATTAACAACAGCTACAGAGAATTCCATTTAAAAAATTAGAGAATATACCTTTTAAAAATGTATACCTCACACCCCAAATAATTCTATTTTATGTTAAGAATTTTCAAGGGGCTGGACACAGTGGCTCACGCCTGTAATCCTAGCACTTTAGGAGGCTGAGGGAGGAGGATTGCTTGAGTCCAGGATTTGAGACCAGCCTGGGCAACAAAGTGAGATTCCACCTTTCCAAAAAATAAAATAATTAGCCCAACGTGGTGGCATATGTCTGTAGTCCCAGCTACTCAAGTAACTGAGGCAAGAAAATCAGTTGAACCCAGAAGATCAAGGCTGCAGTAAACAGTGATGGCACTACTGCACTCCAGCCTGGGCAACAGAGTGAGACGCTGTCGCAAAAAGAAAAAAAAGAAATGCAAGGAGATAAAAACAATATACAGATAAGCCATGTGTTGATTAAATTAGAAACAATAGCAAACTCAAGGTGCATATCATGTAACAGGCACTCTTTTCTATGTTTACAAATATTAACTCATTTAATCTTCGCTATAAGCTCACAAAGTAGGTACTTTTTTTTTTTTTGGAGACAGAGTTTCGCTCTTACTGCCCAGGCTGAAGTGCAATGGCGCAACCTCTGCTCACTGCAACCTCCACCTTCTGGGTTGAAGTGATTCTCCTGCCTCAGCCTCCCAAGTAGCTGGGATTACAGGCATGCACCACTATGTCTGGCTAATTTGGTCTTTTTAGTAGAGCCGGGGTTTCTCCATGAAGCACCTCTCTCGCTTCTGGCTCTCCGAAGCTTCAGAATCCCTTTCTCATTCCAGCTCACCGTCATCTTTTGAGAGCCTTTGGCTTCCCCACTGCAATGGGGTGGGTGTTCTCCCCTGGACACCTGGGATTTCTGCTCTTGGCTCAGGGTCGCCAAGCATGTTGGTCAGACTGGTCTCGAACTTCTGACCTCAGGTGATCTGCCTGCCTTGGCCTCCCAAAGTGCTAGGATTATAGGCGTGAGCCACTGCACCCAGCTATTTTTATTAGTCTCATTTTAGAGGTGAGAGAACAGAGGAAGACAAGTTAACTCTCCAGAGGCCTCCCTGGAAAAGTGACAGTCACTGCACCGTGAACAGGCAAAGCCACTCAGTTCACAATGCTCCATTTTGTGGCCCCAGTGACCCTCAGAGACAGGCCACATCTCTGCAGTAAGACTCTTATCTTCCCACTGGACCCAGAAGTGGACATCTGACCTGACCCACACTGGGCCAATCAGATTTCATCTCCAGGACCTTAACCCTGGCCCAGAGAGCCCCTGAGGCTTAACAAGTCTCCAGCTGAGCTCCAGGAAAGCCACAGGCTCTAGTGGACGCAGGCCTCGGGCTGCCAGGCACCTGCGGCCTGAGAACCATTGTTGGGTTCTTCCTTCACTGTTGAGCTGCCCAGGGATCCTTCCAGTACTTCCTAGTTTTGCATAAGTTACCCAGTGACCCAAAAAGCCTTAATACACACACTAAATTTAAAAACCCTTCCCCCAATAGCAATGAAATCACAGAGAATATTCACAAACAATAATATACCATTGAAGAAGCAAACTCCACCTATCAAAATTTGTGAGTGCAAGGTTTTATCTAGAAGAAAATATGTTTCTCTGGATACATACACTAATAAGAAGGTAGAAGGAGGATAAAATAGATTTCATTACAGGATTTAGAAAAGGAACAAAGGAATGACTTGTTCAGCAGAATAGCACTGAACAAAATACAAGCTAAAAAAAATAGAAAATGTAAACAAACCAATGATCAGTTCTTCAAAAGATCAATCAAAATAATACATCATTGAATCAACTTTTTAAAAAGACAAAAAAAATTAAGAAAGTGAAAAGGCGATTAATTCTGCAAGAGAGGAAATTGGCAGTAAACCTAAGCCCACAACTATGTAATACGAATGTGTGGATTAGCTGTGCTTATATGCTTCAATTACACATTTATTAAATCTGTGTATCTTAAGCCACGCTGTATCTTTGCTTCTTACCAGCTAATTCCTTTGTTTTTTGTGGGATTTTTTTAAGTGCCTGGTTAAAAAAACCTGCCAGGAATGATAAATCAGAGTCCTCGAATCTCAGAGCATGGAAAAGGCTCCGCTCGGGTGACACAGCTGTGCTCACTGGCCAAGGGCCTGGGATGAGTGGCCTTCACCGTCACCCAGGCCACTGTCTGTGGCATCACACTGCTCTCACATGGAGTCCTGTTCTATGATGCTTGTGCTACTGGGTTGTCTGCTAACGGCAGAAATCCCCAAACCTCTACCGTTTCTCTCAGGGGAAGCCCAAGGCACCTCTCTCGCTTCTGGCTCTCCCACGCCTCAGAACCCCTTTCTCACTCCAGCTCACCACCATCTTTTGAGAGCCTTTGGCTTCCCCACCGCAATGGGGTGGGCGTTCTCCCCTGGACACCTGGGATTTCTGCTCTTGGCTCAGGGTCCCCAAAGCCTGTCATGAACCCTCGAAGCAATGAAAAGCAAAATCTTGCTTCTGAGGACTAAGCTTTAATTTTTTAAATCTTGCCCAAATTCCTGTCTACGGGGTCTGGGGGGTCATGCCCTACAAACCATACATTCTCATCAGATGTGTTTTATTTGACCCTTTAGATGGGTGACGTACTTTCCAATCTGACTCTGGAATAGTGCTATGACACAAGGAAAAAAATCAAAATATTTAACCCAAAAACATGCTTCTCTGCCATAACTCGAAATGGCCTGCAAAGCCATCCTTTGTTGGGGGACAATCTGCGTCTGTGAAAAAGTCTCTATTAACATAGCTGGGTCTTTTTCTTCCTCCCAATCCTGAAGCAAGTAACTAAAAGTCTAGCACTTACATTAAAGATCTGAATAGGAAACATTTGTCATCTATTGTCTCTGAGACAAAACTTCAAAAGAACCTCAGTCTCCACAACCTTTTATCTTAACCAGAACATTTTCTTTCTGCAGATCCCAGATCTTTAGACAAACTCAATGAATTGTCAACTAGAAAATGTTTAAATTTACCTGTGGCCTGGAAGCCTCACTTTGAGTTGTCTCGCCTTTCTGAGCCAAACCAATGTATTTCTTAAATGTATTTAATTGACATTGATATCTCATGCCTCCCTAAAATATATAAAACCAAGCTGTAGTCCGACCACCTTGGGCGCACGTTCCCAGGACCTCCTGAGAGTTGTGTCGCAGGCCATGGTCATTTATATTTGGCTCAGAATAAATCTCCTAAAATATTTACAGAGTTTGACTCTTCATCGACACTTCTTGGAACAGGAAGAAGGAAAAACAGCAGCAAGAGACCGACACAAATTACAATAGCCGTAAATTATCCTGGTGTGGTTGTGAAGGGTTGCTGGGAGGACTGGCCATTGACCTGAGGCTGTCAGAAGTGATTCTTTGGCTGTCAACTGAGAAGGCAGGTTCTGGAAAGGAGCTGGGAGAGCTGGCCACAGAGAGAGGTGCTGGAACCCCTGACAGCAGTTACCATTCTTGCATATTATCTGTAAGAAGAAAAATACAGTTTTTCAGACTGCAGTAAATATACCAGCCCAGAGACAAATTTATTTTTTCTATTTTTTAAAGATAGTATAGGCTGGGCATGGTGGCTCACACCTGTAATCCCAGCACTTTGGAAGGCTGAGGCAGGCAGATCACCTGAAGTTAGGAGTTCAAGACCAGCCTGATAAACATGGTGAAACCCCATCTCTACTAAAACTACAAATATAAGCTGGGCGTCCTGGCGTATGCCTGTAATCCCAGCTACTCAGGAGGCTGAGGCAGGAGAATCGCTTGAACCCAGGAGGCAGAGGCTTCAGTTAGCCGAGATCACGCCACTGCACTCCAGCTTGGGCAACAAGAGCAAAACTCCGTCTCAAAAAAAAAAATTGTTTTGTTAGGAATACATTATTGCAAATAGAAAATCATTACTAATGTATGGTCATTCATAACTCTTATTTTTGAAGATATGACCAGCATGTATAAGTAGAATTCCGATGTCACAAAAGAAATAGCACTAGAATATAAATCCTCTTAGCAAGGCAGTTTACTTCTATAGAAGGGTGTGGCTCACGGATGGAGGGAGCAATGGTGGCAGCACGCTTGGACAAGGGGGGAAGGGGGTCGTCCCTACTGCTGTGGTGTTCCCCTATTGGCTGGGGTTAGACCACACAAGCTAGATTAATCCCTATTGGCTATTTTAAAGAGCGCAGGCGTCCAAGCTGGAGTGGGAGGGTGGGTGTTTTGGCAGGAAGGATGGTTACGGGTGGGTCAGAGCAGGCAGCCAGGGGTGACCTAGGTCAAAGAAGGTGACCAGAGCAGGTGACTGGAGCAGGTGACTGGGATGAGTCAGGACGGAGCCGGGGGCCAGGGGAACAGATGTGAACTACTGATGAGAGCCAGTGGAGAAGGTTGTTTACTGAAACTGCGAGGAAGTTAAACTTTAAAATAGAGAAGTAAAGAATAAGAGAGCTGAACACACTGACATACTGATTCTTTGAAGAGAAACTTGGGGTTCACTATAACAAGCATTTGAGGTATTTATTCTAATTCAACCATTGTGATTCATCAGATTAATAATACTGGACATTCAGATTGATAGCATTTCATTCAGGATTTTTATCTCTACATTCATGAGGATATTAACCTCCCCCCACTTTTTTGTAAAATCCATCTGGTTGTGGTATCAGGGTAATACTGGCCATATCTAATCTTACTAAGATCTTCTTGAGAACGTTGAGGGCTTTTTACTCTTTTGTTGTTTCTTTCTCTCCTCTTTCTCGTCAAAAGGCAAAATTACAACACATTTAGTTTTAGATCTAATTGGTTTGTATTTGCAGTTCATGAATCAAGACAGCCTCCAATCTACAAATAGACTGTGAGTTCCCGCCAGCTAACCGCAGGTTTTGGAAAGTGGGGAAACAGAGCAATAGAGGGAAAAAATAGATTGGTTCATATCAGGTTAGTTTTCAGAAGGGTTAAAGCAGAAGGAACTTCCTTATTACTCAAGTAGTCTGAAATCTCTTGTTTTCAGGAAAAACTGATCTGTTTTGGGATCTGTTTACTTCCTTAAAGCTTCAGTTTGTTATGTGGCATTTAGCGTAAGTAACTCCATTTGGTTTGATCTGGTGGACTAGGGCCTTGTGCAGGAGTTCAGTCCAAGAAAATAGTTTAATACTTTCTCTCTCTCTCTCTCTCTCATCAGGAAATCAACCCAGTTAGGCTCAGCTAGAAGTTCTTCTGGCTGTCTGTGGATAGCGATCCCTGTCTCCTTTCAATTTTCAACATCTACAGTGTTGTTTGAGGTGGGTAGCTAAGAGGGGAGCTCAGACCTGTGTGGTTTCATATGTGGGATAAGGGAACCGCTTTTACCCACTTTCTTCTACGATTTTCTCCGCATTCTTCAGCTGACAGGATCCCTTATCACCACCGCCCGGACTCCACTGCCCAGAAATGCAGGATTTTTATCTGAATGTTGACTGCTTGCTCTGCCCCAACAGAGCTCTGCCACAGATGTTTGCCCTTGGGGCAAACCCATGAGAGAAAGGAGAAAAACAGAATGGAGATTCCAGCCCCCTTCCCTCTCCCACACACTCTTCAGACAGCCCGGGCTACTTTTCTAGATGACTTTGGCCAGAAATACCAGAATGCCATCTGAGTTTAGTCCCCCGGCTCTGTGACTGGATGACTGGAACTCAACTTCAAGGCAAAGCCATGAGAGAAACGAAAAAAAGAGGAGAAGAAAAAAAATCAGCAAACTCATCTCCACATTTTCAGCCCCCTCCACAATCACGATCTGCCTGCTTTTCTTCTTTTCTCTTCTTTTCTTTCTTTTTTTTTTCCAGACAGAGTCTTGCTCTGTCGCCAGGCTGGAGGGCAGTGACGTGATCTCGGCTCACTGAAACCTCCGCCTCCAGGGTTCAAGGGATTCTCCTGCCTCAGCCTCCTGAGTAGCTGGGATTACAGGCGCATGCCACCACGCTTAGCAAATTTTTGTATTTTTAGTAGAGACGGGGTTTCGCCATCTCTTGGCTAGGATGGTCTCGATCTCTTGACCTCCTGATCTGCCCGCCTCTGCCTCCCAAAGTGCTGGGATTACAGGCGTGAGCCACTGCACCCACCCACCTACTTTTGTTTGCTTTGCAAAGTCCTTGGAAGGTTGTGTTTGTTGATGAAAAGGGTCAAACTTTGTAAAATATTTGAAGAGATTTACTGTGAGCCAAGTATGAGTGGCCAGTGGTCAGCAACACAGCCCTCAGGAGAACCTGAGAACACATGCCCAAGGTGGTCGGGATGCAGCTTGGTTTTTTTTTTTGTTGTTGTTTTTTCTTTGTTGTTTTTTTTTCTTTTTCTTCTTTTTTCTTTTTTTGAGACGTAGTTTTGCTCTTGTAACCCAGGGAGTGCAATGGTGCAATCTCGGCTCACCGCAACCTCTGCCTGCTGGGTTCAAGCAATTCTCCTGCCTCAGCCTCCCGAGCAGCTGGGACTACAGGCTGTACCACCATGCCCAGCTAATTTTTGTATTTTTAGTAGAGACGGGGTTTCACATGTTGGCCAGGATGGTCTCGATCTCCTGACCTTGTGATCCACCCGCCTCGGCCTCCCAAAGTGCTGGGATCATAGATGTGAGCCACCGCGCCCGGCCTACAGCTTGGTTTTATAACATTTTAGGGAAACATAAAGCATCAATCAATACATGTAAGATATACATCAGTTCAGTCTGGACAGCCAGGACCACTAGAAGTGGGGTGGGCTTCCAGGAAATAGACAGATTCAAAGATTTTCTGATTGGCAATTGGCTGAATTATTATCAATAGAAAGGAGTGTTTGGCTTGGGATACGGGGTTGTGGAGACCAAGGTTTTATCACGAAGGTGAAGCCTCCAGGTGGCAGGCTTCAGAGAGAATAGATTGTTAATAGGAAATGGGAAATCATTATAAATTTGTCATTGTTTCTGTCTCACAGTTCGCAATGAGCTTCCTGAAATAGACTGGACTTCCCTCAGACTGAGAACCTCAGAAAGCTCTTCACAGGGAAGAGAACAGAATCCACGCTTTGGTACCTGCCGGTGGGCTGTGCCCACCTCACCCAGAGTTGCCGGCATGTGCCCTCCCCCCACACACCCTGTCCTCCAGGAACGCGGAGCATCCTGCAGTTCCTTGATGACGTTTAGGATTCCATAGCTATGCACAGGTTTTACTCTCTGCCTTGAATGCCTTTCTCCTCCTGATATGGTTTGGCTGTGTCCCCACCGAAATCTCATCTTGAATTGTAGCTCCCATAATTCCCACGTGTTGTGGGAGGGACCCCGTGGGAGATAACTGAATCATGGGGGCGGGTTTTCCCCATACTGTTCTCGTGATAGTGAATAAGTCTCACGAGATCTGATGGTTTTATAAGGGGAAACGCGTTTCGCTTGGTTTTCATTCTCTCTTGCTGCCACCCTGTAAGATGCGTCTTTTGCCTTCTGTCATGATTATGAGGCTGCCCCGCCACGTAACTGTGAGTTCCCTAAACCTATTTTTCTTTGTAACTTACCCAGTCTCAGATATGTTTTTATCAGCAGAGTGAAAATGGACCTCCTCACCCTTCAAGAGCCTTAATTCTTTTGAAGTCTTTTAAAATTGATACTCCAGGCAAAATCAGTCACATCATCTTCTCTGTCCCCAGAGCTCTAGCTATAGCCCTTGTTACAGTGTGTTGTACTTACTGGCTTTAAATATCTGTTCTACCACTAAACTATAAGTTCCTCGAGGCCACTTATTATTTTTGAATCCAGTGTCTAAGCCTGTTGCAGGGCAGGTGGGAGCAGCTTGATAAGTGATTGCCGAATGAATAAGCAAACGAGCAGGGGAATAGGAGGAGATCTTAAATACCTCTGTTACAGTCTTGCAAATAGTTACTCAGAGCAAATGAAAATGGACAGCCATGCACAGCAAAGACTGTAGATCTAATTACCTTGTCTCTGCTAAATTGGGCTAGGAGGTTTAGCAGGAATAAAAATAGTAGCAGATGGCCTTATTTAGCATATACCCTTTCCATTAATTTAATGTAATATTCACACACTATTTTCTGAGTACACGTGCTATAAATAGTCGATAATTTGATTAGGTGTTAAATAAGTAACCATATCAATCCAGTAACACAATGATAGTTAAAGTTAGCAATTAATGTAAGAAAGAACATTTTTTAGCTGGGTGTGGTGGCTCATGCCTGTAATCCCAGCACTTTGGGAGGCTGAGGCAGGAGGATCGCTTGAACCCGGGAGTTCAAGATCAGCTTGGGCAACATGGCGAGACACCATCTCTACAAAAAATTAAAATATAAACAAATTTTCTGGGTGTAGTGGTGTGCACCTATCTGTGGCCCCAGCTACTTGGGAAGACAAATTGAGCCCAGAAGATTGAGGCTGCTATAAGCTATGATTGCACCGCTGCACTCCTGCAGTTCCTCGATGCTGTCAGCATATTTAGGATTCCATAGTTATGCACAGGTTTTATTCTCGCCTTGAATACCTTTCTTGTCCTGATATGGTTTGGCTGTGTCACCACCAAAATCTCATCTTGAATTCCAGCCTGGGTGGCAGAGCAAAACCCTGTCTCAAAAAATAGAAAGTATTTTATATCAATATTTCCTATAATAGAGTTAGATATTTGTGGCTGGGTGCGGTGGCTCATGCCTGTAATTCCAGCACTTTGGGAGGCCTAGGCAGGCAGATCACTTGAGGTCAGGAGTTCAAGACCAACCTGACCAACATGGCGAAAACCCATCTCTACTGAAAATACATTTAAAAAAATTAGGAGTGATGGGGTACACCTGTAATCCCAGCTATTCAGGAGACTGAGACAGGAGAATCACTTGAATCCAGAGGTTGCAGTGAGCAGAGATCATGCCATTGCACTCCAGCCTGGGCAACAGAGCGAGACTCCATCTCAAGAAAAAAAAATCGAGATATTTGTAAAGTTTACTAAGTACCTAATATGTCCTTGGCTCTATAGTGGCCTCTTTTATGTCAAGTTAGTTATTACAATAAGCAGAGGGTTTAGTATTATTCCAATTTTATAAGTGAGTAAATAGGCTCAAATATGCTGAATATTTTGTCCAGGGCCAAACATGCTACTTTGTACACCAAGATACAAAAGTCTGGATGAAGATTTTCTGATTTCAAGTCTACTGCACCACTCACTATCCTGCAGTTGCCTTAAATGGCACACTTCCTCCACTTCTGAGAATGTTCACCTACTTTGCTATATGGCCGCAATATGGAAAGGATCTGCTCTTCTAAGACGTGGAGTTGGTCAAACCCTGACAGTAGCATAAATGCATCTGTGTGGAACCATCACACATATCTGAGGGTTGGTGCCACAAGTCAGTGTTTCCCAGAGATGATACCAGTAATGGGATGAGTGATCATCTCATGACACAGGAGCCAGAAGAAATCATTTGTGTCTGTGTGAAATAATACAGAGCCAAAATTAGATCTTCTTTTCTGGTAAATAGTATTTGTAAAAGCAATTACTTCTAGCTAGAATAATGAAAATGAATTTCAAAGTCTGTCAATTTCAGGTTGCTTATTTCACAGTCACAGGAAGAGAGATGACATTTAAGGGCCAGGACTTAGCAAGACTAATGTCAAGGATTTTGTCTTTGCTGTTTTTGTTAAATCTGTTAAATGTTTTCCTAGAGGCAGAAGAGCATTTTGTTTTTTTTTTTTTTTTTGTAGAGATGGGGTTTGCTATGTTGACTGGGCTGGTCTTGAACTTCTGACTTCATGCTCCCTTCATATCAAGTGATCCTCCTGCCTTGGCCTTTAAAAAAAAAGAATCATAAACATCCAGAAAGGTAGATACCACAAAGATTCCACTCAATCTTTGTTAGAAGCAAAGATTGGTAGGTGAAATTTTGCAGGAGTCCAGTTAGATTTCATCCTCATAATAGCTGCTTGCCTCACTGTATGTGCATAATTAAGACTACAAAGTAGTTACATCTTGTGAAGTCCAAGAATTATAATTGTGATTATAAATTCTTTAAAAATGTATCTTTGTGGCCGGGAGCAGTGGCTCACGCCAGTAATCCCAGCACTTTGGGAGGCCAAGGTGGGGGATCGCTTGAGGATAGGAGTTTGAGACCAGCCTAGCCAACATAGTGAAACCTTATCTATACTAAATATACAAAAGTTATCTGGACATGCTTGTGCACACCTGTAGTCACAGCTACTCGAGAGGCTGAGGCATAAAAATCGCTTAATCCAGGAGGTGGAGGTTGCCTTGAGCCGAGATTGAGCCACTGCACTCCAGCCTGGGCGACGGAGCAAGAGTTTATCAATAAAATACATCTTTGTGATTCCACTGTACCATGAGGAATTACAACGAGGAGAACCATGCAGTTCTGACCTAAAGGCTAGGAGCAAATTCAAGGAGGTGTTCCAGGAGGGAGGATGACATGCTCCCTTCGTGTCATTCCTTTCCACCATTGCTGGATTAGGATAAACTACCGGAGGTGTTAATGCTCTTGGTGGGCATGCCAATTCTCAGCTTATGCCCCCTGAGCTCCAAATCCACCTTTCATTGCCTGTTTGTGATACTGGAACATTTCTCCTTGGCCAGCTGGCATGAGCTTAAGCTTTGTCAGTCCAGGGGAATGGAGGAACACTGCAGAAGGAAGGGGCTTGCTATGGTCTTAGTGTACTCCCCAGATTCATGTGTTGGAACCTAATACCCAATGTAATAGAATTACGAGGGAGAGGCCTTTGGGGAGTGATGGAGTCATGAGGGCCCCACCCTCATGGATGGGATTGGTGCCCTTACAAAAGAGGCTCAGGTAAGCCTTCCATTACATGAGGATGCAACAGGAAGGTGCCATCTTTGAAGCCAAGAGCCAACCCTCATAAGACGTCAAACCTGCTGCTGCTTTGATCTTGGACTTCCCAGCCTCCAGCATGTAGACAGTAAATTCCTGTTGTTTTTAAATTACCATCTAACATATTTTGCTATTCCAGCCTGAATGGACGAAGCCAAGGCTCTTCTGTTTGTTCCTATGGTCATAGACACCCAGTGGTGCTCACACTAGTGAGTTTCAGAGCCACCACCTCTCAAGTGGATTTCCAGTGACTTCCACATTTCAGTGTCTCCCTATGAGCAGTCTTCTCCTTGGTTCTCCAGTGGGCAGAGACTCATTGAGTTCCACCAGTGTGGAATCTTAGCACATTTCTCCCTGACCCGGTGGGCATGGCCATACCGTCTTCAGCAAGGTCGGGATCCCAGCCCTGGCTGAGGGTGAGCTCCCTCCTTTGGATTTCTTCTTTTCTTGGGTGCTCTGCCCAGACCCTAGAGGTAGTGGCTGCTCCCTCCGCTTTCTTTACCTATATTCTTTGGGGTTCTCTCCATCCCTTAGTATGTAGTCCTCTGTTACAGTGGACTCCTCGTTCTATATATTGAACTCCTTGTTCAAGTTACTTTGTGGTTCCTGTATCCTGATTGACCCAGCGAGCTATACCCCTAAAAATTCCTAATAAAGGATACCATGGGTTGAGGGTTTCTGACATGATGACACTGTGTTAGGCACATTACAAACGTCTGATTTAATCCTACCAGTACAGCTAGAATGTAGATATCCTTATGTCCGTTTGCAGATGAGGAAATTCATGTTCAGTGTTGCCCTGAACACTGAACATGAGGAAATTCATGTTCAGTTGTTTCTATCTGAAACATAGATAACTACAGTTGCCTTCTCTCATAAGTATTCAGTCTGCTCTAGGGCGGACTTCCATCTTGGATAGTTTTCAGCCAATCAACTTGTCCAAAGACAAAAAAATAAGGGCACTCTCTGCTCGGTCCACAGATAGTCTGAAATTTTTATTCCATAAATCTTCCTTTGCCTTTGTCCAGTGACATTTGATTTACAGATGACTGATTGCCCTAGTATACAAGTAAGTTTCAGCTGGGCTTTTCACTAAACTCATTCATCTGAATTATTCTCTGGCAGTTATTTTGGGAGGTCCCACTGAGGTCTGCTCGCTGGAATGTATTCATAGGAGCCTACAGAGACACGCAGTTTGTGGACACTCCTCAGGGGACCCCGTGGGTCAGAGCTTGCCTTGTCTGGGTCCCTCTGGTGAGTATCATTTTGTGCCACTTAAGCTCTTGGGCTCTTGGGTGCTGATGATACTTCTTGGCCAGTCTCGTTCTTCTGTGTCCATGTCCATCTTTGCGTGGGGACAGGGGAGCTGCCAGACAGATCAAATCATGATAATTGTCTGGAAATGTGATTTTGGAGAACCTGAGGCCATCTTCTCCCTCCAGAGGCTGATAGGCGGCTAGCTTTCACAGCTACTTGATTTTTTCTTTTCTTTTCTTTGAGACAGAGGCTCACTCTGAAGCCCAGGCTGGAGTACAATAGTTCAGTCTTGGCTTACAGCAACCTCCACCTCCCAGGTTCAGGTGATTCTCCTGTCTCAGCCTCCCAAGTAGCTGGGACTACAGGCACCTGCCACCACACCCGGCTAATTTTTGTATTTTTAGTAGATATGTGGTTTCACCATGTTGGCCAGGCTGGTCTGAAACTCCTGACTTCGTGATCCACCCGCCTTGGCCTCCCAAAGTGCTGGGATTACAGGTGTGAGCCACCACACCTGGCCCCAGACTTGGTTTTCAAGACTGCTACAGTTACAGAGAAGGGGATGGGAATAGGGCAAATTAAACTATCACAGAGATCACAGTTCTTAGCAACATTCAACTGGTTTCCTTGAATAAACACTCCTTGGATTGTCACAAGTCTGATTAATTTCTAGAGTTCTGAGAAAGTTAATTTTGACATTTTTGGCCTGTGTTCTCCTCACTTTTAGGAAAGAGTAGATTTTTGGACATACTAAGTCCATTTATTCCAGAAGTGCTTTAACAAAAAGGTTTAAGTAAATCCTAAATCTGAACCCTGAATTTGATTAATAGTCTTTCTGAATAAGTACAACAGAAAACAAGGCTGGGCGTGGTGGCTCACGCCTGTAATCCCAGCACTTTGGGAGGCCAAGGCAGGTGGATCACCTGAGGTCAGGAGTTCGAGACTAGCCTGGCCAACATGGCAAAACCCTGTCTCTACTAAAAATAGAAAAATTAGCTGGACATGGTGGCAGGTTGCCTGTAGTCCCAGCTAGTTGGGAGGCTGAGACAGGAGAATTGCTTGAAACCAGGAGGTGGAGGTTGCAGTGAGCAGAGATCATGCCAGTGTACTGCACTCCAGCCTGGGCGACAGAGCGAGACTCCTCAAAAAAAAAAAAAAAAGAAAAAGTACAACAGAAGACAGCACAAAACAAAAATCACAGAAATCTGGTATAAATTTTGCCAGAGTTGCTGTATCTTGCCCAAGGAGATTTTCCATTGTGCGAGTATGAAGCTATGTTTCTAAACAGATAAATTAGTAGTATTCTATATAAAAAGGAACTCTGGCTCCCACCCTCATGTCCCCCTACTTAAGAATCCCTGGGCTCAATGCCTGCTAAGACCCCTCCCACTAGGAGCATGTTATAACTCATGACATACGTCACATAAAGTCCACTGCAGTATGCATATTGACATGTGTGCAAATGCTGATATGAAAAGTGTTTACCTACAACCCTAAGTCCAAGAAGTTGTGGGAAATGAAAATAAGCTGGAGAGTCACATGCCCATTTGTATGAGAGATTCTGCTTATCTGACTATTCTTGAACCCCTCTACTTTTTTCTAACGTTAATCATTTTATTTCTCTCTAGTTGTTATTTTCATTAAAATTATGCATGAAAAGAATTTTCTCAGTTGAATAATCCTGTGAAGCTTGATCTGCAAAATGGCCAGGCACAGTGGCTCCTGCCTGTAGTCCCACCGCTTTGGGAGGTTGAGGCAGGATGACTGAGCCCAGGAGTTCGAGACCAGCCTGGGCAACACAGCAAGACCCCATCTCTACAAAATACAAAAACTAGCTCGGTGTGGTAGTACACACCCATAGGCTTAGCTAGCTACTCGGGAGGCTGAGCCAGGAGGCTCACCTGAACCCAGGAGGTCGAGGCTGCAGTGAGCTATGATTGTGCCACTGCACTACAGCATGGGTGACAGAACAAGACACTGTCTCTGAAAAAAGAAAAAAAAAAATCACTCCATTTTACCACCAATTTTTCACTCTGCAGGTACCACATCTTTTAACTCTTAACTAATTTTGACTGATTTTTATTTGGATTTTTCTCTATTTCCTTAATAACATATGTCTATTGCTATTTCTTGTTTTTTTTTAAACTTTGGGCATTACCTAATGGCTTCCTGCTATGGAGTATGAGGCCATAGCTCTTCCTCCCTCATGTCCTGATGCCCCCATCCTTCCAATAGGGCAATGCTGTCATTTTGGTTAGAACAATAGCCAGTGTTCCATTACTAGGACTATGTAAATACCACTAATAGATAGCTGTATAATATACTCAGAAATTTTCGTTTCTGACACGACGTTGTATTTTCTCTGGAACTAATAATTATCGTCTTTAATATGCTGAATTTTTAAAATTCTTACCACTGATTTATCTCCAGACTCTCCCCATCCCTTTCTTTCCCCTCCCTCCCTCCTTTCTTTTTCCTTCCTTCCCTTTTCCTTCTTTCCTTTCTTTTCCCTCCCTCCTTTCTTTCTTTCTTTTCTTTCTCTTTCCTTCCTCCCTGTCTCTCTCTCTCCCTCCCTCCCTCTCTCCTTCCTTTTCTCCCTCCCTCCTTCTGTCTCTCTTCTTTCTTTCTTTTCCTTTCTCTCTCTTTCTCTCCCTCTCTCTCTCTTTCTCTCCCTCTCTCCCTCTCTCTCTGTCTTTCTTTTTTTTTTGACAGTGTCTCACTCTGTTGCCCAGGCTGGAGTACAGTGGCACAATCTCAGCTCACTGCAACCTCTGCTTTCAGGTTCAAGCAATTCTTCTATCTCAGCCTCCCAAGTAGCTGGGATTACAGGCACGCACAACCACACCTAGCTAATTTTTTGTATTTTTAGTAGAGATGGGGTTTCGCCATGTTGGCCAGGCTGCTCTCAAACTCTTGACCTCAAGTGATCCACCTGCCTCAGACTCCCAAAGTCCTGGGATTACAGGCATGTGCCTCTGTGCCCAGCCATTCCCTTTTTTCTCAAAAAAAAAAAAAAAAAAAAAAAACCCTCAGTGGGAGTCTTCCGATATGCTCCAAACCACACTAGGAGATGTCTGGGCCAGCTGCCATCACAGGCTCCCTTTCGACCATCATCCTGGGCATTCTCATCTTTCTCTCGAGCTGAAACCCCACGTTTTCTCTCTTCTTGGTTCACTATTATTTTGGTAGCGTGCATCTTCCACTAGCTTTGTGAATATGTTTTATGGAAGGTAATTGTTTGAGGCCTTAAAACGTCTTGATTCTGTCCTCCTGCTTGATTGATAGTTGGTTGAGCTTGGTGCAAGGTTCATAAATCTTGTTTAGAAACCTGAAATCACTCCACTCTTTGCCTAGAATTGTGAAATAAATACCATCAGGGGAAAGTGATCATTTCACAACCCTTCCCATTCTTTTATCTTCCTTCCCCTCACCTCATTTTTTACTGTTGTTGCATTGAAGATACAACGATGTTTGGCACGAAAACCAAATAAACCAGAAACACCACTGCAGTCGGGCAAGAGAAGTTTGCTGTGTAGCCAGCACTGCTGGGAGGTGCAGGGAAGCCAGGGGTGGTCCCTCCCTCACGGAAGACACCTAAGCATAGGAACAAACGCACAGTGTCATCAGAAATGAGCATCATTAATTGCCTGTTTTCTCTGGGTGCCAAAAAGACCTGATGCCCCCATAGCTATGGGCCAGTGGATCATTAATTTTCCAGAAGGGACAACATTTTTCCATGGAGTCAGTTTTTAGAATTCAGAGTTGCACTTACCTGAACTAAAGCAACAACAAACAGCTCCAAGAATGAGATGCTACAGTGTCAGCTCTACGTAGACAGAGAGGACAGAGCCTCTCAAGGGTGGGCTCGGGATGTCCCCGGAAAGCCTCACCTGATATACATGAAGCAAGATTGGTTATGGTTTTGTTGTTATGGTGGTTTGGGGTTTTTTTTGAGATGGAGTTTCACTCTTGCTGGCCAGGCTAGAGTGTAGTGGCACGATCTCGGCTCACTGCAAGCTCTGCCTCCCGGGTTCAAGCAGTTCTCCTGCCTCAGCCTCATAGTTAGCTGGGATTATAGGTGTGCGTCATCATGCCAAAGAAGAAGAACTTTTTTTTTTTTTTTGAGATGGAATCTTACTGTGATGTCCAGGCTAGAGTGTAATGGCACGATGTTGGCTCACTGCAACCTCCACCTTCCAGGTTCTAGGAATTCTCTTTCCTCAGCCTCCTGAGTAGCTGGGACTACAGGCACACACCACCATGCCTGGCTGATTTTTGTATTTTTAGTAGAGATGGCGGTTTCACCATATTGGCCAGGCTGGTCTCAAACTCCTGACCTCAAGTAATCTGCCCACCTTGGTCTCCAAAATTGCTGGGATTACAGGTGTGAGCCAGCACCCAGCCAACTTTCGTATTTTTAGTAGGGATGGGGTTTCACTATGTTGGCCAGGCCAGTCTCAAAATCCTGATCTCAATCCACCTGCCTCTGCCTCCCAAAGTGCTAGGACTCCAGGAGTGAGCCACCACACCTGGCAGGTTAAGTATTGAAACAGTAGATGGATGATGGGTACATGAGAGTTCATTAAGTAATTTTTCTCTACATGGGTTTAAAATTTTTTTATAGGTAAAAAAATGTTTTAAGTGGGAGGAAGTCAGAAAACTTCATCTAAAGTGTTTTGCTTCATGTATCAGCCTCAATATTAGGAATTATTTAGTAATTAACTGTCCTAAACTCCTCCTGTTGGGTAAAAATATTCAGCCAGCCCAGGGTAAGTTTTCTGTGTGGCAAGACTCACATCTGCCATTTCGCACTTGTTTGCACACACTGTACACATATACTCAAGGTCACTCACACACACTCGCACTCATACCTCCTCACTGCACCACTGCACTCAGGGGGTCCTTTGAGGTGCTGTGGGAGCTCTCTGGCATGGCAGAGAGATGACAGCATGGCCTTGTGCTGCCTAAAGCATGGGTGCTGCTGGAAACACAGCTGTATTCGTGAGGCTAGGTGAAATGAGCTTCTGTGTAAACACAGGGACTCAGGGATAGTAATACAAAAACCTAATATTTATAAGTACCTGTAATATGCCAGGCTCAGCTCCAAGCACCTCACATGTATTAACTCGTCTAACTCATCTTCCCACAACTCTATGAGGTAGAATTTTTCATTTTCGTTTTTTCTTTTATTTTTAAGACAGAGTCTTGCTCTGTCACCCAGGCTGGAGTGCAATGGTGCACTCTCAGCTCACTGCAACCTCTGTCTCCCAGGTTCAAGCAATTCTCCTGCCTCAGCCTCCCAAGTAGCTGGGATTACAGGTGCGCGCCACCACACCTGGCTAATTTTTGTATTTTTAAGTAGAGACAGGGTTTTGCCATGTTGGTCAGGCTGGTCTCAAGCCCCTGACCTTGTGATCTGCCCACCTCAGCCTCCCAAAGTGCTGGGATTACAGATGTGAGCCACCGCGCCCGGCAGAATTTTTCATTTTCTTGTGTTTCTCTCCTTGTGCTGAGAGCTATGAGGTTTTTCTTTTCTTTTTTTTCCTCAAGACAGTCTTGCTCTGTCACCAGGCTGGAGTGCAGTAGCACGATCTCTGTTCGCTGCAACCTCCGCCTCCCAGGTTCAAGCAATTCTCCCAATTCAGCCTCCAGAGTAGCTGGGATTACAGGTGCCTGCCACCATGCCCAGCTAATCTTTGTATTCTTAGTAGAGATGGGATTTCACCACGTTGGGCAGGCTGGTCTCGAACTCTTGATCTCATGATCCACCCGCCTCGGCCTCCCAAAGTGCTGGGATTACAGGTGTGAGCTACCATACCCAGCCAGCTATGAAGTATTTCATAGATATTATTATCCCTTTTTTACAACCGAGAAAATGGAACTTGGTCAATATTGCACTGATAGTGACTGAGCCAGGATTCAAACCCAGCCCTGATGCAGAGCCCTGCATTTAACCACTGAGCAAGCGTGCGCGTGTGTGCACACACACACTCTCTCTTTCTTTCTCTCTCTCTCTTGCATAGAACGTTTCTGGAAGGATGTAAGTATCAGTGATATGGTATCAGTGGTTACCTTGAGGGAGGGTGGTCTTAAGGGGTAGGTAACTTAAGAACACCTTTTGGTATTTATCATGTATTCTTTTTTTTAAATTATACTTTAAGTTCTGGGGCACATGTGCAGAAAGTGCAGGTTTGATACATAGGTATACATGTGCCATGGTGGTTTACTGCATCCATCAACCGGTCATCTACATTAGGTATTTATCCTAATGCTATCCCTTCCCTGCCCACCCATCCCCTGACAGGCCCCAGTGTGTGATATTCCCCTCCCTGTGTCCATGTGTTCTCATTGTTCAACTCGCACTTATGACAGAACGTGCAGTGTTTGGTTTTCTGTTCTTGTGTTACTTTGCTGGGAGTGATGGTTTCCAGCTTCCTCTATGTCCCTGGAAAGGACATGAACTCATCCTTTTTAATGGCTATATAATTCCATGGTGTATATGTGCCACATTTTCTTTATCCAATCTATCTTTGATGGACATTTGGGCTGAGTTTAAGTCTTTGCTATTGTGAACAGTGCCGCAATAAACATACCTGTGCATGTATCTTTATAGTAGGATGATTTATACTCCTTTGGGTATATACCCAGTAATGGGATTGCTGGGTCAAGTGGTATTTCTAGTTCTAGATCTTTGAGGATTCACCACGCTGTCTTCCACAATGGTCGAACTAATTTACACTCCCACCAAGTGTAAAAGCGTTCCTATTTCTCCACATCATCTCCAACATCTGTTGTTTTCTGACTTTTTAATGATCGCCATTCTAACTGGCATGAGGTGGTATCTCATTGTGGTTTTGATTTGCATTTCTCTGATGACCAGTGATGATGAGCTCTTTTTCATGTTTGTTGGCTGCATACATGTTTTCTTTTGAGAATTGTCTGTTCATATCCTTTGCCCACTTTTTGATGGGGTTGTTTCTTTTCTTGTAAATTTGTTTAAGTTCTTTGTAGATTCTGGATGTTAGCCCTTTGTCAGATGGATGAGTGCAAAAATTTTCTCCTATTCCGTAGGTTGCCTGAACATCTAAGACATATCTCGAAAAAATAAAAATTTCATGAAAATGAATTCTTATATTTAGCTGCAGTAATGTCACCTTTTGAAACTGTGGCATGAGAATAGCTTTAATAAAATTTGTATGACAAACAAAATGATTCCCCTCTAATAATAATTATACTTAGTTCTACAAATCAGTTACGAAGCCCAGATTACCAGTGTCAAGAAAGATTTTTAGTATTTCTTTTTGCCTGGCATAGCACAAAAGCATTGCACGTAGCAAATATATACATTCCTTTTTTTTTTTTTTTTTTTGAGATGGAGTTTAGCTCTTGTTGCCCAGACTGGAGCGCAATGATGCAGTCTCAGCTCACTGCATCCTCTGCCTCCAGGTTCAAGTGATTCTTTTCCCTCAGCCTCTGGAGTAGCTGGGATTACAGGTGAGTGCCACCACACCCAGCTAATTTTGTATTTTTAGTAAAGACGGGTTTCACCATGTTGACCAGGTTGGTCTCAAACTCCTGACCTCAGGTTATCTGCTACTTCAGCCTCCCAAGGTGCCCAGCCTACACATTACTTTTTCGTTTTTAATGTGACCCAGTGGAAAACCTGAAAAATGACCAACAACAGTCCTTCTAATGCATGAAACTATGGTTGTAACCAATCACAGATGAGTCCATCCTGCCTCCAGTGTTTGGGATGAAAAATTCATTAAGTGGCTTACAGACTCCCTGGAGAATGTTAAAAGTTGCCCATGAAGCCAGCTGCCTCAATGATGTGACAATTTAGCAGTAGAAAATTGTTGCAAACTGCCCACTGAGCCAAGAAGTTTCTCAGGAATTCGTAGAATCACTTGTTGAAAGAGCTCTCAAGCCGTAAGCCAGTCTACTCCTCCTCAGGTCTAACTGGTCCTCAGAATCTCCTGGGGGTCTTTTAGTTGTTATTTTTAATACAGATTGCTGGGTTCTCCCCAGAAAGTTTAGTAGCTCTGGGGTGCGACCCAAGCATCTGCAATCTATTGCAGTGGATTTCTACACATTTGGGAAGCGCTGGTCTGGTTTATCTATTTACTAATCAAGTTGTAACTCATCTCATTGTGCTGTTGTGAATGACCTGGGTACACAGTGAATAAGGAAATGCCCTATAACAATTTTTTTTGTTCTGTATGACCAAGTCTCATTCTGTCGCCAGGCTGGGGTACAGTGGCGGGATCTTGGCTCACTGCAACCTCTACCTCCTGGGTTCAAGCGATTCTCCTGACTCAGCCTCCCAAGTAGCTGGGATTACCGGTGCCCACCACCAAGTCCAGCTAATTTTGTATTTTTAGTAGAGACGCGGTTTTACTATGTTGGCCAGAATGGTCTTGATCTCTTGACCTCATGATCTACCTGCCTCAGCCTCCCAAAGTGCTGACATTACAGGCGTGAGCTGCTGTGCCTGGCCACCCTATAACACTTTTAAGGACATATCCTGCTGCATTGAAATAGACTATATGAATTATAAAATAGGAAATAACGATTAACGGGTTCATCACTTTCTAGTTAATTTGCAAGGCCAGGCCTGGTAGCTCGTGCCTATAATCCCAGCACTTTGGGAGGTGGAGGCGGGTGGATGACTTGAGGTCAGGAGTTTGAGAACCATCCTGGCCAACATGGTGAAACTCCGTCTCTACTAAAAAAAAAATACAAAAATTAGCCGGGTATGGTGGCTCAAGGCTGTAATTCCAGCTACTTGGGAGGCAGAGGCAGGAGAATTGCTTGAACCTGGGAGGTAGAGATTTCAGTGAAGCAAGATTGGGCCACTGTACTGCAGCCTGGGTGACAGAGTGAGACTCCGTCTCAAAAAAAAGATATTTGCAGATGTTGTAACAGAGGCAGTACAGTGTAGTGGTCAAGGTTCTGAAGTCAGGTCGCTTCGCTTCAAACCCCAGTTCCACTTCTTCCCATCCATGGGACCTTGGACTCATTTTCTCATTTTCATCCTCTGGGACTATTTTCTTCATCTACTAAAATGGTGGTAAGCACAGGACTCTCATGGAGTTTGTTGTGAAGCTCTAATGAGTTAATACTTTTAAGCCCTCAAATTACAGTCTGTCATTTAGTAATTACTTGTCAGATATTCACTGTTATTTTATGTGATCTTCACAAGGTATATTTCCAGTTTTATGACTGTGGAAATTGAAATTTGGAGAGTTTAAATTGCTTGCCCCAGATGAGATGAAAAAATAGTGGAAACTCAAAACCAGATTTCCTGACTCCAGATTCTATGCTGCCTGGCTTTTAAGTATTTATTATTTAACATTTTAGAGTTGCTCTCATTCTTGCCTAGAGGATTTGTGACAAGAATTTAATATTGATTGACTAAATGACTCTAGAAATAAAAAGCAGAAAGATACATGTCAACAAGAGAGAGAGCTCACATCAAAAACAGCTATTGACCAAGTAGGAGAAGGTTTAAACAATAGGTAAATGACGTGTAAGAATATGCATGGGTGTGAGACTGACTTAGGTGAGTGAGGTTATCACAGTAAAAGATTGAGTGCGCTTTTGCCTGATCTGCTACTAATAAGGGTGATATCAAAATTCAAACAAATGAGGAAGTTGCTACCATTTTACATGTATGGCTTCCGAGTACCCGTTTAGCCTCTGTTAGAGGCCCCGGGTAGACTATTACCATATCATCGTAAAGATACAGCCCCCTTAAATCAATACAGTGGATTTCAGCTCAACACAGGGATGAAATTGAAGAGACCTCCCCTCAGTATTTGTTTGTTTTTGTTTTTGTTTTGTTTTGAGACACAGTCTCTGTCGCCCAGGCTGGAGTGCAGAGGCGCGATCTCAGCTTCCTGTGACCTCCATCTGCCCGGTTCAAATGATTGTCCTGCTTCAGCCTCCTGAGTAATTAGGGTACAGGCATGCATCACCATGCCTGGCTAGTTTTGGTATTTTTAGTAGACGTGGGATTTCACTGTGTTGGCCAGGCTGATCTCGAACTCCTGACCTCAGGGGATCCTCTCGCCTCAGCCTCCCAAAGTGCTGGGAATACAGGCATGAGCCACTACGCCTGACCCCCCTCAGTATTATTGGCCATATGGAAACAGAACATTATAAGCCCCATAGTCTTTAATTCAACCTTGGCAAGAGATGATTACTGAAACCAGGAACTATAGGCCCTGCTGCCATTTGGTTTTTCAAAAATTAAAAGAACTGGGGCAGTTGACATGGTTCTTTGAGATGACAAGCTTGCAGTCAGCCATTAGGCTCTCTAAATAGACAAAAGGTTACCAAATATTTACAGACCTGTTACGGTAAAAGTGAAGTTAAATCTATATTTATTCTGCATCTCGTTATCTTTTTTGTTTTTTTGTGATGGAGTTTCACTCTTGTTGCCCAGGCTGGAGTGCAGTGGCGCGATCTCAGCTTACCACAACCTTCACCTCCCAGGTTAAAGCGATTCTCCTGCCTCAGCCTCCCGAGCAGCTGGGACTACAGGCGCATGCCACCATGCCTGGCTATTTTTTTATTTTTTATTTTTTAGAAGAGACAGGGTTTCACCATACTGGCCAGGCTAGGCTTGACCTACTGACCTCATCTTGGCCTCCCAAAGTGCTGGGATTACAGGCGCACGCCACCACGCTCAGCCTAACTTTATTATTTTTTTTATTTTTATTTATTTATTTTTTTTTGAGACGGAGTTTCGCTGTTGTTACCCAGACTGGAGTGCAGTGGCACGATCTTGGCTCACCGCAACCTCCACCTTCTGGGTTCAAGCAATTCTCCTGACTCAGCCTCCTGAGTAGCTGGGATTACAGGCGCACACCACCATACCCAGCTAATTTTTTGTATTTTTAGTAGAGATGGGGTTTCACCTTGTTGACCAGGATGGTCTCAATCTCTTGACCTCGTGATCCACCTGCCTCAGCCTCCCAAAGTGCTGGGATTATAGGCGTGAGCCACCACGCCCAGCCAACTTTGTATTTTTTTAGTAGAGATGGGGTTTCCCTATGTTGGTAAGGCTGGTGTTCAACTCCTGACCTCAAGTGATCCATCCACCTTAGCCTCCCAAAGTGCTGGGATTACAGGTGTGAACCACCGCGCCCGGCCAATAGTTAATTACTTTACCCTCCCAATCACTCTGTCAAAGAAACAAGATACAGCCGGACAGAGGCCAACCCTGTATTTTTTCCTAGAACAATGCTTAAGTGTTGCAGCCTATTTATACTTTCAGAGTTGATATAAAAAGCCCCATAAACTCTGGAAGAGGCCCCCTAGGTGACGTTTTCAGATACCATCCAGCTTTCAAATTCTTTAGCTTTATGAATAAGTGAGGGTTATCTCATAAAAGAGGGAGCAGATTTCTTTTGGATTGAATGCTGAAATAAAAGTAGTTATGGGAAAAAGGATTTCAGTCTACATAAAGAACTTTTATTTTATTTTTGAGACTGAGTTTCACTCTTGTTGCCCAGGCTGGAATGCAAAGGCATGATCTTGGCTCACTGCAATCTCCACCTCCCAGGTTCAAGCAATTCTCCTATCTCAGCCTCCCAAGTAGCTGGGATTACAGGCATGTGTTACCACACCCGGCTAATTTTGTATTTTTAGTAGAGCTAGAGTTTCACCATGTTCGTCAGGCTGGTCTTGAACTCCTGACCTCAGGTGATCCACCCACCTCCACCTCCCAAAGTGCTGGGATTACAGGCATGAGCCACTGCACCCAGCCAAGAAGTTTTTAACATCCAAACAGTCCAAAGGTGAAATGGACTGTCACTAGAAGTCGTAGGTGCCCATGTTAGTTTGCTGGGGCTTCCATAACAAAATACCACAGACTGGGTGGCTTACACAAACAAAAAATATCCATATTTTCTCATAGTTCTGGAGGCTGGAAGTCCAAGGTCAAGGTGTTGGCAGGGTAGGTTTCTTTTGAAGCCTCTTTCCTTGGCTTACAGGTGTTGTGTTTGTTGGTCCCTAACATGGCCTTTCCTCTGTGTCTTTGTCCTAATCCCTTCTTTTTTAAAACAATTATTTTTTAAATTATATTTTCAAAATAAAAATATATAGAGAGAGATGGGGTCTCACTATATTGAGACCTCGAGACCTGGCTGGTCTTGAACTCCTGGGCTCTAGTAATCTGCCCCCTCTTGGCTTCCCAGAGTGCTGTGATTACTTCTCCTGGCCAATCTCTTCTTTGGAGGACAACAGTCATGCTGGATTAGGACCCACCCGAAGGACCTCATTTTCACTAAATTACCTCTTTAATTCCTTCCTCCAAATACAGATACGCTCAGAGTACTGACAGTTAAGGTTTCAACTTGTGAATTTGAGAGGACACAATTTGACCCATAGCAGTTCCTTCGTTGGAAATATCCAGTATCTCTGTCACACATTTGCAGACTGGGTTTCCTTCACTGGGGTGCCACCAGCCCCTCCCACATTTGCAGCCCAGTTTTGACTTGTGTACATGTCTTACACTGGGTTCCCCTGAAAACAGGCCTTAGACGAGGATTCCAGTGGAAGTAGTGATCTGTTTGCAAGGTGATTCCAGGAAACAGTGGTTGGGGGTGGGAAAATTAGGAGAGGAAAGGGTGGCAACCAAGGGTATTTTATTAAAGTTGTCATTGCTAAGGACCCCTGGGCCACCAGAAAGATGCACTCAGGTTTTCCCCACCCATGTGGTAGAAGAGCAAGGGCACTTTCTGCCAACTTCACTGTTGAGGGCTGCACCTTGGGGACATTCATCTGGTATTTCTATCTTGCCCCTGTATAGGCTGAGCAAATTGCCAAAGCCAGAAAGAACCTCCAGAGTCTCAGGTGCAGACAATTGGCCATCAGGCTGGCATTCATGAAAGTGGCTCCTGCCAGGAGATATGGGCACAGCACAGACATCTCCCACAGTGTAAAAGTTACTTTAGCTGCAACAGAGGGCAGATTCCCTTAAGGCGACTTATAGCTGACTGGATGTGCAGGAGAGCAGGTGGCCACTTGGTCTAGAATGGACATGGTCTGCCATGCGTGGGAGGTGAGAGTGTGTGCACAGCAGCACAAAAAGATCATTTGTTTCTTGGATCATGTAAGAACTTTCTTTCATGAGGTCATGGCTGTTCTTTCAAACGATTCTATTTTTAAAAATTACCATGTGAAAGTGCAATCAAATAGAGTGAAATCTTCCTGAACGTTATCCCTTAAAGTATGGAGCAAAAAAATTTAGTGTTCGAAATTGTATTTTTATGTCGAATAGAATGACGTGGAACTATATTCATCATATATTGTTTTATTTGGTAAAAAAAAAAAACCCAAAATGTAGAAAGTATGAGTAGTAGGCGTGTGTGTGTGTGTGTGTGTGTGTGTGGCATATCTGTACTCATGTTTGTTTACGCAGGGATTATCTCTAGAAAGATCCCCAAGTCTTGGCAGCAGTGGTTGCCTGTGGGAAGGTGGGCTGACTAGTGAGTTGACTCAGCTTCCAGTCTACCCTCATTTTAAGGTGCCATCCTGACTGTAGAGGTTAGAAAGATAAAGACTACTTTCCCTGACTCCCTTGCAGCTAGAATCTTGAAAGTGAATGTAGTTCACTCAGTTGGATACACTCATGCATGATTTGGAAAACAGATGAGAGGCACAGGGCCTCTTCCTCCGGCAGCATTTGCTGCTAGGCAAGGCCATGGGGCATGAGCAGCTGAATTCTCCATTCAGGTGCCAGCACCTATATTGTGTGATTGCTGAGAGGCGGTTGTGGTCATGGTGGCTGCAGTGTTTCTTGACCTCTGGGTCACAGCCATGGTGGCTGCTCTTGAATTGCCTAACTCCAGAGGTAGCCTTTGTCAGTCCCTTTCCCAGCCATCCCAAGATTTTGTAGACATCAAATCCCTTTCTGCTGGAAGTACCTACAGTGAAACCCTCATTCATGCAGCATTAGAACTGGGTGGGATGAAATGGAAGAGAAACTTAATTTTCACTCAGTATCTTTTTTTAAAAAAAATATTGTTTATTGTGATAAAATTGGTACATTTATTTACCAATGTTATATAAAATAACAAAACTGGTACATGTATTCAATGGAATACATAACAGTAAAAAATAATGAATTACTACTGCATGCAACAACATGGAAGAGTTTCACAAACATAATGTGTAGTGAAGGCAAGAAATCCAGAGGCAAAAGTATCCATATGGTACAATTCCATTTATATAAAGACAAAACAGGCAAACTAGATGGTGAATTCGCACCAATCTGACCAACTGTGATTCATGACAAGATTGTGCTTTTCAATAAAAATGCAAAGTTTGTGCATTTAAATAAAATGAAGGATGGGATTCTGGATTCTGATCAGTTACTACTGAGGATGTAGGCTGCACAGCCAGACCTCTCCTGACCACAGCCCCTCTCTCTCCCTGAGCTTGCTTTAAAATTCAGCCCTTGTTTAACCCATCTCTCCTTTAGCAACAGTCCAGCATTGCCCCACAAAAGGACTGCTCTGTAAGTTACTTTAAAATGAATGAGGAAAAGGTTTCTTGGATTTTCTTTGATCCCTTACTATTGTCACATGAGATCATAGTTGACTCTGTCTAACCTTTCCAAGAAATGGCTTCTTTTGAAAATATGTGGGCAGTTGATAATAATTGGATTGCATTTCTCTTTCTTCTTTTTTAGTTTTCAGTTCCCTTTCCAGGACACAGTCTACAAGCAAAATAAAAAGGAAAGTTATACCACGCTAATTAAGTCCTCTATCCTGAATGACATTACATGTTTTCAAACAGACTATGTAAAGTTACCATTAAGTTTTATTGGCAATCCTAAAAGTAGTGGAAGCATGCCACCAGGCTATGACTCAGGGACAACCTAGTTGCCCAATATTAAGTTCATTTAGGTAACAGTTGCAAAAGTTATTAAACTCATTGTTTTTAAAATAATATGAACAAAAATCTGTGACATCCTCAAATTTCTCAGTTATTCCTTTGGGGGAAAGTTTATTCTTTCAATATTCTGCTTTTCAAAATTACTACATTTTATGTATCCTTTATTTTTTTTTTATTTTTTATTTTTGATATGGAGTCTCCCTCTGTTCCCCAGGCTGGAATGCAGTGGAGCAATCTTGGCTCACTGCAACCTCTGCCTCCGGGATTCAAGCAATTCTCATGCTTCAGCCTCCAGAGTAGCTGGGATTACAGGTGTGTGCTGCCACACCCGGTTAATTTTTGCTTTTTTTTTTTTTTTTTTTGGTAGAGGCAGGGTTTCATCATGTTGCCATGTTGGCCAGGCTGGTCTTGAACTCCTGACCTCAAGTGATCTGCCCACCTTGGCCTCCCAAAGTGCTGGGATTACAGGCCTGACCCAGCATGCTGGGGCACATTTTGTGTATCCTTTAGAGGAGAAACTGACCTATTAATTGAAAGTAACAGGAAGGTGCCTGGTTTGCATCCCTGCTATTTATTAGTATATGCCTTATGAACAAAAAAATCATTCCAATATGAATATTTGCTAAATTATTTCCCAAAACACCAAATGTCTTAAAGGACCCCCTATTGACTAGCCTATTCTCATTTTCATTTAAACTGGGTAAATGAGCTTGTTTATAGAAATAGGTAGTAATGAACATTTAAATTCTATTAAAACTGTTAAAAAATAAAAATGTGATTGAAGAAAGTAACTTTCAATGTCTCATCACAATCTATTTCAGAAGAAGGAATCTGACCCAGAGGTATAATTAAACCAATGAAAACAAAGCCTCAGGTCCCTTGTTAATTGATTCTGCACCTTCCTTCAGGGAAAATTGTGTTGTAATTATTTCTATGGAGGGAAAAGCACAAACTAATGCCAAGTTGGGGCTCCCTGGGTCTTACTGTTTCTTACTGTCCATTGTCATTTTTATTCTCCAGAGAGAAGTGATTAAACCTTAACAAGCTGAGGCATTTTCAGTTAGAGGGTTAATTCCTCCAAGGTCCCTGTATTAGTCCGTTTTCACGCTGCTGATACACCCGAGATGGGGCAATTTACTAAAGGAAGAAGTTTAATTGGACTTACAGTTCCACATGGCTGGGGAGGCCTCATGATCCTGGCAGTAGACAAGGAGGAGCAAGTCACATCATACAGGGATGGCAGCAGGCAAAGAGAGAGATTGGGCAGGGAAGCTCCCCCTTATAATACCGTCAGATCTCATGAGACTTATTCACTAGCAGGAGAACAACACAGGAAAAACATGCCCCCATGATTCAATGACCTCCCACCAGGTCCCTCCCACAACATGTGGAAATTCAAGATGAGATTTGGGTCAGACATAGACAAATGATATCGTCCCCAAGGATTCTTGATTCTAGAGAGTTCAAGAACTCTAAATTAGAGCCTGGCTTACAGATTACTACAAAGGAATATTTGTCAATGTAGGCAGACAGGGCACAGTTAACTTAGCTCTTCGTTTGCTTGGTTCTAAGTCTTAAGGATTCAGTCCTATGGAATAGGGATCCATCTGTGCCCTCCACCCCCAAACGTCAAGGAATGACCTGAGTCAAAAGCATGGATGAGTGCCTGCGCTCGTGCCCATCCCCAGCTCTTGCTTCTATGGCCTCCTTCTTTCTGCTTGTCTGCCTTGTTTTGGTACTTTTTTTTTTTTTTTTTTGAGATGGAATTTTGCTCTTGTAGCCCAGGCTGGAGTGCAGTGGCATGATCTTGGCTCACTGCAATCTCCACCTTCTGGGCTCAAGAAACTCTCGTGCCTCAGCTTCCCGAGTAGCTGAGATTCCAGGCACAGCTAATTTTTTGTATTTTTAGTAAAGATAGCGTTTCATCATGTTGGCTAGGCTGGTCTTGAACTCCTAACCTCAGGTGATCCACCCTAATGACTGTTTCTTTTGCCGTGCAGAAGCTGTGGAGTTTGATTAGGTCCCATTTGGTGTTTTGGTCATGAAATCCTTGCCTACACCTATGTCCTGAATGGTTTTGCCTAGATTTTCTTCTAGGGTTTTTATGGTGTTAGGTTTTATGTTTAAGTCTTTAATCCATCTGTAGTTAATTTTAGTGTAAGGTTTCAGGAGGAGGTCCAGTTTCTGCTTTCTGCACATGGCTAGCCAGTTTTCCCAACACTATTTATTAAACAGGGAATCCTTTCCCCATTGCTTGTTTTTGTCAGGTTTCTCAAAGACCGGATGGTTGTAGACATGTTGTGTTGCCTCCGAAACCTCTCTTCTGTTCCATTGGTCTGTATCTCTGTTATGGTACCAGTACCATGCTGTTTTGATTACTGTAGCCTTGTAGTATAGTTTGAAGTCTGGTAGTGTGATGCCTCCCGCTTTGTTCTTTTTGCTTAGAATTGACTTGGCTATGCGGGCTCTCTTTTGGTTCCATATGAAGTTTAAGGTGGTTTTTTTCAGTTCCATGAAGAAGGTCATTGGTAGCTTGATGGGGATAGCATTGAATCTGTAAATTACTTCGGGCAGTATGGCCATTTTCATGATATTGATTCTTCCTAACCATGAACATGGAGTGTTTCTCCATCTGTTTGTGTCCTCTCTTATTTCGTTGAGCAGTGGTTTGTAGCTCTCCTTGAAGAGGTCCTTTTTGTTCCTTGTTAGGAATGTAACAAGGTATTTTATTCTCTTTGTAGCAATTGGGAATGACAGTTGTTCTTGATTTGGCTCTCTTTAAGTCTGTTATTGGTGTATAGGAATGCTTGTGAATTTTGCACATTGATTTTGTATCCTGAGACTTTGCTGAAGTTGCTTATCAGTTTCAGGAAATTTTGGGCTGAGATGATGGGGTCTTCTAGATATACAATCATGTCATCTGCAAATAGAGACAATTTGACTTCCTCCTTTCCTATTTGAATACCCTTTATTTCTTTTTCTTGCCTGATTGCTCTGGCTAGAACTTCCAGTACTATATTGAATAGGAGTGGTGAGAGAGGGCATCCTTGTCTAGTGCCAGTTTTCAAAGGGAGTGCTTCCAGTTTTTGCCCATTCAATATGATATTGGCTGTTGGTTTGTAGTAAATAGCTTTTATTATTTTGAGATACGTTCCGTCAGTACCTAGTTCATTGAGGCTTTTCAGCATAATGTGCTGTTGAATTTTGTCAAAGGCCTTCTCTGCATCGATTGAGATAATTGTGTGGTTTTTGTCTTTGGTTCTGTTTATGTGGTGAATTACGTTTATGGACTTGCATATGTTGAACCTGCCTTGCATCCCCTGATGAATCCTACTTCATCGTGGTGGATAAGCTTTTTGATGTGCTGTTGCAATCAGCTTGCCAGTATTTTATTGAAGATTTTTGCATCTTTGTTAATCATGGATATTGGCCTGAAGTTTTCTTTTCTTGTTGAGTCTCTGCTGGGTTTTGGTATCAGGATGATGTTGGTCTCATAAAATGATTTGGGAAGGATTCCCTCTTTTTGGATTATTTGGAGTAGTTTCAGAAGGAATGGTACCAGCTCCTCTTTGTATGTCTGGTAGAATTCGGCTGTGAACCCATCTGGACCTGGGCTTTTTTTGTGTGGTAGGCTTTTAATTGCTGCCTCAACTTCAGACCTTGTTATTGGTCTATTCAGGGTTTAGGCTTTGGTCTCTTCCTGGTTTAGGCTTGAGAGGAGGCAAGTGTCCAGGAATTTATCCATTTCTTCCAGGTTTACTAGTTTATGTGCATAGAGTTGTTTGTAATAATCTCTGATGATGGTTTGAATTTCTGTGGAATCGGTGATATCCCCTTTATCATTTTTTATTGCATCTATTTAGTTATTCTCTCTTTTCTTTTTTATTAATCTGGCTAGTGGTCTGTCCATTTTGTTGATCTTTTCAAAAATCCAGCTCCTGGATTTACTGATTTTTTTGAAGGGTTTTTTGTATCTCTGTCTCCTTCAGTTCTGCTCTGATCTTAGTTATTTCTTGTCTTCTGCTAGGTTTTGAGGTTTTTTTTGTATCTTGCTGCTCCAGCTCTTTCAATTTTGATGATAGGGTGTCAATTTTGGATCTCTCCACTCTTCTCATGTGGGCACTTATTGCTATATATTTTCCTCTAGAGACTGCTTTAAATGTGTCCCAGAGAGTCTGGTATGTTGTGTCTTTGTTCTTGTTGGTTTCAAAGAACATCTTTATTTCTGCCTTCATTTCATTGTTTATCCAGTCAACATTCAAGAGCCAGTGTTCAGTTTCCATGAAGTTGTGTGGTTCTGAGTTAGTTTCTGAATTCTGAGTTCTACCTTGATTGCACTGTGGTCTGAGAGACTGTTTGTTACGATATCCATTCTTTTGCATTTGCTGAGGAGTGATTTACTTTGAATTATATGGTCAATTTTAGAGTAGGTGTGATGTGGTGCTGAGAAGAATGTAAATTCTGTGAATTTTGGGTGGAGAGTTCTGTAAATGTCTATTAGGTTTGCTTGTTCTAGGTCTGAGTTCAAGTCCTGAATATCCTTGTTAATTTTCTGTCTCGTTGATCTGTCTAATATTGACAATGGGATGTTAAAGTCTCCCACTATTATTGTGTGGGAGTCTAAGTCACTTTGTACATCAAGAACTTGCCTTATGTATCTGGGTGCTCCTGTATTGGGTGCGTATATATTTAGGATCATTAGCTCTTGTTGCATTAATCCTTTTACCATTAATGTCCTTCTTTGTCTCTTTTGATCTTTGTTGCTTTAAAGTCTATTTTATCAGAGAGGAGAATTGCAACTCCTGCTTTTTTTTTTTGCTCTCCATTTGCTTGGCAAATCTTTATTTACCATCCCTTTATTTTGAGCCTCTGTGTATCCTTGCATGTGAGATGGTTTTCCTGTATACAGCACACAGATGGGTTTTGGTTTTTTATCCAATTTGCCACTCTGTGTCTTTTTATTGGGGCATTTGGTCCATTTACATTTAGGGTTAATATTGTTACGTGTGAATTTGATACTGCCATTTTGATGCTAGCTGGCTGTTTTGCCCATTAATTGATGCAGATTCTTCATTGTGTTGATGCCCTTTACCATTTGGTATATTTTTGGAGTGGCTGGTACTGGTTGTTCCTTTCTATGTGTAGTGCCTCTTTCAGGAGCTCTTGTAAAGCAGGCCTGGTGGTAATAAAATCTCTGAGTACTTGCTTGTTCACAAAGGATTTTATTTTTCCTTCACTTATGAAGATTAGTTTGGCTGGATATGAAATTCTAGGTTGAAAGTTCTTTTCTTTAAGGATGTTGAATATTGGCCCCCACTCTCTTCTGGCTTGTAGGGTTTCTGCTGAGAGATCTACTGTGAGTCTGATGGGCTTCCCTTTTTGGGAAGACCTTTCTCTCCGGCTGCCCTTAGCATTTTCTCCTTCATTTCAACCCTGGTGAATCAGACGATTATGTGCCTTGGGGTTGCTCTTCTTGTGGAATATCTTTGTGGTGGTCTCTGTTTTTCCTGGACTTGAATATTGGCCTGCCTTGCTAGATTGGGGAAGTTTTCTTGGATAATATCCTGAAGAATATTTTCCAGCTTGGATTCATTCTCTTCATCACATTCAGGTACACCTATCAAACGTAGATTAGGTATTTTCACATAGTCCCATATTTCCTGGAGACTTTGTTCATTCCTTTTTACCATTTTTCTCTAATCTTGCCTTCTCATTTTATTTCATTGAGTTGATCTTCAACCTCTGATATCCTTTCTTCTGCTTGGTCAATTCAGCTGTTGAAACTTGTGCATGCTTCGTGAAGTTCTCATGTTGTGTTTTCAGCTCCATCAATTCACTTATATTCCTCTCTAAGTTGTCCATTCTCATTAGCATTTCATCAAATCTTTTTTCAAGGTTCTTAGTTTCTTTGCATTGGGTTAGAACATGTTCTTTTAGCTCACAGAAGTTTCTTATTACTCACCTTCTGAAGCCTGATTCTGTCATTTCATCACACTCATTCTCCATCCAGCCTTATTCCCTTGCTGGTGAGGAGTTGTGATCCCTTGTAGGAGGAGAGGTGTTCTGGTTTTGGGTATTTTCATCCTTTTTTCACTGGTTTCTTCCCATCTTTGTGGATTTATCCACCTGTCGTCTTTGTAGTTGCTGACTTTCAGACTGGGTCTCTGAGTGGATGTCCAGTTTGTTGATAAAGTTATTTCTGTTTCTTAGTTTTCCTTTTAACAGTCTGGCTCCTCTGCTGTAGGACTGCTGAGGTCCATTCCAGGCCCTGCTTGCCTGGGGATCACCTGCAGCAGCTGCAGAACAGTAAGGGGTTGCTACCAGTTTCTTATTCTGCTATCTTTGTCCCAGAAGGATACCCACCAAATGTCAGTCTGATCTCTCTTTTACGAGGTGACTCTTTGGATATACAGGAGTCAGGGTGCTGCTTGAGGAGAGAGTCTGTCCTTTATAGGAGCTCAATAGCTGAGCTGTGAGCTACATTGTTCATTCAGAGCTGCTGGGCAGGTACGTTTAAGTCTGCTGCAGCAGAACTCATAAACCCCTTTTTTTTCCCATGTGTTCTGTCACAGGGAGTTAGGGCTTTCTGAGTTTCTGTTGAGCTGCTGCCTTTTTTTCAGGGCTGCCCTGCCCAGCAAGGAGTCAGCCTAGTCGCTGTCTTCCTGCAGAGGCTTTGCTGAACTGCTGTGGGCTCCACTCAGCTGCTGTGTGAACTTCCTTGCAGTCCTGTTTATATGGGTATAGTTAGAACTGCCTCAGCAATGGTGGCCTGCCTCTGGAATGGCAGACTCTCTCTGTAATGGCGGGCTGCCTCAGCAGTGGTGGACTACCTCTGTAGTGGTGGAGTGCCTCGGTAATGGCGGACGCCCCTCCCCCACAGAGCTGGACTGTCCTGGGTTCAGCTGTGCTTGCTGTGAAACTCTCAACCCAGAGCGTTTCCAATTGCTGGGTTTTTTTTTTTTTTTGTAGGGGTGGGACCAGCCGAGCCTAATCACCTGGCTCCCTGCCTCAGAGACTTTTTTTTTTCAGTTGAACGGTTGACTCTCTCCCAAGTGTTCCAGTCGCCTGTTGAAAAGGCGCCAGGATCTGTGTGATTTCCTGTGTGGTGACCCACTGCGCCAGCTGAAACCACGGCGCTGAGATTCGTGGTGCTTTTTTGCCTGGGAATCTCCTGGCCTGGCTCCCTGTTTCAGTCCCCTTTTTAATCAGATGAATGGGCGACTCTGCCTTCCCAGAGCTCCAATCGCCAGCTAAAAGGGTACCCAGACCAGTGTATCTTGGAGAACTGCCACGCCAGGGCGCTGGCAAAACAGCCGCGCTGGCCAAAACAGCCGCACTGGCGACCTGTGGGGCTCCTCCACCTGGGAATCTCCTGGTCTGTGGGCAATAAAAATCCGTCTGGAAATGCGGCATCCACTCACCCTCTGCACTTTCACTGGGAGCTGCAATCCTGAGCTGCTCCTAATTGGCCATCTTGGATCTTCCCCCAACTGACTGTTTTTCTGCCTTGGCTTTCTATCTTGTGGTTGTGTAATGAAATGAAGACAGAATCAACTCGTAGCCTGACCCTTGGGCTCAAGTCCTGGTTCTGCTAATAATTAGATGTGTGCCTTAGGCAGCATGTATTCCAGTGGGTCTCAAAGTATAGTGCACAGCATTAGCAGAGGACTTTATAAAACAAGTTCTTCCCCCCAACCCCTTACAGTCTCTGATTCACTGGGTCTGAGGAAGGTTCAGACATTAGCATTTTATTTTATTTTATTTTATTTATATTTTATTATTTTATTTTTTGAGATACAGTCTCACTCTATCACCTAGGCTGGAGTGCAGTGGTGCAAATTCAGACATTAGCATTTTATTTTATTTTATTTATATTTTATTATTTTATTTTTTGAGATAGTCTCACTCTATTACCTAGGCTGGAGTGCAGTGGTGCAATCTCGGTTCACTGCAACCTCCGCCTCCCAGGTTCAAGCAATTCTCCTGCCTCAGCTTCCTGAGTAGCTGGGATTATAGGCACCCACCACTATGCCTGGCTAATTTTTGTATTTTTAGTAGAGATGGGGTTTCACCATGTTGGCCAGGCTGGTCTTGAACTCCTGACCTCAGGTGTTCCACCCACCTAAGTGTTGGGATTATAGGCATGAGCCACCACATCCGGCCTTTTTTCTTTTTTTTTGTCGCCTAAGCTAGAGTCCTGTGGTGCGATCTTGGCTCACTGCAACCTCTGCCTCCTAGATTCAAGAGATTCTCCTGCCTCGGCATTCCGAGTAGCTGGGATTACAGGCGCCTGCCACTGCGCCTGGCTAATTTTTGATGTTATAGTAGAGATGGGATTTTACCATCTTGGCCAGGCTGGTCTTGAACTCCTGATCTCATGATCTGCCCGCCTCTGCCTCCCAAAGTGCTGGGATTACAGGCATGAGCCACCACGCCCAGCCTCCTGTTTCCTTCTTAAGGCTAAATCATATTATTTATATATATACAGCACATTTAGTTCATTCATTCATTCATCCACACATGCTTGGGCTGCTTCTACTTGGCTAGTTATGAGTAATGCTGCTATGAATATGGGTGTGTGCACATTATTAATAAACATATTTCATAATTACTAACAACTTTACAGTATTATTTCCACAGCTCAGGCTTCTACAACCAAGAGCTAGAAGACAAAATATTTGATATCTGAGTTGTTAGAAATCTGACCCCCATATAAAGCAAACAATTTGTTGAACAAATGGGTCTGAAAAACAGACAACTTTGTGCCTGCCTAAAGGAGATGATTTAGGCTCAAATGAGGGCATTCAAAAATGCCAAACTCTGGCCAGGCACCGTGGCTCATGCCTGTAATTCCAGCAGTTTGGGAGGCCGAGGCGGGTGGATCATCTGAGGTCAGGAGTTTGAGACCAGCCTGACCAACATAGTGAAACCCCATCTCTACTAAAAATACCAAAAATTAGCTGGGTATGATGGCGGGTGCCTATAATCCTAGCTACTTGGGAGACTGAGGCAGGAGAATCACTTGAACCCAGGAGGCAGAGGTTGTGGTGAGCCAAAATTGCACCACTGCACTCCAGCCTGGGCAACAAGAGTGAGACTGTCTCAAAAAAAAAAAAAAAGAAAAAGAAGAAGAAGAAAATGCCAAACATCCGTGTAAAAATCCAGGCAGTCCTGTGATTGATTACTGTGGCCTTTTCCAGCCCATATTTCCTTCAGCGCACCTGCTCTCGCCATCCCTACTCTGCACTAGGGGAGGGAAGGACATCCCCAGAGTCCGTTGCTCCCTTCTTTATCACTCAGATTTTCCTCATTTGATTTATTCTGATGTTTCTTTTTGGTTTCCTGCCTTCTTTTCTAATACTTCTCCCTTTGGCCCTTCTTTCTTGTGGGGCCTGTTCTAAAATTATACTTGGCATTTAATTTATAGAGGCCAATGCCATTGGAAGAAGAAGGTATTATATTTGCTGAGAAGCAGACACACTGCACCAAGGGGGGCTGTTGGGGAAGCCACAGTAGAAGATGTGGAGGGGAAAGCCCAGGCTGGAGCCTTTTTTTTTTTTTTTTTTTTTGAGATGGAGTCTCACTCTGTCGCCCAGGCTGGAGTGCAGTGGTGTGATCTCAGCTCACTGCAACCTCCACCTTCTGGATTCAAGTGATTCTCTTGCAGCCTTCCAAATAGCTGGGCCTACAGGTGCCCCTCACCATGCCTGGCTAATTTTTAAAAATATTTTTAGTAGAGACAGTGTTTTGCCATGTTGGCCAGGCTGGTCTTGAACTTCTGACCTCAGGTGGCCTGCCCACCTTGGCTCCCCAAAGTTCTGGGATTACAGGCATAAGCCATTTCATCTGCGCCCCCCCCCACCTTTTTTTTTTTTAAAGGCAGGGTCTCACACTGTCACCCAGCTGGAGTGCAGTGGTGCAATCATGGCACTGCAGCCTCAACCTCTTGGGCTCAAGCAGTCCCCCTGCCTCAGCCTTCTGAGTAGCTGGGACTACAGGCATGCATCACCATGGCTAAATTTTTTTTTTTTTTTTTTTTTTTGAGATCTGGGGTTTCACTATGTTGCCCAGGCTGGTCTTGAACTCCTGGGCTCAAGCAATCCTCCTGCCTCGACCTCCCAAACTGCTGGGATTACAGGTGTGAGCCACATGCCTGCAGGACTAGAGTCTGAATTGGGTCTTCCGGAAAAGCAGAGTAAATATCTTAGGATGGGCTACTTTGAATAGGAAGGTGGCCTTTGGGCTCTGGGGTGGTCTCTAGTTGCCTGGACCCAGGCCCTGGGGTGCCTTGAGGCAGGGGAAATGTTGGCTTGGTGTGTGAGGGTCAGATTAGGAGGCAATGGGACAAAGCCTCCGGTTGGATGATCTGCATATAAAAGGCAAGTTCCAAGTGAAGGGGTTCAGAACATGCCACCCCAAAATATGCCAGATTGGCATGTTGATTTTTTTTGACCTGAAGGCACTAGAAATAGAGTCTCACTGTCGCCCAGGCTGGAGTGCCCCAGCGCAATCTCAGCTCACTGTAGCGCAATCTCAGCTCACCTCCCACCCATATCCCTTTTTCTTTTTTTTTTTTTTTTTGAGACGGAGTTTTGCTCTTTTTGCCCAGGCTGGAGTGCAATGGTGCAATCTCCGCTCACAGCAACCTCCGCCTCCTGTTCAAGCAATTCTCCTGCCTCAACCTCCTGAGTAGCTGGGATTATAGGCAGTAATGTTGTATTTTTAGTAGGGACAGGGTTTCTCCATGTTGGTCAGGCTGGTCTCAAACTCCTCACCTCAGGTGATCCCCCCGCCTCGGCCTCCCAAAGTGCTACACACCCATTATTCTTGTCACAGCCCGGCAATCTATCACTCTGTGTAAAAAGGACTATAAGCTTTTGGCCTTTCAGCTTGGTCTTCCATTTTCTTCTGAAGACTCCCATATACACGTACAAATCTTAAATAAATGGTGCACCTTCCCCCTGTTAATCTGTTTCACGTCAATTTGCTTGTTAGGCCCAGCCACAGAACCTAACAAGGTAGAAAGGAGTTTTTCCTCCTCTAAACAGGCAGTTTTCCACCACCCCTAGGAATGAGCCAGCCCTGGGAGAAGGAGTCTTTTCATGGTTCTGTAAGGGCCACAGGAAATGTCAAAACATCACAGGATACAGAAAATTAAAAAACAGTTAATTCAGAGGTCAAACCAGCACATCCCACTGGGCTCTGGGATTTCTGCTGCTTTCCCATGGTCAGGCTCAGGGATACTGTCTGGCTCTCCCTGGACAGCTGCTCAGCTGTGGCCTTGCTCAGGATGTGTCACTAAGGACACATGAAGCCATCTCCCAGGAAGTGGAGGCATGGCTGCCTATGAATTATTCATTATGGTAGGTTTCAGGACTAATTAATTAACCCTTTAATAAGGGTCTACTCATCTGTCTGCAGTGGCCATGGGGGAGTTTCTTAAGGTCTCTGAGTCCCTGAATTTTGCAGTGGTGGTGGTTTTGAGACAGGATCTTGCTCTGTCACCCAGCCTGGAGTGTAGTGGTGTGATTGTAGATCACTGCAGCCTCAAACTCCTGGGCTCAAGTGATCTTCTCACCTCAGCTTCCTGAGTAGCTGGGAACTATAGGTGCACACCACCATGGTTGGCTAATTTGTAAACATTTTTTGTAGATGTGAGGTGTTTCTATGTTGCCCAGGCTGGTCTCAAACTCCCGGCCTCAACTGATCCTCTTCTTCAGCCAAAGCACCAGGATTGCACGTATGAAACACCATGCCCTGCTGAGTCCCTGAGTTTTGAGAGCCGTGAATATGACGGCAACACCAGTGATTTCTTTTCTTTTTTCTTTTTTTTTTTAAGACAGAGTCTCACTTTGTTGCCAGGCTGGAGTGCAGTGGCCTGATCTCAGCTCACTGCAACCTCCATCTCCTGGGTTCGAGCAATTCTCCTGCCTCAGCCTCCCGAGCAGCTGGGACTATAAACATGCGCCACCACACCCAGCTAATTTTTGTATTTTTAGTAGAGACAGGGTTTTACCATGTTGGCCAGGATGGTCTCAATCTCCTGACCTCATGATCCATCTTCCTTGGCCTCCCACAGTGCTGGGATTACGGGTGTGAAGCACCGTGCCTGGCCAGCACCAGTGATTTGTATTGCTGGAGTCAGTTTCCCGGCTTGTTGTGAAGTTGATATGTCTGTGTACCCATCTTTAAAGTAGACAGGTTACTTCTGGTGAGGTGTATTGGTTATCGAACTGCCAGAGGATGGCAGAAACACCAAAGAAGGTCCACCACTGCTGATCGCTCGTGTTTGCCAGACGTTGGGTTGCAGCTTATGAGAGTACAATTTACCTGTCCCCTGGAATTTAGGAGAGAGGGCAATGGCTGTAGAGCTTAGTGTTGTTATCCCACATAATCACTTGCATGAAGCGGGGGAAACGGATATTTACGTGAGATGCCTCAGTCAGCCCCCAAACAGATTTCCCAGCATTTGGGAAATTGGGTGTCCCATTTTCTTATTTTGAAATTCCTTTTCCTTACTGCTTTCTTTTCTCTGCTGCATCTCTTCATTATGCAGCAGTTTAAAAACCGTTCTTCCTATCTCTTCCCCTGCTCCCCCTTATTTTTCACTGTTGTTTCTTTGAAAATAATTAGAATAAGGAAGTTACTGTTACAGCTGTGTAGTTCTGCGTGCAGACTCAAAAGTTTTTGGACAAAAGAGGCCATGTCACACATCAAACATGTTAAAATTCTTCAGTCCATATTGCAACTACATTAAAAATAATTACTCCTAGGGAGTTCTAAGGAACCAAAATGTTATTTTGAAAACTGGTAAATAAGGGGAAAGAATAAATCATTTGGTCTGCCTTGCTAATATAAACTGTATTTCTCTAGAAATTTCTTTGACCTTCAGATCCAGCAAAGGAAGAAGAAATGATAGAATTAGGGTATCTGTAAATATTTTAGTACGTAATCTCTAAAGATAAAAATTCTTTTTTTAAACATATAACCATAATTTAATTACCACATCTAAAAATATCCAATCAGCATTCAAATGTTTGCAAATGAGATAAGGAGTTTATGTAAGGATCATTAATGGGAACAAAATGCCTAAAAAGAGACCACATATCACCCACCTCCTGTTGGGAGTTTAAAATATCCTCTTATACAGTCTTCCTGCTCCCTACCCCCTACACAAAATTGAAGTGCATGAGTCAAGTCTTTAAATCTAATTACCAGTTACAGGAAATGCTAGAGTCAGCAGAATACATAAATACCATAAGGGTATAGTCAGGAAACTCCAGAATGTGGGGAATTATGCAAGGCAAATGACCAGATTTCTTCTACAACAAAAGATTGCAAGGGGCTGGGCACGGTGGCCCATGCCTGGAATCCCAGCACTTTGGGAGGCCAAGGTGGGCGGATCGCGAGGTCAAGAGATCTAGACTATCCTGGCCAGCATGGTAAAACCCTGTCTCTACTAAAAATACGAAAATTAGCTGGACACGGTGGTGGTGGTGCATGCCTGTAGTTCCAGCTGCTTGGGAGGCTGAGGCAAGAGAAACGCTTGAACCCAGGAGGTGGAGGTTGCAGTGAGCCAAGATCGCGCCACTGCACTCCAATCTGGCAACAGAGAGACTCCATCTCAAAAAAAAAAAAAACAAAAACAAAAACACAAATATTTACTGTTCTCTCCGAGCCTGACAAACATGGACTGTTTTCATGGAGTCTCACCTGAGTGTAGATGTTGTTTTCCCCGGGTGTGAAACATTTGCACTCTCAACCTGCCTTGAAATTAGGTCAGCATTTATAGTTCAGGGCTTTTTATTCTTCCTGGTGCTCCTTGTGCAGATGCTGTTGGCCTAGTTAGTCTTTCCGAGGCTGACTTTCGGCCCAGGTATGGAGCTCCCACTAAATTATTGTAGCGGAAGCGGCCCTGGCAATCCCTCTGCCTTCTTTTGAAGGACCCAGAGGCCCCTCACAAAGTCTGCTCTTCCCTCATTTTATTATTATTTATTATTATTTTGAGATGGAGTCTCACTGTTCCCTCATTATTTATTATTATTTTTGAGATGGAGTCTCGCTCTTCCCTCATTGCATTATTTATTTATTGGTTTTGAGACGGAGCCTCGCTCTGTCACCCAGGTTGGAGTGCAATGGCGCAATCTCTCCTCACCTCAACCTCTGCCTCCCAGGTTGAAGCACTTCTCCTGCCTCCCCCTCCCGAGTAGCTGGGATTACAGGTCCCACCCGCCACCATACTCAGCTAATTTTTTTTTTTTTTTTTTTTTGAGACAGAGTCTTGCTCTGTCACTAGGCGCCAGGCTGGAGTGCAATGGTGCGATCTTGGCTCACTGCAACCTCCGCCTCCCGGGTTCAAGCCATTCTCCTGCCTCAGCCTCCCGACTAGCTGGGACTACAGGCGCGCCACCACGCCCAACTAATTTTTGTATTTTTTAGTAGAGACGGGGTTTCACCATGTTGGCCAGGATGGTCTCAATCTCTTCACCTCGTGATCCACCCGCCTTAGCCTCCCAAAGTGCTGGGATAACAGGCGTGAGCCACTGCCCCTGGCCAATTATTTGTATTTTTAATAGAGACAAGATTTCACCATGCTGGCCAGAACTCCTGGCCTCATGATCCACCAGCCTCGGCCTCCCAAAGTGCTGGGATTACAGGCATGAGCCACCGCGCCTGGCTTCTTTATTATTTTGTTGAGATGGAGTCTCCCTCTGTCGCCCAGGCAGAAATGCAGTGCAGTGGCATAATTTCAGCTCCTGGGTTCAAGCAATTCTCCTGCCGCAGCCTCCCGAGTAGCTGGAACTACAGGTACCTGCCACCACACCTGGCTAATTTTTGTATTTTCAGTAGAGACGGGATTTCCCCATGTTGGCCAGGCTGGTCTCAAACTTTTGATCTCAGATCTGCCTGCTTCTGCCTCCCAAAGTGCTAGGATTACAGGCGAGAGCCACCGTGGCTGACCCACCATGCCTGACCCTTCCCTCATTTTAGAACAAGGTGAAAAACAAAATCCAGATCAGGAAAATGGTTGCTAATTTGTTTTCCTGAGTCAGGAGTTAAATCTTGAAAGGCTGTTAATGTTTAAGAGCAACCAAAATTAAAGACATTTTTTTTTAATGTAAAGAATGAAAATACTCTTTTTTACGGATAGTTTTTTTTTGACATTTCTTTGTTATGCTGAGAAAAACAAATGGCCCCCAAATGCAATAAAAACCACATAAAAGCATGAAATAGCCACAGCACAGTAATTTCTTTTTAAACGAAGGAGCTACTTTCTAACCTTTAAATTAAAAAGAAAACTAAACTCTCACGTCCTTTTAAAAACTAATTTTACTGTAAACACAGCGTTCATGGCTTTATTAAAAACATGCATTAGTTTAACATTTCCATATTCTAATTTAAGAAACCTTCATGGGCAATGCTAAAATATTCTTCTGTGTTTGAAGTGGAAGTAGAGGCTAAAATAGATGGAAGAAATTAAAAAAATATGTTTTTGCTATTTTTATTTCTCAGCTTTAATTTTTTCCTCTCAAATTCTCTTGGCTATGAGCAATATTCATATTTTGATACTTGCAAGCGCCCAGAATTTGCTGCTTTATATTTCAGGGGCTGATTTTTGTTCGTGCTGGGAATATGATGTCAGGACTCATGGTAATTACATCTTTGCTCTGAATGAGCATCATGGTCAGGTGACACTCCCAAATTCTCCTACATTTATCAGTTTTCATGGAGAAGACAAGCAAAGACTCTTAATCCTAGCAAATAATATCTTAGTTTCTTCAAAAGCGAATAAGGTAAAAATCCAGAGCCTATAGGCCAATATATTTGGGAAAAATTCTTCACAAGCTTTTTTTGAGATGGAGTCTCACTCTGTCACCCAGGCTGGAGTACAATGGTGCAATCTTGGCTCACTGCAACCTCTGCAAGAGATTCTCCTGCCTCAGCCTCCCAAGTAGCTGGGATTATAGGCACTCGAACATAGAGAGATGGGGTTTTGTCTTGTTAGCCAGGCTGGTCTTGAACTTTTCACCTCAAATGATCCACCCACCCTCAGCCTCCCAAAGTGCTGGAATTACAGGCGTGAGCCACAGTGCCCAGCCCCTCAAAAGCAGTTTAAAAATAACATGATGACTATCAGAAAACCATATGGACCAACAAAATACAAGTCATGCAAAATTCATCCCATTTGCTTTTTTTGAAGTTGACTCTAGGTTGATTGAGAGAGAGAGAAAAAAAACAACCACTTTTTCTTCTCTTACACAGACACTGCAACACAGAACACTTCCTCTGGTCACCAAAGTGTGAGTAGGTTTCCTTCACAAGGACCAGTTCTTCGACACCAGCTGGGTGTCTGGTTCAATTCAATTCCCACCGGGAGGTAGCATCAGATTCCGCAGGTTGAGGCTCAGTCCCCCAAACTGTCCCTGCATCAGATGCCAATTGTAAGTCCCAGGCTGTTCTATCTGACCGACTGGCTAGAAATTGGATGTTCCTGTGACCCCTCCTTGGGTTCAATTAATTTGCTAGAGCAGCTCACAGAACTCAAAACAAATCTCACTTGTATATACCCATATATTATAAAGAATAATACAAAAGACGCAGCTGAATAGCCAAATGAAGAGATGTGTAGGGCAAGACCTGGGGGCGGGACAGGAGCCTCCATGCTCTCTTGGTGCACGCCACCCTCCCAGAACCCCCTTGTGTTCCACAGTCCAGAAGCTCTCCAAACCCTAGTCTTTGCGGGTTTTATAGAGATGATTGATGAACTCATTGGCGATCAACTCAACCTTCGGGGCTCCTCTACCCTCCTGCCAGAGGTTGGGAAGCGGGGCTGAAAGTCGCAGCCCTTACATCATGGTTGTTTCCTCTGACAGCCAGCCCCATCCTGAGGTTCTCCAGGATCCGCCAGCTCACAATCTTCTCATTAGCATACAAAAAATTACTTGTATCACCCATGAAATGCCAAGGTATTTAGGAACTCTGTGTCAGGAACGGGTCAGAGAATAAATATTGGAACAGAAGATTCTCCTAGCATACCTACCTGCAAGGGCTTTAGGAGCTGTCTCAGGAACTGGGAGTAGAGAACAAATATATATTTCTTATATCACAATACTGCATTGATAAAGTAAGGTGATGTCGGAGTCCAGAGTTCTTAATTTCATCAGACAGTTAATATTGTCTTTCATGTTACAAGGTACAAAAATGTGAAGCTTTTGATAGAGATTTTAGAGGCCAGGCACGGTGGCTCACGCCTGTAGTCCCAGCACTTTGGGAGGCCGAGGCAGGTGGATCGTGAGGTCAGGAATTCGAGACCAGCCTGGCCAGCATGGTGAAACCCCATCTCTACTAAACATACAAAAATTAGCTGGGTATGGTGGCGCACACCTGTAATCCCAGCTACTCGGGAGGCTGAGGTAGGAGAATCACTTGAACCCAGGAGGTGGAGTTTGCAGTGAGCCGATATTGCGCCAGTGCACTCCAGCCTGGGCAACAGAGCAAGACTCTGTCTCAAAAAAAAAAAAAAGTTTTAGAGAAGTTAAAATAAATTGGCTTCACGCCTAAATTAAATAATGGTGGTTCTTTCACTGAGGAATTTTAGGGGAATATCACAAGATGTAGCCCATGACTCCTCCTAGTGATGTGACATGAGATGGATGTGAACGTGGATATGTAGGAGACATTTATCAACTCCGCAGATGACACAGAGATGGGAAGGAAAGTAGAGTGACAGAAGATACTCGATAGCTTCCAATGATGGTGACAGCTTGGAACAGCAGTCCAAGGCGAACAGGAAGAGATTTAATGAAGATAAATGAAAACAGTTTTAAGGTGTCCCTGGGATTTGTTTTAATCAGCGATGGTAAAACATGCAGACAAGAACATTCGTGTCATGAAGGCAGAAGCTTCTGTTATTCTCATGGGAGGCACTGGCTCAGCCAGGAGGCAGAGGGCGCAGGGGGAACTCCCAAAAGGGCTTTTGTTAGTTTCCATGGAAAGCCAGGATGGGCAGGCTTACTACTGGCTAGTTTGAATTAGCAGACTCTGGGGCACAGGAGCTTTCTCTAGTGGTCTGGTACTTGGCCTGGGGGCAATTAGGGGAGGGGTTAGAGGTCCTAAGTGAAAGAGCCTCATAGAGGAGGTGGTCAGGCTTGGGCTCTAGATGGCTTGGTTTGCATTTGAAAGGCACATTTGCAAGTGAGTTATTTACCGGTAGGAACTAGTCAACCTCGAGGGTGGGAGGTTGAGGGGTGGAACCTCCAGGGTCAGCAAGGCCCCAGGATGTTAAAGCATCAAATACAGCTACTAGAGGATGTCATCATTGCAGAAACATCATGCATACATCTCTTGCTAAGAGCAGAGTGGGAAGATCAGGCTTAATAATTCAGGTAAAGAAATCTGGGATTTAGGGTTGATTTCTTTGCTTGTTTAGATGACTGACCCATCAAAACAATGTGATGATTGGATCAGCAGCGCGCTGCTATGCTCTTTCTGTAGCCGTTTGTTGTTAGGTCCCTGCTCAATTGTTTGCGCCTCAAAGAGGTTCTCCCTCACCCTCACCCCAGCCCAATACCAGTCCCCATTCCCAGCCACTCCCTATGACGTTCTTGTAGAACTTTGCTCCTTTGTTGAGCTAAACCAGGTTCTTGTCACAAGGATGTAGGAGTTAAGAAGAAATTATTTAGGCAGATAGTGAGGGCACAGGAGTCCTCAGTAAGGTTCTCCTTTGAGTAAAAAGCAATCCCCAAATCACTTTCTTTTCTAACAACGAGCAGCCTGTAAAATTGAGCTGCAGATATAGACAAGCAAGCTAGAAGCTCGCACAGGTGAATGTGGGCAGCTGCGCCAATAGGAAAAGGTTTCTTGGGACTACACATGGTCAAAATGGCGCCTCCAGCTTCCCCTCTCTTTGCCAGCCGTGTGTACAGTAAGGGGCAGGCAACGTGGCACAGGCCAAGCAAAGACCTATTTGCATAATAAGATTAAGGTGGGGCCACCAGCTTCCCTGCGAGTTATATAAATGTCACACCAGGTTCAACCAATCTTTAACCAATCTTTAGGCCCTATGCAGACACCACTTCCTCAAGCCTGTCTATAAAATCGAGTGTGCTCCAACGTGGGCCAGAATTCCCATTCAGGTGTTTTTCTCTCTCCCTCTCTCTTTCTCTCTCTCTCTCTCTCTCTCTCTCTCTGTCAAAACTATCTGTAAGAAATAATTTTTTCATTCTTTACATGAAAGAGGGAGAGGGCTGTTCTTCTTCCTCTTTATTTTGCATCTTAAACCTTGGCTCCTAAACTCACTCCTTGTGTGTGTGTGTCCCTGTCCTTAATTTTCTTGGCATGAGACAATGAACCTCAGGTATTACCCCAGACAAGGATGCTGCTTCAACATGACCAGGAAAAGTGAAGGGTGAGGGAAGCGGAATTTATTGAGCAGAAGAAAAAAGGGGGAAAAAAAAACTCTGTAAAGCAGAGGAAGTCCTGCTAGAGGACTCCCATCTCAGGGACTGAATTCCAGAGGCCACCACATAGGAACGGAAGAGGCCAGGCTCTTCCCCACTGCACACCGAGCGAACTTCCGTGGCTCCACCCCATTCTTCCAGTACACAGGCAGGTCGGAAATTCTCCAGGGACCCTTCCCTTTATCTACCTCCTGCATCTATCATTAGACTGTTTCACGTCCTCCTAGCACTTGTAATCTGAGACGATCTGGTGCACTTCCCTGCCTGCTTGGCTAACATCTGTCTCTCCCACTAGAATGTAAGCTCTTGTTCACTGCTGTATCCCTAGCATGGAGAACAACGGCTGGCACATAGTCAGCACTCAGTAAATATTTGCTGTGTGAACAAATGCAGGGCCAAAAAAAACAAAACAAAACAGTTGCATCTTAATAGAATTAATTGACATCTGATAGTTGATCATAGAAAACAGTAATTCCTTTGACTTGGTTAGTAAACAGAGAATGTTAACATTATGTCACATTTTTGGGTGCCACACATTTTAAGAAAAACGTTGACTAACTAGAGAGACCAAAGTATAGAGAAGGGCGCCCAGGAGAGTCTACAGACCATCTCACATGGAATTAAGGGGGAAATAATGGACTTTTTTTTTTTTTTTTTTGAGACGGAGTTTCGCTCTTGTTACCCAGGCTGGAGTGCAATGGCTCAATCTCGGCTCACCGCAACCTCTGCCCCCTGGGTTCAGGCAATTCTCCTGCCTCAGCCTCCTGAGTAGCTGGGATTACAGGCACGCGCCACCGTGCCCAGCTAATTTTTTTGTATCTTTAGTAGAGACGGGGTTTCACCATGTTGACCAGGATGGTCTCGATTTCTTGACCTCGTGATCCACCCGCCTCGGCCTCCCAAAGTGCTGGGATTATAGGTGTGAGCCACCGCGCCCGGCCTCAAGAATGGACATATAATTAGCTGCTACTGTGTGCCAAGAACTGTGATAGGTTGTGAAGGACACACATCTGGTTGTCGCATGTGGGTAACTTTCCTCTGAATAAAAGATGTGAATTGGCCGGGCGCGGTGGCTCAAGCCTATAATCCCAGCATTTTGGGAGGCCGAGGCGGGTGGATCACGAGGTCAAGAGATCGAGACCATCCTGGTCAACAAGGTGAAACCCCGTCTCTACTAAAAATACAAAAATTAGCTGGGCATGGAGGCGTGTGCCTGTAATCCCAGCTACTCAGGAGGCTGAGGCAGGAGAATTGCCTGAACCCAGGAGGCGGAGGTTGGGGTGAGCCGAAATCGCGCCATTGCACTCCAACCTGGGTAACAAGAGCTAAACTCCATCTCAAAAAAAAAAAAAAGATGCAAATTACTGATAGGAGAGAGGCCTGTTAGATGCAGGGAGCTAGGATTCAGCTGAACTTCAGGTTGGTCTTTGGGAGGATGTTGCCTTCAGCAGAAGTTAGATGGGGAGGAGCAAGTTAGGTTGTATTAGGCCCTTCTTGCATTGCTACAAAGAAATACCTGAGGCTGAGTAATTTATAAAAAAAAGAGGTTTAACTGGCTTATTATTCTGCAGGCTTTATAGGAAGCATGGTGCTGGCATCAACTCAGCTTCTAGAGAGGCCTCAGGAAAATTACAAGCATGGCAGAAGGTGAAGGGAGAGTAAGCATGTCATATGGTGACAGCAGGAGCAAGGGAGCAGGGAGGTGCCACACACTTTTAAATGATCAGCTCTTATGTGAACTTAGAGCTCACTTATCACCAAGGGGATGGCCTAAGCCATTCATGAGGGATCCACTCCATGATCCAATCACCTCCAGCCAGGCCCCACCTCCAACAATGGGAATTACCTTTCAATATGAGATTTGGGTGGGGACAAATATCCAAACTATGTCATAAGTAAAACTCAGGCTGCTGCGCGGGACCTTGGCTCTCTTGACCTCATCGTCTCATGTCAAAGGAGCAGCCTGGACTGTGCCCAAAGGCTTAGTCCTTGGCCAGCATGGCCTCACCCAGCTGTACCTCAGCTCGCTTAGGTGTACACATGCAGATCAGCACCTGTGGGCCTGTGAGGGCATATGTGCCTGGTGCGCCTCTCTGCCTGTGATGGTTAGTTTCATGTGTCAGCTAGGCCAAGCAGTAGTGTCCACTGATTCAAGTAGCCACGTATCTATGTGTTTTGATGAAGGCATTTTGTAGATGGTGAATGTCCACAATCAGTTGACTTTAAGTAAAGGAGATTGCCCTCTGCTGTGGTTTGAATGTGTCCCCCAAAAACCATGTGCTGGAAACTGAATCCCCAAGAGGTGGGGCCTAATTGGAAGGTGTTTAGGTTATGAGGGCCCTGCTCTCATGAATGGATTAATGCTAATTATAAAAGGGCTTGAGTTCAATCTCTTGTTCTCTCTCACTCTCCCTTTCACTCTTCTGCCATGTGATAATGCAGCAAAAAGGCCCTCACAAGATGCCAACCCCTGGATCTTGGATTTCCCAGCCTCCAGAACGTTGAGAAATAAATGGCTGTTATAGATCTCCCAGTCTCAGGTCTTATGTTATAGCAACACGAAACAGACTAAGACATCCTTGATGAAGTGAATGGCGCTAACACAATTAGCTGCAGGGCTGAAGAGCAAAGCTGAGATTGCCCTGAGGAAGAAGAAATTTCATCTCAAGCCTGCAGTATCAGCGCCTGCAGGAGAGTTTCCAGCCTGCTGGCCTGCCCTGCAGATTTCAGATGTCAGCTCCACAACCCTGTGAGCCAATTCCCTGAAACAAATCTCTTACTATAACACATACATGCACACACACACTTATATCCCACTGATGGTTCTGTATCTCTGGAGAATCCTGAGTGATAAGCTGCCCCAGCTCTCAAGGCACAGGAGCTCCAATATGCTCTCCTCTCTCTACCCCAGGCTTCAGAACAAGTGTCTTTTCTGCTCTTGCCTGATTAAATCCTGTGCGTTAACATCAGTGCTCGGCCTGATGAACACATCCTGGGATGGGTCTTCTTTGAGTACTCTTGCCAAGTTCAGCCCTCACCCAAGGTGGAAAGCTTCATCCCTATATGGGAAGGAGATGAGTTTCTCAAGCCCCATGGACCTAGCTCTGGCACAGTGCTGACAAGTGGTACTTTTCAATAAATATTTGTGGAATGTATATGAGGCTGAAAATTTACCCTTTGTGGATACACAAAGACATAAAAGTTCTTTTTTTTTTTTTTTTTGAGATGGAATCTTGCTCTGTTGCCCAGGCTGGAGTCAGTGGTGCGATCTCAGCTCACTGCAACCTCCACCTCCCGGGTCAAGCAATTCTCCTGCCTCAGACTCCCAAGTAGCTGAGACTACAGGCACCTGCCACCATGCTCAGCTTATTCTTGTATTTTTAGTAGAGATGGGGTTTCACCATATTGGCCAGGCTGGTCTCAAACTCCTGACCTTGTGATTTGCCCACCTTGGCCTCCCAAAGTGCTGGAATTACAGGTGTGAGCCACCGCACCTGGCCTTTTTTTTTTTTTAGTTTTGAAAATTTTTAAATAGATACATCATAATAGTACATATTTATGGGTATAAAGTGATGTTGCAATACCTATAGTGTATATCAGATCAGGGCAATTAGCATGTTCATTATCTCAAACACATATCATTTCTTTGTGTTGGGAATATTCAGTATCCCCTTCTAGCTATTTAAATGTGTATTATTGTTAACTGTAGTCATCCTACAGTGGTGTAGAACACTAGAACTTCTATTCCTATCCTGTCATTCTCGGCAACATGGATAGAACTGAGGAGGACATTATGTTAAGTGAAACAAGCCAGGAACAGAAAGTTAAACACTCCCTGTTCTCACTCATATGTGAAAGCTAAAAAAAGTTAATCCCACAAAAATCAAAAGTAGAAAATAGCATACTAGAATCCGGGAAGGGTATGGGGAAGGGGTGGGGTAGAAAGAGACTTGTTAAATGCTACAAAATTACAGCAGTTCTTTGTTTTCTGTAAGGGATCTTCCTGAGTGTACCACTGTTCTCAGTGGTCAAAGAAAACTTCAATTGTGAAGTATCTGTTGTGTCATTCTCTACCAGTTTAGGCCATCTTTCCTGGGAAAAAAATTAACAGGCAAGAAATAACAAAAGTTTCTAGAAGCAAGCACAGGATAAAAACATTCTCCTTTTGCTATAATTCAGCACTGTAGATATTTTGTAGCTTTGCGATTTCTGTCTACTTTGTGTAGGCTTCACTGGACTTTGGAAAGGTAATTTCTAAAGAAATGCTGCAAACAAAATAAACTAGAAGAACCTCTGACCTTGTACGCTGAATTCAAAAGATACCCTTTGGTTTATAAGGTTTTCATCATATGTCAACTTAATGTAAACTACTAAAACATTAAAATTCTGCCTATGTACTTGTATTAGATTTTTTTTTTTTTTTTTTGAAACAGAGTCTTCTCTGTCACCCAGGCTGGAGTACAATGGTACAATCTCAGCTCACTGCAACTTCCCCTCCTGGGTTCAAGCAATTCTCCTGTCTCAGACTCCGAAGCAACTGGAACTGCAGGTGCACACCACCTTGTATTTTTACTAGAGACAGGGTTTTACCATGTTGGCCAGGATGGTCTCAAACTCCTGACCTCAAGTGATCCACCCACCTCAGCCTCCCAAATTACTGGGATTACAGGCGTGAACCACCATGTGAAGCTGGATTTTTTTTTTTTTTAAATTCTGGTTAAATGTTAACGTTTTCTAGAAAAAAGATGTTATAAACAAATATGTTGACATTTTATATTCCATGTTAAAAGCATTAACGATTAAAGCTGGCCGGGCATGGGGGCTCACGCCTATAATCCCAGCACTTTGGGAGGCCGAGGCGGGTGGATCACGAGGTCAAGAGATCGAGACCATCCTGGTCAAAAAGGTGAAACCCTGTCTCTACTAAAAATACAAAAATTAGCTGGGCATGGTGGTGCATGCCTGTAGTCCCAGCTACTTGGGAGGCTGAGGCAGGAGAATTGCTTGAACCCAGAAGGCGGAGGTTACGGTGAGCCAAGATCATGCCATTGCACTCCAGTCTGGGTAACAACAGCGAAACTCCATCTAAAAAACAAACAAACAAACAAACAAAGCTTCCGTCAAGGAATCTATTTTTCCACAGGTCTTGTTAACATGTAATGCTCAATAAAGACTATTTAAAAAAAAAAAAAAATAGGTATCTTTTAAATTTTTGAATGATTGATCTCTTTTGGATGAATGCTCTTATTTCCAAGGTTTTAAACAACATCAGTTCAATATTTTCATCTTCTAGTGAGAGCTCTCTTCCTGGCTTGGAGACAGCTACCTTCTCACCATGGGCTCACATGGTGCGGGGAGAGAGACAGAGACACAGAGAAGACAGAGAGGGTGGGAGAAGAGAGAAAGAGCTAGTGAGAGAGCAAGCTTTCTGGCTTCTCTTACGTGCACTGGTCCCATCAAGAGGACTCCACCCTCATGAATTATCTAACCCTAATTACGGCTCAGAGACCCCTCTTCAAATCCTATCACTCCAGGGGTTAGGGCTTCAACATATGAATTTTGGGGGGACACACTTCATAGCAGGGCATTTGCCTGACCCCGTGGTAGCAGGATGGGAAGGGATCCCAGAACTTCACTTAGTCTTCTAGACACGGGTAGTTCTCTGCTGAGTATCTGGTGTTTCCTAGTCCCTGGACTGCTGGCCGCTACAATGTGATGGTCCCCATCTGGCCTTCTGGGATGGCAGGCTAGCAGCTGGCCCTGGACTCTGGCACAGGGCTGCTTCCTGTGGTTCTGACCTGGTCTCTACTGGCCCATGGGTTCTCTCTCAGGTTCTTCAGCCCAGCAAGCTCCCAAACACTTGGGGTTCTTCTGCAGACATGCCCAGGTGGGATACGAGGAGCACCTCCAGTCTCAGGGAAGCCCTCTCACCCCCAAGACTGCGCTGCAGGTGGATGCCAGCCTAGAGGTGGGGAGGACTCCTTAGAGACTCCAGAGAGGCCATGGTAGGGAAGCCCACCACTGGCACTGGCATTCTCAGTGGTCTCTGTTCTCTGTTAATGTTTCTGTGACCCCCGAGAGGATGAAGAAATGAAGATCCTGGCATCTTCCATCCTCCATTTCCATGCTCTTCCCCTACTCTCCAAAACCCTTCTCACAGCTGGTAGGGAAGGCCCTTGTGCAGAATGGGGGAGAACAGCAGGTCTGACTGCCACCCCTAGAAAGACCTGCTTGCAAGGCTGGCCGTGGACTGGTGTCTGGGAACTTAGATTTCAGGAAGGTCTTATCATTCACTGGTAAGAGTGGCTCACTGCACTGGCCTGACTGTACAAACAAGACAGTTTGTGTAGAACACCTGCTTTCCTTCTGAGAGTCAAGAGTTTGGTACATGCCACGCAGGTCACTGTGTGATCAACCCTCAATGAAAACCCTGGGCACAGCCAGGCGTGGTGGTTCACACCTGTAATCCCAGCACTTTGGGAGGCTGAGGCGGGCAGATCATGACATCAGGAGATCGAGACCATCCTGGCTAACATGGTGAAACCCCATCACTACTAAAAATACAAAAAAATTAGCTGGGCATGGTGGCGGGCGCCTGTAGTCCCAGCTACTCGGGAGGCTGAGGAAGGAGAATTGCTTTAATTTGGGAAGCAGAGGTTGCAGTGAGCTGAGATTGTGCCACTGCACTCCAGCCTGGCAGCAGAACAACACTCTGTCTAAAAAAAAACCCAAAAAAAAACCCCAAACCCTGGGTGCTGAGTCTGTAATGGCTTCTGGGCAGATAGCAGGTGTCACGTGTTCTTACAACTGTGGCTGGGGGAATGAAGCATGCCCTGTGTGATGCCCTGGGGAGAGGACTCTGGAAGCTGACACCTGATTACCCTGACTCTGCCCCATGTACCCTTCCCCTCTGCTGATTTTGTTTGGGATTCCTTCTCTGGAATAAGTCTCATAGGTGTGAGACTTATTCCAGAGAAGGAACTCTGGCTTCATGCTGAGTCCTGTGGCCTTCTGGTGAATTGCTGAACCTGGGGGCGGTCTTGGGGATCCTGACGCAGCCCTCCATCACCTGGTCTGTGTGCTTCCTTGACCTCATTGCCTCTCCCTCTTCCCCTCACTACTGTCTCCAAACTCATGGGCACATCCGGTTCCCTCTGCCTGGAGCACCTTTCCCTACATAACATGTGGGTTGTGTGCTCACCTCACTCATGTCTCTGCTGGATTGGTCAGGGTTTTCCAGAAAGGACAGAACCAATAGGATGTATGTATATCCAAAGAGAGGTTTATTGTAAGGAACTGGCTCATGCAATCATGGAAAATGGCAAGTCCCAAGACCTGCAGGGGGAGTCAGCAAGCTGGAGACTCAGGAGCACCATAATGTCATTCCAGTCGAGAGGCTGGGCTGGGTGCGGTGGCTCATCCCTGTAATCCCAGTACTTTGGGAGGCTGAGGCAGGCAGATCAATCGCTGGAACCTGGGAGTTCAAGACCAGCCCAGGCAACATGGTGAAACTCCATCTCTACAAAAAAATACAAAAATCAGTCAGGCGTGGTAGTGTGCACCTGTAGTCCCAGCTACTGGGGCAGGAGGATCAGCTGAGCCCAGGGAGGTCAAGGCTGCAGTGAGCAGTGATTGTACCCCTACATTCCAGCCTGGGCAACAGAGTGAGAACATGTCTAAAAAAAAAAGAAAGAGGCCGGCCTGCTCAAGACGTGGGAGGAGCCATGTTTTTGTTTGAGTCTGAAAGCATAAAAAAAGCCAATGTTCTGGTTCCAAGGCCCTCACACAAGAGGAATTCTCTCTCTGACTTACAAGGGGCTCTGCTTGTTTGTTCTGTTCAGTCCTTCATCTGACTGGATGAGGCACGTCCACATCAGAGAAGGCAGCCTGCTTTCCACCGTCTGCTGATTAAATGTTAATCTCATCCCCAACACCCTCACTGAAACACCTGGAATAGTGTTTGACCAAATGCCAGGGCATTCTGTGACCTAGCAAGGTTGACATAAAATTAACCATCCCTCTAGCCCAGAGTGAAACTGTGCCCACTCCACTGTTCTCTGTTCCCTCACCTGGCTTTGTTTTTGTTGTTAGTACTTTCCACCTGATAGATGTATTGTTAGAAATAAGTTCTCAGTGTCACCGAGGAAGACCCGCACTCAGAAGAAAAGTTTCTCAGCAAGGCAAAGTTTACTTCTGCAGAAGGGTACTGCCTGTGCAGGTTACAGTCGCAGGAGCACATTGAACAAAGGAAGGAAGGACTTTTTAACCCTAACACTGTTCCTGTTTCTATGTCCCCTATTGGCTGGGGTTGGACCTGCACAAAGTAAGCTGATCCTGATTGGCTAAGACTTAGACTTTTCCAAATAGGGTAAATGCGTGATTTATGAAAAAATCAGAAGAGGGGTAGGATTGAGTCTTCGAAGGGGAATTTAGTTGTCCCACCATGTATATTTATTTGCTTATTGTCTCCCCGAACCCTAACCCATCAGAAGGAAAACTCCATGAATCAAAGATTTTCTTTTCTGATTTGATTAAACCCTTTTGAAGGATGTATAGGTGAAATGACATGATGTCTGGGATGTGCTTTAAAACCTTTATCAAATTAAAAGCCTCTGCCATACCTAAGAACAGCAGGAACTCACTTGAGAAGCTAACCAATGCAAATGCATTTTTCAGTTTACATTGTTACCACATGATAAAGACAGGTTACCATGTGATCATTACTACCAGTATTTTAATAACATGTATTTTTAAAATTTAGTACAAACATTGTCAAACAAAAGTAGAAAGGATAGTAGAATAGATTCCCATAAAACAAAGTCTTGATTAAGTTATTAAGATTTTGGGCCAGGGGCAGGCATAGTGGCTTATGCCTGCAATCCCAGCACTGGGAGGCCAAGGCAGGACAATTGCTTGAGACCAGGAGTTTGAGACCAGCCTGGGCAACACAGTATGAGACCCCGTCTCCAAAAAACAATTTTCAAAAATTAGTCGAGTGTGGTGGCATGCATCCGTAGTCCCAGCTACTTAGGAGGCTAAAGTGGGAGGATGGCTTGAGCCCAGGAGGTTGGGGCTGCAGTGATAAATACAAAAGAATTAGCCAGGCATGGTGCAAGTGCCTGTAATCCCGGCTACTCAGGAGGCCAAGGCAGGAGATTTGCTTGAATCCGGGAGGCAGAGGTTGCAGTGAGTTGAGATCGTGCCATTGCACTCTAGCCTGGACAACAAGAGCGAAGCTCCATCTCAAAAAACTCAAAAAATTAGTTCTGTCACCCAGGCTGGAGTGCAGTGGCATGATCTTGGCTCACTGCAGCCTCTACCCCCCGGGTTCAAGCAATTTTCCTGTCTCAGCCTCCCAAGTAGCTGGGACTACAGGTACCTGCCACCACACCCGGCTAATTTTTTTGTATTTTTAATAGAGATGTGATTTCACCATGTTGGTCAGGCTGGTCTTGAACACCTGGCCACAAGTGATCCACCTGCCTCGGCCTCCCAAATTGCTGGGATTATACGCATCAGCCACTGCGCCTGGCGTACATATGTTTTTTAACAAAAATATTTATTTCTAAAAATGCAGATTAGAATAAATGAGGAAATAAAAATGAAATTTGCATGAACATTGGAAATATGGGCTAGTTAAAAAACACTGAGAACCATGGAATGAAGACATGAGGCCCCTCTGCTTCCTTCCATAGATAGAGCTTGCTGCGGGGGACCTTGATTGAATGAGAGTGTTTCCTGCTAATCTAAGGAAAATACTGGTTTTAATTTCTGTATTTTGTAAGGCAGGGATATCAAGGTGCTGGGGTGGTCTTGGTGTCTGGAGTGTCTGGTTCCAGTGCCCTGCACATGCGAGGCTCCTTGTGTACAGTTGAAAAATTAGACCATTTGGTCAATAGCTATTCTAAAAAAAATCTATTGGTATCTTGTCTTACCACTGACTATCAATGTCCGAGAACTTGTTTCCAGGCTCAGCCTTTCTGGTCTTGAGGGTGGGCCTTTGGGCAAGTTGATCAGCTCCTCAGGTTTCAGTTTTGTCTTTTATAATATGTTTTATAAAAAGTAAAACTGGGCCAGACACAATGGCTCACACTTGTAGTCCCAGCACTTTGGGAGGCCAAGACAAGTGGATCATGAGGTCAAGAGATTGAGACCATCCTGGCTAACACGGTGAAACCCTGTCTCTACTAAAAATACAAAAAGTTAGCTGGGCGTGGTGGTAGGCGCCTGTAGTCCCAGCTACTCAGGAGGCTGAAGCAGGAGAATTGCTTGAACCCGGGAGGCAGAGGTTGCAGTGAACTGAGATGGCGCCACTGCACTCCAGTCTGGGCAACACAGCCAGACTCTGTCTCAAAAGAAAAATAAATTTAGATTTAAAATACAATGACCTCTTGCATGCATTTTTCCTCGAAACACCATTTTGTATAATACAGTTGGGGAAATGCTATTTTTAGATATAGAATGCAATAGAACATGCACCCTAAAAGCTGGTAGGAGCAAACAGCAAAGCTGCATTGTTTCTGTACCTGTCCCCTTCCTGCCCCTTCAGCATTCAGTGAAAAATTGTAAAAGCTGCAGTGCATCTCAGAAGCGAGAAGAAGGAACAATCATGGGATTGGACTATGCCTAGCATGTGAATTAGGCCTCTCTTGATAATAAGTAGGGAAACCAGCTCTGACTAGCTAATGTGATCATAGACTTTATTCCTGGGGAACTGCAAGATTCCAGGGCAAGGACACAGCCGGGCCTTCAAGATGGAACCAGGGCCTGCTGTGCCGCAGAGAATCCAAAAACTCTTGGTTGGGGATTGAATTGTTTTCCAAAAGGATATGCTGAAATCCTAAGCCCCAGGACCTCTGAATGTGACTATATTTGGGAACAGGGTCTTTGCAGATGTAATTAAGTTAAAAGGAGGTCAGACCTTTTTGAAAGGGAGCCCTCATTCAACATGACAGGCGATCCTCTCAGAGGAAAAGAAACAGGCACGGAGGTTGGGGAACTGGCCACGTGGAGATGGTGGAGCCCGAACAGGGAGCACCAGGGACAGCTGGCCATGCCGGAAGCAAGAGACAAGCATGAAACACAGTCTCTCTGGGGGCCTTCAGAGGGAGCCTGGCCCTACTGACACCTTGATTTTGGACTTTCAGCCTCCAAAACTGAGAGAGAATACACTTCTGTGGTTTAAGCCATTCCAGACTATGGCACTTTCTACAGCAGTCTTGGGAAACCAATGCACCTTTCCATCTCTTGCCTCCGCCTCCCTCCCTCTGGAAATCTGTGTCCTTTTCACACGGCAAACTAAATGTTGTTTTTTTGAGACAGAGTCTCATTCTGTTGTCCAAGCTGGAGTGCAGTGGTGTGATCTGGGTTCACTACAACCTCCGCCTCTCAAGTTCAAGCAATTCTCCTGCCTCAGCTTGCCAAGTAGCTGGAATTACAGTTACTCACCACATGGCCTGGCTAACTTTTTGTATTTTTAGTAAAGATGGGGTTTCACCATGTTAGTGAGGCTGGTCTTGAACCCCTGACCTCAGGTGATCTACCCGCCTCAGCCTCCCAAAAGTGCTGGAATGACAGGCGTGAGGCACCGCACCTGGCCTACTTTTTGTATTTTTAGTAGAGACAGGGTTTCACCACGTTGGTCAGGCTGGTCTTGAATGCCTGACCTCAAGTGATTGGCCTACCTCAGCCTCCCACAGTGCTGGGATTACAGATGTGAGCCAGCTCACCCGGCCCAAATGAAATGTTTCTGTTTCCCAGTTCACATGGTAGAAAGCAGATGCTAACGACAGTCTCCCAGTTGATGTGATGTTACCAAACCCAGCCTAGGGCTGCTCCATCAGTGCATTTAAGCCATACCAAGGTTCGCAGCAAGAGGAAGGACAGCATTGATCTGTAGAACGCCAAGCAAGGAGAATTGGACAGTATCACTTAAGACCTGACCTCCCTGATGGCTTATAAGCTAGAGTTTTTAGAGGTACGTTAGGAAAGCAGAAGTTCCAGGCAAATTATCTTAATACATAAGGTTAGACACTGGTTTGGTCCAAAAAGGTGTCATAACTTGAAGCAGAGGCTTATAGCTCGAAGGTGAATTCAGAAATTCTTTGATTTGCAATAAGATAAGGAAGCAAGGCTTTGTCTAAAAACGGGGGTCCACAGAAAGGCATGTTAAGGTTTGGGCTATGGATGTGACTCTGGGCCCCTCAGGAATAAATTTAGAACCAAAAACAATGGTCAGAGTTCAGTCCTCATTTCCCCCTTACCTGCAATCTATGTGACAGCAGGCATTTTCCACCTGGTGAGGGTCCTGGGTTCTGAAAAACAACCCAGGAACTAATATGTTACATGTTGTCTTTAGTTTCTACAGGAAGCCAAACATATTGTGATTTTTACTTCCTTGAGTGGCTGTTGTTTCTTTGTTGGTTTGTTTTGAGATAGTCTCCTTCTGTCACCCAGGCTGGAGTCCAGTGGTGCAATCTCAGCTCACTGCAACCTTCACCTCCTAGGTTTAAGTGATTCTCCTGCCTCATCCTCCTGAGTAGCTGGGACTACAGGCGCATGCCACCATGCCTGGCTAATTTTTTTTTGTATTTTTAGTAGTGACGGGGTTTCACCATGTTAGCCAGGATGGTCTCAATCTCCTGACCTTGTGATCTGCCCACCTCAGCCTCCCAAAGTGCTGGGATTACAGACGTGAGCCACCTCACCCGGCAGAGTGGCTATCGTTTTAAGCTATTATTTTCTTTTTGCTTTTCTTTTTCCCATTTACTTCTCAAGACTAGCTAGGTGCCTGGAATTTCCCTTGAAGGAATTCAAGATCTTCCATTGTTTCCATGCTTAGCAGGGCCCAGCAGGCCCTATAGAGAGGTCCTTGCTTTGTCTCAATGATACAGCAATTGAGACCAGGCACGGTGGCTCATGCCTGTAATCCCAGCACTTTGAGAGGCTGAGGCAGGTGGATCACTTGAGGTTCAGAGACCAGACTGGCCAACATGGTGAAACCCTGTCTCTATTAAAAATACAAATTTAGCCAGGCTTGGTGATGGGCACCTGTAGTCCCAGCTACTTGCAAGGCTGAGCAGGAGAAAAGCTTGAACCTGGGAGGCAGAGACTCCAGTGAGCTGATACGTCACTGCTGCACTCCAGTCTAGGTGACAGAGTGAATCCCTCTCAAAAAAATAAAAATAAAAGCATACAGCAATTAAGATAATTAAGAAACTAAATAGTGGCTGGGCGCGGTGGCTCACGCCTGTAATCCCAGCACTTTGGGAGGCCGAGGCAGGTGGATCACGAGGTCAACAGATGGAGACCATCCTGGTCAACATGGTGAAACCCCGTCTCTACTAAAAATACAAAAAATTAGCTGAGCATGGTGGCGCGTGCCTGTAATCCCAGCTACTCAGGAGGCTGAGGCAGGAGAATTGCCTGAACCCAGGAGGCGGAGGTTGCAGTGAGCCGAGATTGCGCCATTGCACTCCAGCCTGGGTAACAAGAGCAAAACTCCATCTCAAAAAAAAAAAAAAGAGACTAAATAGTTTCTCTTCATTCTATTCCAAACTCTCAGGGAAGGGGCCATGGTCCGTCTTGGAGAGGGTACCCATCTAATGCCCCATCCTGCTGCCCAGGCAGGCCGGTTTAGGGTCACATCTGGAAAGGGCTGTGGGGGGCTATTGGTCAGTTCATCCCACAGATGCTCCCTGTGCTGGTTCAGAGAAGGAGCAGAGCTGGCTGCAGAGAGTTAGGTGAGGAAATACCGAAGGAGGAGAAGGCCAGGGAGCCAGAGGTACCAGCTGGGTTCACCACTGCTTGCCAACAGGACTGTGTTCTCTTCAGGCTGTTCTTTTTTTCTTTTCCTTTTCCTTCTTTTTTTTGAGACGGAGTTTCGCTCTTGTTACCCAGGCTGGAGTGCAATGGCGTGATCTCGGCTCACCGCAACCTCCGCCTCCTGAGTTCAGGCGATTCTCCTGCCTCAGCCTCCCGAGTAGCTGGGATTACAGGCACGCGCCACCATGCCCAGCTAATTTTTTGTATTTTTAGTAGAGACGGGGTTTCACCATGTTGACCAAGATGGTCTCGATCTCTTCACCTCGTGATCCACCCGCCTCGGCCTCCCAAAGTGCTGGGATTACAGGCTTGAGCCACCAAGCCCGGCCCTTTTTTTTAAAAAAAAAAAAAAAAAAAAAGAAGGGGCCAAGCTGTAATTCTAGCACTTTGGGAGGCTGAGGAGGGCAGATTGCCTGAATTCAGGAGTTCAAGACCAGCCTGGCAACATGGCTAAACCTTGTCTCTACTAAAAATACAAAAATTTTTTAAAATTTAATGTAATTAACTTATTTATTTTTGAGATGGAATCTTGCCCTGTCACCCAGGCCGGAGTGCAGTAGTGTGATCTCAGCTGACTACAACCTTTACCTCCCGGGTTTAAGCAACTCGCCTGCCTCAGCATCCCAAGTAGCTGGGATCACAGGCATGTACCACCACACCCGGCTAATTTTTTGTATTTTAGTAGAGATGACGTTTCGCCATGTTGTCCAGGATGGTCTTGAACTCCTGAGCTCAGGCAATCTGCCTGCTTCAGCCTCCCAAAGTGCTAGGATTACAGGTATGAGCCATCACACCTAGCCAAGGATATTTAATTTTATAAATGCTTTTGTTATATGGTTTTATTTAGTCTTTGCAAAATTAACGTGTGAGGAAGTAATTTTCATCTCCACCAATGCAGAAACAAAGGCTCTGAGAAATTAAGTTAGGTGTTCATGGTCACCCTGGCAGTAAGAGCCAGGACAGAAGCACAGAGAGATGCTGGTGATAAGAAGTTGAACGACGTCACTTCTGTAGCCTACGAACACTCTAAAAATTCTAGGAATGTAGATTCGTAGCAATAGCAGTAAGACAAACCTTTACGTAATATGTTTTACAGGTACCTTGAAGTACTTTTTGTATTTTCCCATTTGATTTTATAATATTATCCTAATAAGAATTTGCAATATAATATTAAACAATCTTTAAAAATAATATTCCTGTTCTGGGCCAGGTGCAGTGGCTCACACCTGTAATCCCAGCACTTTGGGAGGCCAAGGTGGGTGGATCACAAGGTCAGGAGTTCAAGTCCAGCCTGGTCAACAGGGTGAAATCCTGTCTCTACTAAAAATACGAGAATTAGCCAGGCATGGTGGTGCATGCCTGTAGTCCCAGCTACTCAGGAGGCTGAGGCAGGAGAACTGCTTGAACCCAGGAGGCAGAGGTTGCAGTGAGCTGAGATAGCACCACTGCACTCCAGCCTGGGTGACAGAGCGAGACTCCATCTCAAAAAAACAAGAAAAAATATTCCTGTTTTGATCTAATCTCCCAGAATCACTCATTTTAATGGAGATAATTTTTTTCACATATTTCTATTATTTGTTCTTTTAAATACCAAAATCTCACACTGCAATATATTAAAGAGTGCCTATGTTAGGGGCCTTCCTAATCTAAGCACTTCTATTGGTTGGGCAGTGAGTTTTGTTCTTTCTTTTCCAGCAAGGATTATTAGGTTGGGGTCAGTTTCCAGATTCTGTTCTTTGGATTTTTTTTCTACCACTTACTTTGCAATTTTCATTTTGTTCCCATGGCATTTGTCTTTGCTGCTGTCTCATATTTCTGGAAGGCTTATCTCTTATAAGACTTACATCATTTTTCTGTGTGCTCCAAGTTTAGTTTTTAGCACGGCTCGGAGTCTCCATTTCATGGGCCCCTATTCTATGTCTCAGTGTCTTGCTATCTCTGTGCTTTGCAAACTGGGCCCCCAAATATTCTGCTTTTGGAAAAAAAAAATTCAGGTATACAAAAGACAAAGGATTTATTGTCTTCATTTCCCAACAAAAAAGTAATGAGATAGGTGAAGCAACTTGCCCAAATTAGTTACTAAAACTAACCCACAAAGGCCAGGCCCAGTGGCCCGTGCCCGTAATCCTGGCATTTTGGAAGGATGAGGTGGGATGATTGCTTGAGCCCAGGAGTTCAAGACCACCCTGGGCAACACGGCAAACACGATCTCTATAAAAAATTAGCCAGGCATGGTGGTGTGTTCCTGTAGACCCAGCTACCTGGGGGACTGAGGTGGGAAGATAGCTTGAGCCAAGGAGATTGAGGCTGCAATGAGCCGAGATCCCAGCCTTGGTCACAAAGCAAGACCCTGTCTCAAAAACTAAAACTAAATAAAACAAACCCATCCTTAAGTGTCCTCACTGTCAGGCTAGTACTTCCGCAGCATCTTTGTTTTACAGCCTAATGTGCCTCTCCCGTGTAAAGGCAGAGTAAATGCAAACCACAGCCACAGCCACAAGCATTATGCGAGTGTTTTGTTACCGTGGAGTTGAGGAAACGCTAGGAATTGACATCGTCAGATCATATTCTCTTCTGCTACATGTCAAGACATCTCAGCTACTGTGTGGCTGAGACTTCGGACCCCTCGCCTATGAACACGGTGCGCAAGAACCAACAGCCAAGTTGGTCCCCATTCAGTGATAGGCCATGACTGCAGTGTCCTGAGAAGACAGGGTCTCTTAATCAGGCAATACTGTTACCTTACATGGTAAAAGAAACTTTGCAGATGGGATTTATTTAAAGATCTTGCAACGGGGAGACTGTCTAGGTGGTCCTGATACAACCACACGAGTCCTTCTGAAAGGGAGCCAGGGAGTCAAGGTGAGAGGAGTGATGTTGGGAGGGGTGGAAGTGGCGGTGATGAGGGGCACGGGCCAGGCGGTGCCGGGGTTCTCCAGGGCCTGCTGGAGGCCGGACATGCCCTGAGGAAGGTGGTCTTGCTGACACCGTGGTTTCCGGACCTCCAGCCTCCAGAACTATCAGATAACAAAGCTGGGTTATTTTAAACCACGAAGCCTGTGGTAATTTGTCACAGCAGCCGTGGGAAACCAAAGAGGCAGACTTAACTAATTCCCGGGCCAGACCCACCTCACCTGAGGGCTCCTTGGGCCCAGACACCACCTCTCCCACTGTTCTCTGGGGGGATCCGTTGGATTCTGATGAAAACTTAAGTTGTTTTTTATTCAAAGGTTCAGAGGACTGAGCAAAGCTACACGGGGGATGGGGACTCAGGCAGACAGGTGGAGGTAGAAATGGACACCAGGCATCTGGCTGCTCACATTGCCTCCCCACACGAGGCTGGTCTCCCTGGAGGCCCCACATGTGCATCTCCTAGGGATTCCTCATGAACTGTTTCTACTTCCTAAAGCTTTCCCCTTCCTTCACTTCCTTGAGCCTTCTCCTTTGGGCCCTCCCTCCTCTCATACACCTGTTCCCTTACCCAGTTTGCATTTGTTTTTTGTCTGAGACAGGGTCTCACTCTGTTGCCCAGGCTAGAGTACAGTGGCATGATCTCGGCTCACTGCAGCCTTGACCTCCTGGGCTCAAGTGATCCTCCCACCTTAGCCTCCCAAGTAGCTGGGACTACAGGTACACGCCACCGTGCCTGGCTATTTTTTTTTTTTTTTGTATTTTTTTGTAGAGATGGGTTTTTGCCATGTTGCCCAGGCTGGTCTTGAACTCCTAGGCTCAAGAAATCCTCCTCCCTTGGCCTCCCAAAATGCTGGGATTACAGGCATGAGCTACCTTACCTAGCTTCTACCTGCTTTTTTTGTTTGTTTTGTTTTTTTAACCTCAGGTCCTACTCACTTTCCCGCTAGAAATACAATCATACCCCACATAAAGATGTTTTGGTCAAGGATAGACCACATATACGGCCGTGGTACCATAAAGTTATACTGCAGCTGAAAAATTCCTGTGGCTTATTGATGTCCCATTTGTGGTAATGTTGTAGAGTAATTCTTCATGAGTTTGTGGTGATGTTTAGACAAACCTGCTGTGCTGCCTGTCCTATAAAAGTCTAGCACAGCCGGGCTCAGTGGCTCACGCCTGTAATCCCAGCACTTTGGGAGGCTGAGGCGGGTGGATCACGAGGTCAAGAGATCGAGACCATCCTAGTCAACATGGTGAAACCCCGTCTCTACTAAAAATACAAAAAATTAGCTGGGCATGGTGGCGCGTGCCTGTAGTCCCAGCTACTCAGGAGGCTGAGGTAGGAGAATTGCCTGAACCCAGGAGGCGGAGGTTGCGGTGAGCCGAGATCGCGCCATTGCACTCCAGCCTGGGTAACAAGAGCAAAACTCCGTCTCAAAAAAAGTCTAGCACAGACTGTATGTACACTGCATCATCACTGATAATGATAACAAATGATTGTGTAACTGGTTTACATATTTACTATACTATTTATTCCTTTTACTTATAAAAGAAAAAGGTTAACTCTTAAATAACCGCAAGCAGGTCTTTTAGGAGGTGTCTAGAAGAAGGCATTGTTACCATCGTAGATGACAGCTCCATGCATGTTAGTGCCCCAAAAACCTTCCAGTGAGACAAGATATGGGGATGGATGTCAGTGATATTGATGATCCTGACCGTGTACAGGCCTGGGCTAATGTGTGTATGTTTGTGTCTTAGTTTTTAGTAAAAAAGTTTTTAAAAGTTCAAAAAGACAAATTCTAAAAATAGAAAAAGCTTATAGAATAAGATGTAAACAAAGAAAAATGTTTTTGCACAGCTTCAGAATGTTGTTTTAAGTAAGTGTTATTATAAAAGAGTCTAAAAGTTTAAAAAGATTTAAAAGTTTATAAAGTAAAAAAGTTGTGGCCGGGCACGGTGGCTCACGCCTGTAATTCCAGCACTTTGGGAGGCCGAGGCGGGTGATCACGAGGTCAAGATATCGAGACCATCCTGGTCAACATGGTGAAACCCCGTCTCTACTAAAAATACAAAAAATTAGCTGGTCATGGTGGTGCATGCCTGTAATCCCAGCTACTCAGGAGGCTGAGGCAGGAGAATTGCCTGATCCCAGGAGGCGGAGGTTGTGGTGAGCCGAGATCACGCTGCACTCCAGCCTGGGTAACGAGTGAAACTCTGCCTCAAAATAAATAAATAAATAAATAAAGTAAAAAAGTTACAGGAAACTAAGGTTAATTTATTATTAAAGGCTGGGTGCGGTGGCTCAAGCCTGTAATCCCAGCACTTTGGGAGGCCGAGGCGGGTGGATCACGAGGTCAAGATATCGAGACCATCCTGGTCGACATGGTAAAACCCCGTCTCTACTAAAGATACAAAAAATTAGCTGGGCATGGTGGCGCGTGCCTGTAATCCCAGCTACTCAGGAGGCTGAGGCAGGAGAATTGCCTGAACCCAGGAGGCGGAGGTTGCGATGAGCCGAGATTGCTCCATTGCACTTCAGCCTGGGTAACAAGAGCGAAACTCCGTCTCAAAAAAACAAAAAAAAAAGTATTATTAAAGAAAAATATTTCTAATAGATGTATATTATGGTTAGGCTTTGTGTCCCCACTCAAATCTCATCTGGAATTGTAATCTCCAGATGTTAAGGGAGAGTCCTGGTGAGAGGTGATTGGATTATGGGAGCAGTTTCTGCCATGCTGTTCTCATGATAGTGAGGAAGTTATCATGAGATCTGATGGTTTTATAAATGGCAGTTTCCTCTGGGGTTCTCTCTCACCTGCTGCCATGTAAGCAGTGCCTGCTTTCCCTTCCACCATGATTGTAAATTTCCTGAGGCCTCCCCAGCCATGCAGAACTGTTGAGTCAATGAAACCTCTTTCCTTTAAAAATTACCCAGTCTCAAGTATTTCTTCATAGCAGTGTGAAAACAGACTAATACAATGTAGTAGCCTAAGTGTATAGTGTTTTTATAGTCTACAGTTGATATGGTTTGGCTCCATGTCCCCACCCAAATCTCATCTTGTAGATCCCATAATTCCCATATGTTGTGGGAGGGACCTGGTGGGAGATAATTGAATCATGGGGGCAGTTTTCCCCATACTGTTCTCATGGTAGTGACTAAGTGTCATGAGATCTGATGGTTTGATAAGGGAAAAGCTATTTCTCTTGGCTTTTATTTATCTTGGCTTGCTCCCATCCATGTAAGATGTGACTTGCTCCTCCTTGCCTTCTGCCGTGATTGTGAGGCTTCCCCAGCCACGTGGAACTGTAAGTCCAATTAAATCTCTTTATTTTATAAATGTCCAGACTTGGGTGTGTCTTTATCAGCAGCATAAAAATGGACAAATACAGCAAATTAGTAGCAGTAGACTGGGGCATTACTGAAAAGGTACCAGAAAATGTGGAAGCGACTTTGGAACTGGGTAACAGGCAGAGGTTGGAACAGTTTGGAGGGCCCAGAAGAAGACAGGAAAATGTAGGAAAGTGTAGAACTTCCTAGAAACTTGTTGAATGGCTTTGACCAAAAGCCTGCTAGTGATATGGACAATAAGGTCCAGGCTGAGGTGGTCTCAGATGGAGATGAGGAGCTTGTTGGGAGCTGGAGCATAGGTGAATTTTGTTACATTTTAGCAAAGAGACTGGTGGCATTTTTCCTCTCCCCTAGAGATCTGCAGAACTTTGAACTTGAGAAAGATGATTTAGGGTATCTGGTGGAAGAAATTTCTAAGCAGCAAAGCATTCGAGGGGTAATTTGGGTGCCGGTAAAGGCATTCAGTCTTAAAGGAAAGCAGATCATAAACATTGATAAAATTTGCAACCTGACAATGTGATAGAAAATAAAAGCCCATTTTCTGAGGAGAAATTCAAGCTGGCTACAGAAATTTGCATACGTAACAAGGAGCAAAATGTTAGTCTCCAAGACAATGGAGAAAATGTCTCTAGGGCATGTCAGAGTTCTTCACAGCAGCCCCTCCCATCACAGGCCTGGAGGCCTAGGAGAAAATGGTTTAGTGTGTGCAGTCTAGAGACTTGGTGCCCTGTGTTCTAGTCACTCCAGCTGTGGTTGAAAGGGCCTAATGTAGAGCTAAGGCCATGGCTTCAGAGGGTGCAAGTCCCAAGCTTCAGCAGTTTCCACATAGTGTTGGGCCTCTTGGTGCACAAAAGTTAATAATTGAGGTTTGGGAACCTCCACCTAGATTTCAGAGGATATATGGAAACGCCTAGATGTCCAGACAAAAGTTTGCTGCAGGGATGGAGCCCTCACGGAGAACCTCTACTAGGGCAATGTGGAAGGAAAATGTGGGATTGGAGCCCCTACACAAAGTCCCTATTGGGGTACCACATAGTGCAACTGTGAGAACAAGGTCACTATCCCCCAGACCCCAGAATAGTAGATCCACCAAAAGCCTGCACTGTGTGCCTGGAAAAGCCACAGACACTCAACACCAGCCTGTGAAAACAGCCAGGAGGCAGGCTGTACCCTAGAGAGATACAGGAGCAGAGCTGCCCAAGACCATGGGAACCCACCTTTTGCATCAGCATATTACAGATTCAAGATACAGAGTCAAAGAAGATAGTTTTGGAGCTCTAAGATTTGACTGCCCTGCTGGATTTCAGACTTGCATGGGGGCTGAAGCTCCTTTGTTTTGGCCAATTTCTCACATTTGGAATGGCTATATTTACCCAATGCCTGTATACCCATTGTATCTAGGAAGTAACTAACTTGCTTTTGACTTTCCAGGCTCATAGGCAGAAGGAACATGCCAAGTCCAATGTCAGATGAGACATTGAACTGTGGATTTTTGAGTTAATGCTGAAATGAGTTAAGACTTTGGGGGATTGTTAGGAAGGCATGATTGGGAAATGTGAAGATATGAGATTTGGCAGGGGCCAGGGCAGAGTGATATGGTTTGACTCTGTGTCCCCACCCAAATCTCATCTTGTAGCTACCATAATTCCCATGTGTTGTGGGAGGGACCTGGTGGGAGATAATTGAATCATGGGGGTGGTTTCTCCAATGTTGTTTTTGTGGTAGTGAATAAGTCTCATGAGAGCTGATGGTTTGATAAGGGGAAATCCATTTCTTTCGACTTTCATTTCTCTCTGCTTGCTGCCATCCATGTAAGACGTGACTTGCTCCTCTTTGCCTTCTGCCATGATTGCAAGGCTTCCCCAGCCATGTGAAACTGTAAATCCAATTAAACTTCCTTCTTTTGTAATCTGCCCAGTCTTGGGTATGTCTTTATCAGCAGTGTAAAAATGGACTAATACAACAGTAGCATAGAGTTATATCCTAGACCTTCAGCTCTTTCACCACTCACTCTGAGTGAGTCACCCAGAGAAGCTCCCAGTCCTGAAAGCTCCATTCATGATAAGTACCCTCTGCAGGTATACCATGTTTTAATCTCTTTTAACGTATTTTTACTGTACTTCTTCTATGTTTAGATATGTCTGGATATACAAATACTTAACCATGTGTTACAATTACCTGCAGTTTTCAGTACAGTAACATGCTGTTCCAGTTGATGGCTGAGGAGCAACAGGCTGTATGTACCATATAGCCTAGGTAGGTAGTAGGCTACACCATCTAGGTGGGTGTACGTACACCCTGTGATGCTCACACAATGACAAAATCGCCTAATGATGCATTCTTCAGAATGCATCCCTGTCATTAAGCAGGGCATGACTATCATTATGTTCCAGAACCCTTTGAGTCTTTTCTTGTGTCCTGCACATTTTGCAGTCTCAGGCATCATTCAATGGCTTTTCCCTTTGGCCAATTACAGAGACCCCAAAGTGGAAGGAGTGGGTTTTGGTATAGCGTGGTTTTTTGTTTTGTTTTAGAGATGGAGTTTCACTCTGTTGCCAGGCTGGAGTGCAGTGTCGCAATCTCAGCTTACTGCAACCTCTGCCTACTAGGTTCAAGCAATTCTCCTGCCTCAGCCTCCTGAGTAGCTGGAACTACAGGCACCCGCTACCACGCCCAGCTAATTTTTCTATTTTTAGTAGAGACAGGGTTTCACTATGTTAGCCAGGATAATTTCCATCTCTTGACCTCATGATCTGCCCCCCTTGGCCTCCCAAATTGTTAGGATTACAGGTGTGAGCCACTGTGCCTGGCCTTGATATAGTATGTTTAACACTTCCTTGTTGGGATAAAGGTGAGCTTGCTCCTGAGGAAGAGGGCTGGGGAAGAAGCTTGGATGCTGAGTGTGTCTGTGCCAAGCTTAGCACATAGTCAAAACTCCCCACCCTTTTCCCCAGCAGGAATCATTTCCTTTGGAGGTTCTTCCCCACCTGCCTTCACCCCTGCCCCAATCTGATCTACCAGAGAAATTCATATTCCCTGTATTAACAAACTTTGATTCTAGGTTTGCTAAAAATACTCTGAATTTATTTTGCAAAGACAGCGTTTGCCCCTCCTCCCAATGCTCTCTTCAGAGTTACATTATAAAACTTGTTGGGTTAACTGACAATCAGTTGTGTCATTTACAAATCAACCTTTTGTAATTCCTTGTCATTTAGGGCAATAGAGAAGACTCAGTTTACCCATCATGAAAGCACTAAAAAAGAGAAGCCACATAAAATGCTTGAGCAAAGAGTGTTGAAAAGAACAATTACAGAGTAAAACCTTCTGGGACCATCTTTTCCACGGCCCTCGGAGCCCCCCACCTGTTTCTTACCTCTTTAGATCCCGGCTTAGAGTCCCTTCCTCCTGGAGGACGTGTCATCTCCACATGGGTGGGCTTGGTGCGCTTGCGATGTGGTACCTACTGTTAATTCACCTGTCATCCTGGCTGCACTTTCATGGACCGTCAACTCTCATGGACAGGGACCTCCTAGCACAGACCCTGACATGTGATGTATTTTCAACATGGAATGGATGGTGGGTATTTTCTGAGATATTCAGGTTTTCAAAAGCCAAAACTCTAAGAATGTTCAGTGTTCTGTGGCAATAGAGGAGCCAGAGGTCATGACTCTGAAGGAAAAGAGAAAAGAGAAGGGATTCCATTCAAGCTTAAAAGGAAGGAGGGGTCTGTGGTCTTGCAGGCAGCAGGGACCCCACCTCACGTGCGCTTCCCAGACTTGCTGGCAGTCCCCTTGCCCTAAGCAGGGCATGGAAGTTGCAGTGCAGATGCACGGACCTGACTCGCGGCTGGGACAGTGGTCCTCAGAGGCTTTCCTGACACCCTGATGCTACCTGAGTTGCTGGGACCCCATGGTCCAGCATGAGGTCCAGGGAAGGGGGTACAGTAAGCCCCCCAATGATGGGGCCTGAGTTTTCTCCTGCCTGGTTGGAAGGAGTTTGGAATATAAATTAATTTAAGTGATATTCTTTCCATGCCTGAATTTGGAAATGTAGCTATTTAAATGGGAAACAAATATAGAGTGTTTTCACCATGGGAAAAAAAAATCCAAGTTCTTAATTCTACCACAATAAAAAAAAAAAAAAAAAAAAAAAATCCAAGTCACAAGTTAATTACAGTGCGAATATGTTTTGATGACTAATTTGTGGGAACTGAAGAAAAATTTAGAAGTAATCAGCATCAAGTTACATTAAGATGGTCAATGAGATCATCCTGGGGAGATAGATGGTGAAAAGTTATTTTCCATGACGAGATTATAAATACTGGAATGGGAAGATTATTGAGAAAATGAAAGGTCTTTCTTTAGAAATGCTTTAGAACAGAAAAGATGGATACCTCTGTCTAGCAAGGCACCTCTGGGATCGAGTAGATGTCATTAGAAAGTCCTTGTTAGGGCTTGTAATTTACACAGAAAGAAACCAAGCTGAATAAAAGAATAGGCACATGTAAAGCTCTCAAGCCAGAAAAGGCTTTGGAAGAATCATAAAGAGGAGGAGATCAGGGTTTTTTGTGTTTTGTGGGTTTATTTTTTGTTGTTCTTTTATTGTTTCTTTTTTGGTGGTGGTGGGAAAAATGCCAGAAGTACTAAGATTACATATATAGGAGCATAGATTCAAAGAATATGTTAGAAAATTATCAGTTTGGGGCTGGGCATGGTGGCTCATGCCTGTAATTCCAACACTTTGGGAGGCCGAGGTGGACTGATCACCTGAGATTAGGAGTTCCAGACCAGCCTGACCAACATGGAGAAACCTCATCTCTACTAACAATACAAAAAATTAGCTGGGCGTGGTGGCACATGCCTGTAATCCCAGCTACTCGAGAGGCGGAGGTAGAAGAATCACTTGAACCCAGGAGGTGGAGGTTGCGGTGAGCTGAGATTGAGCCATTGTACTCCAGCCTGAGCAACAGAGTGAGACTCTGTCTCAAAACAAAAACAAAAACAAAAAAACTCCAAAATTATCAGTTTGGAGAAACTTAATGCAAGGAAAATGCAAAAAGTATGAAATGACAGTTTAATTACTGCTAATGATGGTACAATTGCACATCAATATTGATGAAAAAGAAATATGTAGGAATATTGGTAGAAAGACTTCACCTATTATAATGTAATTTTGAAATGTATATCCTGATGCTTTCTTCCTTTCATCTTTCATCTATTACACATGTTTTGCATTTCATATGCATTCAATTACTATTAGCAGGATGACTGAGCTATGGCATATGACCTCTTGGGGCAAGTAAACCACGTGAGTCCCTTTTGTCAAGGATGAAGGGCTTTACCTCTTGGTCTGTCCACCTGTTCAACCACCTCCTTATTCTACTCCAGAAGAATTGCTAACGTATTGGGGCATGTTTATATCGTCTAGGCTGCTGGTGGACCCCAGCAAAACAGCGGGCCATAGCTGAACATTGTGGAGCACGGTTCACTGGTGGGCTACACATGAACATTGATAGAAGAGGAACTCCGACAGGGTCTTAAACATGGAAAAACGCACATGTTACAAATAAGGGAAAAGCAAACTCCACTATACTGAGACATCTTTTTTTTTTTCAGACAGAGTCTCACTCTGTCACCTAGGCTGGAGTGCAATGGTGCGATCTTGGCTCACTGCAGCCTCCACCTCCTGGGTTCAAGCAATTCTCCTGCCTGGGATTACAGGCATAAACCACCGCACCAGCCCATCATCATACATTCTAATATATTCTGTATATATTAACACAAATTTCTTGAGGAATTTCTAAATTCATGGTATTAATCTTTGATTTATCAAACTGGTTCTAACTGGAGGACTCTAATATTCTCTTGAGAGTCTTTTTTGTGTGTGACAATTTCTAGTTACAGATGGCTCAGGATAGACTTGTGTAGCATTGAAGTCTACTAAAGTCAGGGTAAGAGTAAGAGTTAAGTAAATGCTTGAACACTGCCCTGCTGGGCACTCTAGGTCCCTATGAAGTCCCAGCAGGAGAAAGAGAGAGACAGAGTGTGACAGAGCAGTGAAATGAGGAGGTTATTCTTTAAACAAGCCACTGTTTCTCAAGTGTGGGTGGATGACCTTCAGTAATGCACTGATGCCTGGGTGCTCCTCCCCTACCAGAGATCCTGATGTAGCTGGTCTGGGGTGCAGCCTAGGCATCCGGATCTTTTAAAGCTCCCCAGAAGATTCTAGCATGTGGCCTGATTGAGAATCATTGGTCCAGGACAATCACCCTAGCTCTGGGCGGGCCAGGCTGGAGCAGAGGCTTAGCTCAGAACCTAAATCTAAATGGTGGCGGGGGGCGGGGGGTCGGGGAGGATTCACCATTCTTCGCATGACCCAAAGCTGCCAGAAACCCAAGCAAGGATGAGTGAGCAGAGATGGAGAGCGAAAACAGCGCCTTGGCATCATCCTCTTTAATTGTTCAAAAGATAGAATTCCAAATCAAACTCTATTAAAAGGTAGTTCACGAAAAGCTTTCCTTGTACTCTGTTCCCCTGTTACTGCCATCCGCCCCACCTCCAAACAGGTCACCACTTTTTATCTTTATAGCTTCTTATCTTTCCAGAAAAAGATATGTTTATCTTTTTGCTTCTTCTTTATCTCTCTAGAGAATTCAAGCCAACCCAGATATATGTTGTTTTTTTTAACAGCAAAGATAGAATTTTGTACTATTTTTCCCCCCAGGAAAATCTTGGAAATAATTTCATATTAATGCTTAAACAATTTACTTATTTATTTTTATTGTGCTTTAAATTCTGGGGCACATGTGCAGATCATGCAGGACTGTTGCACAGGTACACACATGCCATGGTGATTTGCTGTCTCCATCCCCCCATCATCTACCTCCTGCATTTCTCCCAGTGTTACCACTCCCCAACCTCCCCGCCCCTTGCTGTCCCTCCCCTAACCCCCTACCCCCAAGAGACCCCAGTGTGTGATGTTCCCCTCCCTGTACCCATGTGTTCTCATTGTTCAACACCTGCCCATGAGTAAGAACATGTGGTGTTTGATTTTCTGTTCTTGTGTTAGTTTGCTGAGAATGACTGTTTCCAGATTCATCCACGTCCCTATAAAGGACAGGAACTCATCGTTTTTTTGTGGCTGCATAGTACTCCATGGTGTATATGTGCCACATTTTCTTTGTCCAGTCTATCATTGATGGGCATTGCTTAAATAATTTCATATCAATTTCTCTCTCATTTTTTTTACATCTACATAGGATTTCATTATATAGATGCACCATAATTTAAGAACTACTTATTGATGGGCATTTAAATTGTTTCCTAGTTGATATTATACTCAAATGCTTTCCATGGATAACCCTGTTCATGTCATTTCGCACAGGTACTAAGCTAACTATAGATTTACAGGATCGAGATGTACATTCATAATTTGATAAACATCACAAAATTGTCTTCTGTGGGGTGGTACAGTTTTTTTTTTTTTTTTTGAGATGGAGTCTCACTTTGTCACCAGGCTGGAGTGCAGTGGTGCAATCTTGACCCACCTCCTGGGTTCAAGCAGTTCTCCTGCCTCAGCCTCCTGAGTAGCTGCTACTACAAGCACGTACCACCACACGCAGCTAAGTTTTGTATTTTTAGTGGAGACAGTTTCAGTATGTTGGCCAGCAACATGAGATTCCTCTTCACTCCCCCTAGCTCACTACCCCCCGCCCCCGCCTACCTCACCAGGCTGTCACACTTGTAAGTTGTTTGCCAGTCTGATAGGTTAAAAAATGATGTCTCAGCCAGGTGCAGTGGCTCACGCCTGTAATCCCAACACTTTGGGAGGTCGAGGCAGGCAGATCACAAGGTCAGGAGATCAAGACCATCTGGCCAACATGGTGAAACCCTGTCTCTACCAAAAATACAAAAATTATCCGGGTATGGCAGTGCATGCCTGTAGTCCCAGCTACTCAGGAGGCCGAGGCAGGTGGATCGCCTGAGGTCAGGAGTTCAAGATCAACCTGGCCAACATGGTGAAACTTCATCTCTATTAAAAGTACAAAAAATTAGCTGGGTGTGGTGGCAGGCGCCTGTAATCCCAGCTACTAGGGAGGTTGAGGCAGGAGACTCGCTTGAACTTGGAAGGCAGAGGTTGCGGTGAGCTGAGATTGTGCCATTGTACTCCAGCCTGGGCAACAAGAGCAAAACTCTGTCTCAAAAAATAATAATAGTAATATATGATGATGATCTTTTTCTTCATTTAGAGCAAGAAATTTGTAGTTGATACAGCAATTAATCAGGTGATGGTAGGGCTGATTATAATATTTTTTTCTGACACTTTATTTTTAATACCTTGACTGAGATATAATTCACATACCATAAAATTTACCCACCATACAATTTACCCATTTAAAGCACACAATCTGGCTGAGCGTGGTGGCTCATGCCTATAATCCCAGCACTTTTGGGAGGCTGAGGAAGGCGGATCACTTGAGGTCAGGAGTTCGAGACCAGCCTGGCCTACATGATGAAACCCCATCTCACCTAAAAATACAAAAATTAGCCAGATGTGGTGGTGCACACCTGTGATCCTAGCTACTTGGGCGGCTGAGGCATGAGAATCACTTAAACCTGGGAGGCAGAGGTTGCAGTAAGCCTAGATCACGCCACAGTTTTCGAACATTTTCATCACTCCAGAAGTGAATCCATTAGCATTCACTTTCCACTTTCCCCAACTCTCCCAGCCCCTGGCAATCTCTAATCTACTCTGTCTCTATAGATTTGCTGATTCTTGATCTTTTCTAGAGAGAGAATCATATACTACGTGGTCTTCGGTGTCTTGCTTCTTTCACTTATGTTTTCAGAGTTTATCCATGTTGTAGCACGTGTCAGTACTTTCTTTTTATTGCCAGATAATATTCCATTGAACAGATATACCATATGTGGTTTGTCGATTATTTAATGAGCTTCCAGGTTATTTCTGCTTTCTGGCTACTTTGAATAATGTTCATACGAATTTATGGACATGTTTTCATTTCTCTTGAGTATATACCTAGGTGTAGAATCGACTGTATATTATAAAATGTTCAACTATACAACAAAGTTTAAGGAATTTTACAGTGAATGTCCCTCTAGTCACCACCACCATTCTATTAAAATTTTAATCTACTTCCTTTGTCACATATCTACCAATCAGCCATTTTATTTTATTTTATTTTTGAGACTCAGTCTTGCTCTGTTGCTCAGGCTGGAGTGCAGTGGTGCAATCTGCAAACTCTACATCTGGGGTTCAAGTGATTCTCCTGCCTCAGCCTCCCAAGTAGCTGTGATTACAGGCACCTGCCACCATGCCTGGCTAACTTTTTGTATTTTTAGTAAAGATGGGGTTTCACCATGTTGGCCAGGCTGGTCTGGAACTTCTGACCTCAGGTGAGCCAGCCACCTCTGCCTCCCAAAGTGCTGGGATTACAGGCGTGGGCTACTGCACCCCACCAGTTTTTAGCTTTCTTATTGGGTGTGAGGTGCTCAATGCATTTTTGGACAGCAAAAATAATACTTCGAGTACTCATCAACGATGACATACTCTCCCTTTAGGTATCATTTCACTCTTTGAGAATCAAAGGGCAACATTGTAGGCCAAACTGAAAATGATGCAGTCCATGACCTTCTTTTGCTTCCCTCCTAAAGTTCTCCTTTTGAAAGTGAAATGAAAAATAAATGGCCCAAAGTCTTTATTTTTTTTATCCTACCCTATTTTCTATCTTTAAAAAGTGCATTTTGAATACCATTCTCCAGTTGTCCTAGATTCATGAATATGGAGGCACAACACAGGATCATGGCTAAGAGGGTGGCCTTTGAAGCGTGACTGAGTCTGAATCTCTTTCTTGGCTGTGTACTGTGTGTGACCTTGAGTAAATTACTTAAACTCCTGTGTCTCAGTTTTCTCCTTTGTAAAATGGAAATAATTCAAGTCCAAAGAAGTTGAAGTTAAAATGTCAGCATTTCCTTTTTTTTTTTTTTTTTTTTTTTGAGATGGAGTCTGGCTCTGTTGTCCAGGCTGGAGTGTAGTGGCGTGATCTCAGCTCACTGCAACCTCTGCCTCCTGGGTTCAAGTAATTCTTGTGCCTCAGCTTCCTGAGTAGCTGGGACTACAGGCGCATGCCACCATGCCCCGCTAATTTTTAAAATTTTTTTAGTAGTGGCGGGGTTTTGCCACGTTGCCCAGACTGTTCTCAAACTCTTGAGCTCTGGCAATCTGTCCACCTCAGCCTCCCAAAGTGCTAGGATTACAGGCATGAACCACCATGCCTGGCCCAAAACATCAGCAATTCTAATCACAATTGTAATATGATTATTTTCAGAACTTAACAAAATGGTACTAAAATTCATGTGGAAAAACAAACATGTATAACTAGTTGGGAAAACTTTTGAAATTAATAATCATGGGGTACAAGCACTATCAGATAGTAAAATATATTATGAAGCCATAAACATAAGCATTTTGGTAGCTGGCACAGGGACAGGCAGATGAGTAGAAAATAATATTTGTGGAAAAGCAGATCCTAATGTAGGACAGAGTTGGCATTTTAAACAGATATGGAAGATGAAAGGAAGGCAGCTTTTCAAATGGTATCTGGTCAGCCATTTGAAAAAAAGATGTTGAAGGCATGTCTTTTTTTTTTTTTTGAGATCGAGTTTTGCTCTTGTGGCCCAGGCTGGAGTGCAATGGTGCTATCTTGGCTCACCACAACCTCTGCCTCTGGGGTTCAAGTGATTCTCCTGCCTCAGCCTCCCCAGTAGCTGAGATTACAAACATGTGCCACCATACCTGGCTAATTTTTTTTTTTTTTTTTTTTTTTTTTTTAGTAGAGGCGGGGATTCTCCATGTTGTTCAGGCTGGTCTCGAACTCCTGACCTCAGGTGATCCATCTGCCTCGGCCTCCCAAAGTGTTGGGATTACAGGCGTGAGCCACCGTGTCTGGCCGGCATGTCTCATTTCTTATGCCAAAAATAAGATATAGATCAATGATAAAACAGAAAAAAGCCATTAAAGTATAGAAACATGATGATTTTTAAAAATGTGTTGCATGGAGAAAACATTTCCAAGCATGACACAAAAAATGTGAATTCATAAAAGTAAACACTGACAAATTTGACAATATAAAAATTAAAAACTTGTTGCAAAAAAGAATACCATAATAAAAAAAAAACATAGCAAAGGGCTAACTTCCTTAACATATAAAAGATATTAAGATTTAACAAAAAAAGATAACCCAATGGCAAAATGAGCAAAGCACATGAAGGGCAGTTAATGGATAAATGCCAATAGATAATTTTTAAAATAATGAGATTTTGTTTTTGCCTATAAGACTGACACATATTAAAAGTTTATGAACATCCAAAGTGGGCTAAGAATGAGCATTCTCAAGCATTGTTAGTGGGTTCATTTGTTGCTTCATAGCAAGTCAGGCAAAGCCTAATGGCATGAAATTACCAGTTTATCAGATTGAGAATTTGGAAAGAACACAGGGTTCTTCCCTGTCCATGGTGTCCTTAGCTGGTATGACCCAAAAGGCTGTGGTGGTTGGGATAGCTGGGAACAGGGACAGTGGGAGCTGGAGAACTCATTCTGAGATGGCTTCTTCACTCACATCCTGACACGGAGGATAGGATGGTTGAGCTCATCCAGGACTGTCAACTGGAGCATCTCCAAATGAGCCTCTTGAGTATGACACTCTCAGGATTGTGGGGATTTCTTACATGGCCACTCAGGCCTCCAAGAACAAGTATATGCAAAGAACAAGTTAAAAGCAGCATGGCTTATTCTGACCTAGCCATCACTTCTATTGTATTCTATTGATAGGAAGTCACATCACTTCTATTCTATTGACACGAGTCACAAGCTTGTCTAGATTCAAAGGGCACAGACATAATTTGGACCTCTCAGTGGGAGGGGTGTACAATAATTTGTGGCCATGTTTTCAAACCTCTACAGTGGAAGAATAAATTTTTGCAATGTCTTTGAAGTACAATTTTATAATATCTACCAAATTTTAATATGCATCTATCTTTTGAACCAAACACATACCACACAGACGGCCCCTGGATTCCTATTCTCTACCTCCCCCACTCTCCTTAAGCTGTTCTCTATCTGGTGTCTGTCATCACCAGTGCTGCCCCTTCCCTTCCAAGGTCTTGATTCTTTGCAGAAGAATAAGGTCTCACCTCCAGATCCCATCTAATATCTTATGAGGGCTCCAACCTCAGATGTCTATTTCATGTCAATTGCTTTCTCTGTAGCTCAGTTTCTGCTGGTTCCATTAAGCGCTGCTGAAATTGAGCTCAAACTCCCAAGATTTCCCACCAAGGGCAAAGGAGATTCATATTCTTCCTGCTGACACGACTTTGAAACTGCTTATCCTAATATTCTTCCTTCCACATTATGCTGTGTTATCTATTGCTGCAAAACAGGTTATTCCAAAATTTGGCTAAGAAGAATGCTTATCATCTCATACTTCCTACGAGTTAAGACTCTACAAATTGCTTAGTTGAGTCCTCTGACTTTGGGTTCCTTATGACACTGTTGTCACTTCAGCTGGAAAGGACTTGTATATTACATGGCTGTTGGCAGAATTCAGTGCCTACAGGGCTTCTGGAGTAAGGCCTCCCTCTGTTCCTAGCCACTGTGGGTCTTGCCACTGTGGGTCCTCCATAGGACATCTTACAACATGGCAGCCGTCTTCATCAAAGTCAGCAAATGAGATGAGACTGTTATCAGTAAGAAGTTATGGTGTTCTGTGACTAATCATGGAAAGGACATCGCCTTCCTTTTCTGTAGTCTACCCGTTAGCACTGAGTCTCTAGGTCATACTCAAGGCAGGGGGCTTACAGAGAATGAGCCTATCACAAATGCTACAAGCAATTCTCTTTCCGACTTGGGTTTTAATACAGGCTGCTTCAGTTACTGACAGTGCATACTGTCCGTCCAGAGAGCAGCATCACCCTCAACCCAGATTCCCCAAAAGGTTGAACCGGTGGCAACTGTGGAATAAAAAGTGTTGTTTCACCGTGATGTGTGATCTCTTAATATGAAAGATATGCATGCCCCCACACACTTTTGTATATGACTAGAAAATTTCTGAAAGACTGTAAAAACTCTTGGGAAAATTATCTCTAGAAGCGAGATTAGGGATGCAGGAAGGGTTCCTTCTAGGTTTTACTTCATACTCTTCTATACTACTTAATTTTATTTTGATACGTACATACATTTTATAGGAAAACAGTTAAAACTAATAAGAGAAAGAGTTAAGAACAGGGTGATTCCTTAATCCAGAAAGACTTCTAAACAACCCCATGCCACAGCTTGGGTAAAAGGAGGACTTAGGGGCATTATGCTTTTTTTTTTTTTTAGATGGAGTCTTGCTCTGTCGCCCAGGCTAGAGTGCAGTGGCACGATCTCAGCTCACTGCAACCTGCCTCCCAGGTTAAAGTGATTCTCCTGCCTCAGCCTCCCCAGTAGCTGGGACTACAGGCTTGTGCCACCACACCTCGCTAATTTTTTTTTGGTATTTTTAGTGGAGAGGGGTTTCACCATGTTAGCTAGGATGGTCTCGATCTCCTGACCTAGTGATCCACCTGCCTTGACCTCCCAAAGTGCTGGGATTACAGGTGTGAGCCACTGTGCCCAGCCTATACATTTTTGTATTCTGAAAGTTAAGCATAAATGACACACAATGACAAGGAAACATCTACATTTTTCAGAAGTTGATTTTCCAGGCCAGGTAACACTGGCTTTTCAGGCAGAGGAAATTAAAAAGTGCTTTCTGTCCAGGCACGGTGGCTGCATGCCTGTAATCTCAGAACTTTGGAAGGCCAAGCCAGGAGGATCACTTGAGACTAGGAGTTCGAGGCTGCAGTGAGCTATGTTCATGCCACTGCACTCCAGACTGGGTGACAGAGCAGGACTCTCTCTTTAAAAAAAAAAAAAGAAGAAATTACTTTCTATTAGGTTCGGTACCAACAGCAGAATATTGGTGAGAGCTTCGAGGAAACGGAGGAAGTTCTCTATTGTGACCCCACCATTTTATAGTCTTTCTAACTAGAGTCCCAGAACTGCCCCTTCTCCCCTCTCTTCTCCCCCATTAACTCTCCCCCCATGGGCTCCTGCAAACCTCAGTCTGCAAACCTCAGACTGCCTCCTTCAAAAATCACCTTCACAAATGTTGATAATGTTGAGATAAGACAGCATGGGATGTTATGTATTATGATCATATTGAGTAATATATGCTGAACATGTTATGTGTTATGATTGTAAGTGGTTTTAAGATCACAACTAAATCTAATCCTAGACATACAAAGACGGAAAGAAATGCTGTAGAAATGTTGGTTTTGCAAAGCGAGTGCCTGGGAAAATGTCACTTTTCTAATTTTCTGTGCTATGATTTTTTTGCTTTTATTATTATTATTTATTTATTTTGAGACAGAGACTCACTCTGTTGCCCAGACTGGAGTGCAATGGTGCCATCTCAGCTCACCTGCAACCTCCACCACCCACGTTCAAGTAATTCTCCTGCCTCAGCCTCCCAAGTAGCTGGGACTGCAGACGAGCATCACCACACCCGGCTAATTTCTGTATTTTCAGTAGAGATGGGATTTTACCATGTTGCCCAGGCTGGTCTCGAACTCCTGATCTCAGGTGATCCACCCGCCTCAGCCTCCCAACGTGTTGGGATTACAGATGTGAGCCATGTAATCCAACAGCCCTGCCTCATTTTTTTTTCCTTTTAGTTGTAAGGTATGACATAGCACTTTGCTATTAAGTGTAGTCCTTGAACCAGCAAGTAACACCTGAGAGCTTGTTAGAAAGTCTCAGACTTACTGAATCAGAATCTGCATTGCAACAAGATTCCCTGGTGATTCAGATATACATTAGAGTTTTAAAAAGCCGCCCACAGCAATTGTTCTCCAACCTGGCCACACATTGGAATCACCTGTGGAACTTTACGCATACTGATGCCTGGGTTAGAATCTTCATATATTTGGCTGTGGTGCGTGCAGCCAGGGTGTTGCTTTTTAATCCCAAGCGAGTCCATGAGTTTGAGGCCTATTTCCCTAACACTGTGGTCCTCAAGTGTGATCCAGGCCCAGAGCAACACCACTATCTGGGAATGAGTTAGGAATGCCAACTCTCAGGCCCCACTCCAGACCTGCTGAATCGGCAGCTCTGGGGAGGGAGCCTGAGAGTCCTTCAGCCCTGCAGGTGATTCCGGTGCTTGCTAAGGTTTCGTTAGGTAGGTCGAGGATGGGGCCCAAGAATTTTCATTTATTGACGTTTCCAGGGGCTGCTGGTGGCGGTCGTGGTCTGAGAGGCACACTTAGAGAATCACGGGCAGAAAAAAATCTGATTTGTGGTTTGTCTAAAGACGCACAGCTGGTTGGGCTGACAGAGTCAGGCCTCACAGCCACCATTTCTTCTCTTCAACCACAGACCAACTATCACCTTCACCAAATCTGCAAGTATTGAAAACTAGTTCAGTACCTCGCATTTCAGATACATTTCTGCTCTGCTCCTCCCCAGGAGCTGCCCACAAACACCCACTACTTCCAAGGCCCCCGTCCTTGTCTCAACCCGCCTTCCTATCAGGGTCTCTACACTCCACTTCTGCTTAGCTGTGACTTCACTTGGAGCCTCTCCTGTGAAATCTGTCCTCTCGGTCCGAGGTCAGGGAACTCCTGTAAGACGCAGAAGGCCCAGAGTTCTGAGCCAGTGGCCTCCCAAGGCTGGAGCCCGCTGGCCCGGACCTGGCAGAGCGTCATTTGCTGCGGCCAAGGCCTTTTCCCACCGCGTGTAGCGAGAGGGACTGGAGGATCTGGAGCCGGTGGAGAAGGTAAGACGGCAGCTGCTGGGTGGGGACGGCGACTGTGTCCCTAGATCGCTGCCTCCTGGGTCCTGAATCTTGCTCCCCGCCCCGTGGAGTTCCCGGAACCTCGAAGGCACTCAAGCACCCCAAGCCACTCCTAACCTCCCCCACGCCATTCCCCGCGGCGCTGACCCCGACGCTGGGCGGGCGGGGTGGGGATTGTCCCCTGAGGCTGGGCGGGCGGCGTGGGCACTGTCCTGGGATTCGCTCGCGCGGCGGGCGCTCGGCCAGGACGTGGGCGGGCGCGGGGTGGCCGTCGCTCCCCCGAACTCGAGTCCCGAGCAGCCCGGGGTGGTGCCGGAAGCCCGTGCCTGCGGCTCCGGGGGAGGGGAGGGCTCGGTGAGTCCCTGAAGACCGCCCTCCCCGCGCGACGTCGCAGGCGAAGCAGCCCTAGGCAGGACCTCGAAAAGCGACCTGCAGATTCCGAGCCCCTGATCGCCCGCACTCCGCTCCCGGCTTCGCCGTGCACGCGTCTCCCGCTCTCCCCGGTTCGTTTGTCGCCACAGGGGCCGGATTTGCGTCTCGCCGGTGGCGCTCCCCGCGCTCGGTTCGGTCGCGCCGCGCGGAGCCCGGCCCTGGCCGCACGCCCGAGGGAGGCGCAGGTCCCTGGCGACGCGCTGAGCTTGGGAGGCCCCGGGGCGCACCTGCCCGGGAGGAGCGGAGCGGGGCGGGGCGGCGCGGGCGCAGGGCGCGGGCCCGGACGCTGGAGGGGGCTGTGGCTCTCCCGCGTCCCCGCCGCTCGGGTTGCGCGGTGCCCGCCTCCCCCCGCTGAGGGGCCGGCCCAGGCCCGGGGAGGGGCGGCGGCCGCGGCACTTCCCGCTCGCTGGCCTCGGAGGTGGCGGGTCCGGTGCGGGCGCTCGGCTGGGGCGCGGGGCGGGGACGCGGCCGCTGTCCGCTTTGCACCGCTCCTCCCCGCGCGAGTGGCGCTGGCCCGGCGTCGAGGCGGCCATGGCGACCCGGAGCCCGCTCCCCACCCACCCCGCCTGCTCCGCCCTCCCCTCCGCCCCGCGCCACCTTTGATGGCTCGGACCGCGGCCGGCCACCGCCAGCCCCGCTCGCGCGCCCGCGCCGCCGCTGCCGCCGCCCGCGGGTATTAATAGCCGGCGCCGCCGCTGCCGCGCCCTCGGCCGCCGGGGGCTTGGGAGCCGCCGAGCCCGAGCCGGGAGAGGGAGCCGCCGCAGCCGCTGGCGCCGTGGAGGTAGGAGGCGCGCGGGGAACAATGACCGCGGCGGGAGGGCGGGGGCCGGGCCGCGGGCTGCCACTTGTGCGAGTCCGGGCGCCCGCAGCGCATGGCCTGGGTCGCGGGCGGAGGTGGGCGTGTGGTCCCCGGGGTCCTGCCGCGGGCGGCGGGCCGGGCTCGGGCAGCCCCGGCCACCGTAGCGGGAGCTCGGGGGCCTCTGGGCTCCGCGCCGCCCCCTGCGCCCCTCTCCCCTTACCTCCGCCGACCTCGGGTTGCGGGGCTCCGGGCCGGTCCCCGTTCGCCTCCCCCCGTTCGCCTCCCCAGACCCCGCGCCCTTCCCCCGCTTCCTTGCGTCCGACCTCCCGCTGACGAACGCCGCTTCCGGACCTCCGGCCGCAATCTCGACCCCTGAGGCCGGTTGCGGGCCGGGGAGGTGGCCGCTGGCGCGGATGCCACAGCGCTGCCGGGTGCCCGCCGCTCGCCCACGCGCGGCGCGAGGTTCCCGGCGGGTGACAAAGAGGAACACACCCTCTGCCCAAGTTAGATTTGTGTCTCTCTTGACTGCCTGCCTGTATGCAGGGTAAAGTTTATTTTATTTTATTTTTTAAAAGCAACGGACAGATTGTTTTGCGGCGAACATTTCCAAACAACTTCTGATTGTGGTTTTACGATTCAAGTTCCGGAAACTTTAGCTGTGTGATCCGGCTGGACCCCGGAGACTGTGTGTGTGTGTTTTATTTGAAGCAGGGGGAATATGAATTCACTGTAATGAGTCTGGATCTCGTTTGTGGCAGCTGGAGACCAGCGGCTGCTGGGGATCGAGTAGGGTTCCCCAGAAAGGAGGGAGCCGAGGTTCACAAAGAAGCGAGGCCCTGGTATCTGACCAGCTCATGGAGACGTGGGAGAGCCTGCTTCTCATCTGGAACAGTTTAGCAGTCTCGGCTTCCCTCTCTCTCCCAGCCCTGGGGAGTATCGGTGGCCTCTGGCCGTTTCATTTTATTGTTGTGAAGGCCTTCTTGTCAGTGTGCTGGTTTGACCGCCCAGCCCTGGCCCCTGCTTGGGAACCCCTCTCCTTCCAGCAGGCAGCATCTTCTGAGCCAACCCTGGCCTAGCACTGGATTCTGTTTAATGTGCTTTGCACGTGGTGACTTGCGGAGCCCATTTCAGAACATCCTACAGCATTGTCTTGCTTTTCTTATTCAGTCTGAACACAAGGGGAGGAGAAATAAATATCTTTCTGGTCCTGAAAGCTTTAGGGGGAGTTGTATTAAAAACTGGCTTCGTGGTTCCGGAGACTCTGGGAGGGCCCTGCTTCATCCTGCCTTTGACTGTCTCCCTCCCTCCACAGTGTTCTTGTAGGGGGTTTATTCTCAGTCTTTGGAATGGGTTGGTCTCCGGGATCTGACAGTTTCTGACAGCGTGCTTCATAAGTGGGTACAGCTAGCACATGGCTCACTTGATATTCCTGCAGCATCGTTCTGCAGCAAGACATCAATATTGGAGTTACTCCAAGCACAACGAAACGTTTGTGTTTTTAGAATGTCTGGCTAATAGATCTGCTTCTGGGTAAAATAAATAGAAGCATTATTGGGCAGTGGCTGCTTTACTGAGGGAATTGTTGGTGGAGACAGTGAGTAGAAGCCTTCCTAGAATCTTACTTGTTTCTTTCATTTGAACGGGAAACTAGAAATCCTTGCTGTGAAGGTAGCTGTGCCTCCTAGGGGCAGGGATTCTATGGTGCACCCCTACCCCCACCGCCGTGATTTGGGGTGTGGTTTCATTGAGGAGTCTGTCACTGTGGGAATCCTTTTGAAGTTTGGTTTATAATGGCCCCTTTCACATGGATATTCTCTTCCTTTAATTGGTACAGGGATGGATTTATTCCTTGGGTCAAAATAGAATGCTAACGTTACTCTGTAGCCAGACTTATCAAAGAAGATCTTAAAATAATGATCCTGGACAACTTTTTTTACTGGGTTATTGCATTTACTTCAAAATTATGCTGAGGTTGCAAGCAACCTGGAGGAATGTTTTTATTTCGCGGTTCGTTAAAGAAACTGTCAGGTGTGGTGGGTGGGGGGGGGGTGTGTGTGTCTGGGTGTGGTGACTCATGCCTGTAATCCTAGCATTTTGGGAGACTGAGGCAGATCACTGGAGGTCAGGAGTTTGAGACCAGCCTGGCCAATATGGTAAAAACCTGTCTTTACTAAAAATACAAAAATTAGCCAGGAGTGGTGTTGGGCACCTATAATCCCAGCTACTTGGGAGGCTGAGGTGGGAGAATCACTTGAACCCAGGAGGCAGAGGTCAGGCCACTGCACTCCAGCTTGGGTGACAGAGTAAGACTGTCTTAAAAAAAAAACTGTCCAAGTCAATTTTTATTTTTGTTAAAGATACAAACTATAGCGTTGAAAGGGTTAGCTTTTTTTAAACAGTGAAGCTTATTTACTTATTGAACACACAAGAGCTTAATTCATTTTGAAAATTATATGTATTTATGAGGAGGATACTTGTGCTAAACATCCGGAAAAAAAACTCCTTTCACCCTGGAGGGGGTTAAATACCAGGGAAAGAATAAGAGGCGGGCTTCTGCAGGCAGAATATGCTTAGGAAAAATGGCATTGTGATTTTCCCAGAGGATAAGAGAAATTCTGTGGATTTGTAAGTGCTGTAATTGCCTGATTTCTTTTCTTTTTTTTGAGACAGTTTTTTGCTCTTGTTGCCCAGGCTGGAGTGCAATGGCTTAATCTTGGCTCACCACAACCTCTGCCTCTTGGGTTCGAACAATTCTCCTGCCTCAGCCTCCCTAGTAGCTGGGATTGCGGGCATGCACCACCACACCCTGCTAATTTTGTATTTTTAGTAGAAATGGGGTTTCTCCATGTTGGCCAGGCTGGTCTCGAACTGACCTCAGGTGATCCACCCACCTCAGCCTCCCAAAGAGCTGGGATTACAGGCATGAGCCACTGCGCCCGGCCTTGCTTGATGTTTTGATAGCTTGGTGGACTGGACATTTTAAAGAAGCCTTTTGTTACTGGCCTTGCTTATTTGCAGATAACTGCTTAGTATTTTTGAGAAATGCAATTTCCTCACCAGCTGAAGGTGTCACAGGTAAGAGGGGCCAGTATAATTCCATAATGCGGGTGCTGGACTCTTTCTACCTTGGGTAGACAGGTATTCCCTGTATTGGTTACCATTTGCCTGGGAGGACAGGGAGTGGGGTTTGAGGTTCTTGTGGCAGTCTCTCTGCTATTGTTTGGTGCTTTTGATTGAAAGGAGCCTCTCCAGGCCTGGCTATTGAATGGGAAGCAGCGGATCAGCTTCCTTTTCTTGCCTTTTAGTGCCCGAGTTCATGCTGTGGTGGTACTGGGTCGTCCTCTTGGTCCTCTTTCTGTTTCAGCTGTGGCGACATAGGTAGGTTGTTACCGCCTTAGCCACTTACACATGGCCAGGAAGGTCAGAGCCAAACAGTTCTCATTCAAATTACTTGAAATACTGCTATCTCCAGTCCCATTCTGCCAAATGCAGCCTTTGTTGTTAAGAAGCCCCCAGAAAATGTATATTTAAAACGTACAGAACTTTTTATAGGCTGCCCACCTTGCCTTGATTTGAGTTAGTTAAAAATGTTTGGCCAAGTTGGCACTTTGAGCAAAAGTGGATAATTGATACATTACTACCGTATCGGGCTCCGAGCTTTTGCTAGTAATCCGGGGAGACTGAAGCTGAGGCATGCTCAGTGCTGCCTGCACACTTTGAACTCAGATTTTAAGTGTTCTTGTTTTAATGTGGGATGGAAATTACAGACATACTCTAAGACTTGCAATTATTGTGGGAATTCATCATTTACACTGAGTGAATTTCATATGTAAAACTGTCATATTTGTTCATACATTAAAAAGAGCCTCAGGCCAAACTAGACTGCCTTTAACTCTCTATTATGATAATAACCTCTTACCGCAAGAGTAACTTCAGTTTATGTGCAGAGTTTTGGCGAAATGCTTTTCATAAATTTATTATAAGAGAAGACCTAAAAATCCAGTATTATGGTGACTTTCAGTTTTTGTTCTTACCTTGTTCATTCAGGATCTAGTATAGTATCTGAATATAGCAAACTTGAAAGGGAGTCTCAGTGTCACCCAGGCTGGAGTGCAGTGGTGTGATCTCGGCTCATTGCAACCTCCGCCTCCTAGGTTCAAGCAGTCCTCTGGCCTCAGCCTCCCGAGTAGCTGGGACTATAGGCATATGCCACCATACCTGGTTAATTTTTGTATTTTTAGTAGAGACAGGGTTTCACCATATTGGCCAGTCTGATCTCGAGCTCCTGACCTTGTGATTTGCCCGCCTTGGCCTACCAAAGTGCTGGGATTACAGGTGTTAGCCACCGCACTCGGCCCTGTTTTCTTTTTGAAAGAGGGTCTCACTCTTGTCACCCAGGCTGGAGTGAAGTGGCGATCATGGCTCACTGAAGCCTCAACCTCTTGGGCTCAAGCAATCCTTCCATCTCCGCCTCCTGAGTAGCTATGACAACAGACATGTGCCAACATGCTCAGCTAATTTTTTATTAAAAATTTTTTTTTTTTGAGATGAGAGTCTCCCCACTATATTGCCCAGTCTGGTAAATCCTTGTTGAATGAATAATACATCCAGTTTTTGCCATCCCTTCAAATTAGTCTTTAGGGTTTTTAAAGGGAACTTGTTAATTGTAATGATAGATTTTAGTTCTGACAGTTTGATACTTGGTTTTGTTTTGATTTCATTCTAATTTAGTATTTTAAACTAATCCTTAAAGCTGAGTCAGACTGTAAAAAGATGTAGGCTCCTTTAAAGAAGACAATAAAAGCATGAAGAAGAAAATGAAACAAACTTGAAATCCTACCACCTGTTACTCCTACCTTAGCATTTTGGCATCTGTTCTTTTACATAGCCTTCTCATTTCTTAACCTCCCCAAAATTGACATTGTAATTGTTTTATATAGTACTTGCCTGTAAATTTAATGTGCTTCCTTTTTGGACTTTGAAGCTTGCTTCTGGGATACATTTTCCTTCTTCCTTTTAGAAATTCTGTCAGCATCTGTTGGTGGTAACTTCAGTTTTTGCATGTCTTAAATACCTTTGTTCTTGAATAGTAAATTTCCTGGGTGTGCAGTTCTGTATTGTTCCTGTGTTAATCAGCCATGTTCTGGTCCCATTGCTGTTGCTGTCTAATTATTTGTAAGTAGTCTGTCTTTTCTCTCTGGCTACTTTTAAGATCCTTTGGTGTTCTGCAGTCTCGCTATGACATGTCTAAGTATTTCTTCTCTTTTACTTTTTATTTATTTATTTTTTTTGAGTCAGGGTCTCACTCCCATTGCCCAGGTTGGAGTGCAGTGGCATGATCTCAGCTCACTGCAGCCTCAACTTCCTGGGCTCAAGTGATCCTCTCACCTCACCCTCCCTAGTAGCTGGGACTACAGGCAAATACCACCATGCCTGCCTAGTTTTTTGTATTTTTACTAGAGATAGGGTTTTGCCATGTTGCCCAGGCTAGTCTTAAACTGCTGGGCTCAAGCGATCCTCCGGCCTTGGCTTCCCAAAGTGCTAGGTTTACGGGCATGAACTGCCATGCCTGGGTCTCCTTTGCTTTTATTCCTCTTCTCTCTTCTTCCCTCTTCTCCTCTCTCTCTCCTGCTCCTCTTCCCTGCTCCCTTGCTGCTGTCTCTCCCATCCTCTTTATTAGTTTGTTATTTTCTGTTGCTCAGCAGTATTTCAGAGGCTGGATGTGCTATGACTCGGGTGTCCACTCACCTTTGGCCACTGCAGTTGTTTTGCTGTGTTGGCTATCACAAATACAGTTGCTGTGAACATTTGTGAACAAATCTTTGTGTGGAGATATGTTTTCATTCTTCCTGCTGGGTCTTAAGTGTGTGCATAACTTTATAATAAGCTATTTTTAAGAAAGCGTTGGCACCATTTTAGATTCCCACTCGTGATGTATGAGACTTGTAGTGACTCCAATCCTGATCGACACTTGGAATGCTCAGTCTTTTCTTTTTAGCCGTTCTAGTGGCTGTGTGGTGATACCTCATTGTGGTTTTGTTTTTTCACTTTCCTGATAACTTGTACACCTTTTGTGAGTGTGTGTTAGCTATTTCCTCTTTGTTTTTTTGAAACAGAATCTCTGTCACCCACACTGGAGTGCTTGTCTGCCTCATTTCTTTTCTTTTTTTTTGTTTTTTGTTTTTTTGAGACAGTTTCGCTCTTGTAGCCCAGGCTGGAGTGCAGTGTGACATGATCTTGGCTCATTGCAACCTCTGCCTCCCAGGTTCTAGTGATTCTTCTGCCTTAGCCTCCCGAGTAGCTGGTATTATGGGCATGCAACACGACACTGGCTATTTTTTGTATTCTTGGTAGAGATGGGTTTCACCATTTTTAATTTTTTTGTTCGCATTGTTTTATATAGCTTTAGTATATTTGATATACAACAAACTTCACATTCTTAATATCATCTTATAGTTTGTAGGAGTTCTTTATGTATTTCGTGTATAAACCCTTTGTAAAGATCTGTATAGTGTGAGTATTTTCACCCAACCTATTTCTTACCTTGTCGTTTTTTAGATATCTTTTGAAAAGCAAAAGTTATTAGGAAAACATTTTAAATGGTCTAGTTATTGAAGTTATTTAATGTCAGGAAATTTATTCAGTATTGGAGAAATAGCACATTTCTTGTGTGTATGGCAAGAGAAAAATTGCATATTGCTCCTTTCAAGAGGTCAGGCTCCATTTACTGGATGTCAGTGGAACCATTTTGTTCTTGTCTAACTAAAACTGAGTTGGAAAACACCCAAGGATGAAGAAAAAGAAATTACCTGCTTATTTTGAAAATATAAGCAAATAATTATTAAAGATTCTGATCAAATAAATAGATTTCTAAAGTCCCAAATTGAGGTGGTGTTTGTTCTTTGGCACACAGAAGGATTATGGGAAAAAATGCTTTTGAAATCAATAAAAAATGGCTGCCCTGGGCAAAAGCAAGTTACAACATTCTGAAAAGAGGTCAGCGTGGCAGACACACAGCTCTACAGTCTTGCTTTCCATAGCTTCAGTTACCCACAGTCAACTGCGGTCTGAAAATATTAAACGGAAAGTTCCAAAAGTAAACAATTCACAGGTCCTAAATGGTGTACTGTTTTGAGTAGCGCGATGAAATCTCATAGCGTCCCACTCTGTCTGTCCCCACTTCATTATGAGAAGCTGAGTACAGTACATTAAAGTATTTTGAGAGATAACATTCACGTAACTTTTATTACCGTATATCATTGTTCTGTTTTATTACTGTTGTTAGTCTCACTGTGCCTAATGCATACATTAATGTAATTACCACAGGTATGTAAGTCCAGGAAAACGCATAGTGTGTGTCAGTGCTCCCTGCGGTTTTTAGGCATCCACTGGGGGTCTTGGAATGTAAATTGTCCGGAGAGGGGGACCTCAGTTTCTCTGTTTGGGTAGTAATTGTATCTTTTTATTAGCATATTCTCCTTAGGTTCTGAACTAAATAAACAAATAACCAGTATTGTAAGCCGAGGAAGTATGCTTACCTAGTTTTAATTTTCTTGCCCGTAGAAGGTCAGTGATAAACATTGCTTGATTTCAACTAAAATTTGCGAAATGTACACTCTCTATGACGTTTTAGAATAAGGAAGGTGCAGGATGATATCACAGGTGACAAGAATTTGGAGTGTAGGTGTTGAAGCCAGACAAACCTGCCCTTACATATCTTTCATTCTTTTTTTATTTTTATTTTTTTGAGATGGCGTCTCACTCTGTTGCCCAGGCTGGAGTGTAGTGGTGTGATCTCAGCTCACTGCAACCTCCTCCTCTTGGGTTCAAGTAATTTTCCTGCCTCAGCCTCCCTAGTGCCACCAACCCCGGCTAGTTTTTGTATAGTTAGTAGAGACGGGGTTTCCTCATGTTGCCAGGCTGGTCTCAAACTCCTGACCTCATGATCCACCCGCCTTGGCCTCCCAAAATGCTGGGATTACAGTTGTGAACCAATGTACTTAGCCATATCTTCTATCGTTGATGTTGGGCAGGTTATCACTGCTCTTTCCCTAAAACCTCAAGGGAACATTTAACAGTGCATTTATCTGCAAGTGGCAGAATGTCTAATAGCAGTTTCAGCCATCAAATACTGAGTTGCTCCAACTAATAAAAGAAAGGGGCTCCCAGTCTGTCTCAGTCCGAAATACCATCAAGGACCCAGATGCTTTCTGTCTTCTATTCTGCTGCCCTCGGCATGTTGCTTTTTGCACTTAGGCTTGTTGCCCAGTGGTTAATTAGACGGCTGCAGCCTAATTAGTCATTATGGCTAATGGCAGTTGCAGCTCCAAGCTTCATACTCACGCGTTTGTTGTTACCAGGTCAGTAGCAGCACAGGCTTCTCATTGAGCAAAATCCTTCCCAGAAGACTCCAGCATCTGGGAGGTCTTTGAAGAGGATTCTGGGGAATGTTTGTGTGCTCTTAAAAGGAGACGGAAAGATTAGATGTGATGCCTGGAATCACAGCAGCCATGTTGTTGCCAGATTTGAAATGAAGCAGGCAAGAGGGTGGCAGAGCTGAAAGTATATTCAGAGTCCATAAATGCATCATTGAGTCATTAAATCGTCTCCACCTGAAGCTTAGCAGGCTAAATACTAATGTAGTTTAGGATACTAAATAATACCTGAACTTACTTTCTGATCCTACTTGAGTTGGGGTTTCCAGTTATTGCCATTAAAGCATCATGACTGACATATTAATTGGAAGACTTTATCTTTCATCTGCCATTTAATATTACCTATGAGAAAACTGGTTTCTACCTGTTAATTATGTGGAAAGTGACTTAAAGTCATGTTAAATCACTGTTAGAGATGGTCTCTTTATAAGGACTTTAGATGTTTGATAATGTGTGCAAATCTCTCAACCGAGTCTACATGAATTTTACCTCCTTTCAAGCTGCCTTGCAGGGCATGTGCTTGGAGTCTACCATTTGGGAGTTTGAGTTACAGAACATAATTGAGGGTATTGCTTCATTTCTTCAAGAAAAAAAATGATGGAAGGGCTGGCCATTGTTGTCAATCTAGAATAGCATCTATCTGCACATTTAATATTGTTGGGAACTTTGTGAGGAACTTAGTCATCAGGGGTTTGTGATTCTCCTTTGTAATCTTACTGGAGTTTTTGGTTCTAATGGAAGGGCCGGCCATTTTTGTCAATCTGGAACAGCATCCATCTGCACATTTACTATCATTAGGAACGTTGTGAGGAACTTACTCATTAGGGGTTTGTGGTCCTCCTTTGTACTCTTACCGGAGTTTTTGGTTCTCTAACATCAGGTGCTAGCAGGGGCCAAGATGGAGCCAAGTGGAGTGAGCTGTTTGCAAATATCAGGATATGGGAAACCAGAGGTTTTCTAAATGAGACAGACATGTTAGTGAATCTGTGAGGAAAAGTGAAGTGACTTAAGAATAACCTATATGTGTGTGTGTGTGTTTGTGTATATATTTTTGAGACAGACTGTTGCTCTGTTACTAGGCTGGAGTGCAGTGGCGCAATCTTGGCTCACTGCAGCCTCCACCTCCTGGGTTCAGATGTTTCTCCTGAGTAGGTGGGATTACAGGTGTACGCCACCACGCCTGGCTAATTTTTGCATTTTTAGTAGAGATGGGCTTTCACCCTGTTGACCAGGCTGGTTTCAACTCCTGACCTCAGGCGATCCGCCTGCCTTGGCCTCCCAAAGTGCTGGGATTACAGGCGTGAGCCACTGTGCCTGGCCTTCTTTGAGTTTTTATGCATATGTTTGTGTAACCAACTCCATAGTCAGGATAGGGGACGTTTCTGTCAACTCAGAAAATTCCCTTGTGTTGCACCCTCAGTCCCTGTTAACCACCCATCTTTGCTCTGTCACTAATTTCAGTTTGGTCTTTTCCAGTATGTCGTATAGATGGAATCTAACATTTGTAACCTTGTGAGACTGGCTGCTTTCATTCAGCCTAATGTCTTTGTGATTCCAGCAGCGCACTCACTTTTGCTGTCTCGTATCAATCGTACGGACGTACCACCGTGTGTTTATCCATTCACTTACTCAAGAACAGTTGAGTTGTGTCTAGTTTGGGGCAATTATGAATAGAGCTGCTCTAAACTCTCATACATAGGTTTTGATGTGGATGCAGTTTGATTTCTCATGGACAAATAGCTAGAAGGAAAATCCTTACCAGCACTTGGTATTGTCAGAATTTTTTATCTTGGCCGTTTAATAGGTGTGTAGTGGTAGCTCATCATGGTTATATATTTTTTTAACTAAAAAACAATGCAGAGAAAAACATCTTTAAGAAGGGCTGACCTGAAGATGTGACTAAACCATTTCCTAGACTGTCTGGCAGGAAAAGACTGGAGAAGCTTTGCTGGCTGCCTGCGTTTTGAAGGAGTGGATTGGAAAGAACAGTTTGGGTCTAAAATCCGAGCCCCAGCATGGAACAGTGCCAGCATGAGGTAAATAAATAAGATGTCAGTCCTGTAATGCTTATCTCGGAGACCTGGTGGGGCATGTAGGTTTAATTCCAGGGACAACTTTGTTAATTCTCTATGTGAATATAAAGGGATAATCATTCAAAAGTAAAATTACAGAAGTAACTACAAGGCACCGTGGAGGTGGAGAAAGGAGTGCAGGCTCTGGGCATGCTTTGTTTTCTGTCCCTGCGTGACGTGTTACCCCCAGAGTTGAGCGGCTTGAAACAACGGTGAATACTGATTATCTTTTGCAGTTTTTGTGGGTTAGGACTTTGGGACTGGCTTCAATGAACAGTTCTGGCTTGGATGTTTGCGATAAAGATGTCAGCTGGAAGCTGGGCATGGTGGCACATACCTGCAGTCTCAGCTACTCAGGAGGCTGAGGGGATAGGATTGCTTGAGCCCAGGAGTTCCCAGCCTTGGCAACATAGCAAGACCCCATCTCTATTTTTTAAAAAAAGTCAACTGGGATCGTGGGATCTGCTACCCAGGAGTCCGATAAGCTCGTTAGGCAGGGTGCCTGAATACCTTACAGCATGGTGGCTGGCTTCTCCCGGAGTGAATGATCCATTAGGAAACCAAGGGGAAACTACTGGTGGTTTCCTTAAGTTATACTTTAATTTAATTTTTTATTTTTTGAGACTGGGTCTCACTCTGTCACCCAGGCTAGAGTACAGTGGTGTGATCTCAGCTCATTGCAACCTCCACCTCCCAGGCTCAAACGGTCCTCCCACTTCAGTCTCCCAAGTAGCTGAGACTACAGGTATGCATCACCACACCTGGCTAATTTTTGTATTTTTTTGTAGAGACGGGGGTCTCACAATGTTGCCCAGGCTAGTCTCGAATTCCTGAGCTCAAGCAGTTGTCCACCTCAGCCTCCTAAAGTGCTGGGATTACAGGGGTGAGCCACTGCACCCAGACCTGCTGTGGCTGTGACGCCAACCATGGAAGTTATACACTGTCACTTCCACAGTATTCTCGGGCTTACTGCCAGCCATGACTCACTGGGAGGCAGTTATGCACAAGTGTGGATGCCAGGAGGCAAGAATCATCAAGCGCTATCTTGGAAGCTGGCTACCGCAGGACCCCGAGTAGCTGTGTTCAAATCTCCCTTCTGCTACTCAAGAGTTATGTGGTCTAGAGCAAGTCATTTCATTTGAATCCCAGTTTCCTCCCATATTAAAAAAAATAAAAATAATACCTTCTGAATAACGCCCATTAAGATACAAATCATGGATTCTAAATAGCTTTTTATAAAAGTCCTTGCGATCACTGTTTTCTAAGATCTGGAATTTTGGCCATTTGGAATTTCTTTTGAGAATGAAAGATAATATATAAAAACATACTCTCTAGCAATTTATAAAAGACTTAGGACATGGTAGCTGTTATTTGTATTACTAAACTATGAAGCTTTGAATCTGAACTGTGTGTAAGCATGTAAACAAAGATAAACACATTAACATTCTTTTTAGCAAAAGTCTTATGCAGCTTCTTTCACTTTATTTATTTTCAGACATAAGTTCTTACACTGTCACTCCGGCTGGAGCGCAGCAGTGCAATTGTAGCTCATTGTAGCCTTGAACTCCTGGCACAAATGATTCTCCTACTTTAGCTTTCCAAAGTCATGGGATTACAGGTGTGAGCCACTGTGCCTGGCTGATGTTTAAATTTTGTATAGAGATGGAGCCTTGCTATGTTGCACAGGCTGGTCTTGAATGCCTGGCATCAAGCAATCCTCCTGCCTCAGCCTCCCAAAGTACTAGGGTGAGCCATTGTACCTGGTCGCCATTAGAATCTGGGTTTTTTTAAATTTAAATTTAAATTTTTTTTGAAGAGACAGTGTTGCCCAAGCTGATCTCGAACTCCTGGGCTCAAGCAATCCTGCCTTCGCATCCCAAAGTGCTGGGGTTACAGGCATGAGCTACCGTACCCGGCCTAGAATCTATATATGTTTTTATTTATGTTTTCCTTTCCTGAAAGGGGAAAGCCAGTCCCTAAATTAGCAAAAACGACATTCCTCATCTAGTCTTCAGTAATACCCCCAAATAAGAAGTATGTAATTTGAGGTCTGCTGGGCTCTGCTGGAAGGAGGTCGAGAGACATTATTGATGAGTTTAGCATGTCTGCAGAGTGGGCATGAAGGATCACCGCACTGCATCACCGTTGCTTTATAGAGGTTTTAGAGAACGCTCACTTGTGAAAGTAGTTTTGGAATGCATGAATCAGCACCCTTCGAATTGACTGGAGTAGTCAAGAAAAGTTTTGGTTTTGAAGTGATCATTGTGTGGGATCATGTTACTGTTTTGCTGGAATTGATGAGTGTGGCTGGAAGAAACCTGGTGTTTTTGCCCCATTTTCTTTCCCAGCCTCCTGTACTTCCCTCTTCCCCCATCAGTCCCCCTCTCCCGTGCTGTCTAGGTGACCTTCCGACAACAAGCCACAGGCTTCCTCTGTCACATCTTCCCATCTGCCACTGCCCCGGCCTTCCACCAAGTCCCTCTCTGCTCTGACATTCACCCAGTCCCTGCCTACCTCCTTCCAGAAGCCTTCCCTAAGGCTAACATCTCCTCCTGGGTGCCACCGTGGACCCTCCGTGCTTTTACTGGCGTGTTTACTCTCTTCCCTGCTTACTTTGCTCATCTGAGCACTAACATTTATTGAACATTTGAAGTCCTAGGCTGAGATCTAACAGCCCAACCACGCTGATTTTTATCCTCATTTTACATAAGAGGGAGATGGAGGCTCAGAGAGGTTAAGTTTGTTGCCTAAGGTCACACAGCTTATAACTGGCAGAGCAGAGGTAGAAGCTCAGGAAGTTTTTCCTCACTTAGAACAACTTCTACTTAAGTATTTTACACATCTGCATTCCTAATGCCTGGCAAAGTGCCAGGAGCATAGTAGGTTCTCAATAAATAGTTGTTGAAGATGAACTCTTAAGCAGTGCAGTTTATCACAAATCATTTCTGTACTTCTGTTTGTAAAATGTAGCTTCCCTTGGCCTTCTGCAGGGTGAGGTTCTGAGTTACTGCTCATCCTTGACCCTCCCATGGCTGGGGGGTCACTTACCACTTCTTTTGTGATTACACTGTTAGTTTGTGGCTTAAAAGATGAGCATGTTTGCTTAAAATTCTATGCATGACGTATACTTACATGCACTGAGAAAAGGCTGTTACTTAGGTTTTCTTTGCATGGGATTAATGGAGGTGGTTTTTATTTTCCACTTTGAACTTTTCTGTATTGTTCCCATGAATTTTTATTGCTTTTGTAATTACCAAGCCGTGTTACTTACAAGGAGAAGAGTGAACTGTTTTTTTCAGAGTGCATGAAAAGGAAAACCTTAAAATTTTTTCCCCCTGTGGATTAAGCTAAGCCTGCCACACATGTGAAACATACTTTGGCTGCAGAACATGCGTGGCAGATCTGTCCCTGCCCTGCTACTGAAACCATTTACTCCCAGGTCATTTTCTTATTCCAGTGTGTCACGGGCACATAACAAAGGAAGACAGGTGTGCATGACACTTGAGTGAGAGGTGGTCTTCTGTGAGAGATGGTTATTCCAAGGAGTGTATTTGTAGTTCAGAAGTTCAAGGTTGTCCAGGTGAGTGGGATGCTTTGGTTTTGGAGGTAGAGTAATGCATTAGTATGAACTCAGGCTCTAGGTACCATATGAGAATAGTAACTCCAAAGTCACACAAATAAACCCCAAAGTATGAGTTTGAGGTCAGGCCCAGAGCCTTTGGCAGGGGACCAAGGACAGGGAATAGTTGCTTTTCTTAGGATTATAGGTAATTTAGCCAAGACTGCAGGGGCTAAGAGACTGTCGGGTGGTTTGATTCTTTCGATTTTAAAAATGGCATGATTCACTGTTAGGATAAGGGAGGCAAAGATGGTTTTCTCTCCCCTCTGTGTCACGCTGTTTGTGGCCACACCCGCCTGTTCACCTGGCTTCCAGGGGTAGCGGGAGGGCCATTGTCCTAGCTCCGTTCCTTGCTTTCCCGGGCATAATTTTGGGCCAGGGAGATTCATCGGTTCTAAAAATCGAGGAGAAAGAATAAGAAAAGTCTGTCTTCAAGGTAGAGAAATCCCAGTGATCTGTCAAAACCCATTTCCTGAAAATTGCTTGGAAGTCTACTGCATGAACTGGCATGGCAAAGAGCGTGTAGGAAACGCTTTCTGGCCCATCCTCGGAATCATGCTACTTGATGGGGTGCTATTCCCATGGCCGGTTTTGTGCTAATATCCTGCTAGGCACTGTGCTCAGCGTGTTGCAAAGATTTTTACTCGACCCTTCAGTGAGGAAGGTATTCATTTGACAGGAGAGGAAGCTAAGGCTTAGACTATATGGTATTATGCCCAATGTCACACAGCTAATAAGCGAAATCAGGTTTTCCCAGAGTCCACATTCTTCTTGGAGGCACAGTTTGGGGTCTTCTTGTGGTACAGGTGTCCCTGAGTATGCCAGATGAGGGTAACAGGAGATACTCAAGATCAGGCTCAGACCCAATTTTTATTGAAAATTTTATTGCTTTGTTCATCGTGAATTTTTTTTTTTTTTTCCGAAACGGAGTCTTGCTCTTGTCGCCCAGGCTGGAGTACAATGGTGCGATCTTGGCTCACCCTAATCTCCGCCTCCCAGGTTCAAGCGAGTCTCCTGTCTCAGCCTCCTGAGTAGCTGGGATTACAGGCATGCACTACCATGCCTGACTTTGTATTTTTAGTAGAAACAGGATTTCTTCATGTTGGTCAGGCTGGTCTGGAACTCCAGACCTCAGGTGATCCACCCACCTTGGCCTCCCAAAGTGCTGGGATTACAGGTGTGAGGTCACCATGCCTGGCCTACTTATGATTTTAAAAAATATTCATTACGTATGACTATCTTAAAATTATGGAGTGTCTGGCACCCCCTTAAATTTTGCACCCAAGGCGAGTGCCTCACTGGCCTCACCCTAATGCCAAGTAGTGAGCAGCTGTGGAGTGGGAGGATGAACATCCGGTCAATCACCAGACGATTTCATCATCATTTTCGGCATTGTAGTATGATGTAGTTTTCCTTCAAGACATTTTTGGAGGTGAGTCATGGTCTTAAAGATGTACTTTAGAATCACCTTTGAATATACTGATTCGTCTGATACACAGTTGTTGGTACCAGAGGTTGCTTGCAGCATTTCACCTTTGAGAACCCAAAGCCCAGGTCCAGTGAAAGCCTGTGAGAGTCACTGTGCCCGGGAAACCATTTGTTTGGAGCTTGGTAATGGCGGTGAGGGAAGAAGGAGTTCTATTTTTGAATTGAAGTCACATCATAAAGGAGCTGAGAAGTTAAGCCCCGTTTGAGTGCATATGCCAGCACTCTGGCAGGTGTGTGCTGTAGGTGTGATGGTGGGGCCCGGGCCCCTGCCTGGCGCTGGGCAGTGGCTGTTCCCTTTCCCTGCATTGCTGTAGGATGACTTGGGTAGACCAGCTGTCCACAGATTGTAAAGATAGCCTAATGTATTTCACGTAGCAATGGGCTGTGCTTCACTGAGGCTTTAAAAAAAAATTAAAAATAATCTCATTTCTTCAAAAGCTTTTTTTCTTCTTTTAATTTCGAAAATAAATAGGGTCATTGTAGAAACATTGAAAGTGAAGAAAAGTAGTCAGGCAGAATACATGCACGCAGACACCTGTTGTTAATGACTACCACTCCAGCACACACAGATTGCTTTTGTCATATTTGCCGTATTTTTAAAAAAAAAATGTTGAGTCTTGCTCTGTAGCCCAGGCTGGAGTGCAGTGGCGTAATCTTTGCTTACTGCAACCTTCACCTCCTGGGTTCAAGCGATCCTCCTGCTTCAGCCTCCTGAGTAGCTGGGATTATAGTTGCATACCACCACACCTGGCTAATTTTTTTTTTTTTTTTGGTATTTTTAGTAGAGGCAGATTTTTGCCGTGTTGGCCAGGCTGGTCTTGAACTCCTGATCTCAGATGATCCACCCGACTTGGCTTCCCAAAGTGCTGCGAGTACAGGAGTGAATCATTGTACCTGACTTATATTTGTCTTGTTTTCTTTCCTTAAATTTTAAAAAATGGATTTTATTGGCCGGGCGCGGTGGCTCAAGCCTGTAATCCCAGCACTTTGGGAGGCCGAGGCGGGTGGATCATGAGGTCAAGAGATCAAGACCATCCTGGTCAACAAGGTGAAACCCTGTCTCTACTAAAAATACAAAAATGAGCTGGGCATGGTGGCGCGTGCCTGTAATCCCAGCTACTTGGGAGGCTGAGGCAGGAGAATTGCTTGAACCCAGGAGGCGGAGGTTGCGGTGAGCCGAGATCGCGCCATTGCACTCCAGCCTGGGTAACAAGAGTGAAACTCCGTCTCAAAAAAAAAAAAAAAAAAAAAAAAATGGACTTTATTATTTATAGCAGTTTTAGGTTCTCAGCAAAATGGAGCGGAAGCTAGAATTCCCCTGTGCCCTCCCCGCAAACCTCCCCTACTATCAACATCCCATAATTTCCTTACTTTTTTACATTTTTAAAAATGCTCTATTTTTTTTGTGTTGATAATATACATATGTTTTGTGAATTTCTTTTCCCTCTGTTATCTTGCCTCAGTATTCTTTTTTTTTTTTTTTTTTTTAGATGGAGTTTTGCTCTTATTGCCCAGGCTGGAGTGCAATGGTGCGATCTCTGCTCTCTGCAACCTCTGCCTCCCAGGTTCAAGCGATTCTCCTGCCTCAACCTCCTGAGTAGCTGGGATTACAGGCACATGGCACACGCCACGCATGGCTAATTTTTGTATTTTCAGTAGAGACGAGGTTTCACCATGTTGGTTAGGCTGGTCTCGAAATCCTGACCTCGTGATCCGCCCACCTCAGCCTCCCAAAGTACTGGGATTACAGGCATGAGCCACTGGGCCTGGCCACTTCAGTAATTTTTAAGTGAACATGATTGAGGTCAAAGATCTCTTGAGGTCATTTCCTGTTGACCTTTCTCTGAGGAATGTGGCTGAGTTCACGTGATGGGAAGTGGGTTCCCAGATGTCCTTCAAGCCCTTGTATGTTTATTATATAGTGATTTCCCAGAATGTGTATAGGAGGCTTTAGGGACTATGAAGTCTACCTTTTTGTCTCTTTTTCTCTTTCTTTCCCTTCCTCCCTCCCTCCCTCCCCTTCCTCCTTCCTTCCATTGTTCTACCTTCATTCTTTCTCCCTTTTTTTTCTGAGGCAGGGTCTCATTCTGTCCCCAGAGCTGGAGTGCAGTGGTTTGATCATAGCTCATTGCAGCCTCAACTACTGAGGCCCAAGCGATCCTCCCACCTCAGCCTCCCAGGTAGCTGAGACTACAGGTGTAGGCTGCCATTTCTGGCCAATTTTTGGAATTTCTTTGTAGAGATGGAGGTCTTGCTGTCTTCCCCAGGCAGGTCTCAAAATGACCCCAAGCAATCCTCTCCTCTTAGCCTCCCAAAGTGCTGGATTACAGGCCAGCCACTGTACCTGTCTCTTCCTGTCTCTTTTATCATTTGCCTTTTTTCTCACTGGCCCTTGGGGTAGGGGGTTTGGGATTCACTTTCTATTAAAAGTGTTCTTCATGGGTTAGAAAATAGAAATGTAGCGGGAATGTTTCCAGAAAAGTCTTAAGTGTCAGGGGAATCACCTAAGTGAGATGAATTCGTTAGTACTCCTGTTTGCCACGCCTGCATACGAGTGTGGGGTTTCAAAGTGGCATAGGACAGATTGCCAGGGTGGTGGGTAGGCGGGAACTGACGAGGCCTGCCTTCTCAGTGATGTGCAGAGGAGAATCTTTTCCTTGTGTACCAACAGTTTTGACTTATTTTGCTCCTTCTATGCAGCTATTCCTAGCTCAAGGCATGGACTGTAGTAGGTGTTCATCAAATCTTTGTTGAAGAAATCCCTCTTGGGGTTTCTGGATAAACTTACCTTGAACCTCTCAAACCTGGGCTGACCTCACAGCTGTTTGGCCCCCATAGTCTATAAAAGCCTTGAATTTATGTGATCCTAGTCTTCAGACACTGTTTATCTGCTTTACCCATCCTTTGACTTCTAGATTTTTTCTGTCTTTCTCACATCCAGGCTTCTTGGCCTCTGGTGAAGTTAGAAGTGCTCTAACAATGTTCTAGGAATGACTGAGGCGCCTTGCAAGTCAGGAGCTACAAGATCTTAAAAACAAATACCCACAGCTGGGCGCGGTGGCTCATACCTGTAATCCCAGCACTTTGGGAGGCCGAGGTGGGTGGATCAGGAGGTCAAGAGATCGAGACCATCCTGGTCAACATGGTGAAACCCCGTCTCTACTAAAAATACAAAAAATTACCTGGGCATGGTGGTGCGTGCCTGTAATCCCAGCTACTCGGGAGGCTGAGGCAGGAGAATTGCCTGAACCCAGGAGGCGGAGGTTGCGGTGAGCTGAGATTGCGCCATTGCACTCCAGCCTGGGTAACGAGCGAAACTCTGTCTCAAAACAAAACAAAACAAAACAAATACCCACTTAGGTTGCTGGCGAGGTTGCAGAGAATAGGGAATGCTTATACACTGTTGGTGAGAGTGTGAATTAGTTCAGTCGTTGTGGAAAGCAGTGTGGCAATTCCTCAGAGAACAAAATACAGAACTGCTGTTCAACTGAGCAATCTCATTACTGGGTACATACCCCCAAAATATAAATCACTCTACTATAGGGACACATGCACGTGAATGTTCATTGTAGCACTATTCACAATAGCAAACACATGGAAGCAGTCTAAATTCCCACCAGTGACAGATTGGATAAAGAAAATGTGGTATATGGCAGGGCGCAGTGGCTCACACCTGTAATCCCAGCACTTTGGGAGGCTGAGGTGGGTGGATCACCTGCGGTCAGGAATTCGAGACCAGCCTGACCAACATGGAGAAACCCTGTCTCTACTAAAAATACAAAATTAGTTGGATGTGGTGGTGGATGCCTGTAATCCCAGCTACTTGGGAGGCTGAGCAGGAGAATCACTTGAACCTGGGAGGCAGAGGTTGCAGTGAGCCAAGATTGCGCCATTACACTCCAGTCCAGGCAACAAGAGTGAAACTGTCTGGGAAAAAAAAAAAAGAAAGAAAATGGGGTACATGTATACCATGGAATACTGTGTAACCATAAAAAAGAACAAAATCATGGTCTTTGCAGGGAGTTGGATGGAGCTGGAAACCATCATCCTTAGCAAAGGAAAAGGAACAGAAAAGCAAATGCTGCATGTTGTCACTTATAAGTGGGGGCTAAATGATGGGAACTCATGGACACGTAGAGGGGAGCAACACACACTGGGCCCTACTGAGCTGGAGGGTGGCAGGAGGGAGGGGATCAGCAGAAACAACTGTTGGGTACTGGGCTTAGTACCTGGATGACGAGATAGTCTGTACAACAAACCCCTGTGACGTGAGTTTACCTGTATAACAAACCCGCACATGTGCCCTGAACTTAAAACAAAAGTTAGAGTGAAAAAACAAAAATCTACCCCCGCTTCAAATCCCAAATACCCAATTAGGAAAAACAAATACTTCCTTGTGTGTGGGTTTTTTTGAGATGGGATCTCACTATGTCACCCAAGCTGGAGTGCAGCGGCATGATCTAGGTTCACTGCAACGTCTGCCTCCCAGATTCAAGTCATCAAAAATACTTACTTGGTAGTATGATACCATACGTTAGTGGTTTCTACATTCAACTAAGCATGACTTTTTCTTTTTTTTTTTTTTTTTTTTGAGACGGAGTTTTGCTCTTGTTGCCCAGGCTGGAGTGTAATGGTGTGATCTTGGTTCACTGCAGCCTCCGTCTCCTGGGTTCAAGCGATTCTCCTGCCTTAGTCTCCTGAGTGGCTGTGATTACAGGTGCCTGCCCCATGCCTGGCTAATTTTTGAGTTTTTAGTAGAGATGCAGTTTCACCACATTGGCCAGGCTGGTCTCAAACTCCTGACCTCTGGTGATCCACCAGCCTCAGCCTCCCAAAGTGCTGGGATTACAAGCATAAGCCACCGTGCCCAGCCAGCATGACCTTTCCTAAATGCTTCATGATTATCCTCCTTTAGCTTAATTCTAATTGCCGGATTGCTTGACTGTACCTCCACGAATAATCCTTTTGGCATTAACTCATGCGAATGCCTTACTTTTAATGAACAGTTTACCTAAAAGCATCTAAGATTGTGCAGGAAACAAAGGACAGAAAGTTCCAGGAAACTGGCATATGGATAGTTTGCCTCCATTTGTATTTGTTGATTTATGGGCCACCGAGGTCCGTTTTGGGGGTGTGGCATTTGTTTTCACCATATGGTGGGTGACGGAACATCTGGACTCTGTTTACCTGACACCCACAGGGCAGTATTTCAGGGACTCCTGTTTTGAGAGTGTGGGAAAGGACATTTTAGTTCTAGTCTGAAAGAGTCAGAGTCTGGGTTGCTCTTGGCAGGTTTGTGCTCAAGTCTTTTAATTCTTTCTAATTGAATCCCTTGGCGTAAGATTCTTTTGATTTGTATTTGATTAAAGAACAAAGCAGCACATCTGTGGCCTTCATTTGTATGCATTTTTACCTACTGCTGGGAACCCAATGAGAGGCGTCTTTCAGAGGACTTAGATTTTTGTTTAATACCAAACAAGCTTAATTGTTATAGGAATTACATGGCGTTTTTCATTGTTGCTGTTCTGGCTCCCTCCTCCGCCATTGGATGTGTAAATATGTGTGAGAGGGTAACATCTCCAAAGTAGAGCCATGGTCTGGCAAGTTGAGAGGTTTGTCAGTTAGAATTGTCAAAAGTGGGTTAGCCTCAGTGGCTCGCTCACACCTGTAATCCCAGCACTTTCTAAGTCCAAGGCGGGTGCTCACTTTAGGTCAGGAGTTTGAGACCAGCCTGGTCAACATGGCGAAATCCCATCTCTACTAAAAATACAAAAAATCAGCTGAGCATGGTGGCGGGTAGCTGTAATCCCAGCTCCTCTGGAGGCTGAGTCAGGAGAATCGCTTGAACCCAGGAGGCAGACATTGCTGTGAGCGAAGATTGTACCACTGCACCCCAGCCTGGGTAACAGAGCAAGACTCTGTCTCAAAAAAAAAAAAAGAATTGTCCAAAGTGAATGATGTGATGATTGCTTTGTTGGTCTCATTCTTCTTTATCCTTTAAGTAATTTAAAATCATACTGTAACTTGGCATATTATGCTGATATTAAAGGAAATGAAACAGTTTTTGAGGAGAAACATCAGTGTTTCAAGGCAGATTGTAACTGTTGGAGTAACAGGTATTGTGAGTGCTCTTCTGTGCCCAGAGATGGAAATGCCTTGATTCTTAAACCCCACTGATTCAGAGTTCAGGACAGTTTGACCTTTGTCAGTCTGAAGTTTGTTTTAACAGAAGGCTGTGGGGAAAAGTTTGTTAAATAATGAAAGTAAAGTTACAGGGGAAAGTTTATTTAAGAAAAGAGGCTTTTCCCAACACTTTTAGCAGCATTAGTAATTATTTCCCATTAAAACAAACCTAGTAAGAGCTTAATATGATAATCTCTCATCATTTAAAAAAGAAAACGCTTCCAGAAGTTTTTCTTTTTTTTTAATTGAGACAGAGTCTTGCTCTGTCACCCAGGCTGTAGTGCAGTACATGAACGTGGTGCACTGCAACCTCTGCCTCCCAGGTACAAGCAGTTCTCCTGCCTCAGCCTCCCAGGTAGCTGGGATTACAGGTGCACATCGCCACCATACCCGTCTAATTCTTTTGTATTTTTAGTAGAGATGGGGTTTTGCCATGTTGGCCAGGCTGATCTCGAACTCCTGACCTCAGGTGATCTGCCTGCCTCTGCCTCCCAAAGTGCTGGGATTATAGGCGTGAGCCACCTGGCTGGGCCCAGAAGTATTTTATGTGTAGACATTTAACATAAATGGTAGCATACCCTAAATACGGTGTGGGGCCTGTTCTCTTTAGTTTAGTGCATTCTGAAGATGGTTTCATATTAGTACATAGAGATTGGCCTCATTCTCTTTGCATATAAACAGAGGGGTACCATTAAATAATCTGTAAAGTTTTCCCTATTGATAGACATCTAGGTTGTTCTGAATATTTTGCTGGTCTAAATGATGCTGCTCTGAAGATCGTTGATACCTAAAGTATAGAATCCTAGGAGTAGGATCAGCGGTCAAAGGGTGTATTTGTTTTTAATATACATGGATAATGCCATATTGCCCTTCACGGTTTACAACCTTATAATTGTTCATTTGTTTTATGAACTTGTGCATAGTGCTTACTTTGTGCTAGAAACTATATAAAATGTTTTACAAATATTGTTTAATTCCCAAAGCTACCTGTAAGGGAGAGGTGGTATTATCACAGTTTTGCTGATGAGGAAACTGAGGGAGGAGTGATTAAGTAACTTGCCCAAGGTTTGCCACCAGTAAGTAGTAGAGCAAAGATCTGAACCCACGCAGTCTGGATCTGCTGGTGGCTCTTAATTACTGTGCTTAGGCCATTTGTTCCAAGCCTGAAACCCACAATGATGGCAAATATTTTCACCTGCCCTAATCTGTCAGTGTGATGCCAATTTTTCTTTTTTTTCTTTTGAGGCAGGGTCTCGCTTTGTCACTGTGGCTGGAGTGCAGTGTTGTGATCATGGTTCACTGCAGACTTGACCACCTTGGGTTCAAAGGATCCTCCCACCTCAGCTTCCTGAGAAGCTGCCTGGCTAATTTTTTTTGTATTTTTAGTAGAAATCAGGTTTTGACATGTTGCCCAGGCTTACCGTGAACTCCTGGGCTCAGGCAATCTGCCTGCCTCAGCCTCCCAAAGTTCTGGGATTACAGTCAGGTGCCACTATGCCCGGCCCAGTTTTTCTTAATTGTCATTTTGCACTTTTCTTACTACTCATCGTGGTCGAATACATTTTAACATGTTGACAAGTCAACAAGCCATTTGTATTTTCCTGACCATCCTTCTCCTGTTCCTGTCCCTTGCCCAGTTTTCCATGAGGTTGCAAATATTTTTCTTACTGATTTATAGGACTTCCTTTATATGTGGAGAATTCTTGATTTATAGGAGTTCCTTTATATAGGGAGAAAATCAGCCCTTTATAATACGTAATTCAGGTACTTTCTCCTACATTGTAGTTTGCTTTGGCTTTGCACTTTTTTAGTTGTCCCCCCTCACCCCAGGGCCTCTAGCATTTAGGTCATGCTTAGAGAGATCTGCAATTTGAGAACAGTTTTACTTTTTTTTTTTTTTTTTTTCTGAAACAGAGTCTCATTCAGTCACCTGAGCTGGAGTGCAGTGGCGTGATCTTGGCTTACTGCAGCCCCCTCCCAGGTTCAAGGTATTCTCCTGCCTCAGCCTCCTGAGTAGCTGAGATTATAGGTATCCACCACCACATCTGACTGATTTTTGTATTTTTAGTGGAGACAGGGTTTCATCATGTTGGCCGGGCTGGTCTCGAACTCCTGACCTCAAGTGATCCACCCACCTCAGCCTCCCAAAGTGCTGGGATTATAGGCATGAGCTACCACGCCTGGCTGCAATCAGTTTTTAAAAATCGTATATTTTCTTCTAGAACTTTATGGTTCATTTAAAAAAATCTACATTGACTTGTATAATACTGGGATCTAATTTTATCTTTCTAATAATAATCAGTAGTAATGATGCACAGCTATACAAGAATAAAGAGCCTTACAGTAGATTAGATTGGGTGCCATGCAGTTGTAATAGACTCTGCTATGACTACTGACAGCTGAACTGCATCAACAGCTTTGTGGCTCATGTATATACCATAACTAATTTTCCTTTGTTTTCCAATTTTGTTTTCCCTGGAGTTAATAGTTATCTTGCTTTTCCTTTGCTTCTTTTTTCACGTCCTTATCTAATTAATTCTGAAACTCTCACCTGTTGTCTAAATCTCCTTTTAGTCTGTTCAAATTAATCAGATCATTAGATATCCTGTTTCATCCTTGAGAGACCCTTGTCCAGAAGTCTTCAGACGGACCAGGTTTCTCTCTGGCCTGGTCAGTGTCCTGGGGTCTCCCCACTGCTGTATTCTTGGTGGGGGGGGGGGGTTCCCCTTGCCTCTATTACCAGATGTAGGATCTGTGTCCTGGACAGCTTCAGGGATCTCTCCGTGACCCTGATCACCCCTTTTGCGTCTCTTTCCTGAAATCTGTTTCCTGGAGCTTGACTTCTGATTTCTCTTTTCTCCCCTTCGTTCTGGTGGAGCTCTTCCCAAACTGTGTGGGGTGATAAACGCTTTGAGACCTTGTGGACTTGATAGAAGATCAGAAAATAGGATCGTGAGCTGAGAGGCTGTTTAAGAAGTAGTTGAGGCTGGGTGCGTGGCTCACGCCTGTAATCCCAGCACTTCGGGAGGCTGAGGTAGGTGGATCACGAGGTCAGGAGTTTGAGACCAGCCTGGCCAACATAGTGAAACCCTGTCTCTACTAAAAATACAAAAAATTAACTGGGCATGGTGGTGGGCACCTGTAATCCCAGCTACTTGGGAGGCTGAGGCAGGAGAATCGCTTGAACTCAGACGGCGGAGGTTGCAGTGAGCCAAGATGGATCTAAAGTACTCCAGCCCAGGCGACAGTGAGACTCCATCTCAAAAAAAAAAAAAAAAAAGGTAGTTGAAATGTTCAGGTGTCCCGTACTTCCTCCTGCGGGCAGAGGGATCAACTGTCAATCCCTACTGCACTCACCCAGTGTGGTTCGCAGTGCAGTCTCTGTTTAACTCTGTTGGTGTGTACGTTATTATGACTGTATGGACTTGTTCACTGCTGAGCCAGATAAGGCCCTATGAGGATTTTCTTCCAAAACTGTGTTTTTATTGTTGTTGAGATAATTCATTTTTAAAAATTTGTGATTTTTCCATGTATCCATTGCTAATAACCTCAACCGACCTATCAGTTGTCTTTAATTCGTACTATCTCTAAGCCACATGTAGCCACTCAGTTCCCCCATCATCCTTTTTCCTGGTGCTTCACCTTCTGTAGCACCCCCATCCTTCAGCTTCAGTCTCAATGGGTTGTACTCTAGGCCTAGCTCACAACCGTCATTCAGGGGCTCTCCTTTCCTCTCCTTCTTTCTTGGACACACTCTTTTCTGGATTCTGTGTCATCTCATTTAACGGTTTATTGCATTGTTTTAGTAGAACACATACACTAGTAGCTTTCTCAGAAAGGTACAAGGAGCTATATTTCTTTTGAATCTTTAACATATAAAAATATCTTTGCTGGGTGCAATGGTACATGCTTGTAATTCCAGCTCCTTGGAAGGCTGAGGTGGGAGGATTGCTTGAGGCCAGGAGGTCAAGACCAACCTGGGAAACATGGCAAGACCTTGTCTCGTCTTCTGAAAGAACACCAGCACCACCAAAACTTGAAGGCATGCTTCAATTTCCTTGATAATTTTACTACACACAGAAGTAAAAATGGAAACAATTATCCTTGAAATTTTGAAGACATTGCTCCGTTGTCTTCTAACATACTTTGTGTATGATTTAATTTTTTCTGTTTCTCCCTGGGACATTTTAGAATCTTCTCTTAAGATGATTTTAAAGTTTCATAACTTCTGTCATGTATCTCGGTGTAGATCCTTTTAAAATTATTCCGGGCATTTTGCTTTCTCCATTTAGTCTGGAAACCATTGTCTATCAGTCTGACACATTTCCTAAGTTTTTAACAAATAATTTAATTCTTTTAAAAATATTTCCTATTGTTTACTAGGGCTTTAGGAAGATTCTCTACTTTCCTACCTTTAAAATTTTCCATCTGTTTACGTTTTGCTTTACTTTCTATGAGATCTCTTCAAATTAGTCTTTGAACTAACTACAGAAATAAAACTTTCAATTATCTATATGGTTAATTTTGGGGCGCTATTGGCCTTTTTCATAGCGTCTCTTCTTGTATTTTGGAAGAGATTCTTATTCTCTCTGGGAATACATTTTAAAACATTTTCTTCTCCCTAGAATGTCTGCATTTTTTTTTTTTAAGGCAGTCTTATTCTGTCACATGCAGTGGTATGATCTCGGATCATTGCAACCTCCGCCTCCCGGGTTCAAGCGATTCTTCCGCCTCAGCCTCCCAAGTAGCTGGGACTACAGGCATGTGCCAAACGCCCAGCTATTTTTTGTATTTTTAGTAGAGACGGGGTTTCACCATGTTGGCCAGGATGATCTCGATCTCTTGACCTCATGATCCACCCACCTCGGCTTAAAATTTTTATTTTCTAAGGGTACAGATTCAGTCAGATATTCATGGATTAGTCTAATTTATTTGATTTCCTTAAAACCTCCCTTTCCATAATGAGACTCTGAACTCGCATGAGGTCGTGAATGACATTTTTGAGTTGACCGCCCCTGCATGTACCTGCACACAGGTTTGGTCCCATTTCTATGTCTCATTTTCTTTCTTTTCCACTGAAAATCTAATTCAGCCTGAGGTTTTGTTTTGTTTTGCTTTAAGTCTCTGACTGCAGATGTTGTCGCACCCTGGGGGTGTCTGGCAGCGTCATATCAGTGCAGCAGTTTTCTTCTGGATGGTAACAAAGAGAAGATGTCACTGAAGATGCAGGGCCATGGAAATCCGGCTGTTCTTTTTCTGCACTCTGCTCTTTGTTGGGCGGGGTAGGAAAATGTATAAGAATTCTAGTTCTGATTAGCCGTGAATGAGACTTTTCTCAGTGGGAGTCCTCCAGACACCAGGGTGTGGAGACTGACTTCATTTCTGCTGCTTAGGGAGGTCTCAGTGGCCATTGGCACAGAGTGCTTGGAAGGCAGGAGAAACTGGCAGGATCAGCAGAGCTCTGAAAATAGGGCGTCATGGGGGTTGGCACCAGGGCTGGGGCTGGTCTCCGTCAGTGCCACTGAGCAGTTATGTGACCAGCTAGGTTTCTGGTCTCCTTGACCCCCTTGGAATTTCCCCATGACCTCACCTCCCCAGGGGTTATAGCCAAAAAAAAAGAAAATCACAGAGCTGCCTCTAGCACAGCATCATTAAAATACATGAAACGAACAGTTCCTTAACATTCAACAGACAGGAACAGAGAAAAGTTACCTGTTAGACCCTAACCTGCCCACTTCCTGCTTTCTTTTAGACCTTGGGCAAGTGTGATAGTTTCCATATTTATTTTTTTGCAAGTGGAGAGGCTGGAGAGAGAAGGAAGTGAGCTAATAACCAGCTTTTCAAGAGTGCTGACTTCTGCATTTCTTAGATCAGGATTTTGCCAGGCCCTTGACATTCATTTAAAGAAAAACAAGAATTCTTTCTCCTTGAACATCTGTGCAAATCAATGGGCGTGGGAGTCTAGAGCCCAAGGAGATATGAGATAACAGCACATTTCTGAAAGCTAGGATGAGAGGCAGCAGATCCACGCTATTGTACTGCACTGGCAACAACGCAGCAGCAAATGCAGACCAATGAAATGTGTCAAAAAGATACATTCACCGTGTGGTGTAATCGCATTTTGAAAAATGTACAGTAGATAAGTGCGGACATACACATTCTGGTTGCTTCATAAATAAAGTAGTTAAGGATGTCTTTCTCATGCTTTTTAGCTCCAGCATTGGATATGTACTTCAAAAAATTCACTGCATCAGTTTGGCACAGAGCTCTTTTCAAATTCAGAATCATTTCAGTGCATTTCAGCCTTCTACATAGCTCTCAGCCAGGAAATCTCAGGTTTAATTAGGTCATTTGTTCTTGAGAGTTCTGTCCTTGCAAAACAGGAGAGGAATTTTTATGGGCAGTTGGCACACAGAAAAAGTCAACAGGAAAATGTTCCTGTTTTCTTCAATTTTAGGTGGTACTTATGAAAATTCCTTAGAAGGAATTTTGTATATTTCCAGATATTAATCAGTCTGAGTACAATGTGTTCAGGTTTTGATTTTCATGTGCTCTAGGTTTTTGCCTCTCTGCCTGGAGTCTTTGGAATCCTAGGGGGTTTGTGACCCTGGAGTGCTGGCCTGTGAGGCATTTTCAGGATTTCAGAAGCCCTAACCAGAAACTCAGTCATGGGGGGCGCGGACCGGAGCTGCCTCCGTTAAGTCCATGCAAATTAATGAAAACATCAAAGCATTGTTTGGTTTTGCCATATTTTTCTCACATTGCTCATGTTGATTCAGAAGGACTTAATAACCATTACGTGTGCCTAAAGTGAACAGAAAAAAGGTCAAGTCAGTTGTTGCTTAACTGCAGCCTGGCTGATGTATTCTTCTGACAGAAAGGATCGGGATGGGGTGTGATGTGGTGGGACGCAGTCCAGACGGTGCTGACTTTGAAAGCCAGCTGGCCTCACACTGCCCTTCAGTTCCCCAGCAGTGTGGTGCAGTGCTGATGGGGAACTGCCCTCATCCCTGTTCTCTGCTATTTCAGCAAAAGACTGAGGGGTCGCTCCAGCGTTGTGACCTTGGAGTGTGGTGATGGGAAGGACTCAGCTCCCAGGGAATGTGTGCACTCCCTGCAGTCCTGCTTGCTGCTTTCCTTCCAACTCCAGAATGTTTGTTTCATATATTAATGTGAAAAATATACAGAGAAAAGACTGGAAGGAAACTGGCCAAAAATGTTAGCAGGTTTTAACACTCTATGTTAGTAAACCAAATTGCTAAATTAAGCAATGCTTAGCAGTGATCGCCTTTCTGCTTAATTTTTGCAAATGATCAGTCATGAACCTTATTCTGTCATTTAAAAAATGTAAGAAGAACTATATATCTTAATGTATATTTGGAATGTTTTCAAAAGGTTGGTGACTTGGAGCACTTGTTGACAAGGTTCACAGGTGTAGCTGAGTCTGGTGTCTATTGGGGGGAGGTCTGAAACACACATGAATCATTGTAAAGAAACTCAAGTGAGCCTTGCGAGGAAAATGCTGGAGCCGGAGCTTAGTTTCTGCTTCAGAGTGCCTGAAAGTTTCATATTTCTTCTTTTGTGCAGATTCCAAATGTTTTTGGAAGGCTTGAAAGTGAATAAAATAGCCCTTTGACAGAACTGACAAAAATGAAGAGACTTAGGGGGAGGGCCCAGTAAGTCATTGTACACGAGCTTTGTGTTGTTAGCTTTGGCAAGGACAATTCTTAGAGAAAGCTCTATGTGAAATGCCAGAATACATGGCTCACTTTTTGGGGCACTTGAACTGTCTGCGTTATCGACTATCAAGTTGCCATTTTCTCTGCTTGAATTATATGTTTACAGCACATACTTTATGTCAGGCACTGTTCTAAATACTTTGCTACTTTTCACTTCAAAACAACCCTGTGAGATAGATACTACGTATGAGGAAACTGAGGCACAGAGAGGTAAAGTAACATACCCAAGGTTCATGCAGCTGTAACTGGTAGAACCATGACTCGAATCCTGTCTTACTCCTGGGTCTGTGCCCTCAACCACTGCTCTGCTTGTGACTAGAACCTGGCCATGGTGGTGGGTGGGTGGAGGGGTGGGTTCAAGATCGAAGTGAAGTGGAAAGTTTTGCTGAAGTTCACTCTGCAGCAGGTGCTTGGGTGGCCAACTGCTAGGTTGCTTGGTTTGATTGACTTTCCACTGACTGACTTTTTATTGAGATACCTGTTGGCCGTTAAAAAATAGGAAGTATGTGAGACATGGTTTCAGCCTTCAAGGAATTCACAGCCAAAGTTGAGATATGAGATAGGCTTTTATGAAAATTTACATAATCCGAGTCAGTTCCTTGTAAGGAACTCAGCTGTGAGGAACTCAATGCAGATCTGCTGGTGTTTGTCTTGGGAGAGGAATATGTTGCCATTTTAAGTGAGAGGATGTTAACATCAGCCAAACGAAATCAAATCCAAACTTAAGCGTGGCTATTCTTCTGTCAACTCCTCCCCTCCTTGGTTCTTAACTGATATCCCTCATGTGCTCTTTTACTAACTCTTGAACCCCATCCTCTCCCATTCCTCCCAGCCTTGGTTCCGTCATTCCTCCTATCAGATACCTCTTTTGTTTTAGCTTTTTTGAAAAAAAAAGAAAATTTAAATTGTAGTACAAAACATAAAATTTACCCTCTTAACCATTTTTAAGTGTTCACTTGTATTAACTACATACATATTGATGTGTAAGAGAGCTTTATAAGTTTTTTTCTCTTGCAAAGCTCAGACTCTGTGCCCATTTTAAACAGCTTGCCACTCCTGCTCCTCCTAGCCCCTGGAAACCACCATTCTACTTTCTTTTTATGTAATTTTGACAACCCTAGATACCTTAAATTAGTGAAATCATACAATATATTTGTCTCTTCGTGACTAGTTTCTTTCACTTAACACAGTGTCGTCTTCAAGGTTCATTCAAGTTGTAGCATGTGATTCTTAAAAGGATCCGTTTAAATCTTTAAAAGGATATCCTTCCCGTTCAGGCAGTCTGTCTGTATGTATGATGCTGTGTGTGTCCATTTATCCATCCATGGACACTTGGGTTGTTTACACCTCTTGGCTTTTGCGAGTAACACTGCAGTTAACATGGGAATGCAAATACCTCTCTGTGATCCGGATTTCAGTTCTTTCTGTTACATATCCAGGAGTGGGATTACAGGAGGGCTGTCATCTCTAATCTTCCTCAGCAGGCCGCTTCTCCCCAGTGTCTTGAAAGACTTGAGTCTTTCTCATCTCTTTTTTTCCTAAAAAAAACAACAAAGTGTATTTTTAAGTGTGAGAATTATGGGAAACCTAAGCCATGGGAATTTTACCCTCATCGGGGTCTTCTGTGAAATGGGAATTTGCCCCACTTTCTGTAGCCCGAAGCGTCTGCAGTTTCGCCATCAGCTCTTTGGCCGGGTTGAAGATGCCGCCAGTCGGCTGGTCACAAACATAGCAGCGGGGGGTGGCCCGGAAATGCTCCAGCGCGCAGCTCTCGCAGAAATAATGCCTGCACTTGGTGACCACTGGGTTTTGGAAGGCCTGGCGACATATGAAACACTTGAATGGTATTTCCTCTTCCTCGCTTCCCACTTCATGGTTTTCGTCCTCGCAGATACCGTAGCGGCCCTCTTCCAGCTCCTGTTCAATTTGCCACCCGTGCTTGTAATCGGAACGGTCGTGGAGGAATTTGCAGCTGTCCCCGAAGCCGCAGAAGCCAGTCTCCTTGTAGTCCTTGCAGATGTCGGGCTGGTAATCCCAGTGCACGGTGGCGCGCAGGTGCCCCGGCGCACGGATGGGGCCCTTCGCCATTCCTGAGGAGGTGTTGCCCATAGACGTGTCCTTGGGCTTCAGGTACCTTGGGTAGTTGTGGATTCCCCGGTAGATCTGGTCGTGCTCCCAGCCCCGCAGTGCCTCCTGCACACGCTGGCTGCGCTTGAAGATGGCCTGTGTATCGCGCTCCTTCTCGGTGTCCGGCTCGAAGTCAGCGGTGGCCCCCATGTCTTCTGGCCCCACCGGCTTTGCTGAGCGGGTGGACCTGTATACCACGCCGAGGCTCTCGGGTGCTGCCTCCTCGCCCCTCAGGTCGCAGTGAGCCGCCTTCTGCCAGACATGGAGGCCCCGGGGCCTCGGTGCCACCCGCAGGGGCCTAGCCACCACGTCACCCTCGTCCCCGCTGCTGCTGCTATCTCTGTGCTCGGGCTCGCAGGCCGGGCGCTTTCTGAGGCCTGCAGCCCCTTTACGTCCAGACTTTTTGAGGAGGAAGGTGCACGTCTGGTCTGCCTGGTTGGCCGTCCTTCCTTGAGAAGATGGTGCTGCCATGTTTGAGTTTCAGGCTCCAAACAGTCGTGGCGTGCGCCGCTTTTGCGTCATCTTTACGTCACCTTCACAGCACTGCACGTGGGGCGTGGCCCCTGCCGTCCTAAAAAGCAAAAGCATGTAAAAGAAAAGCTTCTTCTAGGCCGGGTGTGGTGGCTCATGCTTGCAATCCCAGCACTTTAGGAGGCAAGGCAGGCGAATCACCTGAGGTCACCAGTTCAAGACCAGCTTGGCCAACATGCTGAAACCCTGTCTCTACTAAAAATACAAAAATTCGCTGGGTGTTGTAGCGTGCGCTGGAAGTCCCAGCTACTTGGGAGGCCGAGGCAGGAGAATCGCTTGAACCTGGGAGGCAGAGGTTGCAGTGAAAGGAGATCACACCACTGTACCCTAGCCTGGGTGACAGAGCGAGACCCTGTCTCCAAAAAAAAAAAAAAGAAAAAAACAACCACAATTTCCCCTGCCCTTCTTCCCTTGACCTGCCCCCCTAGCCCTCAGATGGATTCCTTGAGAGTCATCTTCACTTGCTCCTCAGCTCCCTCAGTGCACACTCATTTTTCAACAGATTCCTAAAAGACCGGGTGGAATCAGTCCAGGTCATAGAGAACCTGTGGTGCTCATCCTAAAACACAGGTGCTCGAAATGTGTATTTAAAAGCAACACATGCTCAGTACAGAAAGCAAAAAGATGCAAGTAGAAAGTAAGACACCTGTAATCCCTCCCCTCAAAGATAACCACTGTCAACAGTTTTGTTTCTGTTCTTTTCATCTAGCCTTTGTTAGAAGACTGTCATATCAAACTGCACCTGTGGTTGTGTAGCTGGCTTTCATTTTGAAATAAGAGTAACACATGTAAACATTTCAGAAAAAATTATCAAGCACTTATCGTAATGGAAATTAGCTGTCCCCTGGCAAGCTTCTCCACATGCCAATTCCTCGTACCTAAGATAATTATTTTCCTGTTTTTTTTTTTTTTTTTTTTGAGACAGAGTCTTGCCCTGTCGCCCAGACCAAAGTGCAGTGGCATGATCTCGACTCACTGCAACCTCTGCCTCCTGGGTTCCAGCAATTTTTCCTGCCTCAGCCTCCCCAGTAGCTGGGATTACAAGTGTGTGCCACCACACCCAGCTAACTTCTGTGTTTTTAGTAGAGACAGGGTTTCACCATGTTGGCCAGGCTGGTCTGGAACTCCTGACCTCCGGTGATCTGCCCACCTCGGCCTCCCAAAGTGCTGGAATTACAGACATCAGCCACCGCACCTACCTTCAAATATTTGTAGTCCTTTTTTTCTTGTGTTTATCTTCAAGTTGTGAAATAATTCACTTAGAGAATTTAAATGGATTCCAGATGAATGCCATAAAATGTTAGGTGCAATTTCTTTTACAAATTTAGGTTCTATCTCTTCACTTACTAGAATGGAAGATGATATTTAACTCACTGGTAGTGCCTACAAAATACTGGCTGCTGTGGGAAGAGGGAGAAGTTGTGTAGGTCTCTGTTCCTCGACACCAAGGCATCCTCAGTAGGAGGAAATGAGATGAATAAGCTTACAGTGTAAAGAACAATCCATCATGTGTCATTTTTCTCTTAGGATATAATTCTAGATTTTCCTTCAACCGTTAGAGCCCATCTTTCCTGTTGGAAGTTTTTCTAAAATACTTGGTTATCTCCAGCTGTTCATACTTAAGAGTGAGGCACGTAAAAGCTGGCTGGAATCCACTGGTGTTGTGGGGCTTGTACACTGGTGGACTCTCCCTTGTGTGATTCAGTTGGAGCATGTCTTTTTATTGGGGACCCATAGATGCTGGTGTCCATATTAGTTAGTACGTTTTCATGCTGCTGATAAAGACATACTTGAGACTGGGCGGTTTACAAAAGAAAGATGTTTAGTGGACTTACATTTCCATGTGGCTGTGGAGGCCACACAGTCATGGCAGAAGGTGAAAGGCATGTCTCACATGGTGGCGGACAAGAGAATGAGAACCAAGTGAAAAGGGTTTCCTCTTAAAAAACCATCAGATCTCATGAGACTTAGTCACTACCAGAGAACAGTATGGGGGAAACTGCCCCCATGATTCAACTATCTCTGAGAATTGGGTCCTTCCCACAACACGAGGGAATTATGGGAGCTACAGTTCAAGATGAGATTTGGGTAGAAATATGGCCAAACCATATCAGTGTCTGTAGGTCTTTTCTGCCGGGTTCTTGAGTTTCTACAGAGAAGACTTCTCTCATGGTTCCACTGTGGGGTGTGATCTTTGCTGCCGTAGTTCTGTGATAAGAGCTGTAGAAGTGGACTGAGAAGGGAAGGCCTTACGATTTGGTGTGCAAACTTTGACTTAATCCCTCATTTTCAGTACAGCACCTTATTCCTACCTTTGGTTGTTTCTGGGTCCTTTGAGCATAGGTTCTCCCAGATTCAGCCTCCACAAAAGAGATAATCTCCTGCTTCTGCCAGGCTAGGGAAAGGGTAAGTGCCTGGCCGCATGGGGTGGGATATTGTGTTACCTTTGCATTGCTATAAAGGAATGCCTGAGGGTAGGTAATTTATAGAGAAAAGAGGATTAGCTGACTTACAGTTCTGTAGGCTGTACAAGCAGCATGGCATTGGTATCTGCTTCTGGTGAGGGCCTCAGTAAGCTTGCAGTGGAAGGCAAAGAGGGAGCAGGCTGTGTCATGTGGCAAGAGTGGGAGGGGCCATGCACTTCTAAACAACCAGACTGTGAACTCAGTGCAAGATCTCACTTATCACCCGGGGAATGGTGCTAAACCACTCATGAGGGATCCACCATGATCCAGTCACCTCCTACCAGGCCCCACCTCCAACACTGGGAATCACAGTTCAGCATGAGATTTGGAAGGGAACAAATATCCAAACCATATCACACATTTTTCAGATTCTCAGCCAGTCTTCTTGTGTGCAGCCATATCTGTTTTCAGTGGTATTTGATTCTTGCAATTCCTGGGATTTGTCTTGAAATTGGCGTGCTGCTGCTTGTCATCTCCCTCTGTAGCCTTCAGTTTCAGCCTTCTTCCAAGTTAGTTAAGATTCTTCAGTTCACTTTCTTTCTTCTAAAATATTATTGATGTTCTTGTTTTCTCTGCTCTCTCTTTCTCCTGACTCGTTTTGTGGGAGTCTGCCTTTGTAAAATAATGTTTATCATTTTAGTGGGATTTTGGGAGAGAATAGGGGTGAATGCCTGAGTGCAGTTGGTGGTGTTGAATGAGGAATGTTAGTGGGCTGGCTTCACTTGGTAAGTATTTTCCCCTGTTCCTTAGTATTTCTCCATAGTGTACATTTTAATGCCTGATCAATTGTATGACTCTATTATGCCTTATTGTCCTATGATTTTGTTGTTAGACTATGTGTTTCCTCATTTATATGCCTTTCCCTGTCTTTACATTTGCTTTCTTAGGTTAGATTCTTAGAAACAGAATTACAGAGTTGAAGCATTTTATTTTTTATTTTTATTTTTTGTGACGGAGTCTCGCCATATCACCCAAGCTGGAGTTCAGTGGTGTGATCTCGGCTCACTGATTAAGCATTTTTAAGACTTTTTTTCTTTTGATACAGAATTTCACTCTTGTCACTTTCTGAAAGAGTTTTATTGTAGGTAATCCACCAGGCATGCATGAGCATAGCTGTTTCATTGCAGATAGCACTTCTCCTCGCTGGTTTAGGCCCACAGAGGTCTTCTAAGTGAATGGAAAAAAATGGGATTAACCAGATGAACTTCAGTAATTCTGTCAGCTTACATTTTATGAAGTTTGGCTGTCTGAGGTCGCATCCTGGCTCTGTGACCTAGAGCAAATGACTTAACTGCCCTGGATTTTAGTTTTGTCCCTGTGAAGTGGGCAATGATAGGAATAACAATAAGTGAATAGACTTAAGTTTAGATTTTTGCCTGGCGGGAATGGAGAAGCACAAAACCAATAAAGTCGGCAATAAGATTTTTCTTCATTATTAAAAAGTGACTTGTTTGGAAAGAGGGATACATTCATATTACAAAAAAAGTCAAACAATACAAAAAAGTACAAAGAAGAAATGAAAAAACTCACCCTAATCCTTACCATTTAGAAATAATATTGTTAACTTATTTATTTTTTGTAGAGAGAGAGTCTCACTGTCACCCAGGCTGGAGTGTAGTAGCACAATCACAGCTCATTGTAACCTCAAACTCCGGGGCCATACACCTGGCTGATTTTTGCATTTTTTGTAGAGACAGAGTCTCGCCATATTGTCCAGCCTGGTCTCAAACTCTTGGGCGCTAGTGATCCACCCATCTTGGCCTCCCAGAGTGCTGGGATTACAGGGGTGAACCACTGTGCCAGCCACAATGTTTTATTTAGAGAAGCCCTCGGTAGGTACTGTGTTCCTTGAGGTCTTACACTTAAGCATAGCTGTTCCTTGCTTTTATATTTGAAGGACAATTTGGTCGAGTACCCAAGTCTTTTGCCATACTTTCTTGCCCTCAAAATTTCTTAAGACATTACTCCCATTCTTTTTTAGCACTGGATATTTCTGGAGGAGAAAGCTGAGGCTGGGTGAATGTTTCTTTCTTTTGCCTTTGACTAGTTTTTTCCATTGGATGTGCCCATGGGGTTCTCTTATTCTTTTTGAAGTTTAGAGTTTTACCAGTATTGCATGGGCATTAGCTGTTTTATGTCACTTTCCTAGTACATCCTATACCATAATATCTGTTGATTTAAGTCTGTTTTTGTATCAGTAAAATTTTAAGATCCTTTAATATTTTTGCATATATTTTGAATACTCACTTTTTAGGAACCATATAGTTACGTTTTATCTCTTTTGTCTTCTAAATCTAGCATGTTTTCTTGTTATAATTTGTGTATCTTTGTTCCTCTTGTGGTTCCTTTTAGTAATTTTAAGTGATATCCTTGTTTGCTCTCTGCTTTTGTTTATAGGAGTTTACACTGTATTTTATTTTTGTAGTTACGTGGCTTCCATTCTGAATTTTTTTTCCAGTCCCTTTATTTCTTCAGTTCTATCAGTCCATTTAAAATCTTAGATTGATGTCTGTTCTTTGGAATTTTATATCTAGTCTCTGAGCCCTTTATTTTTAGAGAAACCACTTTATCTTTAATATTTTTGAACCAATGAAGGACTATATTTTCAGAGCTCTTAGTCTGTTACCTTTGTTTTCAGGCCCAGCTTCTGGGGCGTGGGACCTGTGTATCCATGTAGAGGTCCGTGATTGGACCAATGCTCTGCTCTCATTGTCTTGAAATTCTTAGTAATTTCTGAACAGGCGGGCGCAGTGGCTCACACCTGTAATCCCAGCACTTTGGGAGGCCGAGGCGGGCAGATCGCAAGATCAGGGGATCAAGACCATCCTGGTCAACATGGTGAAGCCCTGTCTCTACTAAAAATTAAAAAAATAGCTGGGTGTGGTGGCCTGCGCCTGTGGTCCCATGTACTCGGGAGGCTGAGGCAGGAGAATTGCTTGAACCCGGGAGGTGGAGGCTGCAGTGAGCCGAGATCGCACCACTGCACTCCAGCCTGGGCGACAGAGCGAGACTCTGTCTCAATAATAATAATAATAATAATAATTTGTGAACAGTAGGCACTGCATTTTCATTACACAGCAGCTTCTGTTGATTATTTTTACAAATGCACATTATTATCTGCCTTTGCCTGTGTTCCTACTCTGTGGTCACTCATCTTTGAGGCTGAGCTGTTTGCTGCAAAAACTGACATGGGTCTGTTGAGGACTGGAAGGCAGGGGTGGGCCGTGTTGGGAGACATCTGCTCACACGCGATGCCTCCATCGTGCTGCGAAAAATTGTGTTACTTCTTTTACCTTGAGAATAACCCTCCTTTGGTTTTTGGCTTTCAGGAGGCTTGTGTGTCTCATAGCCTGTCCCCTGAGGGCCCCGCTCTCTGAGGCTAGGCTTGGCATATGGTGCATGTGGCGGTTGTTCCCGCAGCCCCTTTCTTCACTCTCAGTTTCCCACTAATCCAGGCCAGGTCATAGGTATTAAAAATGACATCCACTGTTTCTCCTTCAGTTCCACCTTCCCAGCCAGATTTTAACTTTTAAAATACTTGAGAAGGGAAAGCAGGAAAGCAGTGTCAGACTCAAAGAACCAGCAAGTATTTATTTTTTGAGACTGAGTTTCACTCTTGTTGCCCAGGCTGGAGTGCAGTGATGAGATCTTAGATCGCTGAAACCTCTAGCTTTGGGGTTCAAGCTATTCTCCTGTCTCAGTTGCCAGAGTAGCTGGGATTACAGGTGCCTGCCACCCTGCCCAGCTAATTTTTGTAGTTTTAGTAGAGACGGGGTTTCAACATGTTGGCCAGGCTGATTCAAAAACCTGACCTTGGGTGATCTACCCACCTCAGCCTCCGCAAAGTGCTGGGGTTACAGGCATGAACCACACGCCCGGCCGCCAGCAAGCGTTTTAAAGTGTCATTTTAAAGTTCTGTGCTAATAAGGGTGCAGGAGGTTATTTGATTATTGGAAAATTGTTCATGCTATATTAAAACTTAAAGGTGCTTTAAAAGCAGTATGTGTAGTATGATCTACCTGTTGTTATTTGATTTAAGGAAATATGACTCTACATCAAAAAATATTTGAAGGAAAAAAGCATCAAAACGTGATTGCCTGGATTCCTAACATCCATCCTGCTTCTGCCTGTGGTGACTATGTGGCAGAACTCCTCAGCCTTTCCATTTTCTCCGTGTTCCTATGCTCTGAGAATTCATGAGGGACTTGTTTTTAAAAAGATTGTTTCTAGTACTGTGTCTACTCTGCTTTTGTGGGTTAAAATCCATTCATTCTATTGTTTTTGGCAAATACTTCAAGCTAATGAGCATTTTAAGATACACAATTTTATTGATGAGATACTTTGAATAGGGAAGAACCAGCCTCACAACCAGCTGTCTTGAAAAATAAAACTCTTAATTCATAGAGTTTGCCAGCTTCCGTGGTGTAAATCCACCGTGGCCAATTGCAGGCTGATGTGACACCATTGCACGCAGAATTAGGAAGAAGTGTGCAGGACCACATTCCTACGTAGCACTGCTACTGTCCAGATACAGAAGGCAAAGTAATCTCACAATCTCACATAGGTAAAAGTAAAGTGTAAAATGATTAGGAAGTGATGATTTTTGAGTATTTATTACTTCTGTGAAATTTATGCTTAATATAATTTATTTTAATCCATGTCTTTATTTAACAACTGGCTGGTAAAAACTCCTGAAAATTCAACAGCGGGTCCCAATGAGTTGATACAAAAGCAGTATACCACTGGAAAGAGCGCTTGAATTTTTAAAAAGGGCTTAACAGGGCAAGTCAAGAAAGTGAAGCATGCAGACGCTGGAATCGGTATGGTAAAGCTCCCTACAGCTGGGGCAGGTGCCGTTTTGCCCTAGGTCTTTATAGTGGGGGGGCTTGCTTTCTGTTTAAGGTTCTACATGATCAGAACACTGATAGAAGACTTGGAAGATAATCAAGTGCTCTGCTCCGTAGTATGTCATTTTCTTGGCATTGGAAATAGGAGAGTACCTTTCTTGATACCATTCCTGGGAATCAGCATAGGTTCCTTTAGAACCTTTTAATACCTCCTAGGTGATTTTGGTTCTGACAGTTATTCAGTCATCATCTTCTTTGCCGTGGTGGTAAACTATATATAAATTTTAGTGCCTTTTTTTTTTTTTTTTTGAGATGGAGTCTCCCTCTGTTGCCCAGGCTGTAGTGCAGTGGTGCGATCTCGGCTCACTACAACCTTGGCCTCCCAGGCTCAAGCAGTTCTCCTGCCTCGGCCTTCCAAGTAGCTGGGATTGCAGATGCATGCCACCATGCCCGGCTAATTTTTGTATTTTTAGTAGAGATGGGGTTTTTCCATGTTGATTAGGCTGGTCTCAAACTCCTGACTTCAGGTGAACCCTCGGCCTCCGAAAGTGCTGAGATTACAGGGTGAGCCACTGTACCCAGCCATGTTTACGGTTTTAATCATTTTCACGTGTGCAGCACAGTGGTACTCTGTGTACTCACATTACTGTGCAACCATCACTGCCATCCATCTCCAGGACTTTTTCATCTTTCTCCTCTCTCTCCCCTGCCCCTGGTAACTCTCTTCTGCTTTCTGTCTCTGAATTTCCCTGTTCTGGATATCTCATGGAAGAAGCATCATACAGCATTCATCCTTTTGTGACGGACCAGTTTCACTTAGCATAATCTCTTCATGGTTCATCCATGTTGTAGCATGTGTCAGAATTTCCTTCTTTTTAAAGGCTGTGTAATAATCTGTTGTATGTCCGTCCTATGTTTTGTTTATCCCTCTATTTGTTGCTTCTACATTTTGGCTATTGTGAATAAAGATGTTATAGGCTGGGTGTGGTGGCTGATGCCTGTAATCCCAGCACTTTGGGAGGTCGAGGTGGGCAGATCAGTTGAGGTTAGGAGTTAGAGATCAGCCCGACCAACATGGTGAAACTCCATTTCTACTAAAAATACAAAAATTAGCTGGGCGCGGTTGTGTGTGCCTGTAGTCCCAGCTACTCAGGAGGCCAAGGCACGAGAATCACTTGAACCCGGGAGGCAGAGGTTGCAGTGAGCTGAGATTGCGCCACTTCACTCCAGCCTGGGAGATAGAGTGAGACTCTGTCTCAAAAAAATAAAATGCTATGAAGATGAATATACACGTGTGTCTGTTCAAATTTCTCCTTCCGTTTCTTTTGAGTATATACCCAAAAGTGGAATTGCTGGATCCTATGGCAGTTCTATGTTTAATTTTTTGGGGAATTGCCTTACCATTTTCTAGAGCTCATTCATTAGTTTTTGACCTGGAAATGAGTATATCTTTGAAAAATGATTGCACTGCCTTGATTGCATCCCTTCCCTTGCAGGTAGTGTGTCTTTCTGTGAGCTTCCTCTTTGGTGATGGTGTTCTTTCAACATATCATATTTGAATGTTGACACCGTAATGTGTGTGATAGCCCAATTAAGAGCAGAGATACTGTCACATAAGGCATTGTGTGATAAGTACAGAAGAGAAACACAAATTTTTTTTTTTTTTTTTTTTTTTTTTTTAATTTAGACAGAGTCCCACTCTGTTGCCAGACAGGAGTGCGGTGGTGCGATCTCAGCTCACTGCAACCTCCACTTCCCGGGTTCAAGTGATTCTCCTGCCTCAGGCTCCTGAGTAGTTGGGATTAGAGTAGCTGGGACTACTCTATTTCACCATGTGTTGGCCAGGATGGTCTTGATCTCTTGACCTTGTGATCTGCCCTCCTTGGCTTCCCAAAGTGCTGGGATTACAGGTGTACCTGGCCAATGCTTTGAGCTCTCAAATAGAGGGGAACAGGAAAAGTTTCATGGCATTTGAGATCATTTTTGATAAAGGAACAGAGTGTTGGCAGGTGGAGATGTAGGGGAGGAGGATCGAGGCAGTAGTAAGGAAGGGGGCTCTGTGTTCTGCGGAGAAATAGAGAAAGTCTTGGAAGGTAAGTTTATGTCACCTTACAGGGCCTTGAATGTAACTTATTCAACCTTGTAGGAAATGGAGAGCTGTGGAAGGCTCTCAGCAGGAGAGCAGCGTGGTTATCGCTGAGTGGAAATCATGTTCATCCAGAAGTTCCTGGATTACCATATGGAGCTGGAGACTCGCTGCTGAAACCATGTGGCTGTTGAAATAATCTAGTGGAGAGGGCTGTTGGGGACATGCACAGTTACCTTATTTTCATTTCCTCTTGTTGATGTAATTTCTGTGACCAGAGTCTTGTTCTATTTTTAGCTGTCACCTGTATACCTTCATGTAAAGCATGATGTTCAATATTACACGTAATAAATGTTGAACCTTCTCTGGGGAGTCATTCCAATCATTAAGACCATTATTTTGACTTGAGAAAAGGAAAATGAAAGTCTCTGGGAAAAGTTTCACATTTGCTATTTTGATCTGGGAGAGCAGATGTCCTCAGAGCTCTGCAGTCCCTTGGATTCAGTGCAGTTTGCTCTGCTGAGCGTGAGCTGACAGCCCTCCCACTTGAACATCCCGCCGCTCGCCCTTCAGGGCGAGCGCACTCTCCTGGTGGCGCCAAACATCCCTTGCCTTTTGGCAGCACCCACGTGGGCCTCTGGTTCACAGGACTGTCCTGAACAGAATGGTTTCTTTGAGAAAGAAGCCTTCATACAAATTTGTTAAAAGAAAGAAGTTTCAGGATGCAGTGGCTCACGCCTGTAACCCGGCCCTTTGAGAGGCCTATTCAGCAAGATCAGGTGGTCAGGAGTTCAAGACCAGCCTGGACAACATGGTGAAACACTGTCTCTACTAAAGATAAAAAAAAAAAAAAATTAGCCGGGTGTGGTGGCGCACTCCTGTAATCCCAGCTACTTGGGAGGCTGAGGTGGGAGAATCACTTGAGACAATCTTTGATAAAGGAGCAGAATGTTGACAGGTGGAGGTATGGGGGAGGTGGAGGTTGCAGTGAGCCGAGATCATGCCATTGTACTCCAGCCTGGGTGACAGGGCAAGACTCCATCTCAAAAAAAAAAAAAAAAAATAGAAGATTGTAGATACAAAGGTGAGGCTAAGCTGTCTTAAGGCTTAAAGTAGTGCCGTTGTGCCTTGACTGCTTCCTGGGCTGCCCAGGCTAACCTGCGGGCCTCATTGTGGCTCTGAGGAAGGCGGGGGCTGCGGTGTCCACACCTTCTGCCCTCTGAAGGCCCCTCCTTCCTTGAGAGAAGTCCCTGTGCAGTCCTCCTTCAGAAGTGTTTGCTGGGGGAATTGGGAATCCATGTCCTGCACATCCAAGGCTTAAACCACATGGACCCAGGCTCCTTTCTCTTATGGACCCTGATTGACTTCACATGTAAGGACTGTCTTTGGCCTCTGGACCCAGCATGTTTCTGAGGTTGCAACTCCAGGTTGGTGGCAAGCCGATGAGGCTCAGCGAGGCTCGCCAGCTCCGCAGGTGTCAGGTGGCCATTGGCTGCCAGCCTCCCCAGCCGCAGGGCAGGAGGGTGTGTTTTCTCCGCTACCTGTCTTATGATATGGGGCCACTTCTCATGATGTCCTCAGTGAATGGCCTGGGCTGGGTGGCCTGATGGGTGCTGGCCTGTGGGAACATACTCATTAACAAGGGGTAAGATCCAGGTGTGCCTGGTGGCCAAGAACAGGAACTCACTCCCCCGGCAGGGTTGTAAGCAGATCAGGCAGCTGGGGTGTTTCTTAACGCTGTGGTCAGAAACAAGTACTTAAAAAAATTTTTGTATTTTGTCATCATAAAACAGTACAGGAAAAGCACTTAAAATATACTTAAGGCCTTTAATTTTTAATGCATTATTAAGTAAATGTTCTTTGTCTACCTAAATTACCATGGACACTGTTTCAGGCCAAGTTCACAGAAGAGATTTTTTTCATTTTCGTGCCATGCTTTGGTCATTGTAACAGGCTGACAACAGCTTTTGAGGATGAGAGAATCATTTAAGACTGTTAAGAAACCTGGTATTATAATGAGCAGAACAGAAAGGGATTTGAGTACATGATAAATTTGTTAACCAGAATATGTAAATTGTAGGAATAGAAGTTCCCTAACCAATCCAATATGTATTCAAATTAAATACATATTCAGTAGGGAGAATGTTTACTTATTATTGCCATGCATATTATAGAAACTTCTCAAGTCAGGCATCATTGAATTTTCAATTTGAAAACTAGTTTGAGGCATAATGTAATAAATCTGTCATGCATTTTTATTTTCAGTTCCCCAGGAAAGACTTCAGATGTAGATAGTACATTATCACAATTTCAGGAGCAACAGTTGAGATTTGTGATTTCTATTAACAAAGCCTTTTGGGTTGGCTATTCTTGTTGAAAAACTTAAGCAATATAATTATTTAAAAAATGTTTACCTTTTCCTTGCAAGTTTTTTTCTCTTCAGATTATCCTGTGTTTCCTTTACTAGAAATGTCTGTATTTAGTGACCAAAGTTTGCCCTTATCTTCGGCTCTTGGCCTGTTGTCACTGTCCTTCCCTCTCATCCCTGCCCCTCGGCTTCTCTTGACCCTGTCTGTAATGGCTTTATACTAACTTTTCTCTTTTTGAGCTGATCTGTTGAAAAATTGTAATAGTGGTGGGATTAAAGAGATCCCATTTCTTTATCATTTCTTGTTAAAAACAAGTTGTTTTTTTTTGCATCAATGTAACCAACTACCTTTTACAGTGAACTCTCTTCCTGCCTTGTTCCCTCACACCACCAGGGTAAAAGGTAAAACTCTGAAAACTTCCCTTTTTATCAGGCTGTTGTTTCTAGAGATACGTTCATTATAAATCAGTGTTTGAGGAAACTCCTACCTCAAAGTCTTTAACTCTGTGGTTATTTTGTGCTCTCCCCATCTCCCAAACTTACGAGAAGCAAAATCAAGGTTGACTGATAGGATATTTGCAGGGTCTGTTTCCTTTCCAGCTGGGAAATAGGTAATAAGCATCATATGACATTTCTTTTTATTTACTTCTTTATTTATATTTATTTATTTATTATTTCTGGAGACAGGGTCTCGCTCTGTTGCCAGGGCTGGAACGCAGTGGCACGGTCGTAGCTCACTGCAGTCTCAGCTCCTGGCCTCCAGCCGTCCTCCCACCTCAGCATCCTGAGAAGCTAGGACTGTAAGTAAATGCCACCATGCCCAGCTTTTTAAGTTTTTCTTTGTTTTTTTTTGTTGTGTTTTTGGAGAGACAAGGTCTTGCTAGGTTGTCAAGGCTGATCTTGAACTTCTGGCCTCAAGTGATCCTGCTTGGCTTTCCAAAGTGCTTGGATTATAGGCATGAGCCAACATGCCCAGCCTCATAACGGTATTTCAAATAGATTGTTTCCATGACTTTCTTTTTAAAAATAAAAGTGGTGGAGTGTGGTGGCTCACACCTATAATCCCAGCACTTTGGGAGGCCGAGGCAGGCGCATCACGAGGTCAGGAGTTTGAGACCAGCCTGGTCAACATGACGAAACCCCATCTCTACTAAAAATACAAAAAGTAGCCTGGCGTGGTGATGGGTGACTACTCGGGAGGCTGAGGCAGGAGAATTGCTTGAACCTGGGAAGCGGAGGTTGCATTGCAGTGAGCCCAGATCACCGCAAAAAAAAAAAAAAGTGACATAGGTAGTTCTTGACTTCAGAATACCAATTACAAGTGCTCTGGAGGTGTGGCCACTGCTTCTTATCACCTCCCCTGCCCCTGCTCCTGGCTCCATGCCCACCCATGTCCAGTCCATCCTAAAAGCAGAGTTGACACTCAAAATGGCCAGCACCTTCTCTCTCACACGGGACACTGCTGGAGGCATTAAGGGAACTCCGAGGCGTGTTCCAGCTGTCCTGGTGACCCCTGATGCTGCTAGGTTCCCCACAGCAGGGCCTGCTTTTCCTGTTTCCAGGAGCTTCAACCTGTAGAACCCTTGACCCTACTAACCTTTGAGAAAACTGCATGTGTTCTCAACATCAAAGAGCAACCTTCGGAGTCTCTGACTGGGTGAAATGAGCATTGGGGACGTTGAACTGGGTTCCAGAATGTACTTTTTAATAGAAATGAAACTAACTAGCTGATAGGTCTTGTTCATATAGTTAAGCTTCATTGTGGTGAAATGGCCTTTCCAGGGTTGACTTGAGAACTCTTCCACCATGCAATAGTGGAAAATGCTTTGGGGTATGAAGTATTCATCAATATGAGTGCACGTATTTGGAATATAAACCTGTTCATAATCTATAGACTACCAAGGTGAATTTTTTTTTTTTGAGACGGAGTTTCGCTCTTGTTACCCAGGCTGGAGTGCAATGGCGCGATCTGTGCTCATCGCAACCTCCGCCTCCTGGGTTCAGGCAATTCTCCTGCCTCAGCCTCCTGAGTAGCTGGGATTACAGGCACGCGCCACTATGCCCAGCTAATTTTTTTGTATTTTTAGTAGAGACAGGGTTTCACCATGTTGACCAGGATAGTCTCGATCTCTTGACCTCGTGATCCACTCGCCTCGGCCTCCTAAAGTGCTGGGATTACAGGCGTGAGTCACCACACCTGGCCCCACGGTGAATTTTATCCCAATTATGAAAGCATTTTGTGGCAGACTGTGCTTCTTCATTTTATTTTCATTATTTCTTTTTTCCCTTCCTGTAATATAGCAATAAAACCAACCTCTTAGTTAAATGAATTGGGCCAGGTATGGTGGCTGTTGCCTGTAATCACAGCACTTTGGGAGGCTTAGGCGGGCAGATCACCTGAGGTTAGGAGTTTGAGACCAATCTGGCCAACATGGAGAATGCCTGTCTTTACTAAAAATATGAAAAGTAGCCAGGCATCATGGTGCATGCCTGTAATCCTAGCTACATGAGAGGCTGAGGCAGGAGAATCACTTAAACTCAAGAGGTGGAGGTTGCAGTGAGCCAAGTTCTCGCCACTGCACTCCAGCCTGGGTGCCAGAGCAAGACTCTGAAATGAATGAATGAATGAGAAAAATGACTTGTAGTCCTGAAATCCCAACAAGTCAGTTCTTTGCATCTGACATCCAAACCTTGTCTGTGTATTCCTACTCATTGTGCAGAAGCAATTTTTTATTCTTAAAAAAAAAAAAAAAAAAAAAAGGTTTAACATCATAACAAATTGAGTCATCTGCGTTTCACAGTCTTCATGTTTGTGATTTTTGAGTGTATCCTGTTCTAGGCAGCAGATGGGCTACAGTTTGGTTAACCTTTCTTCGGGTGTCTTGAGTTGACATTAATGTACATAACGCTATAAAGAACGACTTTGTGTTGATGGCCTTTATTATTCCTTGGGATGATTTCCCAAAGTTAAAGTCCCATAAATGACAAATTACAGGTATTTATGGTATTGGTCCACATTGATTTCTGTGTCTGTTGAATCACATTGCCATCAACTCTGGCAATATAACATTGACTGTTAACTTTTTTTTTTTAAAAACGGAGTCTTGGTCTGTCTCCCAAACTGGAGTGCTGTGATGCGATTTCAGCTTACTGCAGCCTTCACCTCCCAGGTTCAAGGGATCCTGCCTCAGCCTCCTGAGTAACTGGGATTATAGGTGTCTACCACCATACCTGGCCAATTTTTTGTATTTTTAGTAGAGACCAGGGTTTTACCATGTTGGCCAGGCTGGTTTTGAACTTCTGACCTCAGGTGATCCACCGGCCATAACCTCCCAAAGTGCTGAGATTACAAGTGTGAGCTCGTTATTCAACTTTGAAAAAGATTATCTCCAGAAAAATTTATTTGGCCGTTTTAAGAAAAAAGTCACTGATTATACGCAGGTGTTTTAAAATTGACGAGAAAAGTGAGGAAGCCAGAGAAATCTGCCTGTATGAGTAATAAAAAAACGTGGTTCATCCAATTTTGAGTTGGTATTTTATCAAAAGAAATAGATTTAATGAAATGTCTGTGCCTCACCTAAGCCACAAGTTGCACACAGGCACACCCCAGTAGGGTGTGCCAGCAACTATTCGCAAGACGCCATGCTGCCTACCCTTGTCTTCCAGTAATTACGGTTGCTGATTACCAGACAACCAGACTTCTTACATATGTTTATTTCCCCTCATAGAAGCAGCCATCCGACTTCTTTATTTAGAGCAACCTGTCAGAGTGAGTGGGATCGTAGTCTGCAATGAGATGTCTTGTGCAGCGTGATAGTGTATTCCTGTCAAATTTCCTTCTGGCATTTCTTGGTGTTACTATTTTCTCATCCAAAAATATGGCTTGCATGTCATTAAAACTGCTTTATAATAAAAGATTCTGGTAAGTTTCTGGAGACGTTCTTTAATTATTCAAAACTCTTTGGGCACATTCTTCAAGTAGCAACCCACTTTGATGTACCTCCATCCAGTGCCCGTTCGTGTCTCATTCACAACCATGTCATGCAGTGTCTTCCAAATGCCTTGTGGAAATCCGGCTGTGGAGTGGCTCTAACAGTCTCCTGATCTCCCATCCTGGACATCTGTCAAAGGCAGAAAGGAGATGATTGTGGCCTGATTTAGTTTTAATGAAGCCATCTTAGCTTCTGGTGATCCTGACTTTCTTTCCGGAGTGCTTTTATTTATAACAATCCGTTTGGACAGTAGTCTTTTAGCAGTATATTTTAATTTCTTGAACGACACGAAAATTAATGGATTCTTTAGTTTCATTGCCTGCTTATTTTCTAGATGGATTTTCTTTTGCTTTTTCATGCTTTATAATACATTCTTTTTTTTTTTTTTTAGACGGAGTTTCACTCTTGTTACCCAGGCTGGAGTGCAATGGTGCGATCTCGGCTCACCGCAACCTCCGCCTTCTGGGTTCAGGCAATTCTCCTGCCTCAGCCTCCTGAGTAGCTGGGATTACAGGCACGTGCCACCATGCCCAGCTAATTTTTTGTATTTTTAGTAGAGACGGGGTTTCACCATGTTGACCAGGATGATCTCGATCTCTTGACCTCGTGATCCACCCGCCTCGGCCTCCCAAAGTGCTGGGATTACAGGCTTGAGCCACCACGCCCGGCCTATAATACATTCTAAATGGATTTTTGTATTGCTGGAAATTTGTATATGAATAATTTTATTATACGTCATTTTATTAAAATTTCCTTTCCATAGAATACATTTCACCTTATATTCCTAGTGTTTCATTATTGAAACGCTAAGCACGTAGAAGTTATTGATATCCTACTGCTCAAGGTCATCGCCAAGGTCTGATTTTAGAGTTCAAAAAATTGCAACCTCAGGCATAAATGGGTTAGTGATTCCCACAGTGAGAAAATAACAGTTTATTATTTAGAGTTTTATTTTTGTGGACAGATTATTTTAGAGCAAATAAGATGCATTTGAGAATTAAGTCTCAGTTTAGAGTCTGTAATATTTTGGTACATCTACAAGGGGGACCTAGTCCTTAAATGGAACTTCTCTATATTCAGAAGCTCTCCAAGCCTTTCTTCATAGGATTTAGAAATTTATAATATGAGAGATCAGCATCTCCTAATTTTGAAGTGTTCCTAGTGTATGTAACCATCAGTAGCTGGTATCTACTGAACAGAGAGGAAGTTTTCAAAAATGAAACACTGTCTGATTTTCTGCAGAGTTTTTATTCAGAATGTGCTTGGCCTTCCTGGCCCCTTCTCAGCTTCCTTGTTTTTCACAGATGCTCCAAGTAAAGCTTTCTTCTCCAGGTACCTGCACCATAGGGTCATTCTGTAGAATCACAAACCAGCGCTTCAAGACTGGCACTTCTTATTATGTAAAAGCACTTTGTGGGAAAGTGAAATGCTTTGAGTTTTGTATTTCCCAACAGTTACAGAAATAGAAATACTGGGCTTTGATGTTTTCATTTCAGATGGTGGCCTGTCCTTTTGGCTGGGAAGTGATCTGGGATTTAGTCCTCAATTCCACTTCACTGTTTCTTTTTCCTTTTGTGATGTGCACAAAGGATGCCCCTGGATCTGCCTATTTGAACCAAGCTGTTGTGATTTCCATGGGAACTGAGTATTTGCTGTGGGGAATATAAGGATTCCCCCAGGCTGGTTTTTGTTTTGTTTTGTTTTGTTTTGTTTTTGCCCGCTTGTGTCCACTCCGTGTGTGTCTCAGTATTACTGGAAGCTTGGCAGTCTTAACCTACATTTATTTAAGGGCAGTGAGTTTGCCTGTGCCCCGAGTGTGTTTAGTTCTAACCCAGACTTCAGGTGGGGCATCCAGAGCATTGTCACAGCGCAGGGAAGGGAGGGCAGTGGGTGCCGTGGTGCCTTTCTTTTCTGGGTGCTCAGTGTACTCTCTGATCTGCTGGGTCAATAGAGTGTTTGCTATAAATCCTTGCTAACGGAAGGGAGAAGGGTTTTAAGACATTTAAAATGTTCGTAATTTAGGCTCGTAAAAAGACTACTGGCCAGGCATGGTGACTCACACTTCTAATCTCAGCACTTTGGGAAGCCAAGACAGGAAGATCCCTGCCCCAGAAGTTCGAGACCAGCCTGGGCAACATAGTGAGACTCTCTCTACAAAAAATTTTAAAAATTCGCTGGACGTGATGGTACCAGCTACTCAGGAGGTTGAGATGAGAGGATTGCTTGAGCCTGGGAGGTGGAGGCTGCAGTGAGCCATGATCATATCACTGCACTCCAGCTTGGGTGACAGAGCAAGACTCTGTCTCCAAAAAGACAGTACCCCCGCCTCTTTATAGGTCTAGTAATAATTATAGTTCACATTTTGATGATTTGATAGGTTTCCCCCTTAGGCATCCCCAGTAGCTTAGTGATTTGCCTGGCGGCTTGATTGGCACTCAAAAAGGTGAGATGTTTCGGGACACTTTGTGATTGCATCTAAAATGACTGAGTCATAAAGTTGCTGGATGGTAGAGAGGGTGATGGCTTTAGAAATCATCATGTACCAGACGGCCCTTGGCATGGGAGTTGAGCAATCTGGCACCAGCCTGTCTGCATCTGGTCCTGTGCCTGCCACTTATGAGCTGCGTGACTGGGCAAGTTAATCTCTCTTGCCTCAGTTTCCTCATCTGTAAAAAGGGGTCAGGGTAGTGTCTGCCTAATGGTGGTTGTAAGGATTAAATGACTTAGACTTTATAAAGCTCTAAGAACAGAGCCCGCCATCAAGAACGTGCTGCATAAGCGTTGGTTAAATTAAAATAATAATACTGTTTTTTTCTTCACATTCCATGAATGAGAAACCTGAAATCCAGGAAAGAGGAAGTTAATATTACAGTGCACTCAAAATGTCAAAAGTTGGGATTAGAACCAGGCCGCTCTGGCTAGTGACTTTCCTCTTCGTCACACTGCAGAATGACTCTAGTCTGGTGGTCAAATCTGATAGCACATAAATAATTTTCCCTCCCTTTCAGCAAGCCACAGCAACAATGTGCTGTTGATCATCGTTCATTTCTTTAGTAGACATTGTTTAATTAAATGCCTTATCAACCAGCTGACATTTAAACTTTCTCATCTTCCCAGAAGGGATTTCACTGTTTTATTACATACTTTTTTCCTTGACATTTCACTATTGTAATTAATCATCAATTCTAGGTGAAGTAATCCAGGACAGGGTACCCTTTACACATCTGTTATATATTATAGTATCATTTGGCTTATAATAATATTGCATAGTTTATTTCTTGAAGAATATTGAAATGGTTAGAAAATCTTATTGTCTGCTTTTTAATGGCTTAATAGAAATTGCTTTTCTTTTCCCACTTTGAAGGAAGCCCTATCATTTCTAATTTACTGAATTTGGTAAACTTTAGGAAATGCCTGCCTTTTTCATAAAGTTGTATAAGATGATGATGTTCGCGGGGCGTGGTGGCTCACACCTGTGATCCCAGCACTTTGGGAGGCCGAGGCAGGTCGATCATTTGAGGTCAGGAGTTTGAGACCAGCCTGACCAACATGGAGAAACCTCCTCTCTACTAAAAATACAAAAAATTAGCTGGGTGTGGTGGCATGCGCCTGTAATCCCAGCTACTCATACCCAGCTGGGTATGGTGGCATATGCCAAGGCGGCCAAGGCACGAGAATTATTTGAACCCAGGAGGCAGAGATGATAGTGAGCTGAGATTGCACCACTGCACTTCAACTTGGGCGACAGAGCCAGACTCCATTTTAACTCTTCCCCCTCCATTTCCCCCTCCATTTCCCCTTCCCCCTACAAATTTAGCCAGGTGTCGTGGTGTGCACCTATCCCAGCTACTCAGGAGTCTGAGGCTGGAGGACTGCTTGAGCCCAGGAACCCCAGGCAGCTGTGAGCCATGATTGCACCACTGTGGTTCAGTATGGGTGACAGCGGAAACCCTGTCTCTTAAAAAAAGACAAAATGCAAAACACTGTAGTGGCTTACTCTGATCCATCAGATGAACGTCCTACTCTTTGGTCTACTGTTTCAGGCAGACCAAAAGCTGCCACTCACCTGTGTATTTCATTTTCTTTAACTCTCAACCTCAGGTGATCGGCCTGCCTTGGCCTCCAAAGTGCTTGGATTACAGGCGTGAGCCACCTCGCCCTTTGATTTTCTTTTCCCTGTTTTCGCACTTACTAGTCACATCCATCATTGGCATACCTTTTGGTATGTGCTGAATGCTTAGTAAATACCACTGGCTGCACAAAAGAGCATCCTGCCCACACCATGCCACTTGCCATCACTGCTACTTAAGAACCTTTTTTCAGGGACTAACTGGTTGATGTCCCAGTTCCTCAGTGAAGTGGTATCCTTATTTCTGAGGCTTCTTTTTTTTTTTTTTTTTTGAGACAGAGTCTTGCTCTGTTGCCCAGGCTAGAGTGCAGTGGTGCAATCTTGGCTCACTGCAACCTCCGCCTCCCGGCTTCAGGTGACTCCCCTGGCTCAGCCTCCCTAGCAGCTGGGATTACAGGTGCCCATTACCATGTTCGGCTAATGTTTGTATTTTTAGTAGAGATGGGGTTTCACCATCTTGGCCAGGCTAGTCTTGAACTCCTGACCTCATGATCCACCCGTCTCAGCCTCCCAAAGCGTTGGGATTACAGGCGTGAGCTACCGCTCCTGGCCTCTGAGGCTTTTCAAATTCATTTTTTACCTATTGTCAGAAGTAAACAGGTTGCCTTCAACAATCATCTCTGAGTTACCTCTTCTCTTGCCTGATAGGTTATGCATCCCATAAAGACAAAACCATATTGTGCCACATTATTGCTTTGTGTTCTATACAGTGTGAAATGTAGTTGCTGAAACATAATAGGCCCTCATAAATGTTTGTTAATGGTGATGAGCCAATGATGGTGACACTTGAATGATAGGATACTTTGAACATTGGGTTTGTTATTTTCAAAGGCATTGAGTAAGCAAAGCCAGTACTTCACTCCTCACTGTGGGCCAGGCAAGGGTTGGGTGCTTTCTATAAATATTTGGAGAGGCCGACTGGTGTCAATTAGTGAGACTTTCTTTAGTGAGTGGATGAGAATGATGTGTGTTAAGTCGATAAGGTTGGCTGCAGACTGAAAAATGCGCCTCTGTTTGCATTGCAGAGACCTTGTTAGTGTGGGAATTCAGAGGGCTGGAGGCTGGTGGTCATCTTCCTTACATTTAATTTATCCTGACCTTTTACTTCGAGGTAGAATGAGGGGTGAGCTAAAGTTTAAAGTTTGTACTCAGAATCATCGAGAATTGACATCATTAGAATGGGAATAAGTGGAGATTTTTTTTTCTGGTTTTCTGGTTTTTCTGGAGCTAAAAGAGCCTGCTCTTCTGGTAATTTTCACCTCCTGTTCTACACATTTTTGTCTTTGCATACCTGTTTAGTGGAGGATATGTGCTCTACTGAATCAGTGAAAGTGCAAGGCAAAGTACTGACTTAGATAATTTTTTTTAAAGACAGAGTCTCACTGTGTTGCCAGGTGCCAGGCTGGAGTGCAGTGGTGCGATCTCGGCTCGCTGTAACCTCTGCCTGCTGGGTTTAAGCAATTCTGCCTCAGCTTCCCAAGTAGCTGGGACTATAGGTGCGTGCAACCACGCCCACCTAATTTTTTGTATTTTTAGTAGAGATGGGGTTTCACCATGTTGGCCAGGATGGTCTCGATCTCTTGACCTCGTGATTCGCCTGCCTTGGCCTCCCAAAGTGCTGGGATTACAGGCATGAGCCACCGCACCCGGCTGACTTAAATCATTTTTAGAACAAGGTTCGGGTAAAAATTAAAAATTGATTGCAAAGGCATGGCACTTTTTCTTGCGAGGAGCTGTTGAAAAAAGCAGGCCTTCACCACCTTTGGCACACGTGTGAAACATGGCAGAGTGTCCCTCTGTTCCTGGGGAAGTTACCTAACCAAGTGCTTTCTGCTGGTCTTACAACGGTCATTTTAGCTAATCTTCATTGAGACCCTTAGAAGAAGACCTGGAGTATGCTTCTCAGACCAGAGCCTGCATCAGAATCACCTGGAATGCAGCCTCCACCTGCTTTTGATTCAGTGGGGCTGGGCTGACATGAATTTATAGTTCTAAGGCGCTCCCAGGTGATGCGGATGCTGATTTGTGGGCACATTTTCAGAAGCGCTGCAGTAGAGAGTAGGCTTTCTCTCCATCACTCTCAGAGGTAAGGAGAGTGACTTCTGGGGCAGATGAGTGACTGGCCTGATGTCCTCACGGTTCCTAAGTGGAGCCTAGGGCTGTCTCTTGCACTTAGACAAAGAAAGAGATGTCAGACCCCCAGGTAAGGGAGACCTCTGCCCTGGGAAAAAAGGAGAAAGGCCTGGAAAGCACGTGAAGTAGAATCTAAATGAAAACAAAACCCCAGGGAAGATGGAGTGAGTTTTTTTTCCCCCCGAAAGATTGAATCAGGAAAGGCTTTCTGGGGAAGGTGACATTGGGGCTGGCTAGAGAAGAGAGCAGTGTTTTTTTACTTTTGGATATAAGTGTTTTATTTCCCCAGTCTTTTATCTTTTTAAAATTGAGATTCAGGCTGGGCATGGTGGCTCACGCCTGTAATCCCAACACTTTGGGGGGGCCAAGGCAGGCGGGTTACCTGAGGTTGGGAATTCCTGACCAGCCTCACCAACATGGAGAAACCGCATCTCTACTAAAAATACAAAATGAGCTGGGCCTGATGGTGCATGCCTAATCCCAGCTACTCGGGAGGCTGAGGCAGGAGAATCGCTGGAACCCGGGAGGAGGAGGTTGCCGTGAGCCAAGATTGCGCCATTGCACTCCAGCCTGGGCAACAAGAGTGAGACTCTGTCTGAAAACAAAAACAGATTCATAGTTGTATATAATTTTGCAGTACATGTGATATTTTTGATATATGTATACAATGTATAATTATGAAATCAGGTTAATTGGGATAGCCGTTGCCTCTTTTCTTTGTATTGAGGACATTCCAATTGTCTTCTAGGTATTTTTAAATAGACAACACATTATTGTTAACTATAATTTCCCTGCTGTATTTTTGTACCCATTAGCCAACTCAAAGAGGGTGTTTTAGCAGGAAGAAACAAAACAGCAGGCTGTGCATGGCGGCTCACGCTTGTAATCCCAGCACTTTGGGAAGCTAAGGTGAGCGGATCCCTTAAGTCTGGGAGTTCAAGACCGGCCTGGCTAACATAACAAGTCTGTTGCTACAAAAACTAAAAACCTAGGTGGGTGTGGTGGCAGGTACCCTGCGGCCCAGCTACTTAGGAGGCTCAACGGGGGAGGAACACTTGAGCCTAGGAGTTAGAGGTTACGGTGAGCAGTGAGCTGAGATTGTGCCACTGCACTACAGCCTGGGTGACAGAGCAAGACCCTGCCTAAAAAAAAAAAAAATAATAATAATAAGAAAACAGAACAGCAAAAACTTAGTGCCAGGAAGATACAAGAGTGCCAAACAGCAGAGTTGAGTTGGATTAGAAGGTGGTTTAGTTGAAAGGAGAGACATCCTGGCAGGTGGTTGAAATGCCATGCTGGGAATTTTTACATTTAACTTGGTATTGAGTGGACTCAGGTGTCTGAGTAAGAAAGAGATAGGGTTAGAACTTGACATTTGAAATAACCCCTATGAAAATGATAAAGAGGAGAAAATTTCTCTTTTGCCCTGAGTTTTCATTATTTTCCAGAGACTTGTTAAGATTAAGTTTAAATTAAGTTTTTTATTTAAAAAATTTTGTTAAAAATCTGGTTGTCAAGAAGGGACAGTGAAGCAGTAATCGTTAGTTCTGCAGTTAATTCTCATTTCCTTGCTTTGCTGTAGAAATAGGAACACCCTACTTGTAGACAGTTAATAGCCTGGTCTCCTTTTCCCAAATGATCAAACAGGCCTCGAAGTTCCTCCTGCTTGAAATGTCTGGTTGATGTAAAACAGTTGATCTGGAGTTGTTTCTCTCTCTCACAGACTTTGGAAATCAGCAAATCTATCCACATAGACAGCTGTTTTTGAACTTTCTCAAAACTCCTTCTCTAACTCCTTGTCAGAAGTTAAACTGAGCTGCTTTGCTCTTGAGGGTCAGGCTGGCAGCCTCCATTCTAGCTTATCTCTACCCCGTCTTCTGCTGGGACAAGCTCCTGGCCTGAGGCTCCCCAGGGACAGAGGCACAAGGGGGCTTTGTGGCAGTTTCCTGCTCCTGAGAGCAGAGCCAGATGCATGGAGCTGTTGGAGATTGATCACACGCCCTTTGCCCTTTGCTCACCTGGGTGTCTGACACTTGATTTTTGGCCCCACTCAAAGGCACATGTACATTCCTTTGCTCTCAATATGGGGCACAGACGTGCCTGGGGGCCCCAGAACCCAGCCCTTTGGCTTCCTGCAGCTCTACCACTGGGGCGTCTTCTTTGAATAACAGGTTTCTATGCATTTTTCTTAACCTGGAATTTTTCAGTTGCTTGCATTTAAAACTGGAAGAGAGGAAACAAACTCTTGCGAAAAGCTCCTCTTCATCTGCCCCGATTCATTGACGGTAGTTCTTCTTCACTGTGATTTCATCTCATTCAATTTATGCTCTCAGTGGGGCAGGAGTAGTTGGTAGAAGCGTGTGCTTTTAGTATATTAAAAACTTTTTAATTCTTAATTAAACATAACCTTCTTAATTACAATTCCTTTTTTTTCTTCTTTTTTTTTAAGAGACAGGGTCTTGCTCTGTTGCCCAGGTTGGAGTGCAGTGTTACAATCATAGCTCACTGCAGCCTCAAACTTCCGGGCTCAAGTGATCCTCTTGCCTCAGCATGGCAAGTAGCTGGGACTATGGATTCTCACCACCATGCCTGGGTGATTTTTGCATTTTTTCATAGAGATGGGGTTTTGCTGTGTCGCCTAGGCTGATCTCAAACTGCTGGCCTCAAGTGATCCTCCTGCCTCAGCCTCCTAAAGTGTTGGGATGAGAGGCATAAGCCACCACCCCGGCCCAAATTACTTCTTAATTAAACATATAGGTATACGGTACAAAATTAAAAAGGTCTGAAAGAGCATCTGATGAAACGCCAGTCCCCAGCCATCCTCGCTTTTCTTCCAGGCCAGGCTGACTGCCTCATTGGAGTCCGCTTTCCTTCCAGTTACTTCCCTCTCCTTCCAGAGAGGTTCTTTGTGTTCACAGGAATATTCGTGGATACATAGACGTTTTTGGCTTCATTGAGGTGTAATCACAAATCATAACTTTGACCTGTTTCAGATGTACAAGTCAGAGGGTTTTAGTAAATTTAGAATTGTGTGACCATTGCCACGGTCCAGTTTTAGAACATGTCCATCTCCCCCAAGGCACCCCGATTCCTTGTGTCCTTTGCTGTTGATCCTGGCTCCTAATCCCGGCCCCAGGCAGCTACTTTCTGGATATTTGTCCTCCTGATAAAGCCTTTGCTGGATATTACATTTAACAGGATCATAGGTTTATTCTGTCTTCTGCATGTGGCTCTTGTCACTAAGCAGAATGTTTTCGAGGTTCATCTGTGTGGTGTGTGTCAGCATTTTGTGTCTCTTTGTGGCAGAATAGTGCTCCCTGGTATGGATATATTGCGTTTTGTTTATTTACTCACCAGTTGATGACTATTTGGGTTATTGGATTATCCATTTGTTGGCTGTATTTTTCGCTGTGGACATCTGCATGTACATCTGTGTAGACCTATGTTTTCATTTGTCCTGGGAAGATACCTAGGAGTAGAATTGTGGGGTCACCAGGAGAAGGGTGTGCTGAGTTCTATGCCAAACTTATGATTCAGTTTTTAAGAAACTGCCAAAATGCTTTTTAAAGTGTTGGCAGCATTTTATATTCCTTCCAGCAACCAGCAATGTGAGTTTCAGATTTTCCACGTTCTTGAGAGCTTGTTTGAAGGTTCTAACGGGAGCCCAGCTACTTGTATACCCTTGACTGAAGACCGGTCCTCCTCTGTTGGGGGTGGTTGTCCTCATTGACCAAGCACACAGCTTTGGGAGGGACACACATGGAGTGGTGAGGGAGGAAGGGGACACCCGCCTAGCCAGCCAGGTCAGCCAAATCAACCCTGGCAATCAGTGGGGTGACAGATGTCGTAGCCAGATCACCCTCACATCCAGATTTTCCACATTCTTGATCACACTTAATATTGTCTGTCTTTTCTTGTTGTAGTCATTACAGTGGGTTTGAAATACCTTACTGTGGGTATAATTTTACATTTTCTAATGATTAGTGATGTTGAGCATCTTTTCATGTGCTTAACCATCTTTATGTCTTGGAGCTTTAAAAATCCTTCTATTATCAGTTTTAAAACATGAAGTACTAGCTAACTTGCAGTGCCTCTTACCATTTCTACTCCTTTCCCTGCCAGTTTTTTAGCTGCATTATTTCTACGTTGTCAGGAATTATATATTCTATAGCTGTTAGAATTGTTTTTTCTCTTAAAGTATAAATGGATGTAAAGTTTACTAATAATTGTTTCTCATTCTTTTACCACTTACCTCTTGTTTAGCTGAAGTTTATCCTTTAGTAGTTTTTTCCAGAAGGGCTTAGCTAACATTATTCTGAATTCTCACCTGTTTAAAATATTTGGTTATTGGCTGCACGTGGTGGCTTATGCCCATAGTCCCAGCACTTTCTTTAGGAGGCCAAGGCAAGAGGATTGCTTGAGGTTAGCCTGAGCAACATAGCAAGACTCTGTGCATATTAACTGGGGGTGTGGTGCATATCTGTAGTCTCAGCCACTTGGGAGGCTGAGGCAGGAGGGTCGTTTGAGCCCAGGAGCTCGAGGTTTCTGTGAGCTGTGATCATGCCACTGCACTCTAGCCTAGGTGACAGTGAGACCTTATCTTAAAAAAGAAAAATGGCTATTATATTTGAATGAAAGTTTGCTTGTAATTAAAGTTTTGATTCTGTTACACTTCTTTGAGGATTTCTTTTGGCATTTAAGCCTTGAATGCTGCTGTGGATGAATCTAAAAATTTTCCCCTCATATTTTATTTGAACTTTTTCGTACAAATGATTCCTTCCTAAACTTTGAAGACCAGTAATGACTCAGGAAATGAGTCATCAAATTATTTTTGTGGTGATCATTTTATGGCAGTTATCCCTGGAATAGGATATCTTAATTTATTATGGACAAGTATCTTTAATTTCTAAAATGTTTTCCCGAATTGTGCTTTAAACGTTTTTTCTTGTTCCATTCTTCCATTTGTGTTTCTTTAGCGGGGATACCAATTATGGGTATGTTGGATCATCTCTCTTTGTCTTCCGTATCTATCAGTTCTGTGTGTTTTAAGTCTATTGCGTGCTTTTCTCAATCTTTCCCATCAGGTCGCTCATATTTTCACCAGTGCATATTTCCTTTTAGCTGCTTCCTGTTTGGCCTGTGTTTTGGCAATATTTTCTTTTCTTTTCTTTTTTTTTTTTTTTTAAAGACAGAGTTTGACTCTTGTTACCCAGGCTGGAGTGCAATGGCGCGATCTCAGCTCACCGCAACTTCTGCCTCCTGGGTTCAGGCAATTCTTCTGCCTCAGCCTCCTGAGTAGCTGGGATTACAGGCACACGCCACCACGCCCAGCTAATTTTTTGTATTTTTAGTAGAGACGGGGTTTCACCATGCTGACCAGGATGGTCTCGATCTCTTGACCTCGTGATCCACCCGTCTCGGCCCTCCTGAGGTCTGCCACCCTCATTCTTTATTTCCTGCTAATATCTTCCCATAGCCTGAAGTCTTGTAACTCCTTTTATGTTTTTGTCTCTGGACTCAGTAATTTCATGAAGTTTTATTAATTCATAACAATATGTTTGTAAAAAGCTTTAAACTGTTGCATGTAACAGTTCTTTGGATGTTCATCTGTCATTTTTCTTTTTTCTTGCAGCATTTTTGTAAAGGTTTTTGTTTCTTTGTTTTTTGATTAGTAGGTATGAAGTAGCTTTTTGCAGGAGCCTCAGTGGGCCAGCAGACAGAGCCATTGTCCCCTGCTAATTGGAATTTTCATGACTTGAGGGTGTGTGTGTGTTTGTATGTGTGTAAGGCTTTCAGCCTTTGCTATTCCCTTACTAGCTGAAACTTCGGTGGTGAACCTTAGTGGTATGTCTAATGCAGTCTCTGTGTTTTTCATCTTGCCTCAGCAACAGACTGCTTTCTACAAATATGGCTTGCCTGTATGGTTTCTCATTTCATAGCAATCACACTGTGCCTGGGGAAGCAGATTACTGTGAGTCTGCATATCTGTCCCTGTTATTCCAAGAAAGTTGTGACTGGTTTGTTGCTTATTTGGGGAAATGAGGCGCTGCCATTTTTACCTGAGATCTGTAGCCTCTCTAAGCGTTTTCTTTCCCTTCTTTCTGACCTTCACTGCAACTTGGCACCTCTTTCTTACATTTTATGGTTTGGGGCTGCAGATGTCTTCTAGTTTCCTCAGGGATGGAATTTGCATTTTTTAGTGTACTGCTTATTGCTTTTGGGTGAATTCCAAGAGGAAGTCCTTATAAGTCAGGATACTCTTGACAAGACAACTCTAGTGTTTTATCTTTTCTCTGGCAGTTAAAAATCTTGTTATTTTTTGTCATTACTTTTTTAAAGTAACTTTTCAAATGGAGCTAACTAAGAAAGTAGTTTTGCAAGCAGCTTTTAACTTTAAGGTCTGGAATCATCACTTGAGTAATGAGGTATCGCAAGGAAAGAAATAGTAGGCTTTATTTTGACTACTCAAAAAATTTAGAAGCAAGAGGAAGTTAATGGAGATAAATTCAGAATAGAGCATAGGTTCATATTTATACACTAGAAGCCTTTAGTTTTGTTGGACTTGTTTACCTGGAAGACAGCATTACATTACTGGTCTTACCGGTTTTGATGTCAAACATCAATTGCGGTTACCCATTTATGACTTGCCAGTGTCCCTGAGATGTTTCTTTAGCATTCTCAGGATGCTCAACTCAAAACTCTTGGCTACATTTACGGTTGAATTAAACAGACCTTTCCATATACAGCAGCAGTCTGCATGCAAGTATGATAACAAAAAGAAAGCATGGCATACTTTGTGGAAGCATCAGTATCCGAAGTAGAAATAACCTAGACATGAAATCATTTGAGAACTAAAGAGAAAGGAAGTTAAGCTACCAAATAGCTGTTAATGACTAAATCAATTGAAGTTTTAAATGCCAAGGTGCTAGAAATTAGAATATATATTTATTTGGGGATCTTAGGCAAGAGGGAGAGAAAGGATTCAGTTCAGAGGATGAGGGATCTTACTTTTTGCTTAGGTAGGACCAGGAGAAAATATTTTCAGGGAGGGTCTGGGCACCTTTAGGCTGGGCTAAGGTGGAACAGTAGACCCCTTCCTTCCTGCCGTCATCCACTCCCTGGATGGGCATGAACACCATAGCGAGGCCCATGCCTGCTTGACTCAGAGTGAAGCCCAGCTGAGGCCCAGTGTGAATGACCATGCACAGGGCCTGTCTGTGCTGCGCAAGTGCAGGGAAGAGGAGGGGGGCGGGGAGAGGCCACATCTCAGTAGGAAAAAGTACACGGAGGGTCTGGGAATGGGGAAGGCCAACTTGACTGATGGCATAGTTTTCTCTGGAGATTGCATTTATTTTTAACTATGAGACAGTGAACAGAAAACATATATGGAATAGAAATAATTTTGCCTGGCTTTAAAGATTATTTTGGACACAGCTGATGTCATAATTAATATACTGCTCCCCCACCCCCTACACACACACACACACACACACACGCATGTGCGTGCTCTCTCTCTCGCCCCTCCTCCCTCCCTCCCTCCTTCTGTCCCTCCCTGCCCCCTTCCCTCCCTTCCTCCCTCCCCGCCTCCTCGACCGGATATTGAGGATCTGTTTTTCATTTCTGCGAAGGCACTACGCTGGGATCCTAGATTAACCAGGGTTGGTCTCATCCCTCAAGACTAGTGAGTGAATAAACCAAAGTAGAGATCACACAACCAAACACATTAGAAATAAATGCTTAGAAAAAGCTTATTTGAGGTAGAAATGAGAAAGACACTTACATAACAGACCTGTGGAATCAGGCATTCAAAAAAGAAGGGGCTGGCGTGGTGGATCACACCTGTAATCCTAGCACTTTGGGAGGCTGAGGCGGTGGATCATTTGAAGTCAGGAGTTTCATACCAGCCTAGCCAACATGGTGAAACCCCATCTCTACTTAAAAACAAAACAAAACAAAACTGGGCATGGCGGTGGGCACCTGTAACCCCAGCTACTGAGGATGCTGAGGCAGGAGAATTGCTTGAACCTGGGAGGCAGAAGTTGCAGTGAGCCAAGATCGCTCCGTTGCACTCCATCCTGGGCAACAGAGCGAGACTCCATTAAAGTAAACGGTTCTCAGACCTTCACTGCATATGTCATCTGGTAACTTCGGGGTTCTGAGACAGACAGTGCTAGTTCCAGAAGCATTGCCTGGCTTAGAGCCCCGTGTTCCCAGATGACACAATGAGTGAGTAAAACCTTCCCAAGGCTCTGATGGACAGTAGGTGAGGAAGGCGAGTGTGGGAGAAACAAGGAGTGAATGGTGTCTCCTAGTCCGTGATCAGGCCTTTACCCTGTTCGATTGAGGACACGCCCTTTTAGGCCCTGATGATTTGGAATGCCGTGGATGTGACCCCATAGTTTCTGATTTGCTGACCTCAGGGCCAGCCCTCCAGTCTATGGCGACAGCATTAGAGGTTTCGTTGCAGGGGAAGTAAGGAATTCCTAAGAAACTTCCGGGACCTGCTCTTAAGGAAAAGGCTGAGAATGAGTTAGGCAAGGAGACTCTACAAGATGGTTTTGCTGAAGAGAAGGCTTTCAAACTTCCCTGAGTTCTAAAGCAATGGGAGAAGTTTCCAGGTGAAGAAAGAGGACAAAGCGCTCAGCCGCGCATGGAGACCTGGAGCCAGACAGAAGCAGTGGGAGGGGAGGGAGAAGCTGAGGCTGTCAGGAGATAGCCTGTCTGGGGAGGAAAGATTGTTTTGTTTTTAGGAAAATAACTTTGTTGGCCAGGAACGGTGGCTCACACCTGTAATCCCAGCACTTTGGGAGGCTGAGATGGGTGGATCACTTGAGGTCAGGAGTTCAAGACCAGCCTGGCCAACGTGATGAAACCCCATCTCTATTAAAAATACAAAAATTAGATGAGCGTGGTGGTGGGCACCTGTGATCCCAGCTACTCAGGATGCTGAGGCAGGAGAATCGCTTGAACCTGGGAGGTGGAGTTGCAGTGAGCCAAGATAGTGCCAACTGCACTCCAGCCTGGGAGACGGTGAAACTGTTTCTCAAACAAACAAAAAACTGGATGTGGGGATGCGGTGATGCATGCCTGTAATCCCAGCTACTTGGGAGGGTGAGGCAGGAGAATTGCTTGAACCCGGGAGTTGGAGGTTGCAGTGAGCTGAGATCCTGAGACTGTCTCCAATACATACATACATACATACATACATACTTGTTGATACTATGCACAATGTGTAGAATTTTAGAATGGCTTCTTGGGAAAGGGGGAATAGTTGGAAAGAAATGCAGGGTGACTTTCTCAAGTGTGAGTGAGACGTACCCACAGCGCTGCTCCTGGGGGGGATCTCTTTTTCCCATCTCCTCTTTCTTCACTGACCCTCACCATTGGGCCTGGTGGTTCATTTTGCTTTTTTGGTTACACATTCACTCCCTTTCATTCATTTGTGTGGCTTTCACCCTGAACCCATAGCCCAGATCCAGCTCCAGCTCCTGGACAGGACAGCCCATGGGATGTCCTTTGATGACCCTAGGGAGTGTTCCAGAGCACACTCACTCCTCCGCCTCCACTGCCTCCCTTCTGCCCTCATTTCAAACTTTCTGATGGTTGTTGCACTTTGACCCCTCCTCTTGGTAGCTAACCATGTGTAACACTGGTTAGTTTTTCCACAAAGGTAGATGTTACAGCTTCACCCTTTGATTTCCATTGCGGCCGTCCAGATTGGCACCTCAAGCATGAACTGTCACAGTTGATTTGTGACTGGATGCCGCCGCCCCTGCCCTCCCAGGTCTGTCTCTTCAGTTGCGTGTAGTACCATCCTCAAGTTCATTTGTTTGAAATTGCTGTTGTTGTGCTGTTATTCTTCCCCTGGTGGCTCCTGCTTCCTACAGGGTAAAGACCATATTTTTCAGCCATGCATTTGAAGTCCTCTAAAGGATGGGTCCCCAGACCCTGGGCTGTGGATGTGGTCTGTGGCCTGTTAGGAACCGAGCCGCATGGCAGGAGATGAGCAGCAGGCGAGTATCACTGCCTGAGCTCCGCCTCCTATCAGATCAACTGCCGAGTTAGATTCTCATAGAAGCACGGACCCTGTTGTGAACTGTGCACGTGAGGGATCTAGGTTGTGTGCTCCTTATACAATCTAATGCCTGACGATCCGTGGTGGAACCGTTTCATCCCACAACCATTGCCTCCACTTTGTTCATGGAAAAACTGCCTTCCACAACACAAGTCCCTGGTACCACTAAGGTTGGGGTCGCTGCTCTAGAGCCTGACTTCACACCATTTATAAAATACACCTTCAACTCTCCGGCTGTGATTGTCTCTGTCCTTCCCCTGTGCCATCGTGTTTCTGTCCCGTAACTTTGTGGATGCCATTCCACTTCCCAGGAGGGCCTTTTCCTTTTCTGTCTCCTGTCTCTTTCTGAGTATTATTCAATATTTGAGACAAGTTGAGTTCAGTTGTCACCTTCTCCATGATAGAACCCTTACACTCCACCCCCCCCACCCATTTTTTTTTTTGAGACAGAGTCTTATAGGCTGGAGTGCAGTGGCGCAATCTCAGCTTTGCAACCTCTGCCTCCCGGGTTCAAGCCATTCTCCTGCCTCAGCCTCTAGAGTAGCTGGGACTACAGGTGCGTGTCACTATGCCCAGCTAATTTTTGTATTTTTAGTACAGATGAGGTTTCACCATGTTGGCCAGGATTGTCTCGATCTCTTGACCTTTTGATCCGCCCACCTTGGCCTCCCAAAGTGCTGGGATTACAGGCGTGAGCCACCATGCTGGGCCGCCTTCCCCCTCTTTTAACTGCTTCATCTCACATGAAAATCTAATTCCCTGTGCTCTTCTGACACTTAATATGCAGCTGTATATAAATATACCGGCTGAGTGGTCCAGTCATGAAGCTGCCAGTACTGACCTCCACCCTGTATGAGGCATTGTGCCTAGGTCGGGCTGAGATGCAAAGGACATTCAAGATTGTGTTGCTTTAAGGGCATCACTGTGCCTTCTCCACACACGTGGGCTCGACCACCATGAGCACAGAGGGGATGGCAGCATGTGCTCTGCCCCAGATGCCAGCATATGACATTGGTTTTGTTTTTGAGACAGAGTTTCACTCTTGTCAGCCAGGCTGGAGTGCAGTGGCGTGATCTTGGGTCACTGCAACCTGCACCTCCTCGGTTCAAGTGATTCTCCTGCCTCGGCCTCTTGAGTAACCGGGATTACAGGCACTTTCCACCACGCCTGGCTAATTTTTGTAATTTTAGTAGAGATGGGGTTTCACCTGGTTGGCCAGACTGTTCAGGAATTCCTGACCTCAGCTGATTCACCCACCTTGGCCTCCCAAACTTCTGGGATTACAGGCATGAGCCACCATGCCTGGCTGGGATGAGCCATTTGAATTGAGATTTAAAGGAGTGGTAAAAGTTTCCAGGTAAAGAAAGAGGGCAAAAGCACTCAGCCACAGCGAGTCATGCATGTGGGAGACTAGAGCTGGACAGGGGCAGCGGGAGCGGAGGGAGAAGCTGAGAGTGTCAGAGACAAGAGTGGACTATCTCCGGGGGAAAGGTGATTGTTCAGTTTTTAGGAAAATGGCTTTGTCGATACTGTAGCATAGTGTGTAGAATGGCTTCTCAGGAAAGGGCTGGAAAGAAAAGAATTTTTAGGTGGTTATTGTAATAGAAATAAGCACTAGAAACCAAGAAAAATGACCCTACTTTCTGTTGCCTCTGTCTGTGTGAGTGTGTCTGTTTCCTCAACCAGATTATAAGCGGGAGCTCTGCGTACGTGTTTTTCCTGTTTGTCTTTAGCCACAGTACTTAGCATGTAACTGTCTCCATAAAAGATGATTAATGGATGCTAATGATATGGCTTAGGCACCGTTTCTCATCTTCCCACCAGACTCCAATGTGTGAAAAGTAGTGCCTAGCTCATTGTAGGCACTGAATAATTAAGAACAGACTGTAAAACGAGAAAGGAATAAAATACGCCACAATATGCAAAATTATTCAAAAGAATAAAGTATACAAAAAGTACTTGCATGTCTTGAGTGCTTAAAGGTGACTTAATGAGTGAGCGAACCGACACCTCCCACTGTGTGAATTTTGTGCAGGGGAGGGAGCCCCCTGCCTACCCAGGGAAATTCCTGTGACCAAGGGGAGAAGGTGGCACACAGCTTGGGCGGTGTCAGGGAGTCTCCTGTTCTGATGAGTTTTTCTTTCTCACTGCTTCCTGCAGATATTCTCTAAGCCACTTTCATCATGGGAGAAATAGAGCAGAGGCCGACCCCAGGATCACGACTGGGGGCCCCGGAAAATTCGGGGATCAGTACCTTGGAACGTGGACAGAAGCCGCCCCCAACGCCTTCAGGAAAACTTGTGTCCATCAAAATCCAGATGCTGGATGACACCCAGGAGGCATTTGAAGTTCCAGTAAGTTGGGGAATGTCTCTCTGAACCCAGGGGTATGGGTCAGCCTTTGGATAGGGGAGGTTGGGCTCACTCCCATGGCCAGTGACATGAGGTGGCTGGAGGGCCTGCGTGTTCAGCACCTCCTTCTCTGCCCCTCGTGGCCCGCTGGCCCATTCTGGTTCCGAGCTCTCCAGTGTCTCGATTTATGCATGAACCACCCATACAGTGATGTCAGTGGCTTCGCCACTTGAATTTTATATGACCTTCCATTTAAATATATGTGTAATGTAAGTGCATATATATATATGTTATGTTTATACATGTAACTGGAGGGAAGAGTGGCCTCGTGGCTGGATCCCAGTTTAATTTACTGGTCATAGGCAATGCCACTCTCATGTTGGTGCTTGTATGTGTGTGTTTGTTGGGGGGAGTGTATTGAACTCATGTCCAGGTTACTGGCAAGAACAATCCCAAGAGCATCATTAATGAGCCATGTGTGTTTCATGTAAGGAAGTCAGGAGAGCCTGTGTGTGCAATCCCACAGGGTAGGGTGTGGAAGTATAGAAAAGCCTCCTTCGAGGCTGGGTGCTATGGCTCATAGCTGTAATCCTAGCACTTTGGAAGGCTGAGGCGGGCAGATCACCTGAGGTCAGGAGTTCAAGACCAGCCTAGCCAACATGGTGAAATCCCGTGTCTACTAAAAATACAAAAAAAAAAAAATTAGCTGGGGGTGGTGGCAGACACCTGTAATCCCAGCTACTCGGGAGTCTGAGGCAGGAGAATCACTGGAACTTGGGAGGTAGAGGTTGTAGTGAGCTGAGATCATGCCATTGCACTCCAGCCTGGGCAACAAGAACAAGACTATCTCAAAAAAAAAAAAAAAAAAAAAAAAAGAAAAGCCTCTTTCCGAGCCTACCATATGGCAGCCCTAGAGATGGGGAGGCCCTGCCACCCCAGGGTCCAGGACAGAGCAGGCTGGGGGCTGGAGCCATCACAGGAGGAGCCCCTGGTGCTCCTCACTTCTGTTGTTCTCTGAGCCCCTGCCCGGCCTGTCCCAGCCTCCTCCTCAGATCGCTCCAACAGGAGGTTGAGAAGCCACCGCCTGCTCCATGCAGCCACCGCACACCTTATCCCGGCAGCAGAGGAAGGTGGGGGTGTCCGGCTGGCTAAGCAGCCAGCACGGTGCTCTCAGCAGCTCAGTCCAGAGTACTCTTCAGATACCTCAGATCTAGTATTTTGGGTTTTCTGTCTTGAGTATCAAACACCAAGTCTGATATTGTTTGTGGGGGAGGAAAATAACTCGTGAATTCCAAGCAGCCATTCTAAACACACTCTGGGAGCACACCTGTTTCAGTCTGGAGATGATCTGCCTGTTACTCCTGTTGGCTAGAGAGGCTGGAATTTAATAGTTGACATTAACGTGGATAACCGGTCATTTAATCATTTATGGGATATGATTCAGCAAATTACATTTATTTCAAAGAACATTACTCAGAGTGCATGAACTAACATTAAACGTCTCAGGGAAAGATAAACTCAGAATAGCTATGCGCAAAACCGCCAATTTATTGTGCACTGCAAACAACCTTTGTGTTTTCTAATTTTCTTAGTGTGGAATTTATATCTTTCAAGTACTTGTGACAGCTTTGTATTTTGGTGAACAAAGCTATTGCTAGTCTGCCAAAATCATAGACTCTGTTGAGGACAGCCTGCCATCTGGTTAGAATTGGGCCTCTTGGCACATGTGGTTTGTACCTGCGCCACCTCACCCACTTTGTCTTTGTTGCCAGACTGGTTTGGTGACGTGTTTGCTTTCAGTGTTTCCTGCTCAGTACTGTGAAGGACTTCTGAGCCAGGCTTCTAGCAGCACATTCTGTTACACGGTGTTCTCCTGAGTGGGCTGGACTGTGGAAGTAGCAAAGGCTGCTCCTGTGTGCACTCACTCTGGGGATCGCTGGGCTGCTCTCACCTGCGGCTCTTCCTGAAACCAGAGAAAGTCAAGACCCCATTCCTGGCCACTATTTAGGTAGCACCTACGCGTGAACTCTCTGCCCAAGAAGTAGTAATACAAGTGTGTTTTCATCTTTTTTTTTTTTTTTTTGAGTCGGAGTTTTGCTCTTGTTACCCAGGCTGGAGTGCAATGGCGCGATCGTGGCTCACTGCAACCTCCGCCTCCTGGGTTCAGGCAATTCTCCTGCCTCAGCCTCCTGAGTAGCTGGGATTACAGGCACGCGCCACCATGCCCAGCTAATGTTTTGTATTTTGAGTAGAGACGGGGTTTCAACATGTTGACCAGGATGGTCTTGATCTCTTGACCTCGTGATCCACCTGCCTCGGCCTCCCAAAGTGCTGGGATTACAGGCTTGAGCCACCACGCCCGGCTGTTTTCATCTTTTAAAATGATTTTTCTTCATAATTTTGGATGGTTTCTCCTGTGCATTTATAAGCCCTCTGTCTGGAAGGAACCTTTCTCATGCTCTCTGATAAACTCCTATGGATTCTTAAAAGCCTTACCAGTTTTGCCTGGATGCCTACTCTCTCAGGCAGTGGACAGGGCTTTTTCTTCCTTCTTGTAGATGTCTTTACTCATACACCTGTCAGATGTACGAGGGAGCCTGGATTCCAATCCTCTACTACTGAAAGTTGTGCAGTGTGGACAAGTTATTAACCTGTCTGTCGATAAAATGAGGCCAGTAATAAACTCTGCTTTATGCTATATGAGAATAAAAAAGAGGTGACACAAATAAAGTGGAACAATTCTTGACATGTAGTAAGAGCTTAACATACATGATTAGTAGTCACGATAATGACATGCACTTCCAGCTGCCTTCCTGTTTCGTCTGTATCACCAGCATCTAGCATGCCACCTGGCATGTAGTAGGTGCTAATTAAATGTTTGCCAACTGTCAGAGTGAGTTTATTTTACAAGTAGAATTAATGCCATTGTTAGTTTCCACATGTCTCCTCCATCCAAACTTTAATTTTTTTCATTTGGTCAGAATGTTCCTCAACCCCTGGGCCACAGATATATTCCTTAAGTGACTGTAGAAAGCCATATATCAGCATTTTTATTGGTAGAGCTGATTGAGTCACTACCTCATGGTCATTAAGAGTAGCCACAGCCAGGCCAGCAGCAGCTGGCAGGCATCGGGGCTGGCTGTGATGGCTCAGTCATCGGGGATGGGAGGAAAGTGATTAGGACTGGGAGAGACTCAGCCCCCTGTCTTGCTTTAAAACCTTGTGCTGAAACTTTTTGCTGGGAATTCATCAAGGCCAAGTGTCTGACCCTGGAAGCGTCCTTCGATGGAGTGCCCCAACTGAATGAATTCTCATGACTCACTCGCATTCGCCACGCAGCTGAGCTGGGCACATGGCCAGAAGCCCCTGCAGTTTCCTTTGGTTGATGACCAGTGTCTTTCCCTGGGGGTTGAATTTCCTGGGACTTGGCTTATTAATTTTGTTTTAAAATATGGATTTGTAGGCAAAGTAGTCATTTAAAATGCAAATCCCCTAAACGCTTCTGGCACAGAGAACCACACCATCTTCTCCATGGTGTCTCCATCCTTTATACCCTGAAAAAATGATAATTAAAGAGCTCTGCCTTTTGGAAGGCTTTGGCAGTTAGTACCACGGTTTTTTCCTTTCTGTAGCTGGTTCCACGAGCACCTTTGCGGTTGAACTTGGACAGACTTTTTAGGTATTTCCTCTGCAGAGTGGAAAGTTCAGACTCAGTATTTTTAGTAAATTCTTATATGGTGTTTTATCATCTTTATGTGGAAAACACTGCACAAATAAGCTTCACCCTGTGATTTATGATATACACCGCTTTCCCTTCCAACCAGAGGTTATGAAACAGACTGACTCTTGGGCATCTGAAAGGGTTAATAACGTGCCCCTGTGTCCACCCAGGCCATTTCCCTGATGGTTCCTGGGAAGGTTTTCTGCGTCCCCTCCTCATGACCCTTCTGGTAAACAAACACTGTTCCCACTGACATTAGTACGATGAAACAGATGGTTTCCGCTCCAACTATTTATTCAGTTTATATATTTTCATTAGCAGTGTTTCCATAGGAAGAGCAGAGGAAATAAAACACAGCCTTTTTTTTTCTTTGCTTCTTTTGAGCAGCCCTGGTATATATAAAAAAAAGGTGGCGGAAGATGCTCACAGGTGACAAAAATGACGCCTAGTGCCTGTCTAAGGGTTAGAGCGAGTGGCCAGTTTCAGGCAGGTGGGTGATGGCAGAAGCCCAGAACCCCTCCAGGGAGCAGGGGCAGGAGTTAGTGGTGACAGAGGGAAGTCAGCGTCCACAGTCATCATCGCAGGAAATGATCCTTGTAACGGTCTCGTGTTGCTGTCTTGTCACTGCTGTGCTTGAGTGTTTATAGCTCCCCAGGCTTATGTAGCATTCATCCTTTGCCTGAGGATCAAGTGTGGGCTTCGTGGCTCGGGGAGCCTGGCAGGGAGCCATGAGCCTCCGTGGAGGGGCCCCGTACACTCTTCTCAACCACAGGCCTTAGCTTCTCATGTCAGAACACCCTGTTCTTTGTTGACCTGCTTGGCATTGGCCTCTTGCAGGTAGAGTGGCCACTCGTTGGAGGGCAAGTCCTTGTTTTTGTTCCTCATCATCATATCCTATGCCCGAATGGCACCTGTGTGTGAAACTGACTGGTTACAGTTCTGTTTGTTCATTTCACAGTACAAGAGTTGGTGCTGTCCTAGCATAACAAGGGAAAGAGCTCGTGGGAAGAGCTTGACTCCCTTCCTCATGTTTGCACAGCATGAAGGTGGGGCGGGGATTGGCGCTCAGCTTGCAGAACCCTCAACTTACCCATCTTCTGGCACTTACCCTCTTCCTTTGTGAGACTCAAGGACTTCCACTGCCTCCTCCTCCCACACAGGCGGTCCCTGTTCAGCTTGGCCCTCCCTTCCCCCAACCCCATGCTGCCCTGTTCTCACCGCTTTCTAAACATCCACCCCATCCTCACCCCAAACACATTGATCAAAATCCCACTCACTACTGGGCCTCTCCCAGGCGTGTGCTCCAGGCCAGGCTTCTCTCCTGACAGTGCCAATATCTCACCTCCCATCAGACCTTGAATCTCGGCCTCTAATCTTGCCTCTCTCGTTCATTATTCCTGTTGCCGTGACTCAGTTCCTTAATCTGCAGAATCAGGCACTGGGGCCAGATGATCGTAAGGGCTGCTCCCAACCCCTTTCCTTCTTTGGAAGTGAGGACCCTGTGTTGACGTCCTTCATGATGAGTTAACTTTTTGTGACTGTATTTGTGAATTCTCCAGATGGAAGGTAAAATCTTGGAGGAAAGAGATTGTTCATTTTAGAGCAAACCCTAATGCCTCCACAGCCTGATTAGACGCAGTGGGTACCATGTGCCTACTAAGTGCTGAAGAAAGATACGTGATGAGAGTGAGGAAGCATGCCACGATTTATATACCATGCCAGTCACAGGCCCCAGGAAATGTTACGATTGACCTTATGCGCTTGTGGGATGGCCATTTCCATAAAGCTCACTGCGCTACATAGGGCTGAACTCCATGCTGTTTGACTTGGGAGATGAAGACTGAAATCAAATATTTTCTTGATAATACATTATTGGTAGAAAATACAACAAGTTTGAGTTGAAATCAGAGACCCAGAGTTTTTGAGAAAAGTATTGAGTTTGCATGTCATAAAAGACTACTTAGGTTCTTTTCTGGTGTCAGAATCACCCGTGTTCTCTTGGAGACCTAATTAGTGCTACAAATTCAGTCCTTACATGATTGAACATTGATTTTATTTCATTATTATACCTTTTGAAATGTAACGGTTCTTTCATTCCTTTAATTTTCACTGAAACCTGGGTTTGACATCAATACGGAGCTTGTTCTCTGCGAGCTCTGATTCAGGGTGAGGTCTCCACTGGGGATGGATTAGAAAGGTGACATCATAAGCTCCATCTCAGAAAAAGGGCCGGAGCAGAAGTTTGTCTTTTCAGAAAGCTCAGGGTTTCCTCCTTGTGGCCCTGCAGTTGACATCAGGAGCTGGGCTTGTGCCCACTGGTAGCAACTGTGCTTTTATGTAAGTGTGTTCATTTACTCTGTCTTTGTCGTTCATATTTATTAAAAACAATTTGTTTTTGAGACAAGAAAGGTGCAGCGGCCTGATCAGAGCTCACTGCAGCCTCAAACTCCTGGACTCAAGCAACCCTCCTGTCTCAGCCTCCCTAGTAGCTGGGACTACAGGTGCATGCCACCACACTGGGCTAATTTATTTTTATTTTTATCTGTAGAGACAAGGTCTTGCTCTGTTATCCAGTCTGGTCTGGAACTCCTAGTCAAGCAGTCCTCCCATTTGGCCTCCCAAAGTATTAGGATGACAGGCATAAGCTACTGCTCTCAGCCATGCCCTCTTTATTTCTAATGAATTGTTTCCCAATTTATTTTCATTTTTTGAGACAGTCTTCCATGTCACTGAGGCCGGAGTGCAGTGGAGCAGTCCTGGCTCACTGCAGCCTCGACCTCTGTGCTCAGCAGTCCTCCCACTGCCGCCCTCCTATTTGCTGACACTACTGGCACACATCACCATACCTAGCTTTTTTTTTCTTTTTGTGGAGACAGGGGTCTCTATATGTTGCCCAGGCTGGCCTGAAACTCCTGGACTGAGGTGACCCTCCTGCCTTGCCTCCTAAAGTGCTGGGATTACAGGCATTAGCTACTGTGCCCAGCCTGTTCTTTTTAATTTCTCTTTCAGCCATCTTAGGGAATGTGCCCTTTTTGATAAGCTGGAGAAAGTATTTTTTTCTTTTTTTATCCCCACAAAGAGGTGAAATACACTTTTTTTTTTTTTAGACGGAGTTTCGCTTGTTACCCAGGCTGGAGTGCAATGGCATGATCTTGGCTCACTGCAACCTCCGCCTCCCGGGTTCAGGCAATTCTCCTGCCTCAGCCTCCTGAGTAGCTGGGATTACAGGCACGCACCACCATGCCCAGCTAATTTTTTGTATTTTTAGTAGAGACGGGGTTTCACTATGTTGACCAGGATGGTCTCGATCTCTTGACCTCGTGATCCACCCGCCTCAGCCTCCCAAAGTGCTGGTATTACAGGCGTGAGCCACTGCGCCTGGCTTGAAATGCACATTTAACTGAAGGTCTCGAGGGGGCAGGGCCTATTTTTTTGGTAAGTGTTGCGGTTCTGACTCTCCCGGAATCCTGAGTCCCTCCCTGGAGTGGGCTTGCCCCTAGAGTGGTCTGATTGTAATGATAGTGGAAGGAAGGTGCTTAGATTCCAGGACGACTTAATTTTCTTCTTTTGTCCCAAATGCTTCACACATAAGAGATGTGTGAAGGAGGGTGTGGAGGAGGAGGAGGATAGACCCAAATCACATGGAATTGGCCCTTTCAGCCCTGCAAGGAGGTGTGTGTGTCCAGAACTGCATTTGCTGCCGCTGAAGCAGCTGCACTTTGAACCAGAGGGAGCAGAGGGAGCAGAAGGAGCAGAGAGAGCTTAGTGTGTTCACGCAGCTTTAAAAAATAAGTCAGCATTTCTTTTTCTTATCACTGTTGCTTTTGGCTCCTTTTATTAGCAAAGTTTCTGAAACAGAATTACAGGCTACTTTGCTTTGCGTGGTCATTTCTGTGTTTTATTTAACTTGGAGTGATTAATGGTGCCTGAGTCTAGCCCCATGAGATTACATTTAAAGGCTATTTTGGCTATATTAATAGATGAAAAAAATTTTTTTTCATAAATCATTTTAGCTAAATACTGTTAGCTTTCCTTTCTAGCGTCTCAGGAGCCAAGAGTAGAATTTAAGTGCCGGCCTGAAATATTTGCGTGCACCCCTTTCAACTGTAGTCAAGACCCTGCTGATCAAAGTCAGCTCTGTAGCTTGATGCCTGCAGCGATTCCTTAACAGCTGTTGGCTATTTTCTCCCCCCCCAAAAAAGAATCAGTCTGTAGAGCCGAATAAAAAGAATCAACTAATTGAGAATGTCTGAATCTGACGTTAAAAATGGGCCACAATCTCAGAAAATGTAGGAAGTTTGAAAAGCTGCTTTTTTTTTCTTTTAAATGGAGACAGTACATTTTCTCAATGATGAGAAATGGAGGAGGGGTTGAAGGGAAAAATCAGGCCCCTGAGACCCCACTGCCTCACTTCCTAGCTGTATGACTCTGTGTGACTGGCTGGCCAGTCTCAACTGTACACGTGGAGAATACCTACTACTTGAGGCCCAGGTGAGGCTCAAATGAGATCTTCTGAAAAAACACCTTGCAGAGAACGCATAATCCGGTTCTCATGAAAATAGGTTCTCTTCCTTCCTTTCACCCTGAACTTTAGTTTCCTTCTTGTTCTTTCACAGAATGGGGGCCCTGCTTTCAATGTAGAGCTGTTCGCTGGATCAGTGGGAGAAAAGAAAGTGAATGAAAGCACTTAAGAATAAAAAATCGTGGGCTTGTGTCAGACACCACAGCTGTCTGTATAGTCTCACATCAAACTGGCGCTTTCTTTGGAGGGTGAATCATTACCTAAGCCAAAGCTGTGTCCCAGGTGGCTTTTGGAAGGTCTATAAGAACCAAGCACCCCTTGGGCAATTGCTGTGAAACCACCATTTCTGCCAAGCTTGTTTACTGCCTTTTTGTGGATTTACCTGTGGCTTCTGTGAGCTTCAGTTCAATCAGCTTTAAAATTGCGGGAGTTGCTCTTTGAGCTCAGAAATTTTACCTGCACTTTTGCTTTGCTGATTTCTTAATCTCCTCTATTTCCTTAGCTTCAAAAGTTTTCCATTTTCCCAGTCAGGATGTTCCTGGGTGAACCATGCATCCCTCTGCTGTAGACTAGATGAATGATTTTAAGGTAGATGCAGGATTTCAGGATCCTCTGGGGCAGGTCTTTTCAATATAGGCTCTCTGGGTTCATTTGAAGGAAGTGCTCAGCTGGCTGGATGCTCTTGCATTAGAATGTAAATATAAAAACATTGCACATATTAAATTGACTGATTTTTAAAAATGATCTGCCATGTTTGAACATTCAATTATTTGCTGTCTTCTACCCCTTTGAACACTTGAGTTAGAGATAATGGTTTTAACTCATAAGACGTACACAGAATGACTTAATCAGTTTGGGATTTCCCTTCTGTACATAGAATGATCATGGAAAATAACAATTCTCTCAAAGCCGTTAGCACTTTATAACTTTGAACGAGAAACTCGTAGGTTTCTGTTTCCTCATTTATACAAACAGGAAGTTGGACCAGATACCCAGAGTGGAATTCTGTGGCTTTGGTTTTATATTATGGAATGTGGTCTTGGAAACACGATATGGGTTTCACAAATGTGTATCCACCTGGGAGGCAAGGTGCTACTGGTGATAAGAAAATGAATAAAAATAATAACTGCCCTCTAAAAAACCCCTTGCTGTGTGCCAGACATTGTGCCAAGTCTGTTTGTATGTTATCTCATGTGTTGCTAAGTGAGCCTATGAGGTAGGTAGGAATAACACCAATTAGTCTCACAGGGTATAAGTGACTTGGTGTGGGTCAGTGTGCTGGAGAGAAGAAGTTGGAATCTCAACCCAGGACCACCAACACCTGAGCCTGTCACTTACTTTGTTAAATTGTCTGGGGCCATAAAGAGCCATTAGTGTTGTAAGTAGAATTTCCATGCTGCAAAAGAAATAGCACTAGAAGATAAATCCTCTCAGCAAGGCAGTTTACTTCTATAGAAGGGTGCGGCTCACGGATGGAGGGAGCAATGGTGGCAGCACGCTTGGACAATGGGGGAAGGGGTACTTATGCCTGATGGGAGGTCATCCCTACTGCTGTGTCGTTCCCCTATTGGCTAGGGTTAGACCGCACAAGCTAGACTAATCCCAATTGGCTATTTTAAAGAGAGCAGGGGTCCAAGCTGGAGTGGCTGGGTGGGTGTTTTGGCAGGAAGGATGGTTATGGGTGGGTCAGAGCAGGTATCCAGGGGTGACCTAGGTCAAAGAAGGTGACCAGAGCAGGTGACTGGAGCAGGTGACTGGGATGAGTCAGGACGGAGCCAGGGGCCAGGGGAACAGATGTGAACTACTGATGAGAGCCAGTGGAGAAGGTTGTTTACTGAAACTGCAAGGAAGTTAAACTTTAAAATAGAGAAGTAAAGAATAAGAGAGCTGAACACACTGACATACTGATTCTTTGAAGAGAAATTTGGGGTTAATTGTAACCTTAGGATGATACAGCATGCCATCTGTGCTAGTGCCTGTGACAGGTGCCAGGGGAAGGTGCTCTAGTGGGCAGGATGGGTTGAAGAGGGCGGAGTCTGCAGAAGGACAGCTCAGTGACCAGAGGCCTTTGCAGTATCATCTCCACGTGGTAATGACTGATAGGGGCCAGGCCCTGCAGACAGACTGTCAGGGGGTTTGATGGGTCCAGGAGAAAGCCCTAGAACTGACAGGGCTTGGTAGCTGATGGGGCAGGAGCAGGGCACTAACCCAGGAGTGGGAGAGTACCCAGAGTCCTCAGATTTATAGCCTGGATGGCTTAGGGCTGTCACTGAGGACTAGGAAGTCAACTCTGTGACCAGTGTTTTACTTGAAATAAAGTCTTCCTTTAGTTGACATGAAAGGAACATTGCCAATGTTGCTAATAAAGGCATTGGTTTGTTTTTGTTTTTGTTTTTTTGAGACCCGGTTTCTCTCCTGTCATCCAGGCTTGAGTGCAATGGTGCGATCTAGGCTCGCCGTAACTTCCGCCTCCTGGGTTTAAGCAGTTCTCCTGTCTCAGCCTCCTGAGTAGCTGGGACTATAGGTGCCTACCACCATGCCCAGCTGATTTTTGTATTTTTAGTAGAGATGGGGTTTCACCGTGTGGCGAGGCCGTTCTCGAAATCCTGACCTCAGGTGATCCACCTGCCTCAGCCTCCTGAAGTGTTGGGATTAGGGGGTGAGCCACCACGCCCAGCCATGGAAGACATTGCTTTGTTTATCACAAAGAAGAATCTGTGGCTCTGGAAATTAACTTCCAGAGTTCTTAGTGATGATGTAAATGGTACAAACTGGAAGTAACAAATGGAAGTCGATTGCTTCGTTTCAGTTTATGTTAGGAACGTCATATGTACTCTTTGCATTCTAATTTCCTCAGTGAAGCTGCTCTGTGAAGCTTGCCACACCTGGGTGACCACCAAGTTGGAAAAGCATTTAGATCCAGTGTTTTCAAACGATTCTATTAAAAAGCATTAAAAAGGAGCAGAGCAGTTGCTTTCTTCAGCTCATTATTTAGTTTTGATGTAATTTGCCGGTGACATGAACTGTGACATGAAACTGGCTATTATCCCGTCTTCCAGTGGCCATTTGTCAGTACGTATTCCTGCCAGCACACAGAACTCGGGTGCTTCATTACCTTTGATCTAGGAATAAGACTGAGTGTGTCGGGCATTGCAGAGCAAGACCAGGGGGCATATGTGGACTTCTTAGGTTATCATAGTATCTTTTTTCATGTTTGAAAGCTGAATTCGTTTCCTAGGGCAGCCATAAGAAAGCACTACAAACCTGTGGCTTAAACAATAGGCAGTTATTATCTCACGGTTCTGGAGGGGTAGGTGAAACAGCGGAGTCCCTCTCTTCCTGACTACCCATCCCTTGCCAGGGCCTCCCATTTGCTGACCCCCACCAGAAGCCCCAGCGTAAGAGAGCTGAGGTGAGCAGCCTGTGGCGCTCAGCCTGCAGGCAGAGAGTGAGAGAAGAGCCAGGACATCTGGTTGGAGATGGCCGTGACTTCTGCCTCACAGAGAACATGGAGGCTGCTCCATCCCTGCCTCGCTAACCCCATGCTCTCTTCCTCTGCCTTTGCTTCCATTCCTGCAGTCTCAGACCACAGGCTCCTTTTTACCCCCGCACTGATCCTCATCCCTTCGCCTACGGAACATGGCTTTGCATGGCAGGCATCAACAAGAATACCTTTCATTCACATCAGTCCTGGGGTTTACCGACATGCTCTTAATTCTGGACAGTCTTAGCAGTAGAATTCAAATGATGAAGAGAAAGGTGCATGTAGTAGTTACAGCACACATTGAATATAAGCGCTGAAAAAACCTCAGATGTTACTATTAGCCATCTTACCTCTTAGCCTGATTTAATTATTTTTGTAAGGATGAAGATGACATATTTTATTAGAGCTGTTAAATGGGACATCTGGTTTCATGATCCAGCGCAGAGAACAACTCTTTTCCTTTTATTGACTCAATTTCAGTTGCATTTCGCAGCTCATTGCATCCAGGTAGATTTCTCCATGATGATTGGACTTCTGTTTGTTTCCCACAGGACTGAGCTTCCTGGACTTGTGCCATTCCTCTAATCTGGCCTTGGGGTTTATTACGATCTCACTCATTATTCCCAGCAAACCAGAAGAACTCTCACTCCAAGCACATCAGTGTTTCTAACTGTGGACTCTGCACTCCCTCCTGAAACCAGGAGTGTTTCTTCTGACCTTTCCCTTCCTTTCTGTTTTAGGGGCCATTTCTCTAAAGCAGACTTCCCCATCAGGGCCTTCCCCTGCCTTGGGTGTCTTTTGAAGCTCCTGAAAGGTCCGTGGCCATCTTAGAAAATAAAGTTCTGATTTTCTCCAGAAAACTGGTTCAGCAGAAACTGAGACACTGCCAGCAGCCCTCTGGCATCCTGCCACCCAGGCTGTTCAGAGAGTCTTTCTGTGGGGACTTACAAGCTGCCTTGCTGAGCTTCCAAACTTATTTTCGCCCTCTTGTCTGGCTCTTAAAATGCTGGATCCAGGGGCCTGGAGAGTTGGTTTTGTCTCTGGTTATTGTTTAGTGGTACACAAGGTACTGGCTGAAAACAAGGGATTTTTTCTATGTCCTTTTTACCCACATGAACTTGTGGGGAGGTTAGTGATGGCTGGAAGTCCCTGCTGGCACCCTGCCGTAGCACTGAGGGAACGCCGTAGTCCATTTTTCCCTGGCTAATCCATCCCTTAATGACTTAAGTTGGCATTTGTTGAATTAGACAGTGTATGAGTTCGCTAGCGCCACTTAACAAAGTATCACAAACTGGGTGGCTTCGGGAATAGAGGTGTGTGGTCTCCGCTCTGGAGACCAGCTGTCTGAGATCAATGTGTCAGCAGTATTGGTTCTTTCCAAGGGTTGTGAGGAAAAATTGGTCCCGAGCTTCTCTCCTGGCTCCTGGAGGTTTGCTGGTAATCTGCGGGGTTCCTTGGTTTATATGGATACATCGCATCTGTCTCTGCCGTCATCTTCGCCTGGTTTTCTTGCTGTGTGAGGGTCTGTCTCTGTATTTTCCCCTTTCATAAGGACATGGTCATATTAGATTAGGGCCCGCCCTGCTGACTTGATTGCAACTTGATAATTTGCAAACACCTGATTTCCAGATAAGGTCACATTCACAGGTACCAGGGATTAGGACTCCATCTTTTTTTATGTGGAGGAGGGGAGATGAAGTTCGACCCAGCAATATAACAACACACGTTGTTTGTTTTAACAAACCATTTGAAAAATGGCCGTGCTGTTCACTGCTGTGACTTCTAGCTGTGTAACTCATTTCCCCAGTTTTCTGCCCTTGTTCTTTTGGAGCATAATGTAGTCTGGGAAATTTTCCCAGTAAGTGGAGGAGACCAGAACTCCTAAATCACATGTACGTGTACTTGGAATTAGAACTGAAGTAAGGGTGGCCATATGACATGAGAAACCTCAGCTGTATTAATCAAGTGAACTGTAGGAGTGAGTGTTGTTTTTTTTGAGTTATTTTTTTCACCATCACTCTTCCACCACCATTTGCCAGTGGATCAGCGGTGAGAGAGTGCGAGTTTGAAAGCTACCAGGAGCACCTCCCAACCAATCCGGCGGCGTTTCTGACATTCACGCTCATTCTGGCAAAAGTCTATTCTTTTGACGGTTTAGTCCATGTTGAAACAGTGTCTTCACTACTATCTAGCATTCTCTCGGTCTTCAAGAAATTATGTCAGAGAACATCACTCATCATTTAAGAAATGCAAATCAAAATCACGGTGAAATATCAGCTTACACTTATTAGGATTGCTACTATTAAAAAAGAAAACCCAGAAAATAACAAGTGCTGATGAGGATATGGTGAAATTGGTATCCTGTGCACTGTTGGTGAGAACGTAAAATTGTGCAGCTGATGCAGAAAATATTATGGCAGTGTCTCAAGAAATTAAAATACAGTTGCCATATGACCCAGAAGTCCTCCTTTGGGGCCATGCCCAAATCCAAAGCAGGATCTTGTAAGGTAATTGTACACCCACGTTTATAGCAGTACTATTCACACTAGCCAGGAAGTAGAAGGAACCCAAATGTCCATCCTCAGATAAATGGAGAAGCGAAGTGTGCGGTATACGTGCAAAATAGCGTATTATTCAGTCTTAAAAAGGAAGGAAATCCTGCTGTATGCCACAACATAGATGAACCTTGAGAACATGATGCTAAGTGAAATAAGCCAGTTACAAGAAGAAAAATACTAGATGATTCTACTCAGATGAGGTACATAAATAGAAACCAAGTAGAATGGTGGTTGCTGTGGGAAGGCATAAGTGGGAGCTGTTTAATGGGTACAGTGTTTGTTTTGCCAGATGAAAAGATTGGGAGATCTTTTTTACAAAAATGCAAATATACCTGGCACTATTGACTGTGCACTTAAAAATGGCTAAAATGGGCCCAGCACAGTGTCTCACGCCTGTAATCGCAGCCCTTTGGCTTGGTGAGGCAGGTGGATCACCTGCGGTCAGGAGTTCGAGACTAGCCTGACCAATATGGTGAAATGTTGTCTCTACTAAAAATACAAAAAGTTATCTGCATGTGGTGGTGGGTGCCTGTAATGTCAGCTACTGGGGAGACTAAGGCAGGAGAATCACTTGAACCTGGGTGGCAGAGGTTGCAGTGAGCTTTTTGTGCCATTGTACTCCAGCCTGGGCGACAAGAGTGAAACTATCTCAAAAAGAAAAAAGAAAAATGGCTAATGTGTTTTTTAAAATCATGATTAAAAAAAAAAGCCACAAAGCAGCAATTGATTTGGAAATGAGTTAAATTAGCCCCAGCTGATGGAAGTTTAAAATTCGCGTTTCTCTAGCATTGATCAGGTCATTTGGTGCTTAACTTCTGTTTATGTAGCTGTTGTTAGTTACCATTTTATGGATCTTACCTCCCAGATCGGTCAGACCCTTTGAGGCTGTGACTGGCTTCTCTGGAACCTCCCAATTGCCAGTGTTTCCTGCACGTACTACGAGTAAAAAGTTAATGGAACTTTTTTTGTTCATTGATGCTCTTAGGGGATCTTCTGCAAATCACCTAATCCTAAGGCTTGGTTTATCTCTGAGTGCATGATTTCCTTGGTTTCTAGGCTAATGATTGAGAACACGTTGCAAAGATACAGAATGTTAAAATGATACTGAAGTTACTACAGGTGTTAGATGTTCTTTATTTTCTAGCAGTTGCTCTTTGCACTGACCAGTTGAGTAATAAGATTCTTATAACCTCAAAAACAGACATTTGTTATTTTTAACAATACAAGATGACAGAATCTTTTAATATTTGTATAAAACTTATCTTTGAGCAGGCATCTCCCCGCTGCCCTTGACATGTAGATCCTGCAATTAAATATTGTTTTTTGAATAACGTGACATTCCAAGCAGAGAGCTGCCAAGACTTACCATGTGGGCCTTGCTCTAATTAATTCCTTGCAAGTGATACATTTTTAATTCTTTATTCTTCTGTCCACATCTCCCCGTCCTTTGCAAAGATTCATCTCACAGTGAAGATGAAGAGAGAACACGTCAAGAACGGTGTTTGTGCTGCTGTGCTGTAGCATTCAGAAACTTGCAGTGAGGGATTTTTTGCAAGAAATTTAAAAGTTGTGGTTTAGTAAAAGGGTAACATTTGGGTAAATTTCCCCATTATGAAACCTTTTCTATTTATATTCTGTTTACAGCATGAGGCCTCTGAGTAACAATGTAAAATATGATTAACTGTTATAACAGTGACAGGACATATACATTAATGACATAATCTCAGATTTCTTCTTCAATTTTCTTTTTTTTTTTTTTGAGACAGGGTCTCTGTTGCCCAGGCTAGGGCACGCACAGTGGTGCAGTCATAGTTCACCGCAGCCTGAACCACCTGGGCTCAAGCAGTCCTCCCACCCCAGCCTCCTGAGTAGCTGGGACCACAGACACTCTCCACCGGCTAATTTTTAGGTGATTAGTATTATGTACTTTTTTTAAAGGTGGCATCTTGCTTTATTTTCCAAGCTTCAGGGTTTTTTTTTTTCTCCTTCTTCCAGATAAGGGTTACATGGCATAGCATGTAATAAAATCTAGAAGGGTAATGTCAGCAACCCTGGTGGAAAGCAATATCTCACTTAAGTTACTAGACTTCATTTATCTCTACCGTATTGGCTGTTATGGGTTAAGAATGTGAAATAAAAGGTAGACAATACACAGATTTATTGTATGCGTGTTGAAGAAATACTCAGAAAGCAGATATTGTTTAAAATCCAAGTTGTGATGGTATAATAACATTTCCTGGCAGGTAGCCTGCTGGTCACTGGTCATGCCTAGTACCATAGGATAAATCAGTCATTGCCTCTCACTTGCCTTAGAGAAGTGGGCACTCCCCTCCCCTCACCAAAAGAGAATTATCTGGGCATTGTTGAAAAAAATTTGTCATTGTCCATGAGCCTGTTATGATAGATAATTTTAATCATTAGATGTTAACAGGCTCTGGCATCTTTGAACACATTATAGGCTTTAGTAAGAACCAGAGAAACATATCTGGTCTTTCATAGAAAGACGATGTTGGCTAGGCTGGTCTCGAACTCCTGACTTAAGATGATCCACCCGCCTTGGCCTCCCAAAGTGTTGGGATTACAGGCATGAGCCACCACACCCGGCCTCATTTCTATTTTGGAGTTCAGATTCATAAAGGGACTGGAGAACTGGAGTACTTAAATATACTCTTTAAAATTTGCCCTTTTGCAATTAGCCAGGAGTGGTGGTACATGCCTGTAATCCCAGCTACTTGGGAGGCTGAGGCGGGAGAACTGCTTGAGCCTGGGAGGCGGAGGTTGCAGTGAGCCTGTATCTCGCCATTGTACTCCAGCCTGGGCCACACGAAACTCCGTCTCAAAAAAAAAAGAAAAATCGCCCTCAGCCTCCTGAGTAGCTGGGATTATAGGTGCCTGCCACCACACCCAGCTTTGTGTGTGTGTGTGTGTAAAGGTGGGGTTTCGCCATGTTAGGCAGGACAGGTCTGGAACTCCTGACCTCCCGTGATCCACCCACCGTGGCCTCCCAAAATGCTGGGATTACAGGCATGAGCCACAGCGCCTGGCCTTTTTTTTTTCTTAGTGGTTAATGAATCTTTAGGGGCCTGTTATTTCTCCGTCACTTAGTCTTACTTTGTCACCGTCTTAACTACAGTTTGGTATACAGTCACTTCAGATTTTGTTTGCTTTTATTTTGAAGGAGAACTGCTAGAATTTATAGGAAAATATTTTTATCGGAAGTCATTTTTCAGATTTTCATGCTGGGAGGCTAGATTTCATAAAAGGGGCCCTGATGTGCCTAATAATGTATGCAAAGATCATTTCCTTACAGATTCCAAGCATGCCTCGTCTTATTGCTGTTCACTTTATTTGCCTTTGCAGATATGTCGTGTTTGACAAGTTGAAGGTTGGTGGCAACCCTGCCTTTAGCAGGTCTGTTGGCCCAATTTTCCCAACAGCACGTGTTTATTTCACATCTCTGCGTTAGCATTTTTTAGCAATAAAGTATTTTTAATTAAGGTATGCACATTGTTTTTAAAGCCATACTGTTGCACACTTACTAGACTACAGTGTAGTGTAAACATAATTTTTACATGCACTGGGAAACCATAACATTTGTGTGACTCGCTTGATTGCAATGGTTGCTTTATTGCGGTGGTCTGGAACCGAACCCGTAATATCTCCGAGGTATGCCTAGACATCTGTTGTGAGAAAGCTCTGCTTTGAAACTTTATATTGAGAGTGAATGACGATTTCAATACTATTGTCTGATCTTTCCCGGAAAGCAATCTCTAATGGTTTCCCTATTGACAGACGATAAAGTGAGTACCCCGAGAAGGCCTTTCATGGTAACTGTTGCCATTTAAGAGGCTCAGAAGTTCAAGGGCCTCTGTCTGAGGCTGGTATGTTCTTCTGGTCCCCACGCCTGCAGGCTTTGTGGCTGTAAGTGAGCAGTATTGCCTGGGTGTAACCATCCAGCTCAGTGGGGAGGTTTTTGCGAGGCATGGATGGTTGACAGCTTGGCAGAGCATATCATCCAGACTGTCTCACATTTTCCATTTATTTAGAGTTCTTTGTTAAAACAAAGGTGTTGTCTAACGTTAAGAGGGAGTGGTGTTAATCAATAACACCTTCTTCCTCTCCTGAGTTCAGAATGAATTAAGAAAGAGGCATGACATCCATGGCTAGTCACAGTGTCCCCCCGATACTGATGAATGCTGGACTTCGATGCCTGTCAGCCCGGCTGGTAACTGTGCTCTGAATTAGACATTCAGTCACTGGTGTGCAGACTGGGCAGCTACAGGCTCCCCCACTGTGAGAACTCTCCAGAATGTGTGCTGTCGGTGAGCAGGTAGAAATTCCAGGAGAGGGGAAAGAACCGAGCCAAGGAGTCCCAGCTGCTTCCCCGAAATACACTCATCAGATAGACAAGCCCCAGGGCGGGGTGAGGAGGGGTCCCCAGTGGAAGCTCGCCAATGGGTACCAGGAAGAGGAAATTGTGTTTAAACCTTATCACAAGTCCTCGAAGTTTCTACGTATGTGCAGAAGCTTGAATTCTCAGGGGGAAGCTGAAAAGCTCTGGAAATCATGTACTGCTAGATGCGGATCGGAAGTTTTGAGTTCCTAAGGAGCATTTTCACTTCCCTTCAAACCTCAAAATTGTGGTCTGAGGAATGACATGGGATTCTGACTTTTGATGACCCATGCTAACTGATTTGGTGGCTTCTGCCAGTGCAGAAGTCTTAGGTTTTCCCCTGAAAGAGAGCACCCTGCTTATCTCAGGAAGGTTCAGCCCATCGGGTCCATTCTGCAGGGACTTGCTTCATGTATTTCCTTTATAAGTCAGAAATAGAAAAAGACAGGAAATTACCATCCCACGTCTTTCTTGATGTGTATGAGTGTGTCTTCCTCCGACTCTGAGGATTTCTTCCCCAATCAGGAAAAAGTTGACATTTGCCACCAATTTGTTAAGCTTCTAAGCTTTCGTTTTATTCCATCAGGACTGACTGAGCATCAGCAGTTTGGCCAAGTCCTGCAATTTTACCCCCTGAGCAGGTCAGTGGTTTCTTCAAGGACTCTGGCTCTGGCTTGTGGGCATCTTCAGGCTCTCTGGATGTTACACAGTGGCTTCCTCTCACCTCACCTTCATTCTCGTTCCTTGTTCTTGGATGGGGGCTTCAGTTTTTGGAAACTACCTGTTAGACTAAGAAAGTTGGACTTCTTTCGTATTCCTTAAAGCAAGTAAGGTATAAGTAAGTGGCATGTTGATGATCTCACACATTAGAGAGCATTAGGTTCATCTGACCTTTTCTTATCTAAGCTAGTTTACTGATTAAGAAATTATCTGCTGAAATAAATCTCAAATATTTTAAAACGCTCAAAGATAACTGCTTCAGCTTCATTAAGTACTAGTCTCAACACCTGGAAAAAATTTCCATCTCTGTTTCACAATACTTTGTGTAGTGAAACCTGACGGAGTGATAGTGTTAGTTTTTATGGAAATAATGTGGAAAATTCACAAGCAGAATATTTGTTCTATAAAATTAAATCTGAAATGTGTTTGCTTGCTCTTAAGTTAGAAGTGTTGACAAGCAGGAAACAAAAAGAGAAAGAAATGAATATATGGGCAAGCAGCTGAAGATGAAGCTCAGAGATTCTGTAGTTTTTTTTTTTTTTTTTTTTTTTTTTTTTTTTGAGACAGAGTCTTGCTTTGTCGCCAGGCACCAGGCTGGAGTGCAGTGGCGCGATCTTGGCTTACTGCAACCTCCGCCTCCCAGATTCAAGCAATTCTCCTGCCTCAGCCTCCCGAGTAGCTGGGACTACAGGTGTGCGTGCCACCACGCCTAGCTAGTTTTTGTGTTTTCTTAGTAGAGGCAGAGTTTCACCATGTTGGCCAGGATGGTTTCGATCTCTTGACCTCATGATCCACCCGCCTTGGCCTCCCAAAGTGCTGGGATTACAGGCATGAGCCACATTGCCCAGACGATTCTGTAGTATTTCTTTGGCTGTCTATCTAAATATGACAAAACAGCCTTACTCAGAGAAAGCAAATTGAGCTGACAGGTGTCACCAAGTCCATCTTTCCACATATGACCAAAAGACTCTGAAACACTCCCAACTTCTCAATTTTTCTTTAATACTCTCTCAAAGACACTGGATTTGTAATAATGCCTTTTAAGCCAGGGATTAGTAACATCTTTCAATCCCAATGATAACAATCAAAATAAATTTTCTTTAGAGGATAACCATAGCCAACTAGATTTCTTCCCATATCCCTCACTGAGTAACAAAAAATAGGTGAAACGTTTTTTAGTCTCCTGAACTTGACGGCAGGGACAGTGATGGTGAGATTTTTATGTCTGAGTCCAGTTTGTGTCTGTGTACCCTACTGTCTGGCTTCTTTGGTGGCTGTGGCAAAGCTGCTTGGCATTTCACACTCCCCAACACCTTCATCAGTTTTGCAAAGAACTCACTGTGGTCCTCCTTCCCCAGACCATACCCCCAGAGCCACATTGGAGTCACATAAATTTCGTTGCAATGCCCAAGGCTACGGGCCCCATGGAATCTGGGGTAATAGTCTAACACAACTTTAAAAGTCTCAAGTCACAAGTGACTTGAAGACACTGAGAAGAAATTCTGCTGAAGTGATTTGTATAGAATCACTTCATTTGTATACTTCATTTGTATAGAATTCGATTATGCCTGATATTTCAAATAGAAAGAAATCCCCTGGGGAGGTGATAAAGGGAGCTAAACAGGTGGTGGAGACGGGGAAGCTGCCTCACTCCACAGCAGACTGATGCCCAGGTGTGGGGTGCTCCAGGTGGGAATAGAACATTTGGCAGTAGCTTACAGCGGTTGGAATGTCTTTTAAAATTAAAAAAAAAAAACTTGTAATTGGGGCAAAAAACACATAAAACTTAACATCTTAATCATTTTAAGTATGCATTTCACTAGTGTTAATAAATGTATTCACATTGCTGTGCATCAGAGCTCCAGAACTTTTTCCTTGTGGAAAACTGAAACTCCAGACACATTAAACAACCCATTTCCCCCTCCCTCAGCCCCTACCAGCCATCTAGGCTCATTTTATACACTGCTTTATTCTATATCATTCATAAACCATGCAATTCACCTATTTATTTACTTATTTATTTTTGAGATGGAGTCACGCTCTGTTGCCCAGGCTGGAGTGCAATGGCATGACCTTGGCTCACTGCAACCTCCACCTCCTGGGTTCAGGCGATTCTTTTGCCTCAGCCTCCCAAGTAGCTGGGATTACGGGCACCTGCCACCACACCCAGCTAATTTTTGTATTTTTAATAGAGACAGAGTTTCACCATGTTGGCCAGATTGGTCTTGAACTCCTGACCTTGTGATCTGCCTGCCTCAGCCTCCCAAAAGACTGGGATTACAGGCGTGAGCCACCGCACCCGGCCCAGTTCACCTCTTTAAAGTATACAACTCAGTGGATTTTTGCAGACTCCAGAGTCATGTGACCATCACCACAGTCCATTTCCTGACATCTTCATTACCCCCAAAAGAAACCCTGCACTCATTGGTAGTCACTCCCTATCCCCTCCTGTTCCCTCCTTCCCCCAGCCCAGCAACCACAGATTTCCTTTCTGTCTCTAGAGATACATTTGCCTCTCCAGCCACATTTCATAGAATTGGAATCATCCAATAGTGGCCTTTTGTTACTGGCTTCTTTTCTAGGCCCACTTTTAGAACAAAGCATGATGAACCTTTGTTTCACCGTAAATAACCCCATCACATGGCATTTTTTTATTCAAAAATTTTTATTCGTAGCCAGGAAAAAGTGATTTTGTTAAGATATGGATCTCTCTATCTGAGAAGCACCTGTATGAAGACTTAAGAACTACTTCCAAACATGATTTAATTGAAACCAAAAAGGGCCATAAATCTAGTAATATGATACCTGCTCACAGGCTTCCCTAGCCCGAGCAGAAAATGCACAGATGTTGCCAACATCTCCTACATGCATTTCTAAAACAATACAGTTGGCCATTGAACAGCACAGGTTTGAACTTCTCAAGTCCAGTGATATGCAGAGTTTTAAAAATAAATATATTGGAAAATGTTTGGGAGGACACGTGAAAAAATGAATGAACCTCATAGTCAAGAAATAACACAAAAATTAAGAAAAAGTGAGGTATGTCATGAATATACAAAATACATGTCAATATCAGTCTATTTTATTTGCTGCCATAAAATGAGCACAGATCTGTTATAAAACGTTAAAATTTGCTGGGTGTGGTGTCTCACACCTGTAGTGCCTGCACTTTGGGAAGCTGAGGTGGGCGGATCACAAGGTCAGGAGTTTGAGACCAGCCTGGCCAACATGGTGAAATCCTTGTCTCTACTAAAAATACAAAAATAAATTAGCCAGGCTTGGTGGCACACACCTGTAATCCCAGCTACTCAGAGGCTGAGGCAGAAGAATTGCTTAAGCCTGGGAGGCAAAGGTTTCAGTGAGTCAAATTGTGTCCCTGTACTCCAGCCTGGGCAACAGAGCAAGAGTCTGTCTTGGGGGAAAAAAAAGAAAAAGTTAAAATTTAGGCTGGGAAAGATGATTCATGCCTGTAATCCCAGCACTTTGGGAGGCTGAGGCGGGTGGATTACCTGAGGTCAGGAGTTCCAGACCAGCCTGACCAACATGCCAAAAACCCCATCTTTACTAAAAATACAAAATTTGTTGGGTGTGGTGGTGGGTGCTTGTAATCCGAGCTATTCAAGAAGCTGAGGCAGGAGAATCACTTGAACCTGGGAGGCAGAGGTTGCAGTGAGCAGAGATCACGCTTTTGCACTCCAGCCTGGGCAATAAGAGTGAAACTCTGTCTCAAAAAAAAAAAAAAAAAGTTCAAGTTTATCAAAACTTACAAACACTAACAGACTGTCTGTGGCAGCGATCGCAGTTAACAGAAACGTAAACAAAGGTAAAGATGCGGCATTAAATCATGACTGCCTGAAATTAACTGTAGCCGTATTGTGCTACTGTCCCAATTTCACAGCCACCTCCCGTTGCTGCTGCGGTAAACTCAAGTGTTGTTAGTGTCTGCTTCAAACGTGGATCATCTCCGCATGAGCATCATCTCCAGTAAATTTCGTATCTTGGTAAAAAGTGATCACTCGTGGTTCTTGCATATTTTTCATCATTTAGTGCAATATTGTAAACCTTAAATGACGCCATGGGACCCATATGAAGCGGCACCAGTGATTCTGGAAATGCTCTCAAGAAGCAGAGAAAAGTCATGTCATTATAAGAAGTCGTCGAATTGCCTAATATGTGGCATAGATTGAGGACTGCAGCTGCGGTTGCCCGCCATTTCAAGATAAATGTATCTAGCATAAGGGCCTTTTTTTTAAAAGAAAAAAATTAGTGAAGTGGTTGCTATGGCTACATCAGCAGGTGTGAAAACTTTGGGCTTTTTGCAAAATTTTATCTAGAATTGAAAATGCAGCTTTTATGAGGTCGCAGGCTTGCTCTAAGAAAGGCGTACCTATAGCCTGATATGATTTGGGGAAAGGGGCGACCTAAGGCAAAAGGAAGGTGAGGGATCTAAAGCTGGAGAATTTAATGCCAGCAAAGGGATGTTTGATAATTTAAAGAAGAGGTTTGACTTAAAAACGTTAAAATGACAAGAGAAGCAGCTTCTCCCCACCAAGAGTCAGTAGATAAGTTCCCCGATGCCGTTAAAAAAATCATGGAGGAGAAAGGATATGTGTAAACAGGTTTCAATACGCATGTCTCTGCTACCCCAGAGACAGTGAGAACCAACCCCTCCTCTTCCTCCTCAGCCACTCGAGGTGATGCTGATGAGGATGAAGACCCTTATGATGACCTACTTCCACTTAGTAAATACATTTTCTCTGCCTTATGATTTTCTTAATAATATTTTCTTGTCAGAATACAGTAATAATACACATATAAATTAGGTGTTACCTGACTGTACTGGTTCATTCTCATCCTGCTGATAAAGACATGCCCAAGACTGGGTAATTTATTAAAACAAAAGAGCTTTAATGGACTCACAGTTTCACATGGGTGGGGAGGCCTCACAATCGTGGCAGAAGGCAAAAGAGGAGAAGGACACTTCTTACATGGCGGTTGGCAAAGAGAGAGTGCAGGGAAACTCCCCTTTATAAAACTACTAGACCTTCTGAGACTTACTTTCATGAGAACAGCATGGGAAAGACTGACCCCCATGATTCAATTACCTTCCACTGGGTCCTTTCCAGGACACGTGGGAATTACACAAACTATAATTTGAGATGGGATTTGTGGGGGGACACAGCCAAACCAGATTATTGACTACCTGTGTTATTGATAAAGTCAACAGTAGGCTGTGAGTAGTTAAGTTTTTGGAGAGTCAAAAGTTGTACTCGGATTTTTGACTGTGGAGGGGGTCTGCGCCCCAACTCCCACATTGTTCAAGGGCCAGTTGTACTTGAGGTAGCAAAGTAACTAACCAACTTCGCATGCATTACCTTTGTTATTTTAGAGAAAAACCCAACTTCCTGCCTGGGAAAGACAGATTCGTGGTATGGATGGGGTCTTACCTGTTAATACTCATAGAGAATTATACTTCCTTATGGGTTAATGTATCTACAGACTATTTTTCAGCATCTTTTTGAAGCTTTTTGGCAGCTGTGGGAAAATACTACTAGCATTCGGTACATGGGAAGATGGAAGATACTTACCATATCAAGAAAGGAGCCCCCAGGGAACCTGAGCCTGCGCAGGTGTCTTCCATTAGGCTCACCTCTGGACTGGCCCTGGCTATGTGTTCTCTCCCTCACCCCTTCATAAAATTGGAGCCCAGGCCGGGTTCCAAGGAGGCCCTCAGGGCAAACACTGGCTCCACTGCTCCTTTTTTGCTTGCTTGCAATTCGAGCTCTTCAGGCCTGAGTTTCCTTCCTTTTTTGCTTGATTGGCGGTGCGTTGACAAAGATGTTGTTTATATTTTATCCAGCATTTTTAGCTGTTTGATATGATTTCTATACTGTGAAATCATTTTAAGTGGTGTGGGGGGGGCAGAGGGAGAGGAGACATGACTGGGGCTGAAGAACTGATCCTCCAGTGTGAGTGAGGTCGGGGTCGGGTTAGGCAGCGCTGTTAGATCCTCGAGCGTGAGTGGGGCTGGGCCGGGTTAGGCAGCGCTGTGGATCCTCCAGCGTGAGTGGGGCCGGGGTCTGGGTTAGGCAGCGCTGTTAGATCCTCCAGCGTGAGTGGGGCCGGGGGCCGGGTTAGGCAGCGCTGTTAGATCCTCCAGTGTGAGTGGGGCCAAGGTCCGGGTTAGGCAGCGCTGTTAGATCCTCCAGCGTGAGTGGGGCTGGGAGCCAGGTTAGGCAGCGCTGTTAGATCCTCCATTAGATCCTCCAGCGTGAGTGGGGCTGGGGTCTGGGTTAGGCAGCGCTGTTAGATCCTCCAGCGTGAGTGGGGCTGGGCCGGGTTAGGCAGCGCTGTAGATCCTCCAGCCTGAGTGGGGCCAGGGTCTGGGTTAGGAAGCGCTGTTAGATCCTCCAGCGTCAGTGGGGCTGGGCCGGGTTAGGCAGTGTTGTTGAGACTCTGGCAGGTCCTAGGCAGGGCTGGCAGGCACCAAGTGGCCTAGGGGTGGTGGGGAGGGTTGGCCCTTCGGGTTTCTGGCTGGGCCACTGAGAGGCGGGTGGCCTTGGTTAGAAAAGGATTGATCCCGGAGGAGATGAGGGGTGAGGGGTGCTCTAGTGAGGCTTCTGGGGAGCAGGTGACTCTGGCTCCAAGCAGGAGAACCCACTTGGGCTTGCGGGTGGGGCTGCTGGTCCAGACTGTGCTAGAGGAGAGAGAAAGAGACTCCTGTTTGCCTCCCAGCAGGTGAGGGAGGAGGGGCCCAAAGACACCTGGACAGGTAACTTCATCAGGAAGGCAGCCAGCCCGCTTCCCCAGAGAGCGAGAGTGAAGTGAGCCGGTGACATCGGTGGTGATCCCTTCATAAGGAGGGAAGAAGGCAGGAGGGGAGGTGGCTTTTGCGCCCCTTTTTTTGTAGCCCTATGGAATGGAGGGGCCTCAGTTGTCTCTTTCACCCCCACATGGGGTCACCTTTGGCCAGGGAGGCCTGTGGCCGGTGACTGGGGCCTTGTGTTGCTTGAAGCATGAGTTATTAGCATCACGGATTCAGGATAGACGCACGTTTTTTGGGGCTTGCATTTTGAGGAGGAACACACGATGACGAAGGAATAATTAGGTCTGAGACCTTGGAAGGGTCAGCGAGTGCTGGCCTCAAAACTCAGGCTGCTTCTGCCTTGGTGGGAGTCTGGCTTGCGTGGTGACGGTGATGGCTGGAGTGCCTTCCCAGGCCGGGAAGGAGGACGCGGTCATGCTCCCCGTTTATTGAAACCTGACTTTGTTCCCTTCTGGCAGCTGTTCTGAGAGAAGAAGAGGGGTGCAGGGCATCGGGGTGCGGGGCAGGCAAACAAAGTGGACAGATGCATTCTATGACAGGGCCGCAGCATTACGAGTAATTGTACCAGATCCTTTGTTAGTGGATGGTCTGGGGCTTTGGGTAGAAAAAGAAAACATTAGAGCTGGGGTGAAAAGGAAGAGAAATCACCTGGCCCGGAAGACTGGAGTCTGGAGAGGTGGCCCGCCTGCGGATGCCGTCTCACTGGTCAGAGACGATGAGAATTTCAGTGATTTCAACACAAAATCACATGCTAACAAATAACACCCGAGAGAGTGAGCTGGTTTTGTGTCACGTTCTAGTGTGTTTTTATCATGAACATCTTAGGATGGGAAGGCCCCTGGGTAAGGGCTTCTGGGGAAGGACAGGACCAAGAGGCTTTAGTAGAACCTGGAAACCTGGCATTCCTTTAAAATCAGGCATTGAGCTTTGCCCTTGACTTCTTCCAAGTCACCAGATCTGAAGCTGCTGTTTTAGATCCACAAAGGGACTCTGGAGGGCGACTCAGAAGAAGGAAGGCAGAAGGCAGAATCCCTGCCTAGCGAAGATTCTGATCCAGCATGCATACATGGCAGTCGAAGAACAGAGCGTAGACAGTGGGCAAACATAAGTGACTGTCGTATGGGATAGCGAAATTCTTAAGTGCCAAGTGATGCAAAAACTGGCCCTGTGAAGAGCCGGGTGGAGTAAGGGATGAGGGTGGTTTCCACCAGAGGTGAGGTCTAAGTGGAGTTTTCAAGAAGGCATGGGTGCCGCGGGCAGAGTGCCAGAGTTCTTGGGGTGCTGCTGGCAGGATGAGCCCGAGAGCTTCCAGGGAGGTGGATGACATGTGCTGGGGGCCAGGACCTTTTGATAAACACCTCCAGGGGAGTGTGGGGCCTTTTGATGGGCAAGGCCCTTCAATACTGCATGTTCCACATGATGGAATGGACTCCACAACAAGGACATGGAGGAGACCGCCTCTCTGTGGGAATGTGTCCTGCACGGCTGGACTAGAATGCAAGCTTCTCTTTTTAGAAATCTGGGGCCAGGCATGATGGCTGATGCCTGTAATCCCAGCACTTTGAGAGGCCCAGGCGGGAGGATCTCTTGAGGCCGGGAGCTTAAGACCAGCCTGGGCAATATAGTGAGACAAAAAATTCAGAAAAGTGTCTGGGCATGGTGGCTCATGCTTGTAATCCTAGGACTTTGGGAGATCATGGTATACAGATCATCAGGGGTTTGAGATCAGCCTGGCCAACATGGAGAAACCCCGTCTCTACCAAAAATACAGAAATTAGCCAAACGTGGTGGTGCATGCCTGTAATCCCAGCTACTTGGGAGGTTGAGGCAGGCGGATTGCTTGAACCCAGGAGGTGGAAGTTGCACTGAGCTGAGATCGTGCCACTGCACTACTGCCTGGGCAACAGAGTGAGACTCTGTCTAATAAAGAAAAAACAACATAAAAAATTAGCCAGGTATGGTGGTGTGTGGCTGTAGTTCCAGCTACTTGGAAGGCTGAGGCAGGAGGATCCCTTGAGCCTGGGAGGTCTGTGGACAGGGCCTCTGCTGTACAGTTTGTTTATTTTTCTATTTTATGTGACAGATGTAGCAATGCATCTTGCATTGACAGGCTCTGCTTGCAGTCATTTTTTATTAAACACGGCCTATTTTTGGATGGACCACCCTGAAAGTGGTGTTTCAGATCTATTAAAGAAACATTGCTATTGAATATCGTTAGTCTACTCCCTCTCCCTGGAGGCCATAGGGAAGGTTAGTGTTTGTTACATTATGGAAACTGGTTTTCTCCAGGCTTTTGTCTGAAATAGCACTAAACATTCACTAGCTAAACAGGAAACTTACTTCAGAGGGGATTGTTTTTCGTCCTAAAGATGATTTCAAAAAATTGGGGTCCAGGTGCAGTGGCTTATGCCTGTAATCCCAGCACTTTGGGAGGCCGAGGTGGAAGGATCTCTTAAGGCCAGGAGTTCGAGACTAGCCTGGGCAATGTAGTGAGACCTCCATCTCTACAAAAACAATTTAAAAGTTACTCACGTGTGGTGCCGTGTGCCTGTAGTCCCAGCTACTTAGGAGGATGACATGGGAGGGTTGCTTGAGCCAAGGAGGTTGATGCTGCAGTGAGCTGAGATCATGCCACTGCATTCTGGCCTGGGCAACGGAGCAAGACCCTGTCTCAAAAAAAAAAACAAAAAAAAAACAGGACTTACCTTAATTTTGAAAGATACAAGGCTATAAAAAAAAAGCATAGTATAAAATGATTCAAGAATATTTTGTGATACATGAAAGCTTTTGAAAGACTTATCTTTAATTGTATAAATACATTTTGGAAGAGAATAAGATTTTAATATGTGTATCTACGTTGTCTGTGTATTTCACTAATAAGTCAGAGCTTCAACATGTGTCTTCAGAGTGCATTTTCTGTGAGAAGAACTTAGGTTGTAGTTATTTAGCTCAGAGAAAGTGGAAAAGATACTTTCCCTGGTCACTTTTTGCTATTTCTGCCCTAAGACCTATACTGTTCATTCTCTAGACTTGCTGTATTTTATGTCTAAAGGTTTTACTGTTTCCATGAGGAGCTGTGGTTCATTTTCCCCAGTGTTATAATCGGTTAAGTAGTGATTTTCTTTTCAGTGTTACTTAGTGTGATAGTGTAAAATCAAATTAACAATAAGGTGCCACAATTCCATAAAAAATGGATAACACTGGATAGACGTTGATTCCCGAACTAAGATTTGGGCTTTGGTTTTGAGCTGTTAATGTACTCATTCATTTTAACATTTCCTTTGACTATCTCAGATACACCAAAGTTCAGTGCATTGCGGAATGTGCCAGCCTTAATGCATGTCGCTCTGTAGGCTGGAAAGTCAGTTATGAAGAGAGACTTCTTTTTCTTCTGTGTCCTGTGGATTAAGAAGAATCTGTATAACTTGCATTGCCCTATTGGATAATTAATCACTGTTTCTTCCAGTAGGGTAAAGAATTGTAGTATTGATTGGCAGTTATTTTGTAAGAAAAACTGGACCCAAAGTTCAATTCATTCTTGACTTTTTCAAGAGGAATATTAAATTTTCACTCCCTGCCATACATGTGGAATTTCAGTGTAATTTTAAGCCAAATGCTGTGAAATACACGAAACTCCTCGTGCTATTACAAAATAATTACAGAAGAAGCGAGTTCTCTCCCCTGAGCTTCTTATTTCTAGATTTTCTTCCTCCTAAACAGTCTCTTGAAAAGAATATCAGTGAACAGATTCCTCTGGGGCAATTTGAACTTCATTAAAATTTCAAAGAGGCCTTTTCAATGAGAATATATTCATGTAAGCACTAGAGAGTTTTGCATAATTTTAAAGCTGAACAGAATTGGGTACAATTTATGATGAAAATACAGTCCACCCCAGACTCCTAGCCGATTGCCCTTTTGGTTTTCTCAGCAAACACCCTTTCTCTGTCACTTCCTAGCTTTATTGAGACATACCTGGTATATTTTTAAAAAACTACGTAACAAATGTATACAGTTTGGTGAGTTTGGATATAAATATAGGCTGGTGTTACCATCACCTACTTAAGGTTATAAACATAGCCATTACCTCTGAAACTCTGCCGTGTCCCTTTTTTCTGATTGATTGAGACTGAGTCTCGCTCTCACCCAAGGTGGAGTGCAGTGGCATGATCTCGGCTCACTGCAACCTTTGCCTCCCGGGTTCAAGAAATTCTCTTGTCTCAGCCTCCTGAGTAGCTGGGACTATAGGCGCATGCTGCCACACCGGATAATTTTTTGGATGTTTTTTTAGTAGAGATGGGATTTCACCGTGTTGCCCAGGCTGGTCGTGAACTCCTGAGCTCAGACAGTCTGCACACCTCAGCCTCCCAAAGTGCTGAGATTATAGGCATGAGCCACCTCGCCCAGCCATTGTTACTGTTTAAAAAAAAAAAAAAAAAAAAAGCAGAAAGCGCCCTTTCCTGGGAGTAGCATTTGCTCTCTTCTCTTCCCAGATGCTGTCCTCATCCCCCTTCCTCAGAGTCACCTGCTCCTCCTGGATGGGTGGGGTACTGAGATGCTCTGTGAAGCCCAAGCACCATTCACGTATAATCGAGAAGTTTGGAGAGGACAGAGTTTTCACTCATCTTACAGGCTCTATTTCTTACTCAAACTGCACTTGAAGTAGGAGCTTAGCAGTCACAGTCACTGAAGAGCTTCTTAATCTTCTTGAGTCAGGACCTAAAGTCCTGTTTCATTATTTCATTTGAAGAAAATGATTGGCAATGGCCAGAGTTAGATGGAAAGGTGAAATTAATGCATTTCAGTGCCCAGTAACACATTTTTCTGCTGGGTAGGAGTAGATAATGATCTCAGATAGTGAAGCCATGTACAGAGGGGCCCACCCACTCCTAAACGGGTCTCCAGGAGGCTTGGCTTCATCTTCTAGATTTGATGCCTCTTAAAAGGAAGCAATATGGCTTTTCTGCTGTGGGTTGTTTGCCACTAGAGGAAGATTCATTTCTATTCCAGCCATAAATTAGACCAAGGAGAGGGATTTTGTTTATTGCTAGTGCAGAAGTTAAAAACCGTCTCCCTTTCCCAAGTGGTCTCTTAATTAGATTCATTAGTTTTTAAATGTTAATTGGGATTGCTGAAGTTTAATTCCTGAAAGGGTTTAGATTTTAAAAAGAATACCTCATTTCCCATGTTACTGTGTTCTGAGAAGTCTACAGTAATTGTTGCGTAACTTTTTAATTCAGAGAATGGATTGTTAATTGTAAAGCCATTTAGAAAGATGAATAGAGTCAGATCTACTTTAATTCGTTTGTCTTACCAACTTACTGATAAGCATTTTGTGGGATGTTTATGTGAGAACAGTTAATTTTAATGAGAAAACAGATTTTTAGCCCCCATGTTCAGTGTTTTCTGTGACAAAGCCATATTCTGCAGTAACTAAGTAATACGAAGTGAGTAATTGAAACAGACAATTAGGGTGACACGGGAGACATTTTCTGCTTGTGTAAATGCAAAGCTTAATTTTTAAAAAGCCTCTCCCAGTTTTCCTTCCTAGAGGAGGTGGATGATCAGGCCTGAGCTAGGTAGGATAGCAGATGTATAGTTCGTTATTAATATAAGAGGAATCTTTTTGGGTTAATAGAACTATTCTTTGGTAGAACTTGTTTTGTATTACAAAGGTATTATTAAGTAGTTACTTACAGTAACAATTTTCATGCAGCACTGAAAATGCAGAAATGTATGTCATTCTTCCTAGGATATTTGCAATAATAATAATTGTTACTATTACTATTTTCAGACAGAGTCTTACTCTGTTGCCCAGGCTAGAGTGCAGTGTGCGATCTTGGCTCACTGCAACCTCCGCCTCCCTGGTTCAAGCAATTCTCCTGTCCCAGCCTCCCACGTAGCTGGGACTACAGGTGCATGCCGTCACACCTGGCTAACTTTTTGTGTTTCAGTAGAGACGAGTTTCACCGAGTTGCCCAGGCTGGTCTTGAACTCCTAAGCTCAGGCAGTCTGCCCACCTCTGCCTCCCAAAGTGCTGGGATTACAGGCGTGAGCCACCACACCCGGCCGAGATAAATTCTTAATTCTCACCTGTAGATCAGGAAAATAAGCTTAAGTCTTGTAATTCTTGTAATTAAAAAAAAATTAGAGTCTGCAGTTTTTGTCTAGGAAACACGGCTGTTAGTTTTTATTGTTAGAATCTCAAAATAAGTGGTGTGGGTGTGTGTGTGCATGTGTGTTTGTGTGTGAGTGTGTGAGTGGTATGTGCGTTTACATACTATACTCCCTCCTCCTGCTCTGTGGATGATCTGAAAAGCTCAGAGTTCTTAGTCCTGGATACTGAAACAATGCTATAAAGGAAGCATTTAGAAAAGTTTCATTTTAACCAGGTACTTACACCACCAACAGACAGGATGACATCACTAAGCGCACAGTGCTTTAGTGAATAGAGGCTTTGTCAGAGCTTTCTAGCCAGAGCCCTGAAATGGAACATTGTTAATTAGCTTACAAAAAAATCCAGCTGTTCAAGTGACCATGCATTCTGCCTGTGCACTTCCTGCATACAACTTTCTACACAGAACGACGGCTGGGACTCCTGTGTTTAAGAAGGTAGCGATCCTTGGCCGGGCGTGGTGGCTCACGCCTGTTATCCCAGCACTTTGGGAGGCCGAAGTAGATGGATCACCTGAGGTCAGGGGTTGAAGACTAGCCCGCCCAACATGGCAAAACCCCGTCTCTACTAAAAACACAAAAGTTAGCTGGGCATGATGGCACATGCCTGTAATCCTAGCTGAGGCAGAAGAATCACTTGAACCCGGAAGGCGGAATTGCACCACTGCACTCCAGCCCGGGTGACAGTGAGACTCCATCTCCAAAAAAAAAAAAAAACCAAAACAAGTAGCTGTTCCTTTGTACACCTAGAAGACAGTGCACGCCATCTGCAATAGTGTCATGCCCAGGGTGTGTGCTCTGTTGGTGGTGTGCAGTCTTCCACACCCTTGGCTGCCATGGCTGGGCCCACTTTGGCCCCCATGTAGATTTCTTTAACTGCCCTTTAAGAAAGTCACACTGGCTGGGCACGGTGACCCATGCCTGTAGTCCCAGCTACTCAGGAGGTTGAGGTGGGAGGATTGCTTGAGCCCAGGAGTTCTAGGCTGTAATGCACTATGCCGATCATGTGTCCGCACTAAGTTCAGCATCAATATGGTGACCTCCTAGGAGCGGGGGACCACCAGATTGCCTAAGGAGGGGTGAACCTGCCCAGGTTGGAAACGGAGCAGGTCAAAACTCCCGTGCTGGTCAGTAGTGGGATCACGCCTGTGAATAGCCACCACACTCCAGCCTGGGCAACATAGCAAGACTCCGTCTCTAAAAAAAAAAAAGTCACATTAAGCTCTAAATGACCAGGCCGGGTCACTAATACGTATACCTCCGTGTGACTGGCTGGGCTGTGCATACCTGCAGCTCTGTGGGTGGAATGGAGCTCACTGGGAGGACCAGCAGTGTGAAACAGAGAGAGCTGTTTGAACTAATGTGGGAGGAGGGACGATGGAGAAGGATCCAACAGATGGTGAGCGCTGGGCTCTGCTGGACCCAAGGCAGGGGAGGAAACTTTGCTAGAGGAGGTTAGGAAGGTGAGCAACAGTCCAGTGATGGACCCGGCTGCCCACCTTCGGATTCCAGGTCGTTTACGAGGACTCAGAGTGTAGATGATGTGGGTTGGGAGTTGATAAGAAAGTCCAGGCAAAAGATGGACTGGGGCAGGATGCCCACGGCATCCGGGAAGGAGGCCTCTTCATAAAATGAATGCCACCAAGCCACCGATGTGGTCATGAGCTTCCAGTAATCCTTGTGAAGAGCTGTGTATTGAGTGCTGGGCACTTTATCAGCAGTCATAGGATAAGAATGAACCAGGCCTCGAGTGATGGCTCATGCTTGTAATCCTAGCACTTTGGAAGGCCGAGGCTGGTGGATTGCCTGAGGTTGGGAGTTCAAGACCAGCCTGGCCAACATGGTAAAACCCTGTCACTACTAAAATATGCAAAAATTTAGCAGGGTGTGGTAGCAGGCACCTGTACTTCCAGCTACTCAGGAGGCTGAGGCAGGAGAATTGTGTGAACCCGGCAGGCCGAGGTTGCAGTGACCCGAGATCGCGCCACTGCACTCTAGCTTGGGCTACAGAGTGAGACTTCGTATAAAAAAAAAAAGGGAAGAAACCACTTCTCAGAAGAGTCACAGATTCCTGACACTAAGACCAGAAACACGTCTCTGCCAAGGGTCCATGAGGGAAACGAGTTTTATCAGCAGCGACCTTCCCAGCATCTCTGAGTGTCAGAGAGGCGGGTCCGTTGGACCTATCTCAGACAGGCGGATGGGAGCACGCTGGGCCAGCCCAGCAAACAGCAACATTAGTGGGAGAAATGGGCCGATGACACATCTGTGTAATATCTAACATTGGTGAAGGATAAATTTTACAGTACTTGGAAGAGAGTGAACCAGTTCTCTCTGTTTGAAATATTCTGTGATTTTTGAACTCTTTCTGCTGTATTTGGGTGGGATGAGATTGATAAGGGGACTCAGGGACATTGAGGGTAGAGGGAGGGGCGAGGAGATACCTCCCTCACAGCTGGTGTGAGCTGTCTCTTCCCCGGGCAGAGGGCTTCCTCAAGGTATTTTCCTGTGGCCATTGACATAACAGCCTGTCCTTTTATAGGATAGGGTAGTGTCAGGAAACGAAATGTCTCATGTTTTAAGAGATCATGAAAAGCTTCAGAAATCCTTTTAGATAATTAATGTTAAATCTAGAATATGCTGAGTCCTGACCACGTGTTGAACTGCACTAGATACTTATTCTTCAGGGATTCCATATTTGTGAATTCGGAATTCACAAATTCCAAAAAATTTGGCCACCTTGCCTGGCCAACAATATGCCTTTTAACAGAAACACACATTAAACAAATTGATATTGTTCAGTCAATGAGAATGTGACAGAGGCTCTCAGAATCTACCCTGGAATTTCTCCTAGATGCAGTAGTTCAGTGTTCCCTAGTTCAGTAAATGAGAATTTACTGTATTTCAACTAAATGAGCACCTGTGGGTACCCATTTAATTTTTTTGTGTCATAGTTTTGATATGGTTTTTAATAATCAGATGAATAGGAATTTTCAGGTCTCTTTTATGTAGATGGGCACAGACCAGGTGTGCTTTAATTGCATGATTTTACCATTACAACTTTGCCTTTGGAAATACTGCAAGTATAATAGCTCCTTGTTAATGTACTTGGTGAACTTTTTTGGGAACATAACATTTTTAATGATGTGATCCTTCTTTTATGTGACACGGTAAGAACTTCTGTAAGACAGACGCTTCTCAACGAGAGTCAGTCTCAGAGCCCCTTATTGAGGGAAGAGGTCTGAGTTTTACTGGAGGAATACATCATTAAAAAGAACTTGTGGTCTACTTACTGTTTTATGACTTTTTCCTCTTGGCAGAAGTCCTGTGTTTCCCCACCATGTTCTCCACCCAAGTAATGGCCCACTGCTGACACAGAAATTGTTTGGCTATTGGAATGATTGATGTCACTCAGGCCTTTGTCTCAGGGGGAGGCAGGAGGGTAACCAGAGGCACATCTCCCAAAGAAAGATCACACAGGCCGTGTGTTTATACCTGTCTTTGAGCATTATAGAAGAAAAAAGACAGACGGAAACCCGAGGCTATACCATTTCTGAGTGATGCGTCCCAGTGGTGGTATTGAACAGATGAGATTCCAGGGGAAATGAACAGTCTGTTACCCACCTCTCTCCCTTCAGTTACATATGTGATGTTTCATAGCTCCTCCCCCAGATTGCTTCTGGAAATCTTCAAAATTCAGCAGGGTTTAGATTGTTGACCTTTTTTGAAAACATAATTTTTAAGTTTGTAAGTTTTCAAGCTTTTAAGCCTTGGATATGGATATGCATTTAATTAAAGAGAAAATAGTAGATGATTTTGCACGTATTGGATAATACATTGCTTTAAATTTACTCATGAGATTGACGAATGATTTCTGAACACCAAACATTGGGGTGGCCCAGTGACTTAATTGGAGACACATAGACAATTCGAAAAGAAATGTGGGGTTTAAAAAACCTGTGAAATGGAGTCTGCTATTCTTTAAAATGCCATCTCAAGTCACAAAATAATTACGTTAAAATCTGAAACCGTATGTGTTTTGAATGGTTTAGATTCTAAAGAAAGGTACAATAATGCCAGTCTTCTGGGTTTGTACATGATTTGTTTGTTTCTCACATAATCTCTTAAAACTTTAAATTGTGAAACATGGCATATTTACAAGAGGCTATAAAAAGTGTAAGTATAGTTTAACAAATAAAAATAAGAATAAAAAATGTAACACTATCAGTATGGACCCCTCTCTGAATGCTTTAACCCTCATCCTTAAGGAGTAATCCCAGTCTGAATTCTGTGATGGTGACCCATCTGCCGCTTTCTATAGTTTTACACACCTGTAATTCTAAACCACAGCATGGTTTGGTTTGTAAATTACTGGGCCAGTGCCTGGCTTCCTCACTTAGCTGTAAGGCGAAGGATTGTGTGGCCCCCAGTCTTTGGTCTGTCCTGCGCTCTAGCACAGTGCTTGGCACATAGCAGGGACTTCATAGATGTTTCTGAACATAAATACATAAAGATGAACAGAAGTACATCAATACATGTTTATGAACTTAAATACATAAAGATGTTTATTCTTAGAAAAATGACTATTTCTGGGCCAGGTGCAGTGGCTAACGCCTGTAATTCCAGCACCTTGGGAGGCTGAGACCAGTGGATCTTGAGGTCAGGAGTTCGAGACCAGCCTGGCTAACATGGTGAAACCCTGTCTCTACTAAAGATACAAAAAGTTAGCCAGCATGGTGTTGCGCTCCTGTAATCCCAGCTGCTCCAGGAGGCTGAGGCAGGAGAATTGCTTGAAACCCGGGAGGCAGAGGTTGCAGTGAGCCGAGATCACACCATTGCATTCCAGCCTGGGTGACAGGGTGAGACTCCATCTCAAAAAAACAAAAACAAAAACAAAAAAACTATTTATAATGTATGAATAAGGCACATACATGTATGTAAATTTGAATCATCGTGAAAGAGGGTGAGTAATATTAAATCTTATTCTTGAACCATGAAGTTAAATGGACAGCTGTTAGAACTGGAAGACCTGGGTGCCCATTTCTAAAAGAGAGAAGTGAGGCTCAAACAGGTGCTTTGTCCAGGGTCATTCAGTTCGACAGTGGCTAAGGCAGGGCCAGAATTCACATTTTCTGACTCCTCGTCCAGGGTTCTAGGCCACATGCACTCTCAAGATACTTTTATGCAAGAGATATAGATGGCTTGATTCACTTAACAGAAAGTCCCACTGACGGCTGGGCACGGTGGCTCATGATTGTGATCCCAGCACTTTGGGAGGCTAAGGTGGGCAGATCACTTGGGGTCAGGAATTTGAGATCAGCCTGGCCAACATGGTAAAACCCCATCTCTACTAAAAATACAAAAATTAGCTGGACATAGTGGAACATGTCTGTAATCCCAGCTACTTGGGAGGCTGAGGCAGGAGAATGACTTGAACCGGATTATGCCAGTGCACTCCAGCTTGGGCAACAGACCAAAAAAAAAAGAAAGTCAGTCCCCACTGGGGAAGGAGGAAGACAAACAACTAGCAGAGCCTTCCATCATCACCTGTTGGCGTCATGCAGTTTGATAAAGTCCATGATAGACCATAAAAAGGTAGTAGATTGTGATAGTAATATAGCTAATTATATATATGTATGTATTTTGAGATGGAATCTCACTCTGCTGCCCAGGCTGGAGTGCAGTGGCACAGTCTTGGCTCATTGCAGCCTCTGCCTCCCGGGTTCAAGTGATTCTCCTGCCTCAGCCTCCCGAATAGCTTGGGATTGCAGGCTCCTGCCACTACACCCGGTTAATTTTTGTATTTTTAGTAGAGGCAGGGTTTTTCCATGTTGGCCAATGTGGTCTCAAACTCCTGACCTCAAGTGATCTGCCCCCCATCAGCCTCCTAAAGTGTGGGGATTACAGGTGTGAACTACCGCGCCCACCTGTATATGTATTTGACAACAATGTTAATCATGTGTATTGGTATATTAGGAGATGAGAGTTATAGTGACTTTATTAGGTAAATTTTTCATAATGCTCATTTGCTTTTTGACTGTTCAGACTTCGTGACTATTCAGTGTGAGACTCATCAGAATAATAGAAGATCCGTGCATGTGATGTTACTCAGTAACTTAAGACGTCAGCGTGGCTCTTCTCAGGTTTACATCCATATGCTCATGAGTAGGTTCAATAGAGGTTCATTACCTGCATATTTTAATTTATTAAAAGTAAAACCCACCCAACACACAGTGAAGATGACTTTTGCACATTGCCTTGTCCTGTACCTCAAAGACAAGCCAACGATGGCCCAGCAAATGGACAGGAGCGCCCTGCTGGCACATGGTCCGGCCCGACCCTCATGGGTGCTATTGGATGCTGAGACTTCCCTGTAGAATGTGCCCTCCAAAAATGCCAGTCATCTCTGTATTGTGTTCTTTAAACACTTAGTGAAGACCTTTGTCTTTAATTCCCACCCACTTAGTGGCCTGTGCCTTTCCAGGACCTGAAATGGAATGTAAGTCAATGTCAAAGAAAGTGTCCAGTGTTGTTCTGTAAGGAAGGTTACCTATTATCCTGCTCTAACCTTCAAGTCAGCGACTCAGTGAGTGCTGGTGATCATGTGTACTTCAGAGGAAAATGTATCTGCCTCCGATTCTCAGGGTGTTATTTTTAGAAAAATACTTCCAAATCATTTGACACCAACATTTTTCAACTTGATTTTGGCAAGCATAACCCCCTGAGATTTTAAAGTAGCTTTATCAAAACAAAACTAGCTACTTAGCTATGAGGGCAGGGAATTCCGAAGGTTGGAGAGAACCCTGGTGGCACCTGTACTCAAAGTAGGGAGTGTGGTGCCTTCATAGCTGTGTGTTGATTTCATCTGCAACAAAAGCATTGTTCAAGCCAAGTTTGTCCAGTAAGGAAAAATATTAAGTTTCTAATCTTTAAAAAGGGTGTTGAGGGAGGTGAAAATAATCTGAAACAGTGAGGAATGCTGTTAAATGTTTGCTGGCAAGTAGTCCTGAGTGTAGCCTTTTCTTTCTCTTAACGCACTGCTGGGGCTGCAGATGATGCCAGTGATTGCTAATAAAAGTATCAGTAGCTGCCGTTTACTGAGTGCTGCCGCAGAGGATTTTCCTGATGCTCTCTTAGGAGAAATGCCCATAGCAACTGCCTGGGTCAGATATTCCAATCTGGTTCATCAGTGAAACACACTGAGACTCAGATCAAAGACTTTGATGTGAGATGAAAACTGGATTTGGATCCTGCCCGCCTCTGCCACTTTCAGACTAGGACCTGGGTTTCACCATTCGTGAAATGCGGATGATCGTCTCCACCTCAGAAGGTGGTTGTGGGGATTAAGCAAGATGATATGTTTATAACAACACATTGCTTACAAAGTAGGAAGCGTAGACTGCCGTGGGCTTTGCTGCGTTCATCCAAGGTCATGCTGCTCATTGTTGAGCTCAGTGTCCAGCCCAGATGTGCTCTGCTCTTGGCCTTTCTACTTTGCAGTTGCTGCATCAGTTCACAGCAAATATTTCATGGAAACTGAGCCATGTGGTTAGTTTTAGGTTTGCTGTCATGCAGAGAGCCCTGGGTGGAGGCAGAATTTCTGGGTTTGAGGTCAGAACCCTCTGTCTTGTTTCTGTGTGTGTGATGGTATGCCCGCATGCTTTCCATGTGGATCTGGAACAAATTGATGGGCAGTTTTGGCTCTTCATAACACAAATGGAGCTCATCACATAGTTACATGCATCTCTGAAAACACCACGCTGTACTTCTGATTCATGTGATCATTTCAGGGTTCTGAGACCCCCCCAACTCATTTGCCTGTCATTATGGGGACCTCTGAGTTTCTGGGCATAGTGATGATCTGAGTGGGAAGTTGGTAGTGGGTGGGTGTCCCTGAAAAGCACTAAGTATCCCCCTTACTTGTTCCCAAATACCCATCTCATCATGGTGTACTAATACATGTCATTATTGGTGTTTATGCCATTTTTCATTTTGTGGTTGAAGTTGGACAGAGATGACTGATTCTTAGCTCCACTCTTTTAAACTACGGGGTTCTGAACAAATTTCTTCAGTGAATGTAAGTTACATCAACTGTAAAGTGTGGATGAGAATAGTATCTCTATCCTTGTGTGTTAATAATGGTGCTTGCAAAATGACTAGATAACACGTGTGAAATGATCAGACACTTCTGGGCAGCTAGTAAGTGCTCAATAAAAAGTGGATGTTCCATCCCAGTGATCATGAGCACGACGCTATTGTAAGAATTGTGTCTGTTGTATTTGCGGAGAGTCTACTGATGAGAAGTGTATGGCTTCTGCCTGCATTGCTGTAAGTGCAGAATGTGATTTAAGCCAAATGCCTGGTGGCGTAAGCCCAGCCAGCTGTTTACACGTTCAGATTCAGCCTCAGCAGAAATAGCCTTGCCATGAATTCACACGAAATTGCTGAGAATTCAGGATCTGAGCTCACTGCTGGGATTAATTTCTTTTCAACAGACTGACTGTCTAGAGAATGTCCATGATGCTATAAATGAAAACATATGTTAGTGTAACCGATGGCGGTGGAGGAATGGGAAAAGGAACCGTGGGATATTCAGGAACCACTTCATGGAGAAGAGCCACTGGCTTGGCTGTAGCTGGGGCAGAGAAGAAGACACATTTACTACAAAGTTCCTTTTGTGGCATCTTCCCTTTTTTTTTTTTTTTAATGATTCTTTTACATTGGAAAACAAAGGAAGAATTTTTTACTTGTGGAAGCAATTTATGAAACAATGAACTTCCATAACCAGAGAATGTAGCATTATTTGAGAAATGAGATTTTGGGTAAAACAAGAGTGGGGAGGGAGATCTCTTTTTAGGGCCCCTTTGGCCACCTTCAGATAAGCTTAATGAATAACCAAGACACAAAAATTGTAGCCAGTGTTGTTAATCTGACGATTTTCTTGTAAATGTGAAAGTGGCTGCTGTGTCGTAAAAGACACTGTTTTGCTGATACCTCAAAATACTATGAAACAATGCTCTTTTTAGTTGTATTTACTTTCAGGGGTTGGTTTTGGAAAATGTTAGTAACATGAATAAGGTGGAAAATGTATTTTGTTTATTTGTCTCTTTTATAGTTCCCCTACCTAGCAGATTTAAAAGTTAGCCAAGGGTAAGATCATACCTTCAGCTTTCTTAATAAAACAAAGACCCTTTTGGAAATCTGATTTCTAGCTTATGACTGTGCTTGACCTTTGTGAATTTCTTATACTGTATGTCAGGCAGAGCTCATGTGGGAAGGTCTCTTATGACTGCTAGAAAAGGAATCGTAGTAGAAACATGTAGCTGGAACTGTAGGCCATTGTTTGCGCACCTAGCCTCTCTCCCCAGCCCCCAGATCCAGAACAGCCTGTCTGAACATTAGAAACACCAGTAAAAGTTAAAACAACAACCCTTCTGGTGGGCAGTTTGGCAGCTGGTCAAAAATCTTAAGAATGTGCATGGCTTTGTTAAAGCAGGTTCACTTCTAGGAGGTGCTGGTACAGAGCCAGAAGAAATCAAATGCCCATCCAGAGATGTTCATGCAGGTGTGGTTAATGGTCAGAGAAAACCATAGGTCCACCTAAGTCACAGTCGATCATTCTGTAGAGCCATTAAAATGTTGATAAACATTTGTTAAAAATGAAACTGAATAGGTATATTGTACTATATTTTTGGTGATGAATCAGTATTTGAAATTTGAGGTTTTTAAAAAAGTTGTTATCAGTTCTGAATTAATGGAACTAAGCTCTGTGAAATATATGTGTGATGGGGAGAAGGACAGTGGTTATGAGAAGCAGGGGAGAGAGGAAAATGGGAGGTTTTTAATGGGTACACAGTTAGTTTTGCCAGATAAAAATGTTCTGGAGTGGATGCCAGTAATGGCCATGCCCAGCTAATTTTTGTATTTTTAGTAGAGATGAGATTTCACAGTGTTGGCCAGGCTGGTCTCAAACTACTGATCTGAGGTGATCCACCTGCCTCAGCCTTGCAAAGTGTTGGGATTACAGGCATGAGCCAGTGCTCCTGGCCTGTACTTTTAACTCTGAAGAATATTTACAGTTTATGCAATCACTGCCTGGTATTATAGGGTTGTGTCAAAATGTCTTGGTAATACATCAGACCACATGAGCGTTGTGTTTGCTAATTTGTGACCTTTAAACATGTATTGTTTAATTTAAAAGGGTAAAGTTTCCAGGAGTATAGATTGAGCTTAAAGATCTGAGTAGTGGCAAAGATGATGATGGAAAAATCAGCTGGGTGCTGTAGCTCATGCTTGTGATCACGGCACTTTGGGAGGCCGAATTTGTAACATCTCTTGAGGCCAGGAGTTCAAGACCAACCTGGGCAACATAGTGAGACAATATTTCTATTGGAAAAAAAAAAAACAGAAAAGAAAGCCACGGTCAATTGTTCAATATTTTCTGAGGCTCTTTCATCCTCTGGTGTCTAATTTCTTAACCCTCTTAATGAGATGACAAATTCTAGATTGAGCAACCCAGGAATGCTGGCATCAGGTAGGATTTTCATATGTATTTATGTGATTTTATTTGTTAAGTTGAGAATTTAAAATGCTCTTGATTTCAGGTTTACCAAAAAGTATCAGCAGGGCTGGACCTGATGGCTTATGCCTGTAATCCCAGCACTTTGGGAGGCTGAGGCAGGAGGATCACTTGAGCCCAGGTGTTTAAGACCAGCCTGGGCAACATAGTGAGACCCTGTCTGTCTCTACAAACAATAAAAAAATACTCGAGTGTGGTGGCATGTGCCTGTAGACACAGCTACTGCGGAGGCTGAGGTGGGAGGATTGCTTGAGCCTGGGAGGTCAAGGCTGCAGTGAACCATGGTTGTGACACTGTGTGCCACCGTCATCCCCGGGCAACAGAGCGAGACCCTGTGTCAAAAGACAGATATGTGTAGTTTTATATTCTCTATATATGTGTGTATAGAGAGAGTATGTGTATAGAGTATATATGTGTGTGTGTGTGTGTGTGTGTGTGTGTGTGTATACACACACTGTAGCCACACATCAATTATACATACCTATACGTGTGTGTGTATATACACACTGTAGCCACACATCAATTATACATACCTATATATGTGTGTGTGTGTGTGTGTGTGTGTGTGTGAGCAGCTTGCATTTACTAGTGTTTAATGAGCTTTAGAGGTGTCCTTAGATGGCTCCTAGCATGTCACCAGGGGCTTAAGTGCAGCCTGTCTTACTGCTCACGTGTCCCTGTTTTGGGCCTCCCTCAGGCTTGGCACCAAAGGGCTCGCTGTGAGCAGGGGCCAGTGTTGTGCTCCCCCCTCCGGCTGGGTTTCCTGACCGGTGATCTGGCAGCCTGGACCACCGTGTTGATCGAGGCTCACAGTGTTTGATTATAAAAATGGCAGTGTTCAGTTTTAAAATGCGTATTCCAAGTTATCTTTTTCCCTAAATATTCCTAATAACATTTGATTTTTTTTCTCCCAAGATGGTTGTCTGGAGCTTGTATGCTTGAGAGAAAGAGAAGGGGACAGAGGTTCTTGGTGTAAGTCAGGTGGAGCTTGGCGTAAACTTTGGGATGAGAGATTCAGGTCGGATGAAGGCAAGGGAGCCTGCGGAATGTTCATGGTGCTTGAGAAACGGGAAATTTAGATAACCTGAAAAGTGTGTCTGTGTATGTATGTGTGTGTAATGTGTGTGTATATATGTAATGTGTATGTATGTGTGTGTATGTGTGTTTGTGTGTATTGAGAAGACCTCGGGGCAATTACCTTCTGAGCCTCAGTTTCCACGTTGATAAAACAAGGGAGTCGGAATAATTGATTCTTCAAAAGTTCTTTCCTTCTTTAACCCACTGGGGCTCAGGACTATATTAAATGTGTAAAAATTGCATCTACTAGGTGGGTGGCCCATTTCAAGGAAAATTCTAGAATAACCAAGCCTTACATTGGGTAAACATAAGTTTAAAAAAGCACACACACACACACACACACACACACACACACACACACACACACACACCATCAAGTTTCCTAATAAAAATTTTACTTTACTGTCCACTTACAATTCTAGGTAGGTGCCTTATTGCCTGCTGCAGGGAGGGGACACTTCAATTTTAACAAAATCATTGGTCTCTTCTGTCCCTGCTGAGTTTTTTGTGCTTCTAATGCCAGCTGATTAACTGAATAAATTATAGGGCGTGTCTCCTTGTTTCTTTTGTTTCTTCTGCCTTTGGGTGAGTAGGTGCTGAACGGCATGAAGGTATCATCTCTTTGAGTTTTGTGTGCATTTATAACCCATTGCTCATCTGACTACAACCCATCTTATTTCCAGGTGTTACTAGCCCTGGGTTCCAGCACCCTCTGTTGCCTACTGACAGGTGAAACACTGCTTCGCTGAAAATTTCCTTTGTTCTTGTTCAGGTCATTCCATTTCGGAGTGGTCACCTTCATCCTCATGAGTTTAGCCTTTGCAGATATCCATTCTTCCCTGGCTACCTCTGCCGCATCTGAAAGACCCAGTCAGTGATACACAGGGACCTGCAGCTCAATCCAGCTCAACTCTGGGCCCGAGAAAGCACAACAATGGGGGCTGAACCCAGCTGGCCAGAGTGCTTGCTTTGTTAAAGCTGCCCAGACACCCTTTGCCATACCTGCTTTTGCGGCCCCTGTTTTTAGAATTCCCTGATGCTTTAGCTAGAAGCAGCTTTTTCATGTTTTACGGCTGGAGTTCTAACACGTAAGCTGCGTTCTGGCTTCAGTCACCTTGTGCTGCCAAGAAGCTGACCACTGTTTGAAATGAACTTCTCATCTGCTGCTTGCCAGGTTTTCCAGAGCCCGAAGAACAGTGTTCACTCAGGCCACAGACACGATGCAAAGGCCAGGACATGATCCCAGATCCCCAGAGGCTGGAGAGAGTCGGGGCCTTCCGTGTCAATCAGTCAGACACCGAGGGAGGAGGCAGGGGTCTGGGGAGAATTGCAGGATCCTGGCCTTGTGTTCACATTTAATCCTGCTCTGTTTGGGGGTGTGTATTTCCAGAAGGAAATCCAGGTGTCCGTTCACCTTGCCCTGCCATTGATGCAGCCGTTTGGCCCATAGCATCATACTATCATCATCATTACTGTTGATGAGAGTGTGGAGGTATTGGGTCTGTTTTTAAGCTTGCAGTGGCCTAGTATAAATGTTGACTGTAACATTTGTAAAGAGGAGTTAGCAAGTCATCTTAAGTACATGCCACTTTTACAGTGTTACTTTCCTAATACAGTTTAATCTTAAACATTTCTATTATCATTATTTAGTTAAATTTTTTTTTTTTTTTTTGAGATGGAGTTTCACTCTTGTTGCCCTGGCTGGAGTGCAATGGTGCGATCTTGGCTTACCATAACCTCTGCCTCCCAGATTCAAGCAGTTCTCCTGCTTCAGCCTCCTGAGTAGCTGGGACTACAGCTACTCATGTGCACCACCATGCCTGGCTACTTTTGTATTTTTAGTAGAGACAGGGTTTCTCCATGTTGGTCAGGCTGATCTCGAACTCTCGACCTCTGGTGATCCGCCCGCCTTGGCCTCCCAAAGTGCTGGGATTACAGGTGTGAGCCACCATGCCTGGTCACATTATTTATAATGTTTATGTTTAGAAAGAATCTCTGGCTATGTACCAAGAAGACAGATACAGGTATAGTTATTACTGGATTGATTTTCTGGAGAGAAATTGGAAACAACTTAAAAACTCATAAATAGACTAGGTAAATAGAAGATGATTCATTTAAACCAGCACTTTACCCGAGTTAAAGAAATGAACTACAGCAATAGACATCAGCATTAACTGATCTCAAAAACAATGTTGAGTGATACCACAGTATGGTTTAGTTTATATTTTAAAATCATATGTACAAACAATTCTCTGTTTTTATGGATGTGGGCTGTATGTGTGTTTTCAATAGATTAGAAAGATACACAAAATACGTGATAGTGATTGGTTCTCAGGATAGGAAGGTGGAATGGGATTAATTTTATTAATAGTGTTTTTTATTTCTATTATTAAAAAAAAGACTTGAAAGAAATGTGAGAAAATATTCATCGTTACTCCTTTCTTTTGAGACAGAGTTTTGCTCTTGTTGCCCAGGCTTGAGTGCAGTGGCATGATCTGGGCTCATTGTAACCTCTGCCTCCCGGGTTCAAGCGATTTTCCTGCCTCAGCCTCCTGAGTAGTATAATCTTTTGTACTTGGCTCTATTTTTAAGACTGTTCTCAAAAAAGAAAAAGGTTTATGCTACGTATTGAAAACTCATAAAATAACACAATAAAGAAGAAAATAAAAATCATCCATGATCCAGTATGCAGTTTTAATACAGTTTTTCAATTAGCGGATGTTCTTTGAGGGACTCTCTTCTAAGGAAATAGGTAGATCTGTGTGCAAAAATTTAGCCCAGTAGATGGTTAGTGAGTACACTGGGGGGTGAGTACACCATGGTGCACCCAGCCTGTAGTATGTTCTCCCAATATTACATGATATTTATCTTCTTAGAATTGATCTCAGGTTTATGAATCTTAACCTTTTATATTGTGACATCCTTCAATTGATTTTCCTCTTCCCATTTATTTTAGGGAAGAGGAAAATCAACATTTGATTAGTTTTTCCAGCTAGTTTGGAAATAAAATGACTCTTTACAAGCACTGGGGCATCCTTGATTCTAATTTTTACTTAGTTACTAAGTTACCTGTGGCCTTGCACAAATCACCTTCCATTGTCATTGAATAAGTCACCGTTCATTGAGCCTCAAGCACCGGGCGGAAGTGTGCTAGGCTGAGGGCACAAGGCAGGCACAGCCAGACTCCCGCAGGGCCTTGGCTCATCCACCTCTGCCTTAATGTGCTAACCTGCAAAATGGCGCTAAGAACACCTCCCTCATTTCCTGCAAGCTATTTAGGGGTTACCTGCGGAGATGCTCTTGGCAGTAGAGCAGTCCCCCCTCCCTCAGGGCCCCCTGTCCTCCATGTCTCTTTCTGTAGTTTGTTGACCTCGGTCAACTGTGGCTCAAAAATATTAAAAGAGAAAAATTCCAGAAGTAAACAACTCCTAGGTTTTCAGTTGCATGCCTTTCCGATGAGCCGTGTGATGGGATCTCGTGCCACCCCCACTCCATCCAGCCAGGGACATGAACCCTTTCTTTGTCCAGAGGATCCATGCTGCCTGTGCTCCCTGTCCACCGGTCACTCAGGAACCACCTGATCAGACCAGCTGTGGGGGTACCACAGGGCTTGTGTTCAAGTCGCCCTTATTTGACTTCATAATGGCCTCAAAACACAAAAGTCATGAGGCTGGCAATATGGATATGCCAAAGAGAAGCCATGATGTCCTTCCTTTAAGTGAAAAGGCAGAAATTCTCTCTCTGTAAGGAAAGGAAATGCTCATATGCCAAGGTTGCCAAGAATGCATTCTATAGTAAGAATTCTGTAGCAAGAATGAATAGTAAGAATACTATTCGTAAGAATTACTATTCAGTAGTAAGAATTTTTATCCGTAGTTAGAATTTTTACTATTCAGTAGTAATAGTAAGAATTACTAATATTCAATAGAATTGCTATTCAATCGTAATCATTGTTCTGTAGTTAGAATTCTTACTATTCAATAGCAATAGTAAGAATTACTAATATTCAATAGAATTATGATTCAATAGTAATCGTTATTCTCTAGTTAAAATTCTTACTATTCCTTCTGTAGTCTCAGGTGTTACCCCATTTTGTCCATGCCACCTCTGTAGCGATGCTATGATTTGTTACCGAACCTTACAAACTGTATTTTTATTACTCGCTTACCTACCACGGTACTCAGCCTGGCTTTGGGCCACTAAAGGCAAGATCCTGGTCCTAGTTAACTTTGTAACCCAACTAGGTGCCAGTGGTGTTCCTAACGAACACTAGTGCTCGTGAAGTGTTTGCGGAAGTGAACTGAATTGAAGACACTTGGGAAAGTATATGGTACAAAGCATGTGCATGTGCTACTAGTGAACACCTCTCAGTGTTGTGTCTGGACGCCTGGGGTATGGCCAGATGTCACTGCCAGACAACAAATTGTGATCTTTTTTGTGTTCACGATGCTGGTTACTGCATGACATCCACCACCCACCCACAGCCCTCCCTCCTGATTTTTTTTTTTTTTTTTTTGAGAGAGAGTCTTGCTCCATTGCCTGGGCTGGAGCATAGTGGCAGGATCTCAGCTCACTGTAACCTCTGCCTCCTGGGTTCAAGCACTTCTCCTGCTTCAGCCTCCTGAGCAGCTGGGACTATAGCATACACTGCTATGCCTAGCTGATTTTTTGGTGTTTTAGTAAGACAGGGTTTTACTGTGTTGGCCAGGCTGGTCTCGAAATCCTGAGCTCAGGCAGTCTGCCCGCCTCAGCCTCCCAAAGTGCTGGGATTACAGGTGTCAGCCACCGTGCCCAGCCCCCTCCTGAATTTATCTATGATAGGTGAGTTCACATCCAGCTGTTGAGACACACACACAATTAGGTGATTTTAACTGTGCTTCTCTGAACTACACCCAGCCCTTATTGCTGTACTGGAAAAATGGTGATTTTATTTCTACTTGCAGCAACTCATGTATATGGGGCTTCTTTTCTGCTGAAAGCTCCAGACCCTGTGGACATGGGGATGCCATCGCAGACCTCACAGTCTGATGGGGGAGATAGACGATGGAAGTGCTTCCTCCCTGCATCAAGCTGCATGTCAGATGGCACACTGGGACTAGTTTATTCTCTGTGACTTGCCACAAAAGTTCCTTGCCAGAGTAATTCCTTGTTTCTCAAGGGTGATGTAAATCATCCTATTTGACAGTAAAAATAGGCCAGAAACAGCCAAGTGACTCTAAAAGTGATTTTCTCCCCCATTTTTTCCCCTAGAGTGACTGAATAATGAAGGCAAAATGGGTGTCAGTGGGCATGGAATGAATGGATGCCTTTTGTACCAACCTGTTTTTAATAAGGAGGGTGGGACCTCTTGAGGAGTAACCAATGGTGAGCATTCTGTTTAAATGGATTTCCAGCTCACATTGGCAGTGATTTTCACATTCTTTCATCCCATTCCTGTGTGATCCATCTGAAAAGCCGCAAGACAGAGGGGCACACATTAATTTTGGTGTCAAAGGTCTGGGCTCCAGTCCCAGTTCAGCCACATGCTAGCTTGTGTGGTCTTGGGCAGGTTTGTTCCCTGTCCTGCTCTGAAGAGCAGGATTCACAATAGCGACCTTGTCCTTTGGAGGAAGTAAGGAGGTGAAGTCCCTGGGCCCAGCTCAGCATCCACGAAAACTCCCATCAGGCCTTATCACTCCGGTGTGAACATTAACCCAGAGCTAGCTTACTTAACTTGCGCCGCCAATAAGCAAGAGGTCTGTGTTGGTCAGAGCTACTCTTTGGAAAAACTAGTTTTGGCAGATGTCAAACCATCTCCTAAAGTTTCCGTATATTACATTTAGATTAAAGAGGAAAAGCAACCCCAAGATGATCCTTAATTGTTAATAAGACACACAGTGAAAATTCTAAAAGAACGGTATGAGGTCAGTCGCGGTGGCTCACGGTAATCCCAGCGCTTTGGGAGGCCAAGGTGGGTGAATCGCCTGAGGTCAGGAGTTCAAATCCAGCCTGGCCAGCATAGTGAGACCCCATCTCTACTAAAAATACAAAAAACTAGCTGGGTACAGTGGTGTGCATCTGTAATCCCAGCTACTCAGGAGGCTGAGGCAGGAGAATCGCTTGAACCCGGGAGGTGGAGGTTGCAGTGAGCCAAAATTGGGCCACTGTACTCCAGCCTGGGTAACAGGGCAAGACTCCCATCTCAAAAAAAGCAGTGGGGGTAATGGTGTACAAGCGCAGACAAGGGGCTATTATTTTACCTAGGTGTTAAATGAATAGCACAATAAGAAAAAATATTTTTACATAAACAGTTTCAGCCACAGGCTGATTCTGGACAAGGGCCACCACTATGTTTTTCTTAAACAGACACTCACACTCTGACTTAACCCTTTGGTTCCATGGCAGCGTGGGCAGACTGACTGTAGTTGTCTCTGGGCGTGTCTTCCTCCCTCACAGTCACTGCTTTGAGTAAACTTGGCTTCTGCACCTCTGTCTGGTTACTGGCTGCATGTGGGAGGTGCCGGTTGTGTCAGCCCAGTCCGTTTTCCCTGTGGCGGGGGCGTAAATGCTTTTTGTCGCCTGTCCAGACTTTTGCTCAGACGCGTACTTGACTTTTCTGCTGGTCTTCTGCTGTGGTCGGGGCGTTGCAGAAATTCCTTCCCAGGGTCAGAGTCTCGGCCTATGGAGGGCTGCTCAGGAGGCCCGTGGGTCCTTCTCAAATCCAGTTTCTGTATCCTTATTGGAAAAGATTCCAGCCCAGTAGGTCTGCAGAAGCTGAAGGGATGTGCCTCACAGTTCAGAAGCCCTCAGTCGAGGTCAACAGAAAATGACAGGAATCCAGGCAATGCCTGTGCCCTCAGCCCGCAGGCCCGGCCACAGACCTCAAGCCTTTGCCTTCCAAGGACTGCAGGATGCACTGGGTCACAGGGCCTTCTGCAGTGATATCTGACTGCTGTTTCCTCATCACTTTTGGTTAACCTGCCCTGCACTGCATGACCTGTTTTAAAATGAAATCGGGAGGTAGGGCTCCCTCAGGGGTGGCAAAACTATAGCTTCAAGGTCAGACACAGCCCAGGAGCTAGAATGGTCTCCACTTTTTTTCTTACTTAAAAAAATATTTTAAAATCGTGGTACAATGCACATAACATACATTTTCTCATCTTCACCATTTACAAAGGTTCAGTTGGGCAGCATTACATGCAGTCACATTGTTAGAGCTTTTCACCCTGCAAAATGGAAACTGTATCCATTTACATTTTTACCTAGTTGAAAATAGAAAAAGAATATTTTGGGACATGTGAAAATGACATGAAATTCACATTTCAGTGTCCAGAGATGAAGGTTTTTGGATAAAGCCCTGTGCATTTGTTTTGGGGTTACCTATGGGGGCTTCCGAGCCACAGCAGCAGAGTCAAGACCAAGTGGACCATAGAGCTGAGATCTGTGCTGTCTGGGCCTTTGCAGAAAAAGGTTGCCAGTGCCTGGAAGACATAGGTTTGTGCATCTCGAGGGTTCAGCTGAAGATGAGGCCATGGTGTGGGGTGATGGGGAAGAGATACTGGCAGGCAGAAACCTCTTCCCACTTCCCAAGGCAGGTCTACACTGACTACAAATTCTGTTTCTCCCTTCTTTTTTTTTCTGTTACCCAGCTGGAGTGCAGTGTCATGATCTTGGCTCACTGCAACCTCCACCTCCCAGGTTCTAACGATTCTCCTACCTTGGCCTCCCAAGTAGCTGGGATTACAGGTGCCCACCACCACACCTGACTAATTTTTGGATTGTTAGTAGAGACAGGGTTTCACCATGTTGGCCAAGTTAGCCTCAAACTCCTGATCTCAAGTGATCCTCTCGCCTTGGCCTCCCAAATTGCTGGGATTGTAGGTGTGAGCCACCGCCCCTGGCCTTTCCCTTCCTTTGTGTGTGTGTGTGGTTGGTTTATTTATTTATTTTTTTTGAAACAGAGTCTTGGCTGGGCACAGTGGCTTACACTTGTAATCCTAGCACTTTGGGAGGCTGAGGTCGGTGGATTGCCTGAGCTCAGGAGTTTGAGACGAGCCTGGGCAACATGGCAAAACCTCATCTTAAAAAAAAAAAAAAAAGAAACGGAGTCTCACTGTGTTGCCCAGGCTGCAGTGCAGTGGTGCATTTATGGTTCACTGCAGCCTTCAGCTCCTGGGCTCAAGCAGCCCTCTCACCCTCTCACCTTAGCTTCCCAAGTAGCTGAGACCACAGGTATGTGCCACCACACTTGGCTAATTTGTGTGTGTGTGTGTGTGTTTCGTAGAGATGAGATTTCACATGTTGTCCAGGTTGGTCTTGAACTCCTGGGCTCAAGGGATACTCCTGCCTTGGCCTGCCAAAGTTCTGGGATTATAGGCATTAGCCACCGGGCCTGGCATCTCTCTCCTGATAGCTGATTTAAGGGATTCTGTGGATTGCTTTATTGTGGAGCTATAATATTTAATAAATATTGGTAATTTACTGGCTTTGTTTTAATATTAAAATTACAGTAAAATGAGCTGCCTTGACCCTTGATATGCTTGTTTCTACCCTACCTTCCCTCAGTCAATCAACCTCATCTAAATAAATCTTCCTGCAGTTCTGATGGTGATCTTTCTCGTCAGTGTCATGAGCTGCTTTCTGATGCTCTTTCATTATTTGTGAAAAAGGATGAAAGTAGTTAAGTGAATAACTTAAATATAAACAAAATCTTTATGAATTCTTTTAACAGGAACAGGAGCTTGAATTGAGTAGTCATTTGTGTTCATTAAGTTCAGATGTGGAGGCCCTACCCAGGATGATTCTAGTTTCTAGTGTTGACATTTGTGTACTGTGTTCTAAGCCATTTGCCATCTGAACAGACTCATCCACAACAGCCCTATGAAATCGACGGAGCAGATATTTCTATTTGCTTTTAGCAAATGAGGGGACATGAGGTTCATGAGGGGTCTGTCAGGCCCAGAAACACAGAGCCTGGTCCTGCTCTTGGGACAGCATATTTGGCTTTCAGTGATTGCTCATTCTTAAACTTGTTGTTTGTTAAGGAAGGAGTTGGGGAAGAGAACATTTAGTTTATTACTGGTTTTCTCAACTACTTGGACCCTATTGCCTGAGTGAGTGGTTGGGGGGTATCAGTGAAGATGTGGGTTCAGGCACAAATAAAATTCAGTTAATTATTTAAGACACCATGGGCTGGGCCTGGTAGCTCACACCTGTAATCTCAACACTTTGGCAGGCGGAGGCAAGTGGATTAATTTGAGCTAGGGGTTCGAGATCAACCTGAGCAACATGGTGAAACCTTGTCTCCATTAAAAATACAAAAATTAGCCAGGCGTGCTAGTGAGTGCCTGTAGTACCAGCTACTTGGGTGGCTGAGGCTGGAGAATCACTTGAACCTGGGAGGCAGAGGTTGCAGTGAGCCAGGATCACTGAATCACAGTAAAGGGCTTCTGAGAATAGGTAATTCTATAGAAGGAGAAATAGAGTACATAAAGTTGGCTTCGTGTTTGTCTTGAATACCAAGATAATTGTTTGTCTTGGGTAAATTTAGGTGATTTTTCAGTGGTGCTTTCCTGCACATTTGACCACTAGAGGAACATGTGTTAAGCCCATCCCTTCCCATTTGGTCAGGGTCCATCCTTGGTCTCTGTGAAGACTGAATGAAGATTGAGCTGTTCACACATCCTCAATAATATATAAGTAGTGTAACTATCAAAAGGGTTTTGTGCTTATTTTCCAAGAGCTCTCATTGATGTCCTAAATTCTTTATATGGACATATAAGATTGGACATCTGGTTTTAAATATGTGTGGACATGGGCTTTGTTGGGTCCTGGTTTTTAGACTATTCATGACTTATAATGCCTCAGTGTCTCTTCCTTGGGAAAATTCATTTTGTTGAAGGCTCATCCTGAGTACAGCAGCTCCCTTCCTGCAGATGGCGAGTGCCTGGTACCTTGAGAATTCTTCTGTGTGCAGGAAACCGACGAGTTTGCAGATTCCAGCTTCATGATGGCCCAACGCAAACCTGTTGAGGAGCAATGCAGGATGGTGAATGTTTTCCTGATCTAGATCAGCCGACTCATCCTGCGCATGGCTAACTTTAGGTAGTGAGAACAGATTTTTCAGCCTGAGAATTGGGACAGCTGAGAAATCGGGAAACTAAGCATGTTTATCTTTTAATTTTTTCTTTTTCTCTCCTCTCTTCCACATGGAACATTCACGTGAGGCAGTGTACAGAGATGGTGTGATAGACCACAGAGAGCTGGGGCCTGAGGTCAGGCCGGGGCATGTGTCCAGGCGCCACCCTCTGAGCCATCGTTTCTTCCTACTTTTACATTGCTGTCCTCTGAATCAGAAATTGTGATGTGGGATGAGATGAATTGCAGTTGTGTGAGCTCTCTTTTCATGAAGATTATTGTAAATTTTGCTAGGGTCTCAACAATATCCCAAGTCAGAGTGACAGAAGAGCTGAAAGCAGCCTACTTAAGATTGTTCAAGGAAATGAGAGAACTGTTTCCTTCACTCAAACACTTGAGAGTCTGCTCTGGTTTAGACACAATGCTAGTGGTTGAGAAACAACTTAACAAAATAGGCCGAGAATCTGCTCTAATGAAACCTAGAGTTTGGAAGACAGAACACATCCACAAACCAGCACACGGTGACGACTTCTTTCCAAGGATCCACTTAGCGTCATTTGCTAAATGCTCCTCTTAACAGTGGTTAGTCTGTCTCATCTTACATCGACAGTGCTGACAAGTATACATACATGTATTTTTAAATTTTATTTTTAAGTTCTGGGATACATGTGCAGAACGTGCAGGTTTGTTACATAGGTATACGTGTGCCAAGGTGGTTTGCTGCACCCATCAACACGTCATCTAGGTTTTAAGCCCTGCATGCATTAGGTATTTGACCTAATGCTCTCCCTCCCCCTTCCTCCACCTCCCAACAGGACCCATTGTATGATGTTCCTCTCCCTGTGTCTGTGTGTTCTCACTGTTCAACTCCCACTTATGTATGAGTGAGAACATGTAGTGTTTGGTTTTCTGTTCCTGTGATAGTTTGCTAAGAATGATGGTTTCCAGCTTCATCCATGTTCCTGCAAAGGACATGAACTCATTTCCTTTTTATGGCTGCATGGTATTCCGTGGTATATATGTGCTACATTTTCTTTATCTTTTCTTTTATCATTGATGGGTATTTGGGTTAGTTCTAAGTCTTTGCTATTGTAAATAGTGCTGCAAAAACATATGTATGCATGTGTGTTTGTTGTGGAATGGTTTATAATCCTTTGGGTATATACCCAGTAATGGGATTGCTGAATCAAATGGTATTTCTAGTTCTAGATCCTTGAGGAATCACCACAGTGTCTCAAAATACATACATACATACATACGTGTGTGTGTGTGTATACATATATTTATAAAAATAACCTCTACCTCCCAGGTTCAAGCAATTCTCCTGCCTCAGCCTCCCGATTAGCTGGGATTATAGGTACCTACTACCATACCTGGCTAATTTTTGTATTTTTAGTAGAGACAGATTTCACCATGTTGGCCAGGCTGGTCTCAAACTCCTGATCTCAGGTGATTACCGCCTTGGCCTTCCAGAGTGCGGGGATTACAGACATGAGCCACTGCGCACAGCCAAAATACATACTTCTTAAGTACCTTGAAATAGTCTTTTGCACTCTAATGGAAAGCCCGACAGTCATTATTATTATTTTAAACAAAAAAAAATTATTTGTTAAAGAATAAGTAGCAGGTTAGTTTCAAAACATCCCCATTTGGAAATAAATTTCAGTAGACATCTAGATAACCGCAATAGAATTTTGAGCCAAAAGTAGCAATATAACAAATTTAGTTAGTGAAGATGCCTTTAATGTGTGAAGGCAACAGAAATACATTATCAGATAAACAAGGACTCAGCTGATACACCATGCACATAATCTTTAAAAAATTGCTAAAAGACAGTTAAAATGAATCAAAATGAACTAAGGGAAAGGAACTTCGTGAAGTAAATGGATTGCTGCCAAACTTTGAAGCCAATTAAATATGGAATGGGCTGAATAACTTAAAAATTTATTTAGGAAATTGAATATAAATACCAAGTAGTATTGAAAGAAAACATTTCAGAGTATAAGGTATTTTTTATAGTAATAGTAAATTTGATATAAAATTACATATCGAAGACTTAGATGTGTGTTGGTGGTTATATAAAGCTATAGAAACCCGTTCTTTTTTTTTCTCTTTTTTTAATCGTACTTTAGGTTCTGGGGTACATGTGCAGATCATGCAGGATTGTTGCATAGGTACACACACGGCAATGTGGTTTGCTGCCTCCGTCTCCCCGTCACCTATATCTGGCATTTCTCCCCATGTTATCCCTCCCCAGCCTCCCCACCCCCTGCTGTCCCTTCCCTAGCCCTCCCAACAGACCCCGGTGTGTGATGCTCCTTCCTGTGTCCAGCAACAGTCATTATGATAGAGAATAATCTTCAGTAAAGGATAAGGAGGAAATTTTAATTCGGGGACCTATTTATGCAATGCATGCTCTTCTTTTTCCCTCTCACTTCCTTGTCCTTTGTGTTTGGGGGCTCAAGGGATCTTTCTGTTTAAGTCTCCAGCGGCTCAATATTAATGCGCAGATACATGGGGAAATGTCACTTGTTTGGTTGCAGTTTTGCCAGCTCTAAAATCGATTGGTAGTGGCTGCCAGGAGTATCTTGTCCTGAAAGATTTGGAGTTTGAATTGAGGATCAAAGGGGCTGTAAGAGATTAGTGATGTCTGCTATCAGGAGGGCTGGCTGCCATGGTTGCTACCCTGGCTTGAGCTCCTATCAGCTCCCATTTCAGAGACGATTAGTGAGGATTAAAAGGATTGGGCTCAGAATGGGGCCATGGGGCCAAAAGAAGAGACTGGCCGAACTCTGAATGGGCACCCAAAACCAGTATGTTCAATTTTGTCAAAAGCTAGAAGGACCCTGGCCACATTTGTGTTAACAGAAAAACCAGACTCCATAAGGTATTCTAAAGAGGCATATTCTGAGCAAGTTTGAGAGACTGGAGAACATAGTCTCAAAAGGTCCTGAGAAGGTGCACCCAGGGTGGTTGGGTCACAGTTTGGTTTTGTACAGACAGGAGTGCAGGCAAAGACATAAATGAGTACAAGGTATACATTGGTTTGGCCTGAAAAGGTGTGATATCTCGAGGCAGGGGCTTATGATGGATTCAGAGATTCTTCAGTGTGTTACTGGTTAAAGGAGTAAAGCTTTGTCTAAAAATGTGGAGTCAGCAGAGAGGAATGTGTAAGATAAGGAAGTCTGTTAACCGAGACACTGGGTCAGAGTGACTTGTAGGCATGTGGGACTTAACCCTTGTGTGGCCTGGCCTTAGTTCCTTTGATGTCTTACTGTCACAAAGAGTCTGTTTTGCGAGACTTAGGATCTCTATTTTAACATGAGTGCTGGTCAGGTGTGCCTGAACTCCAAAAGGGAGGGGATGTAACCAGGTATGTCTGACCTCCCTTCCCATCCTGGCCACAAATTCAGTTTTTAAGGTTTCTCTGGGGTCCCCTTGGCCGGGAGGGGGTTTGTTCAGTTGGTGGAGGGCTTAGGAATTTCTTTTTAGTTTACACTTGAAATGAACTGTGCAAGGTCTGGGGCCTCATCGCTCTAACTTCTTGCTCACAGAAGCATCTGACACAGGGGGCATTCAGTGAGCATTTATTGAAGTAACACTGATGAAAATCATAGTCTGTTGATAACATAGCTGGCGTGAAGCAGCAAATGCTGTTTTATGTATAGAGAAATAGATGGTCAGAGCCTAAGCTCTGTGAGGGCCTCCAGGGAGACCTCCAGGAAGTTCAAGGTCAGTAGTGGGCCCAGCAGAGCAGGGATTTGAACCTTGGTTTGCCCTGTAACAAAGCCCATCTTCTTTACCCCATAGCACGAAATGTGAGAATGATGGCGGTTCATGACTGACTTCACCACTTATAATCAGCATTTGTTTAAAAATGGCAAAGCCATGGTTTGACATGTTAGGGAGGAAGAAGTGGGGTTGCTAGGGCCAGCTGTTGGCTGTGGCTGCTTGTGAGCGGACAGACTTTTCCGGGCACCCACCCTCTCCACCAGCGTCTGGGGGTGCTGCTTTATCTAGGATTGCTTTTCTCCTCAGACTTTGTCCCTATTCGGATGTACCTGTAGGCCTGGTTATTTTGTCAGTGTGATCATTACAGAAAGAAAGTGAAAAGATTTGAAAAATGATCAAGAAGAACATGAGGTATCCCCAGGTTATTCAGACAGATTCCCTGGAGTTTTCGCTGGCGCACAGGGCCACGCTGGGTTTAGAAAGTGCAGCATGGGCTCCTCCGGTTTCTCTTTGTCTGAAATGCTGAGCTTCGCAGGCTCCTTACTGAGCTCACATTTCCCTGGGGCCGAAGAAACTGAAGGAGGAAAGAAGGTTGCTGTTTATCTCATTGATCAATGGCAAAAACACCAATTACTTTTGCACCAACCTAATATTTCTATGATAATAGTTTAAAAAAAAAAAAATCAGGGATTGAAAGTTTGAAACCTGAACTTTTAGACAAACTCCTTCCCTAGAAGTAAACAATGAGATAAACAGCAACCTTTTAATGGAAAAAACTGCAGTTACTTTTGCACTAACCTACTTTCTGAAATCCTCCCCAGCAGACTTCATAAAATCAAAGGGACCGGATGGTGCCATTGAGAGAATTTCAGTCTAAACATAAAACACTAGTAAACAAGTACTAACCAGCGCCCAAGTTGGTGACCATCAAACATCTCACGTTAAAAGCTGGTACTAGCAGCATTCAAATAAGTGAAAACCTCCTTTAAAATGTTAGGGTTTTATCTGCACATCAGGTAAATTTTATATTCAGATCAGATCGATTTATTTTCATGGTTTCCATTGAGGTCAGATAATAGACGCTTGGCTATAACACTGCCTGTTTGTTCCTAAAGTCATGTGATTGTATTAAAAAGTCATCTTCAGCTGTGCAATAGTATATTCATCTTGCAGTCCCTGAGTGAGTCCATGAATTAGCTTGTGATACAGAATTGCATTTATCTGACAGATATCTTTTGAAAGTAACATGGTATCTGTGAGAGGTCTGAGGCCATGATTTCACTTTGGTTTTCTAGATGTGATTCTGTAGTAAGTTAATGCCTTAACTTACACTCCAATGTCAGAGAATTTTGTAAACACTAACAAACGAATTCAGATTCTTTTTCAAACGTAGATTTGACACACTGAACTAATTATGCATGGAATAAATGATGTCAGAGATTTGCTTCCACATAGAATAGGTGGGGGTGATGTATGTCCTTATCCACATATATAGGGATACATATATATACATATATATATGGATGTAGGTGAAACAGGATTGGCCATGAGTTGATGATTGATGAGGTTAGGTAATGATTAAAATATTTTCTGAAAAAATAATTTTTTTTTGAAACGGAGTCTTGCTCTGTCACCTAGGCAGGAGTGCAGTTACACAATCTCAGCTCACTGCAACCTCTGCCTCTCCCGGGTTCAAGCAATTCCCCTGCCTCAGCCTCCTGAGTAGATGAGACTACATGCATGCGCCACCATGCCTGGCTAATTTTTTGTGTTTTGGTAGAGATGAGGTTTCACCATGTTGGCCAGGATGTCCTCAATCTCCTGACCTCGTGATCCACCTGCCTCAGCCTCTCAAAGTGCTGGGATTACAGGTGTGTGCCATTGCGCCCGGCCAGTGTGTGAATTTGTAATAGCTTTAATCACGTTTTCCTGAAGGCAAAATCTGACAAGTTTCTAGGGAAGAAAACGTTTGGCTGAATAGAATAATTCCTAACATTTTTATGGTTTGAAAGGAAATGGTCTCCCCACTTCTTTTCTCTTTGTCTCTCTTTTTTTTTGTATCTCTGAAAGACTGAGCTGAACTGTTGTAACAATTAGTTAATGTATAAAATGTCCCACTTTCCTGGTGAGTGGCTGACATTGGTGGCTGAGCAATTTCAGGCATGAGAAGAGAATAAAGCTTTACTGATGAATGGTTGACTTGTGACCTTCTGGATACTCTCTGGGCTGGCGACAGCATGATTTGTGTAACATTTAAACATAGTTGAGAAACATGAAATATTCTTTCATGCATTGATTTCTTAATGCATTTTAAAGTGTTTTCATTAAGACTGCAAAAATTATGGTCTGTGTGTGAAACTAACAAAGGTCGGAGTGGGGATATGATGGATGTCATCAAAAGTCATGAGTGATCATGGAAATCTTTTTTTTTTCTTCTGAGGCAAATAGGCAGATGGAATTATGCCTTATTTTATGTTGACATCTCTGCATGTTCTTTCTGAGAGGCTCACAGGATGGCTGGCCTGGCTATCCCTGAGGGCTGGTGGCCTGTGCCCAGAGAACTTTAGCATAACTGAAGATTAGCCTTCCCTCTGTTGATGTAACTGATGAAATGTGGAAGCAAAATCCTAAGAACAAGACCCATTTCTAGATTGTTGAGTGTTTTAGAGTCTCTGGAAAAGACATTTAGAAGCACCAGAGCCGGCTGATTTTGCCTGAGGTTTAGGATTTATATATAACCAGTGATACAGAGCAAGAATTCCTTTTGGGGCAATATGGTCTACTCTTCCCAGTTTATAGAGTTGTTGATTGATAATATTACAGCATAACAGTTGAAGAAAAGCAAAACGCAAGATTACAGGTAAGCCTTGATTACAAAAGCTGTATGATGATTTTGTGGCAGTATAGACAAAAGAGAAGAGCTAAATGAATGTAAAAATAATTGGGTTAGGGTAGAGGGGTTGTGGGTAACATTTTTTCTTGCTTGAAAGCATCTTTAATATTATGTTGTTTTTACAGTTGGATTTTTGTTTACAAAAGAACCAAAGTAAGTCAGAGTTTTGGTATTCAAAAGTTCCAAAAAGGAAATTTTCCCATCGGAGTGCGAAGGTTTAAATAGAGGTTAGGTTCCTCAGAAGAATGAATGAACCATACTGTCATTGCATGGGATGTGGAATATCCCTATGCTTTCCCTGAGACCAGAATGATGCCTCTCACAGGCAATGCGAGGGGTCCTCCACCCCTGCCACCCATACCAGGTGTGGCCCAACACGGGGGCATGGCTGGGGTGACAGGAAGGTAAAAAGAGGGAAAGCTGCAATAGCTGTTCACATGCAGGATGATTTGCTATTCTGTTCTTACTTTTAAGATTGCTTGGTATTTTGTTTTGATTGCAAAAGCTGATATGAAAATGTCAACATTTTAAACACAAGTACTTGTTTTGTTCAAAATATTTGTTAGATCAAATCAGAATATGGTCTCAGACCATGTCTGAGCTCTTGGATCTGCTATAGAAAAGCACACACACGCACCCATTTGTATATGTTAGAAGCAGAGTGTTTGGCTCTGTCACCCAGGCTGGAGTGCAGTGGCATGTGTGGTCATAGCTCACTGTCACTGTGAACTCCTGGTCTCAGGTGGTCCTCCTGCCATGGCCTCCTGTGTAGTTGGGACTGCAGACACACACCACCGTGCCTGGCTAACTTTTATTTTTATTTTTTGTACAAACAGGATCTCGCTTTGTTGCCCAAGTTGGTCTTGAACACCTGGTCTCAGGTAATCCTGCTGCCTCAGCCTCCCAAAGCGCTGGGATTACACCATACCTGGCCTTAAAAAGAAATTAATTTATATAAATATAAATATTAATTTTTTTTGTATTTTTTTTTTTTTTTTTTTTTAGTAGAGATGGGGTTTCACCTTTTTGACCAGGATGGTCTCGATCTCTTGACCTCGTGATCCACCCACCTCGGCCTCCCAAAGTGCTGGGATTACAGGCGTGAGCCACCGCGCCCGGCCATAAATATTAATTTTTAATCAATATAACATTTATAAAAATATGACTCATGTCCTCAGAAATTGGTTCTCCTTATTCAACAAGCCATTTTTCAGTGCTGAGACTGCCTCTGAGGAGGTAGGGGTGGTGACACTGGGGAAGTGGTGAAGCCTTCTGCGAGGTCCACCTGGATGCTACCTGGAGGGTAAAGTCCTGTGCTGGTGGCAGAGGGCTGTTCAGAGCCAGCAGAGTGAGTCTCAGTTCCCAGAGCTTGTTTTATGCACACGGCCCCTGTTTCAGGTTCTCAAGAAACATGGTATTCAGTTCATTGAGTGCGCTGGTCCATCTCGGCTGCCTATTAGAATCACCTAGAAATCTCTTGGAAAATATGGATGCCCAACTTCCACCCTCCAAAAATTCTGATTCAGTCAGTTGGGTTGGGGCTAAGGCATTGTTATTTCTAAAAAGCTTTCCATGTGGTTCTGTTGTACAGCCAGAATCAAAATCTGGTGATCTGTTACTTAATAAGCTATTTATTGTGTTAAATGGAGCTTAAGGAGAAGTATTACTGTAACTATTCAAGACAGCTGTATTTTCTTCCACAGGTCCACAGTGAGAGTTTAATATCCAGGGTGTGCGTATGAGTGCATGAGTGTGTATGTGTGTGTATGTTCTGTGAGTCTGTGTATGTGTTGTGTGTGAGTGTATTGTAAATATATGTGTGAGAATATCTTGTATGTGTGTGCTGTATGTGTGTATGTTTTGTGTGTATATGTTGTGTGTGTATATATGTGTTGTGAATGTATGTGTATGTGTGGGCATGTATGTATGAGAGAGTGTGTGTGTGTATGTGTGGGCATGTATATTGCAAGTGTGTGTATGTGTGTGTGAGGGTGTGTTGTGTATGTATGTGAGAGAGTGTGTGAGACAGTGTTGTGAGTGTGTGTATATGTTCTGTGAGTCTATGTGTTGGGTGTGAGTGTATTGTAAATATGTGTGAGAATATGTCATATGTGTATATGTTGTGTGTTGTGTGCATATATGTGTTGTGAATGTATGTTTGTGTACGTGTGGGCATGTATCTGTGGGCATGTATATTGCAAGTGTGTATGTGAGTGTGAGGGTGTGTTGTGTATGTGTGTGTGTGTGAGAGACAGTGTTGTGAGTATGTGAGTGTATGTGTGTATGTTCTGTGAGTCTGTCTGTTGGGTGTGAGTGTATTGTAAATATGTGTGAGAATATGTTGTATGTGTATGTTGTATATGTATATGTTGTGTGTTGTGTATATATATGTGTTGTGAATGCTTGTGTATGTGTGGGCATGTATGTGTGAGAGTATATTGCAAGTATGTGTATGTGTGTGAGTGTGAGGGTGTGTTGTGTATGTGTGTGAGAGTGCGTGAGACAGTGTTGTGAGTGTATTTGTGTGTATGTTCTGTGAGTCCCTGTGTTGGGTGTGAGTGTATTGTAAATATGTGTGAGTGTATGTTGTATATGTATATGTTGTGTGTTGTGTATATGTGTTGTGAATGTTTGTGTATGTGTGAGAGTATATTGCAAGTATGTGTATGTGTGTGAATGTGAGGGTGTGTTGTGTATGTGTGTGAGACAGTGTTGTGAGTGTGTGAGTGTGTTGTCTAACTCACCAGATGACCCTAATGTGCAGAGGGATGAGATCTGGGCTGTCTGAGTGCTGTCTCTGTAGCCTCCCTGTTTTCTGCTTGGAGTGTATATTATATTGATTGGCATAATAACCACTACTCATCAATAAACCTATGTAAAGACCCATGAGACCTGGCAGATTTTGCACTTCTTCACTTCTAGATTTCTACCTCGTGGTTTCAGGGACTACATTATAAATTTAATATTATGAACACATTTGAAGGCTTTTTGATACTGCTAGGACTAGGCTGCAGTGTTTTTCTTAGCATTGGAATGTTTTTTATCCACATTGACAGCATGCTAAATACATATTAAATTTCTAAGTTCAGTAGAAAAAAATTGCTCATGAAACGTGCCAGTATTACGTTTATTTCTTCCATTACAGTGCTTTGAAACCTTTATGATGCAAGAAAATGCTGAAGTGGTGATTTTCGTTTTCCACATTGATTCTCTTCACTGATGATGTTGAAATAATCAGTGATCATGAAGTGAAATTCCTTTTTCTTAACACAGTTAAAACTTTGCTCCCCCCTTGCGTGTGCCATTTGAAACAAAATTCCGCACAGAGTTTCTGGTAGTGCCAAATGGTGGAACTTTGGTGATGATGGAAATGTTCGGGGCTTCTGCTGTTTCAGTAGCCACTGGACATGTGGTTCTGGATTGACTGAGCAACTGAATTTCAAATTTTACTTGATTTTAATTAATTTACTAGCTACATGTGGCTAGTGCCCATCTCAGTGGGCAGAGCAGGTGCAGAGGCTGGTTCTGTTCAGCTTGAGAGGAGCTTGGGTGAGGTTCCTCTTGCAGAGTGACAGCTGCCCCAGGGGATGTCAGGGACATGGCCATTCCGTGTCCTCTGGTGGGTGGCATGTCTTCCGAAATTCTGTGCCTTGCTATTGTTATTCACAGAGGCTTGGACAAGAATCAGTGATCCCAAGAGAGGATGTAGGATGTGGCTTTGTGGGGTATAGATGCAGCTCAGATGGAAGACTTGTGGCCCTGGTGCCAGGCGACACCCTTACTCCATCCTCCGGGTCTCCCCCTGTTCTCTGCTGTCTGGCCCTGATGTGCTTGGCACCTTTTTCAGGTGTTTTCAGCCTCTCCCTTGCTCCTGGCTCCTCCCAGGGGGAGGTAACCATTGCCACATCAGTGTCCCTGTGCCTGCCCTTGGCCTCCCTGCTGCCAGCCATGCGTGTCGCCTCCACTTCCTCTCTGCCTGCAGTGCCCACAGCTCCCCTCCGTGACTTCAGTGCTGACTATTCTTTTGATGAAATCCTTCTTTAACACCCAAATCAGCCTGCGTCACTTTTGCTTAAAAACCAGCGGCGGCTTCCCTGAGAAAACAGCCTCCTGGGTGTGCTTTGGGGCCTCCAGGATCAGTTTCCCCCCAGAGTCAGCTGGTTTTCCAGCCCAGTTCTGAGCCCCATGGGAAATGCCCCAAGCTGGAGCAGCGCAGCTTACTGGGCCTTGGCGCCTGCTCTCGTGCCTTCTTGAGCAGCTTTGCCAGGCTTCATCCCAGGCTCACTCCTTCCTTGTGTCTTGGCTGAGAAGACCCTTCTTTTTTTATTTTTATTTTTATTGAGATGGAGTCTTGCTCTGTTGCCAGGTTGGAGTGCAGTGGCATGATCTTGGCTCACTGCAACCTCTGCCTGCTGGGTTCAAGCAGTTCTCCTAAGTCAGCCTCCTGAGTAGCTGGGACTACAGGCATCTGCCACCATGCCTGGCTAATTTTTGTATTTTTAGCAGAGACGGGGTTTCACCGTGTTGGCCAGGATGGTCTCAATCTTTTGACCTTGTGATCCTCCCGCCTCAGCCTCCCAAAGTTATGAGCCATCGCGCCCGGCCGAGAAGACCCTTCTTTAGGTGTCCTTCCCATATGCTCCCCGCCCACCTCAGCTCTCTCTCTGCTCCTGTCTGTGTCCCTGTTGAATCCATGTAGTTGCACAGAGCCTGGCCAGACACCGGTGTACTGTCAGCACCCCACGACTGTGTTTGGGAAATGAGCAGCTTGAACAAGTCACCGCGTAACCCAAGCGTTTGGGGGTTTCTGTTCGCATACACATCTTCAAATCCTGAGTTTGATAAATTAATGAATTTTTCCAGAAAACTCAGCTGCCTGGACTTATCCCTTAACTTCTTTACTCATCGTTTACTCAGTTTCATTGGCTCCATTTTTATTCTTCATTTTATAAAAGCACGATAGTATTCTTCCTCTGGATGTTGTTAGCCCACTTATTTTGGGCCTGTGGTAGCTTAATCAGAGAAAATAGATGGCTGGGTTTTTTCTACGTAAAGAAAAAATACAGGAAGGAATAGATTTTTAAATTTACTTCTCACATGATTAGTTCATGTAGTCCTAATCTTACTACTTCATGTAATTAAAAAATTTTTTGGACAATTACATATTATAAATAGTAAAAGAAAAAATTACATTTATTAGTACTAGCTAGTTATAAAGCTCATTTCAGGCTGGGCATGGTGGCTCATGCCTGTAATTCCAGCCCTTTGGGAGGCTGAGGTGGGCGGATCATGAGATCCGGAGTTGGAGACCAGCCTGGCCAACGTGGTAAAACCCCAACTCTACTAAAAATACAAAAATTGGTCGGACCTGGTGGCGGACACCTGTAATCCTAGCTGAGTAGGAGGCTGAGGCAGGAGAATTGCTTGAACCTAGGAGGCGGAGGTTGTAGTCAGCCAGTTGCAGTGAGCCAAGATGGCACCACTGCTCTCCAGCCTGGGCGACAGAGCAAGACTCAGTGTTGGTTGATTTCGGCAAGCTTGTTTCAGAAGGCATAGCTTTTTAGTGGCTTCATTTCCATCATCTTTAATCACAGTGTGGTTATTCGTGTGGGCCTTGGATCTCCTGGTTGCCCTCAGGGAATCTGCATTCACTACAGTCCCCATTCACTCCTGTCTCCACCTGCCCATACAAGCACAAGAAAGTCACTTACAGTGGAGTATCAAAATGCTTTTAAGGGTAAAATGAAATTGTACTAACTGCACACAGGACATCTGCTCCACGGTCAACACTAATGATGCATCTTTGGCATTTGATAGTAGAGGGTAGCGATATTCCTCAGCTGTTGCGAACTACCTGTCTCTGATTATTCCAAGAATTTATCTAGTACACTTAGTTCTGCTTAATAGTAAGTTACCCAGCTAATAACTGAAATTTGGACTTCAGCTGTTATTTGGAGGGCACGTATCTTGCTACCCCCAACGTATTTTAAAACAAATATGAAATTCTAATGTGGGGCCAGTTGGGCATGCACCTCTGAATGCATCACTTGGCAGAAATCTTCTGCCCATCAGCCGAGTACTTTACTTCTTAGTTCCTCATTTAAAACATGGTTAGTTCGGGTGCAGTGGCTCATGCCTGTAATCCCAAAACTTTGGGAGGCCAAGGTGGGCTCACTGCTTGAGCCCAACAGTTCTAGACCACCCTGGGCAAAATGGTGAAACCCTGTTTCTACAAAAAATAGTAAAGTTAGCCAGGCATGGTGGCACGTGCCTGTTGTCCCAACTACTTGGGAGGCTGAGGTGGAAGGATCACCTGAGCCTGGGCAGGTTGAGGCGGCAGTGACCTGTGATCACACTAGAGCACTTCAGCCTGGGCAACAGAGTGGGACCCTGTCTCAAAAAGGGGGAAAAAACATGATTAACAAATTCAGTTAACCTACCCAGGCTTAGTTGTCGTTCCTAGGACATAGAAGGTTGGAAGGAGATAGAGCAAAGTGAGCTGTGAGAATTGATAGCGGAGGCTCTGAGTCTGCAGGAGTAATAGTAACTTCAAAGTTGACACGCTCAGAATACTATAGTCAAAATAGTCATAATAGTAATGGAGGTTTGATAAATAGTCTAGGATTAGTTCTCTCTCTTTAAGAACTCAAGGAATTGTAAACATATTTAGAAATTATTTCTATCAGAGAATTAAAAGAGATTTGATCTTTAAAGAGAATTTCTGGGCTGGGCGCAGTGGCTCCCGCCTGTAATTCTAGCAGTTTGGGAGGCCAAGGCGAGCAGATCACAAGGTCAGGAGATGGAGACCAACCTGTCCAACATGGTGAAACCTCATCTCTACTAAAAATACAAAAATTAGCTGGGCATGGTGGCACGCTCCTGTAGTCCCAGCTACTTGGGAGGCTGCGGCAGGAGAGTCGCTTGCTATCAGGAGGTGGAGGTTGCAGTGAGCAGAGATCACACCACTGCACTCCATCCTGGCGACAGGATTTCTGAAAAATTCTTTCCTATTGAATGCTTTATTTTTTGAAATGGCCATAAAAATAATATGGCGTTATACCTACTATCTTAGAAGATGCATTTTACTGAAATAATCATGCTTACCAGTATGCACATGTGATTATGCATGTCTCTGTATAATGAAGGACTTTCTGTGGACTTGAGAATTTGTCTACACCTTAAAGAGGATCATTTTGATTTGATTGAACAGGATAACTGCATAAATGCTGTAATCTATGTATGTGCTTTGAACGTGGCTTTCCTGTCATTTGACTGACTTTGGAATTTTCATAAGGAAAAATGACATCTTCATCCGTTCTAAGGAGAAAACCAAAGGTAAGTGTGAGAGGAAGCCAATTATGCAAATATAAGGTCCAGAAAGACTAAAATTATTTGGGGTTTTGTCTTCAGAATTTTTCAGAACAGTAGAATGCAGGAGGTGATCCTGGAAAATGCCAGGCACAGCAATTAAAAGCTTAGTTTTGGCTGGGTGTGGTAGCTCATGCCTGTAATCCCAGCAGTTTGGGAGACTGAGGCGGGTGGATCACGAGGTCAGGAGTTTGAGACTAGCCTGATCAACATGGAAACCCCATCTCTACTAAAAAATACAAAAAGTAGCTGGGCATGGTGGTGTGCGCCTATAATCCCAGCTACTCAGGAGGCTGAGGCAGGAGAATTTCTTGAACCCGGGAGGCGGAGGTTGGAGTGAGCCGAGATCACGCCACTGCACTTCTAGCCAGGGTGACAGAGAGAGACAACATCTTTAAAAAAAAAAAAAAAAGCTTAGTCTTCTCTCAAGCAGCCTAAGGATGCAATGGAGTTTACTGAAGGTCTTGTAGAGAGGCAGGATAGTAAACAGAGCCCACCAAACGGGCAGAATCCAAGCACTGGGTGTTCCAGTGTTCTAAGAAGTTGGTTTTGTTTGTTTTTTTTCACCTGAGAAAAATCTTTGGATAATAGCCTTCTGGTTTTATCAGCCAATCCACTAATATTTTTATGTAGTTGTTCTTGCTTTGGGTTTGGGAGAATTCACCCTGAAGGTTATGCTCTATATAATTAGCATATACCTTTAAGTGAAATTTTTCTCAGCCTGTAACGTGGTTAGTTTATGTATCTCTGAAAATGAAGACTAATTACTTAGCTTGTTTATAGGACACACTGCCCCAAATGTGGGCATTTGCTGACTGTAATTAAGGATGTGCACTTTCCTGGGTAAAATACATCCCGAAATGTTAGAATTTTTAGTTTGGAAGGGCAGCTAACGGAGAAGGTAGGCTGTGTCCTTTAAATAGACGCTGTGCAGCATAGAGGGGCTCCAGCTACATATGGCAATTTCAGTTTAAATGAAATAAAATGAAAATGTTTGCTCCTCGGTTTCACTGGTCATATTTGAAGTTCTCAGTAGCCTCACGTGGCTGGTGGCTACCATACTGGAGAGTGTAGATATATCTAGAACAATGTGTCCAACCCCCACAGCCCGTGGGCCACATGGGGCCCAGGATGGCGTTGAATGAGCCCCAACACAAGTTTGTAAATGTTCTTAAAACATTATGAGATTTTTTTGTGTCATTTCTTTCTTTTTTCTCTTCTTAGCTATTGTTAGTATTAGTATATTTTATGTGGCAATTATTCCTCCTCTTCCAATGTGGCCCAGGGAAGTCAAAAGATTGGACACCCCTGATCTAGAACATTCCCAACATTGCAGAGAGCTCTGTTGGTCAACACTTGGATAACCATGGCCACCACCTTCCTTCTATGTATAAATATCTTTAAATGACCGAAAGTTAATACATATGCATTAACTTTCCCTACCTGTGCCCCGCTCCATTCCTGCCCTCACCTCATGGTACCTAGGCAACAAACAAAGCTAAACCCCTGAGAAATGTTCACCCAACCTGAGAGCTGGAAGTTTGATTCCAAGAACTGTGTGGCTAAGCTGGCTTCAGCAGACACATTGACATTTGGAAAAACAAAAAATAGCAATCTCATTACGGAATTGGATGGATAAATCCATTGCTCTTTTTCTTTTTCTGATTATATTAGGGATTTCTAGACTTTTCCAAATGCCCAGTCTCAATTATCTATTTGAATTACTGACTCCCTTTTTCCCCCTCAGTGTTTTTTTCCTGATTATATTTGCAAGTGAAGTTTGTTTTGTCTCCTAATGCGTTGAGAAAGTGAATTTCTAATGTTCAGAGGCTCTCAGTATGCCTCAGGGTAATCTGAGTTAAGTGTGGGATTTAAAGCAGGCACTGGAATCGTTCTTTCTCTGCCAGCTGCTAGCTGTTGACTCTCCTTGAGCTAAGGCACACATCTCGCTGGTTCTCTGTGTACGCATTTCCCATTAGACAGGTGGGAAAACGTCACTCCTGTTAACAAAGGTGGGCTCCCCTGCACCTGAAAGCCACACAGGGTCTGGCCTTAGATCTGACTTTGGAATGAAAGATCTTGAAAGCTGCTTCCATGTTGCTACTTTTCCAAAAGGTACCAGTATTTTTATTTCAGCAGTTAAAAAGTGGTGCTGATGTGCTCATGGAAATGTATTCTCTTCAGTCACGTAGGCAGTCTAAGATGTAAGAATGCACATGTTTCCTTATTGGACTTAACAAAGCTGTTTTAATTTTGAAGGGAAAAACGTCACATGTACACGTTAAAATTTTTTTAAAATGTGGAATCCCTCCCCCATAACCTGAAGGTATTTTTACTTAATAAGTTTAAAAAATTGAAATAAAACAGATTAAAGTGTGTTTTCTTGTCATGAATGCCAGCCTCTTCCCATAGCTCCTTTCCCTTTTCTCCTGGATCAGCTCCTCATTTTATTTCATTCAGAATTTTCTGAGTGTGTTTTTCTCCATCTCAAAGAGCCTCCAGGAAGCTGCATGGTTGCATAGTAATGTCACTCACAGTCTGAGAAAGCCAGGTGCGCGCTAGACGTTAAAACACACTCATTATCCTTCCTCTCATCTGCTCCCTTGTCTCGCAGAACCTAAGTGGATCCTGGTTGTATTGAAAAGAATCATCATCAGCCCTTTTTACACCTGACACTGGGGTAATTTTGTTGTGCGTATTTGGCCTCAACTGCTTTTTAACCCAAGAGACAACATTCAGATGACTGTCTTCCTTTATGGAGATGATCTCGTTCAACTGATTCCGCTGTTATCAGTCTGAAGAGTTGAAAATAAAATGTTTACAGCGGGAAGCTTAGTAAGAAGACAAGTTGTCACTTTATAGCCATCATTTGGGAGTAACAGTGAACTTGATAGGAGCCAGTATTTGCCAGAAAAATAATCCCGAGACTTGCTCCATGCTACTGTCTTCTCACCCTCAGTTCCAGGGCCCCTTCTTGGCCCCTTTGGTGGTCCCCTGTGTCTATTTCAGGCCATGTCTCCATCTGTATGCAGACCCATGTATATGCCAGTTTCTCTTTGCTGCCCCTTAGGTACCCTGAGATTAGTGAATCTAACACTGAACGGACTCTCTCACTGCTCATAATACCTTATTCTTTCAATGCCTAGAACCCCGGGCCTCACTGTCCCTTCTACCCAGTCTCCAAAGCAGAAATCTGTGTGGCCTTTGGGTTTCTCCTGCCCACTCGTCTCTTGTAGCCAAGCAGTCATCAGATCTGGTGATCCTGCCTCTTGTTCTCTGCCCCTCTCTCCTACATCTGCTCCTTCCTGAGCCTGGGCTTCAGTATTTCTTAGAGCCCTCTGGTGACCAACTGGTCTTTCTGCCTCCCTTATTTTCCCCTTGTTAAGGTTTGGCTGTGTTCCTACCCAAATCTCGTCTTGAATTGCAGCTCCCATCATTCCCACGTGTTGTGGGAGAGACCCCCATGGGAGTTAATTGAATCATGGGAGCTGTTTCTCCCATACTGTTCTCATGGTAGTGAATAAGTCTCATGAGATCTGCTGGTTTTATAAGGGGGCTCCACTTTTGCTTCCCTCTCTTCTCGTCTGACGCCATGTGAGACATACTTTTACCTTCTGCTATGATTCTGAGGCCTCCCCAGCCACGTGGAACTGCGAGTCCATTAAACCTCTCTCTTTTGTAAATTGCTTGCGTTTGTTTTTATCAGCAGTGTGAAAATGGACTAATGCACCCCTTTTCAATCCACCCTACTAGAGATGACAGGTTGATAACCGATGGACTCATTGATCCAGTCAACATTTACTCAATAGCTGCTTTGTCCCAGGCACTTCTCTTTGTTGTTGTTTAAAGAAATTAGCTTTTTTAAAGAGAACAATAAGGAGGAAAACTAACACAGAATTTTGGATTCATGGGCTTCAGGGTGCCTTGCTGTGCTATGAGCTTGTCCAATCAGATTTTGTTTCCATGACATCACAGCATCTTGTTGTACGCATTGCACTGACCCAACCTGTTGAAATTTATTCTTTGCATATTTTCTGTTCCTCCCCAACAGAACAGAACAAAACAGAAACCAGTTTCTGCCGTAGTCAATGTGCTTTGCACTACAAATACAAAATAAAATATTCATTTTTCCTTTCATCTTTCCAAATATTTTTCTGTTTTCTCTGCAGTAAAGTTAATGTCATAGGCATTTGTCCTTTCCAAATTAACCCCCAGACATGTTCCTACCCTGATTATTCTAGCTTTGCTTTTCCATATTGACAACCAGATTCTACTCGACTGATGATAGGTTGTTTGCTCCCTACCTGTTATTTAAAAGCACATATTTCAACATAGTGAATTTCCTAAGCTACAGTTGATTTCAGTCAGTTCTCTTTAGCTCATTTTTAATTCTCTTCATGCATAATCTTTTAAAAAACTCTAGTGTGACATTTTGTGCTGTGCCATTTGACAACTTGAAAACTGATTATGCTATGTTCTGGGTACTTCTTTTGATGATAGGAATGCATTGGTGAACAAAACCCATGTAATCCCTGTCCTCATGGAGCTTAGGGTCGCTGGGGAAGGACTGACGTTCATTTGGCAAGTAGCATAATGAGGAATGAGGAGGGATGGTATAGGTTTGCTTCTGCATATCTAAGTGTGTTGTCCTTCAGTGGTTTTCCTTCATCTTGGGGATAAGCTAAGCTTCATAGCATGTACATAAGGCTCTTCTGAAACTGCCAGGAGCCTCTGATGTGCTTACAGATCCTCTCCACGCTCCTGCTCCATGTGTGCACGTCATTGGAATGCCTTGGCCTTGAGCAGACGTCAGTATGAACCCAAGCACTATTACTTCCTGGGAGCCTTTCCTGATTTCTTATTCATGGCATTTCTCCTTGGTGCTCTTGTGGCCTCGCTTGCCCCATCACCAATCCCTTCACTGTGTAATTTTGTATTTTCTCCTCTAAATAGGTTCTGAGGCCCTTGGGCATGGAAATGCTGTTTTCTGTCATTTTATCCTTACTGTCTGTCTTAACATCTGACATCTGATAGCCTCTGGATGAGTGTAATGGTTAGCGGTGCCTCCAGACAGATCATTGTTTTGATGGTGGTAACAGCACCTGGTTTTCACAAGTGTTTGGGTGAATACATACACCCCTGCGGGAGATGTAGTGAATAAGATTTTAGCGTTGGGTGAGATGCTGGCCTCTGTGGCATTTAAATGTTCTGAAAGTTATCGCTGCTTTTATTCTATTACATAATTATTTATTTTTCCCACGCTCCCAAATGTCTTAATTGGGCCGGTCATATGTTATGAATTCTATTTCTGGGTATTGTAGGAGCAGCAGTTCCTACGGCCTCTTTTTTTGTTTTTCTTCTGTGTATGAGCAGTTTGACTCAGTGGGATGATATTTTCTTCATAACTCACTAATGTTGCGATACTGTGTACTCAAATATTCAATGTCAGCTGTCAGCTGCCGTTGGGATTAATCCCACAGACCGTCAGAAATGGACTTTTGGGCCGAATTAGTCCTATGCAAGACTTGTGGCTGGATCCCGCAGCAGTTGGGAACCACGTGCCAGGCGTGGTGTATGTGCCCACAGACACGTTAATCCAGTCATCCCTTTCTCCCCTTAAAGAAATAATTAATGCTGTCGTACTTTGGCTAATGCAAAGTCTCAAAATTAAATTAAGCACAACATAGGAAATTCTAAGTGGTTACCCATAAAATGGAAAACCGTTTCATTCCCTTTGAGTGCAAATCTGGTATCTCCATATACTCAATGTGAATGGCTGTAATACTTAATGCTTTAAAAATGCATCTATTTCCAGTGATAGAGGAAAAGCATTTCGTTGAGCCATCCTCATGCAGTAAACAATGTATAAACTCTTTGGTTATCTTCAGTGAGGCAGCATTCTTCCAGCTCCTATTGAGCTTGACTGCATCTAGATCTCGTGCGAGACATCCAGACTAGTGATGAAGGAGGTGAGGTCCCTGCTCTCAAGGAGATCACTGTCTGATACACAGATGCTCAGGGCACCGCAGGAGCCCCGTGGCTCTTGGCATGGACTGTGCACTGCATGCCTTTTCTCTTGAAAACTCAACTGCTTGCTGTCCTGTGGGTTAAGTCACTTAGTGTAATCCTGAGGGGATAAGCAGATGCTCTCACCGAAAGCTTGGCATCTGGAACTGTCAACATTTATTACTACAGGGACCTGATAAGATGGAATTAAAATTAGCCCAAACAGAAAAAGAGCACAGGAACCATCCGGGAGATAGGAACGTTTGTGCTGGCAATACACGGGTTTTGGAATAGGTTTCCTGATGCAAAGGTCAATGTTTCATACACATATATACTCCCCCCTACCCCAAGCACCCTCATTTTATACCTTTCAATGCAACTCTTTGACTTAGAGAAGTGTAGTGGAGATTTATCTGTGTGTGTGTGTGTGTGTGTGTGTGTGTGTGTGTGTGTGTGTGTGTGTGTGTGTGTGGTGGCAAGGAGGGAGTGGTGAGGTAGGGAAGGGCAGTCCATCATCCCAAGCCTTACTTCTGGGGGATTTCCTCCTTGTAGAAGGCTGGGAGCTTACGTTCCAGTACAGAAATACAGGAAGAGACCACATGATATGCCAGGTGGTGCTAAGAGCTACGAAGAAAAACAAAGCAAGGGAGGAAGGAGAGAGCATAATGGGGTGCAGATGGCATATGCGTGTTGGCATTTTATGAAACTTGTCAGGCAGGCCTTTCTAAAAAAGTGACATTTAGTAGAGACCTATGGAAAAGGACCTCAAAATGACTTCTTCATTGCCCGTAGGCTCTGCTAAATGTCCAAGTCATGCATTTCCACTGAAAGTCATTTCAGAGAGCAAAAAGAGAATGTGCAAAGGGCCCCAGGCAGGAGTGTGTTCCGTGTCTTTGAGGAAGCGCAGGGTACTCTGTGGCTGTAGCGAACAGGTGAGGGACAGTGTGGTGTAGGGGTAGGTGCCCCGGGAAATTGCAGGCCAGGAAAAGTTTACTCTGAAGGACAGATCTGACCTTGTAAAGGGACCACGTTGGCTGCTGAGTTGGGACAGCAGTGGCTGAAAGTCCGATGGCGGTGGCTTTGAGTAACACAGTACTGGTGTAGGTGGGGGAAGTGCCGCGGTTCCAGCTACTTTTGACAGTAGAGCTGACAGGATTTGCTAAAGAATTGGGTATTGAATGTGTGGGAAGGAGGAGTCATGGATGACTCCAAGGTTTTTGGCTCAAGCAGCTGGCCAAATAGAGTTGCCATTTTCAGGAGGGAAAGACCAAGGGGGCGAGCACAAGAAAAAGCACTTTAGTGCCTGAATCTTAGGTGTTTTCTTCGCTCCGTGTAAAAGGAACTTGAAATTTGAAAGGAGGCACATCTCCGAATATATAAGTAAATATAGCAATTGCCTAGTTCTTGAGATTCCAGTTATTTCTTGAACATTGCAAGGGTTGGGGTGCCCAATCTATGCAGTCAAATCCATGTATACCTTTTGACTCCCCAAAAACTTACCTACAGTAGCCTACTGTTAACCAGAAGCCTTAGCAATAACATAGTCAATTAGCGTGTTTTGAACACTGTATGTATTATACACTGTCAAGCTAGAGAAAGGAAAATGTCATTAAGAAAACTGTAAGGAAGATGAAATACATTTACAGTTCATTAAATGGAAGGGGCTCACCTTAAAGGTCTTCCTCCTCCTCATCTTCATGTTGAGAGGGCTGATGAGGAGGAGGAAGATGAGGGGTTGGTCTTGCTGTCTTGGGCAGCAGAAGCTGAAGAAAATCCATGTGTAAGTGGATCCTCACAGTTCAAATCTGTGACATTCAAAAGACAAATGTATTTGGGTCTGTGAAACAGCCCTTTGCTTTCCATCATGGGTAGAGTTTGCTAATTATTATTTGTTCAATGGAACTTAGGTAGTTGGATTCCAAACCTGCAAAAGAACTATGACGAGGGGCATGTTTCTGCCAGCGGGTATGTCCCATCTCAGCAATACTGTCCCTAGCCCCTCAGCAGGGTTCCATGTCCTGATCCAGGTAGCCATTCCCCAGACCCCCCAGCAAGCTAGCAGAGCACATCCTGGCCCGTCAGCCTCTCATCACTGGTTGCTGTCTCTCCTTTGGGTGCCTCCACGTCTCAGTCTTTGGTGTAAGTGGCCCTGCCAGCTCCCTCTTGGTCATTCAAAGAACAGTCTGTGTAAACACCACCCAGTTGACACCATTTGGTCCCATTCCCCTGCATTTTCTTGGAGAGTGATTGTCTTGTGAAGCATTGAGACAAAGCTTTATTTGAGGAGAGTCCTTGGGGGGAAACAATAGCTTCTATGTTCTTCACAAGAACCTCTTTGGAGAGCAAACTAAACTTGGGTGGGTGGACGTTGAAAAGGCCTTTCCAAGGGTAAGAAGCAAAATGTAATTATCCTCCTCTGCAGGAGTTTTTCTGTTGACATTTCCTGCTCTTAACAAAGTGCAGTGTGTGCCCTTAAGTGTGGTGTTCTGGAAGCATCCACGGCCCTTTCAGTGTATCTTACCTGCTGTGGATAATTTTAAAAGTACTCATTTTTTTACAAGTTGGAGGGAGTGTCATACCCACTGAATTCAACACGTAGCGTCAGTATTTTTAACCAGAAATCTGAAGTGTTGATTTGCTTCCCATTTCTCCAGTGAACTTGACTCTTAACATTTTCTTAAGTTAAGGAAATGGGAGCTGTAAGCTACAGTAGATGCCAAATACTTGGCAAAAATGAAATAGGGTGGAAAGGAAGGCGTGGGGAAATGTATTTGTCAAAATGCTTTAGCCTAAATAATGTAATAATAAATGTAGCATCTCATGGCCAGGCAATGCAACGTTCAATACAGTAGTGACTTGCCACTGGTGGCTGTTTAGATTTAAATTAAATAAAATTGAAAGCATAGTTGCCTAGCCATACTCAAGGGCTCACTAGCCAGCTGTGACTGGTGGCCCCTGGATTAGCACAGATAGAAAACATTCCCTCCTTGGTGGAACATTGCACTGGGCAGTGCTGATGAGAATAGAGCATAATAACCATCTGTGATGAATGTCATACCTGTCACTCTTTGGTGTCCAGACCCAGGCCTGGGGTAGTAGGTGCTGAGAGACTTGAAGAAGATCTTGTTCTGAGGCAGCATGATCTTGGTGGTGTAGGATGGGAGGCTCGACTTTTGTACCCTCCAGTTGGAACCTTTATTCTGCTTGTAGTTCTGGGCCCGGACAGTAAGGGTGTACTGAGCTACATGACCCTGTGTAGGTAACATGGTTCTTTCTAAGACACTTACGTGGAAAATGTAGCCTATTTTAATAAGAAAATAATGGAGTCATTTCAACCCATGCGGTACATAAAATGTAGGAAGAAAAGGGGGAAGCAGAGGTGGAGTGAATTTTAAAGTCGTGTGTGTGCATATGTGTACGTGCGTGCGCGCGTGCGTGTGTGTGTGTGTGTGTGTGTGTGTGTGTGTGTGACGGTTTAGAGAGATCTGAGTTTCAGTAAAAGAGAATCAGGCGGAGGGATCTTCTCTTAACTCAGTGATGGATGACTGACATGTCATTGCCCTATTTTCCAGTTGCATTTAAATAGAGTCAACACTTTCTCTTCTAGCATGGCGAGCAGGCAAAGGATGGTTATCATGCTTTTGCTGAGACCAGGCACGCTGGATAAATATTTACCAATCTAAGGAGGTCTTTGAGAGCAGGGCTGGGTCGGGGATGCCCAGGAATGAGTGACATTCTCCTCATAGCAGAGTCATGTCAAGCTACTGCTGCGGAATGAGCCAGCAGGCTCAGATCACACTTCAGAGGAGGGGAAGACAGGCCACCTGAGGAAAGGTAGCATGACTTCAAACACTAGACCACTAAGAAAGGTAGTACCAAGCTGCATAGTGTAGATGACACCAGAATCCATGGCGAAAACTCTGGGTGTCCTGTGACTTACAGAGAGGTTTGGAAGCAGGCTGCAAATGGTACAGGGAGATTGTCCACAATACGGAAAATGTAGGCAGTGAGCGTAAGGAATTGAAATTCCCATGTTCAAGGCTGAGTGCAGTGGCTCATGCCTGTAATCCCAGCACTTTGGGAGGCTGAGGCGACTGGATCACAAGGTCAGGAGTTCAAGACCAGCCTGACCAAGATGGTGAAACTCGTCTCTACTAAAAATACAAAAATGAGCTGGGCATGGTGGCACACACCTGTAATCCCAGCTACTCAGGAGGCTGAGTCAAGGGAATTGCTTGAACCCAGGAGGTGGAGGTTGCAGTCAGCCAAGATCGTGCCACTGCATTTCCAGGCTGGGCAACAGAGTGAGACTCTGTCTCAGAAAAAAGAAAAAAAAAATTCCATGTTCACAGCTTATCCTGAATGTGTGTTGAAGTCAAGCCAGGGGATAAGGTACTGACAAACAGGAATAGGAGGAGGTGACTGACCTCCCTGAGCCTGGAGAAGGGCAGAGTAGGGATATATTGGGTTAGCTGGGCCAGTGGAGAAGGGGCTGCCTCCTGCCCACGTGGCAGAAAGGACCAGCCATCCTGTTTTTACACTAAGACAGCCATTTTACTTAAGATGGCCGTTATGCTTACCCACATTTTTTTGCTCAGCTCACTAGTGATTCAACACATATTTTGATCACGGCATGGTTTCCAGATGTTTTTAGGATTGTAAAGCCAATGTGAGGATGCCTCGAGATGCTGGTCTAGTTGGCCCTTATTCTTTGCCAAGTAGGTATACTTCTGTGTATTGAAGTCCATCTATGAATGTTCTGCCGACTTGAGCTATTTCCCTGGCATCCGATCATCTCTAATCAAGCTGATCAGTCATTCTTCATTCCTGAAATGAGGAAAAAGAACAAATGGGTATTTTCCATTGCAGCATGTTGGCGCCCCTAGTGACTTCCCTTACTCTCCTCATTGAGGCCTGTGGAAATCGGGGTATATGTGTATGTTTGGGGGAAGGAAGCCCCTCTCTCTCATCTGATTCTCTGAAGGAAGCAGTGGGTCCTGTCTCTCCCACCGCCGCCCCCGCTACCAATAGGAATGAGAGTCTTTTTTTTTTTTTTTGAGACGGAGTTTCGCTCTTGTTACCCAGGCTGGAGTGCAATGGCACAATCTCGGCTCACCGCAACCTCCGCCTCCTGGGTTCAGGCAATTCTCCTGCCTCAGCCTCCTGAGTAGCTGGGATTACAGGCACGCGCTACCATGCCCAGCTAATTTTTTGTATTTTTAGTAGAGACAGTGTTTCACCATGTTGACCAGGATGGTCTCGATCATTTGACCAGGAACGAGAGTCTTAAATGCTACTTTATGTTACTTTGAAGTTGTCAGTTGTGTCTAGGAATTAAATATAGATTTTGAATAAGTTCCTTATTATGTTACATGGCACAGCTCTATGAAATTTACATTATTCTTGTTATGATCAGCAGTGAAGCAACTCATTTGCAAAGCCACTAACTTAAGGAGGGCAGGCTATGGCGTGCTCTGAAGGGTTCAACCATCTCTTACCAAGCATTCAACAAATATTGATAAATATTGTTATATTTATTTGTAAACTATATTTGCGTCACGTCAGGCAGTGAACTAAGTTCTCCCGCATTTCATATTACTTAATTTAAAATAAAAACAAACTTGTGAGGTGAGGACAATACTTGCTTCATTACTTTTCTGTGCCAGTCATTTTTGGGAAAGATCAAATGAAATAGGCACAACCTTGGCCTTTTGCATAAAGGTAAATTTACAGTATTATTAATTTGGAGAGGGCACTTTAGAGATTGGCTTTATTTCTTCTTTGTTTTGGCACGAGTGAAAAGCATTTTATTCTTCAAAAAAATATATATGTCCCCAAGGCTGAGCGTGGGGCTCATGCCTATAATTCTAGAACTTTGGGAGGCTGAGGCGGGCAGATCACCTGAGGTCGGGAGTTCAAGACCAGCCTGGCCAACATGTTGAAACTCTGTCTCTTCTAAAAATACAAAAATTAGTCAGGCGTGGTGGCGGGTGCCTGTAATTTCAGCTACTGGGGGAACTGAGGCAGGAGAATTGCTTGAACCCAAGAGGCAGAGGTTGCAGTGAGCAGAGATTGCACCATTGCACTCTAGCCTGGGCAATAAGAGTGAAACTCTGTCCCCAAATATAATATATATGTATTTATATATATTTTTTGTATACATACACATATATGTGTACGTACACCCCCCAGGCATTTTGTTTTTGCAAGTCTGTATCTACTTACGTAATAAAGGGCTATATTGTTAATTTAAATGAATGGGATTAATGTTTTGAGGTTCTTGTCTGGTATACCTTGAAGTGATACTAAATTTTAGGGCAGGAATCATACATCGATTTTGATTCCACTGCCATGTTTAGTGCATTCATGGCAACTAAGGGAGCTCTGGGCAGGCAGTGCCACTAGGCTTGCATGTCCTCAGTGGATGTGGGGAGGACGAAGGGACAGTGGACACGACCCAGGTTTGCCGTTCATGGTACTGTTTAGATTTAAGGAAGCTTGCTGGGTCACTACCTCTGCTTCACCACTTCTGCATATAAACTCCAGATTTGTCAATGAGATGACCTTTGAAAGCATTAAAAACCTGCAGATAAAGATCACCTCCCCATCTCCCTCTCCTCCCCCATGTTCTTCTGGCTGGGTGAGTCAGTTTCTTCAGCATCTCTGACTGGCTGATCTTGTTCCATAAAACACTGCCATCTTAAAGAACGGTTCAGATAATAAAGAGACATTTGGAATTGTTTCCCTTCCCACTCTAAAGACTTACTCCAGAAATAAAAGTCAATCCAGAATTGCTAACATCTGCATTAGTCAGAACATCTAGCATGTCAAAGTAACAAATGCGGAAATTCTTTCTGCAATAATAAAGACTGGGGTATGTATGCAGGTGGTATTCTGAGAGTCCTTTTTTCCCATTGTTTTATTTTTTTGCATTGTTAAAATTAATGCAAGAAATTAAAGGGCCATAATCATGGCAGTTTAAAGTGTAAGAAAGAGCCCTAAACTTGGTTGCCCCGAGGCAGCTGCTTAGACTCTAGCCCGGAGCTTGTCTAGGCCAACTCATGTTAGCCTCACCTGGGGAGCTTTTTAAACGAATACGAATACTGATGCCCAGGTGCAATGCGCTTTGGGGATGAGACCTGAGCATGGAAACATTTCTTTTGAAGAGCTCCCACATGCAGCTTGTCTTGATTTGAGAGCAGCTACTCTAGCAGATCTGTGTCTTCGGTTTCCTCATCTATAAACTCCCATTATCCACCGCTGGGAAGACCTTTGTGGATTAGGCTCATCACCTTCTCCAGCCTCACCTCCATCATTCCTTCCTGTCCCCTGGCCCCCCCATTGCCAGCACAGGCCCACATTCTCCTTCTGCCTTTTGCATGCACTCTCCTTTCTGCCTTGAATGCTTATTTCTCCAGTTTCTTCCCATTTCAGTTCTCTAGATGAAATGACTTTTCCTGTAAGAATCCAAATCATTGCTTCTCCCCTTGTAGAAAACTCCATTCTCCCCAGAGCAGGCTTGGACATTCTCCTATGTTCCCATGATCTATGAAGACAGGGACCCCCGTCTTAACATACATCCTCCACTCCTAGCACAGATGTTCAGAAAGCCTTTGCTAAGGAGAACCTTTTTTTTTTTTTTTTTTTTTGAAGAATGCCTGCTTTCCCTTCTGAGGTTCTGAGCCATGTTATACTGCTTGTAAACTGTGAATGATTTTACAAATATAAAGTGACTTAAATGCCTTTTTTTTTTTTTTTTTTAAGATGAGGTCTCCCTCTGTCTCCCAGGCTGGAGTGTGGCGCCACAACCACAGCTCACTGCAGCCTCTGCCTCCCAGGCTCAGGTGATCCTCCCACCTCTGCCTCTTGAGTAGAGGTACCTCAGGTGGTAGCCATCATGCCTTACAAAATTTTTTTTTTTTTTTTGTTGGGACAAGGTCTCGATACATTGCCCAGCCTGGTTTCAAACTCCAGAGTCTGAGTGATCCTCCTGCCTTGGCCTCCCAAAGCTGGGATTACTGGCGTGAACTACCGCACCCATGGCTCTAAATGACTTTTTGAATGACACTGATTTAAATGATTTCAAATTATTTTTTTTGATGACAGCAAATGAATATTGATGTATCACCTTCCTGTAATCTCTGCTTTTCTTAAAGTCAGAATGTGGGGCATGGGGCTTTCATTATTGTTCACAGCACAGTCTGGTTGCCCTCGGGGGAGAGGCTGGATTGTTCCTACAGGAAGAGAGGATGTAGGGGAGCCCTAGTGCAGTCAACTGCAAAGTGACATTCAACCCATCAGCTGGAGCCACTTAGATGATGTGTTTGCCCTGGGCAGCAGCTCCAGAGGACCAAAACCTTGTCCAAATAACTGAGCTGCCCGTGAACTTTTATTATGTGGATTTACCTCTCTCAAAGCCATTTGTGCGTGTGGTTTTGTGAAGCAATTAAGTTGCAGGTGTGCGATAGAGATGATGTAATGGCTTAATTATTTGGTGAAACAGCAGGTGTTTTGGATTGGACACTGGCTTTACAAACTTCCCAGGCTTGGTTCATGCTATTTTGTTCTTCAGAATTTTAACACAGCTTAGAGAGAGAGAGTGAATTGCTGTGACTGCAACCAGCTGTAGGTACAGTAATTTAAAAAAATCAACCTGCTTTGTATTTAAATGAAATTATCAAAAGTTCTGCCTGATTCTTCGCTGGGTGTGGTAGCTCATGCCTGTAATCCCAAGCACTTTTGTAGGCCGAGACAGGTGGATCATGAGGTCAAGAGTTCGAGACCAGCCTGACCAACATGGTGAAACCCCGTCTCTACTAAAAATACAAAATATTAGCTAGGAACGGTGGCAGAAGTCTATAGTCTGAGCTACTTTGGAGGCTGAGGCAGGAGAATTCACTTGAACCTGGGAGGCAGAGGTTGCAGTGAGCCAAGATTGCGACATTGCACTCCAGCCTGGGTGACAGAGTGAGACTCCATCTAAAAAAAAAAAAGTTCTGCCTGATTCTCTTTGGAGTATTAGTGTGGGAAGGAGGACATTTGGGTGGGGATGTTACGTTTATGAGTGGTCTGACATGTGCGCAAAATTTGGGTATATAGGTATGTTTGGGGGAAGGAAGCCCCCTCTTTCTTGTCTGATTCTCAAAGGGGTCCTGTTTCTCCCATTACTGCCCCCCCACCCCACCAATAGGAACAAGAGTCTCAAATGCTGTTTTATGTTACTTTGAAGTTGTCCATTGTATCTAGGAATTAAGTTCCTCATCATGTTTTGTGGCATAGAAGCAGATCTCTATCAGAGCGGGTTTCGGAATTATCCACGTTCCCTATATCTTGTTTGCTATCATCCTGTGCATTTGCATGTTGACCTTGACATTTCTGATGAGAAATGGCAGAGAAGTAGAAAATGAAATAAACCACAAAGTGGAATGCCGAGAAATAGGGTGACCCAAGGTTTCCATGTCAGGCTGTGCAGGATGGTGATGGGAACCGCCCCAAGCCACAGAGCTGTGCACTACGGTGGCCCTGTGTGTGCTCTGCATATTTGAGCATCTGTCATATAGCAGGCATGCTGTGTAGACTTTGCTTTTTAGTTCCTTTAACAGCATTTTCAAGGCTTGGTAATCCCATTTTGCCAAGGAAAAGGGAAGACACCATGGCTGTGTTGGAATACCTTGCTTGAGGATCGTACATCTCTGTGTTGTCATTCATGTCATGTACTCTGAAGACTGATCAACAAGGCTCCATGCTTGCACAGAGGTGGACTCACTAAACATTTGTCAGCTGTAACTGACTAGGATAGAAGACAGTTTCCACAGGGGCAGATTAAAAACTCTTATGGGACTGTCCTCCATACTGTGTTTTGTTTTATCATCTGCTTGTATGAAAGAGGTGGTTGGGATGAAGCAATCAGCTTAATTCTTCTCCACTTACCTGGGGCTTTCAAGTATTTTGTTTATGCTCTGCCAGCTGTTCCCAGAAATAGAGTAAAACCCTTGTTTTGTTTTTCTCTTTGTGTTTACCCTCTTGGCCTTTCATATCTTTGCTTCATCAGCCCTTCATTCATTCTTTGGTTGTGGAACATGAGCACTGTATGGAGGAGTTAAAGATAGTCCCTGGCCTTCCAGGAGCTTGGAGTGTAAAAAAGGAGCTTTCTGTCTTTTCAGCGGCTTGGCTGTATGATGATGTAGGTGAGTTACACCCGCTGATCGATGGGTGGTGTGTTTTCTTGACGTAATGCAGAAATAGGAATAAATGGTGAGCAGGCTTGAGGAATGTATTTCATGATAGAATAACATGTCTATACGAGGGTTTTCAGACCTGTGCTGAATGGAACTGCAAGTTGTAAGTGGAGGGGCTGCCAAGTAGAAATGAAGGTGGGTGCTGCTAAGATGCTATCTGGCTGGAGGGATGGAACAGGGAAGCGGAGGTTCCATTGGGAGTGCGGTGAGTGGGCCCCTTGGGATTACACACACAACTTCAGAAAGTATTGATTATATTTTATTTTTAAAAATACTGATTTAAATGCTGGATAAGAAATAATACATGTTCCTAGCAAAAACATTTGAACCTACAGAAACTAAAAGAACATCATTCTTTTTTTTTTTTTAAAGACAGAGTTTTGCTCTCGTTACCCAGGCTGGAGTGCAATGGCGCGATCTCAGCTCACTGCAACCTCTGCCTCCTGGGTTCAAGCAATTGTCCCGCCTGAGCCTCCCGAGTAGCTGGGACTACAGGCGCGCGCCACCATGCCCAGCTAATTTTTGTATTTTTAGTAGAGACGGGTTTCACCATGTTGGCCAGGATGATCTCCGTCTCTTGACCTTGTGATCCACCCGCCACGGCCTCCCAAAGTGCTGGGATTATAGGCGTGAGTCGCCGTGCCCGGCCAAGAGAACACCATTCTACCATGCAGAAGTAACCATTGTTATAAAACTCTGGTATCTGTTTTTTTGGCGTAAAAGATTTTATTAATACTGACCTTTGCTAGAAGCAGCCTTTTCTCTTCCTCCCTATCCTCACACCCTCTCTCCCAGGCACTGAGAACAAGGTGGTTACCAGACAAGAGACATAAAAGCATGCTCTGGCTGGCTCTGTTTGAAAGATGGGGCCCAGCAGGTGAAATGTATGAAAATGTAGAGGCTGCCTACCAAAGTGAGAGCTTTGACATTTCGCCTTCAGATTCTTTCTTCCCTTGCCTATTCTACGGGAGACTCATAAGCCTTGAGCAATTGTGTGTGGAGTTATGCTCCTGGGTGGCAGCGTAAATGCTAAAGTAGGAAAAATATTAATAAAGTTACAGCCTGGGCCCCAAAGAACCACATTAGAGTCTTATCTCCAATTATAGCCTTGAAAACCTGAATTCAGAACTTCCTTCCCTCCTTCTGCTACCTTAGGAAGACATGTAATTCTTTAATCAGTTCATTTGAGAGCTTAGGAAAATAAGCAGTAACAAAAAGCTGTTCGGTGGAGCTATATGGCTGCAACACGTGACTGCACGGGCAAAATGTGGTGCTGCAGCCATTGCTGTTTTAATAATTGGTACATTCGATTCTGTCTCTCTAGTATTTTAAAATAGTTTTTTGTTTCTGTGTTTTTGCATGCTTTCCGCCTCTCAAATGATCTGCTGCTTTAAGTGTGTGTGCTGATCAGGAGCTAATCAGCGGGACTGAAATGCTACAGGAGCATTGAAAGCTTCCTCTTGTTCTGGCCTCACTGTTGAAGCGTTTCTAATGTTCCCCCATATAATTTTTAAAGAATTTATTAAAACACTCCGAAGCTGAGGTGGGTGGATTACGAGGTCAGGAGTTTGAGACCAGCCTGGCCAACATGATGAAACCCCCTCTCTACTAAAAATACAAAAATTAGCCGGGTGCAGTAGTGGGTGCCTGTCATCCCAGCTACTCAGGAGGCTGAGGCAGGAGAATTGCTTGAACCCGGGAGATGGAGGTTGCGGTGAGCTGAGATCGTGCCACTGCACTCCAGCCTAGGCAACAAAGCAAAATTGTGTCTCAGAAACACACACAAAAAACCACTCCCTCTTAGTCCCAGTAATAGGCCAAGAGCCAACCAAACACGTAATTTGGTCACACTCTTTCCCCTGAGAGCACTGTTTCTGGATTAAGATATTTATTGAGGCAGAGAGAAAGTTGGTCTTAGGTTAGAACGTCTGGAGTGAGAAGACAGTCCATTCATGCTGCCCTACTGGGTTTGCCTCGAGTGGTGTGGGGATGACAGGCTTCGCCTAAGTCACTTGATGGTCATGGGAACTGTTCCTTGGGACCCTGGGCCACTGTGAGATGCACGGACCCCGTGTCTCTTTCAGCCTTGGTAGTAGTCATCCAATCATATGGCTATCATAGTTTTAACAAGCAGTGAAGAGGGCTGGGCAGGTGCTTTGGGAGCCCTCTTGGTTTGGGACCCAGGATGTCTGTGTTACCCCATTCTTTTGAGTGGATTGATTTCCAGGGATAATGTTATGCAACAGCAGTTTTATAAACACATACAAAATGTATTTCGCACATGTAAAAGGGTTCTGCCTTCTGACAGTGCCCTCTTGCCATTGGCGTCATCGGCTCTTCCATCTCTGCAGGTGGAGAAGCCACTTCACTGCCCAGCCCAGTGAGGCCACCCTCCCCAGTCTGCAGTCTACTTCTTTCTAGAAAATAAAGAGAAAGAACAGCATTATGAATACTATTTGCTTTACCAAATAATGGTTTCAAACATTTATGGTGCACTTAATATCCAGTTTTCTTTGAAAAAAGACTTCTCCAAAAATGTTGGCCTGGTCAGGCACTGGGACTTCTGGCTTCTTTGCTGGTGCTGACTTGGGAGCTCTGTGGCCTTGGAGAGTTACCTTCTAAGGGACTCCATTAACGCATCCTGCCCGAATGATCTCTCAGGTCTCTCTGGCCCTGGAGTTGGTGATCCTGTAGTTGGTCCAGACCAACTGTTGTCCCCTCGGGGCCATTGCAGCATCCAGGGGACATTGAGCTGGGTCCAGAGACTGCTTTGGTTGTCTTCTGATGGCATCTAGAGGAAAGATGCCCCCACCTGGCGGAGCCCTGGGCAGGTGCAGTGACCAGCTCCTGGCCGCGTTACGCACTTTGTTCTCTCTGCTGTACTTGTAGGGCTTTCTCTGGTCCATGTGTCACTTTCCACGTCTGTTTACCATCTGAAAGTTCTGTAGGTGAAGAGGCGGAGAAGTCAGACAGGCTTGCTTGGCGGCAACAGAGCCTCTATTATGTGAGGTTGCTGGCAGGCGGGAGAAGGCCGAAGTCAAGCCTTGTGCGGAGGTGTCGGTTTTCTCAGCCACGTTAAAATGTGTGGCTCTCTTTCTTCTCCCTGGTAGAGTTTTCCTGGCAGTGGCTTAGGAGCTTGGTATTTGTTAACTTTTCCATTTTGTTTATGTCTTTCTACATTCCTGGAACTTGGGTGGTTAAAAGCTCAGTGTTTTCTAGATGATACCATGTGTTTAATATTTTAGAGGGGGTAAAACCCAAAGAAGAGGTGTTTTGATTGCATAAACCTTTTGGGCTTTGGAGGGTAAATCAGGTCCCCAAAATGCACATGTACTCGGTGGCATATGGCTCAGACCTCTTTAAAAAACAAAGTGAAGCCTGTCCTCTCGGCAAAAGCCAGGGCGAGGAGGGTGCGTGCAACGGCCTCACTAATTAGGGTGACTGGATTTCTCAAACAAAACATCAGCCTGCCTGTTGCCTTTAAAATTCGTCATCTTTTTTCCCCTGAGGAAACCTGATTTCTTTTAAGGAATACTTAGTGTGGACACGCCTCAGAATTGACCCATACACAGACTGGCCCTGTACCCATTAACTTCCCTGCACAGAAGTAGGAAGCAAAAGGAGCTTGCCATGAATTGGGCTGACTTAGCTGCCACATTTTTGTCACAGAGCAGGGGCCACCAAGTTGGCTGTTACTCTGCTCTTTAATGGAAAGCCATGATCAAACCTCCAGAATAATGGGGCAAACACGTGGAATGAACTCCATTTCCACCACTTTTGTAAAATCTACTGTGAGTGGCGAGTGCCAGTTTATGCCTATAATCTTACCTGTATCAAAAAATTCTTTTCTAGCCCACATTCATTCCGCATTTTCCTCAGCTGATATCTTTTCAACCCCCCACACCCATCTTTTTTTCACCCCTGCGGACATCAGTGGCCAAAGACGGTCATTTTCCTTTTCCAGGAGCCACTTCTCCCTGTCCAGGGCAGATGTGCTTTGCCAGACTTCGCCCTTCCTGGGTGTGCTCAGGCTAAAAAGCACTGCAGCCCTCTCTCCTAGCCCTGGCCCAGCCTGGCCATTTGAGGAATGTTTACCTCTAACATGGCTCTCTGGGGAGATCAAGGAAAGGCGGGTGAAGAGCAAAAGGAACTTCAGGATCCTGTGGGGTGAAAATGGAAGCCATTAGTTGGCAGTTGTGGGATGCATCTCTCCTTGCTGAGAGAATGAGGGATGGGGTAGCAGGTTGATATTTGATTCCTGGGACCAGAGTAGGGGCAGGAGCAGGTCTTGTCTGCAGCTGTGGGTGCTTTGAAATCAGGGCAAAGAGAGTTAAGGGGAGTGCAGTAAGCCTATTTGGGTGAGTGAGTGAACAGGGAGTATCAGGCCCCAGCGTGGAGAGCTGCTGAGCTGAGAACAGAGGGAGCAATTGGGGGCCTGTAGAAGTGTAGAGGTGGCCACTTGGCCCTGGTGGAGTTTTCATGAATTTTCTGGGCCCACTCTGTGTGTAGCAGGTTCTGTTTTGATTGTAAAGGGAACATCATCATAATGTACCTTGATTGGATGTGCTCAACATGCATGAACCTCAGAAACTTAATGCTGGGTGAAAAAAGTCGCATACACGTGAGTTAATGTTGTTCGAAGCCATTTATGTGAATTATTCAGAAAAGTCAAATCTTGGAGGCAGAAAGCAGATGTGTGGTGGTTGTCTTGGCCTGGGAGTGGGAACAGAAATTGACTGCAGACTGGCTTGAGGGAAAGTGTAAGGGCGATACGGAAATGTTTCAGAACTGGATAGTGGTGATGTTTGCACAGTCCTGTAAGTTTACTGAAAGGTCATTGGAGTGCATACGTACAGTAGTTGAATTTTATAGAATGTAAATCATACTTCAGTGAAACTGTTAACAGTTTATTTGAAAACTGTTTTTGAAACTGTTAACTGTTTATTTGAAAACTGGATTTTGTTGTGAAGCTTGTGGCGGAGGTTGAGAACCTAGAAAAAGACAGATATGGGGGAGCTTGGTCCTCATCGTCTATGTTCTGGTTTGGGGAAACATGTTAATAAATGATGCTGTTAAGAGTTGGAACTGGGCCAGGCGTGGTGGCTCATGCCTGCAATCCCAGTATTTTGGGAGGCCAAGGCAGGCGGATCAGGAGGTCGGGAGATCGAGACCATCCTGACCAACATGGTGAAACTCTGTCTCTACTAAAACACACACAAAAAATTAGCCAGGTGTGGTGGTGTGTACCTGTAGTCCCAGCTACTTGGGAGGCTGACACAGGGGAATCGCTTGAACCCGGAGACAGAGGTTGCAGTGAGCCGAGATTGTGCCACTGCACTCCAGCCTGGTGACAGAGCAAGACTCCATCGCGCAAAAAAAAAAAAAAAAAGTGTGTAGAATATATATAGGTTTATGTATACGGGAACATCTCACTAGCCTAGGATATTTTACTTTTGTCCAAATTAGTAAAATGGATATGTGTAACAGGAGTGGCATTATAGTATCTCAGGGTTGGAAAGGGCTTTAAAGGTTAAACGCCAGAGGAGAGATTCTGCAAAGAAAAGCAGACAATTAAGACATTCAAAGACTGCACTGTATTTGACTAGCTGATTGAAAGCCCTCAACGTTAATTTATGCCTCTTTGATTAGAAAATTTCATTCATCAGAGTTTGCTGGTTATTTGACCAAAGGGGTGGTCTGAATTTAATTATAAGTCTCCTTTTCCCCTGGTGTTTAGAAAACTATACCTAATGGTCCTCTCTGTTTATTTTGGGAAATGCAGCAATTATTAGCAAGGCTGCTGAGAGTCAGTTCAGGCCTGGTAAAAACCAACCGTGAGCTCCCCTCTCCCCTCTCCCCATGGGTAGATTCGGCTTGGTGTGTGACATAGTGGGGCCCGAGACTCCTCCAGCAAAAGGGTCTGCTCCTCTGCTCCGCTGGGCCTGCATATGAAAGGGAGCCAGTGAAATTACTGGGTAATGGAGTAGGACTTTGTAGCTCTTAATTGAAGGCTCTTGTTTTTACCTCTGTTTACCTGGAGTTTATTTTTATGATTTTTATTCATCTAAGAACCAGGTGGGAACAAAATATTTTTTTAAGATAGTTTACAGATTATCAGGGGCTTTTTTTTGAGTCGGGGGAGTCGGGGGAGATAGACTCTCACTTGGTCACCCAGGCTGGAGCACGATCTTGGCTCACTGCAACCTCCACCACCTGGGTTCAAGCAATTCTGCTGCCTCAGCCTCCCGAGTAGCTGGGACTATAGGCGCACACCACTAGGCTAGACTAATTTTTGTAGAGACAGGGTTTCACTGTGTTAGCCTGAATAGTATCGATCTCCTGACCTTGTAATCTGCCTGCCTCGGCCTCCCAAAGTGCTGGGATTACAGGCGTGAGCCACCTTGCCAGACTGGGTTATCAAGGGCTTTTAAGTGACTTGTTCTGTTTCATTTATTAATTCAGTCAGCAAACATGTATTCCTTGGGGTCTTAGGTCCAGAAGGGTGCAGGTTCTGAGGTGGGTCCTGCTTTGAGATAACTCTAGGCTGGTGGGAGGAAGGCTGAAGAGCGGTACAGGCCTGCAGTCTGGTGATCCAGGAACCGGGAAGCTACCCATCCAATGGGCACAGCCAAGGCGGTTGCTCCAGTTTCTTGCCGGCCAGCAGGTGCCATGGTTTGAAAGGGTATCACCTTTGCAGACCAAACTGATGAACTGAGAAATGGTGTGTGATGCTTATGTTTCTGTCTCAAGCCAAAAGGCATTTATTTCTCATGGCTCACCCCTCCCTGTCTCTCTTCAGCTAGTAAACAGTTGTGACCTTGTCTGAGCTGGCTATAAATTCATGCATAGCAGGTTAATGTATCGTCTTCTCTGTCAGCCATTGGAACACGCTATTCATATCTTTACATTTAACCTTAAAGAATATAACAAAGCATGTGCCACAAAGAAATGGACTTGAATTCTGCCTCAGCGTTTTCAGCCTCACCTGTCTGTGGTCTCTGTCTTTCGTGTTGAGTAGCGATGTGTTAAGCATGGCCATAATGCATTTAGTAAGAAAGAGAGAGAAGTGAAAGTTCAGCGTAATTTGTGGTTGAAAGATAATAGGGGCTCAGTAACAACTTTTAAATGTATATCTTTTTTTTTTTTCCTTGAGGAAAATTCTTTCCTCATTCACTACCAACAACTTGTATTTGTCAGAGAGGATATAATCCTCGTACTGGCTGACATTTGGGTACTCATGCATTTAGATCAGTTTCCAACATTTTATCCCTTGCACTTCCAGTGCCTTCACATATCTCTGACAGTTTCTTTAATGTGAAAAGCTTCACTTCTTTAAGGACGTCTTCATCGTTTCCATCACAACCTCTTTCCTCACTTCTGTCAATAATCCACCTTCACTAAGCTGCTCTGGCTGCACATCAAGAGCTTCTCAAAGGGCCAGGGTCGACGTTCCCATGCTCCACTGTTTCTTCTAAAACTCTACTTAAGTTCAATTCAGTTTTACTTCTTGTATTAATTACTTTTCCTTTTTTTTTTTTTGCTGCATGCCAGTTCCCTTTTTCAGTTACCCATTTTTGTAAAATGCGATTCTGGGCAAATCACCCAGAGACAAGGAGGCCACACAATCCCACGCTTTGCTGTCTGTGTGGAGACTGAACTACCCATATGCAGGAATCCGTCTTCAGGAGACTCTGAAAGAAGTGATGGGCTTGGTCACTGATCATGCAGACTTGCATCTGTATTTCGTGGAGTTATTTGTAGACTGGAGGGCTGATTGCAGTTGGTGCTTTATGCAGTTACTTACAGTTAAGTATGTTGTAATAACTGAAGTTTGGGAGACTGGTGTGATTTAACTAAACCACGGTAACTGAAACTGAATCAAGCATGCCAAGCAAGGACCACCTGTGTACTTAAACGTATGGGGAAAGGAGAAATTGCCTGACCCACTCACTCCAGTCCCCTTTTTTTGAGGAGAGGAGGTGGGAGGGGACTGGCAGTGACTCAGCTTTTGTTGTATCCCCTATGCTAGATGCTTTACATGTTCCATTTTGTAGGAAAGAAAACAGTCGAAGAGCTTTAGTCACTTGTTTGAATATGTTACAAATGGCAAGACTTAGAATTCAGGCCCAGATCTTCCAGCTCCAAAATCTTTTCTTTTTCTTTTTGAGAAAGGATCTCACTCTGTCACCAAGGTTAGAGTGCAGTTATGGCCCACTGCAGCCTCGAACTCTTGGACTTCAGCAATCCTTCTGCCTCATCCTCCTGAATAGCTAGGACTACAGGTGCATGCTACCACGCCTGGCTAAACTTTTTAAATTTCATTTTTTGTCGAGATGAGGTCTCTTTCTGTTACCCAGGCTGGTCTTGAACTCCTGGTGTCAAGCACTTCTCCTACGTTGACCTCCCAAAGTACTGGGATTACAGGTGTGAGCCACGGTGCCTGGCCTGCAGCTCCAAAATCTGTGCTCTTTATGCCATACCACTATTTGGAAAAGAAACCAAATACTGTGTTAGAAAAAGAGAAGGGAGTTAACATTCTTTACATATTGGGCTTGGGCCATGTCATTCTTATTTCTCACGACTACCCTCCTGGAAACCTATGATTGTCCCCATTACAGGTGAAGAAACAGAACAGAGCTGAGAAACTCAACAGTTAACCTTATGCCACAGCTGGCTAATTGTGGAGGGCTCAACTGTACAGATGACGGGACAGAGATGAGAGGTCCCTCCTGACTCACATGCTGTGTCATAGGCTTTAGTCACGAGTTTCATTCTTTCTTTCTAAGTTATGATTCCGCAGATTAGAAAGCCGGAGAAAGCAAAGTGTGAGAGGTTTACCTGTAAAGTGGATTGATTGCCTTTGCCTCAGAAGGCAGTTTGGGTTGATATGAAGTAACTGATTTTTGAATTAGGTTGAGAATTTTTTGAAACATATTAGAAGTTGAATTTGAATACCTCACACAGATTATGTTATGGATGGAATTGACAGAACTGATACCTTATGAAAAATGGCTCCTACTAAGACATTCCCCTTACCCCCGGTTCCCCCCACAACCCCGGCCTTCCTTGACCTCTGACTGCCGCTTCTCCATCTCATGGGCCGTGAGTTGGTGCCTCCTCCCCAGCTGCGTGGGTGACCCGAGGTGCTGTCATGAGTCCGGTTCACACACTGCAGGCCTCCAGTCCTTGAGACTTCCACCGCAGGCTCACAGCACATTCGTGCCACCGCCTCTTCATAGCTCCCTCCTTCTTCCAAGGTTACAGCAAGTCTCAAGTCCCCTTGTATTTCCTGCTAAATAAATATTTTCACATCTGTTTCCTCTTGTTTATCTCTGACTCTGCGGCTTTGTTTAGATCTTCACAATAACTAACTGGAAATAATGAAGCCTCGCCAGTTCCCTTATGGTTTTGTCCTTCTCCCTCCGACATTATCTTACTCTATGCCAGAGTTTCTAAACCCCAAATTTGATAATGTTAAGAATATCGGTGATTTTTCATTGCTCGCTGGATAAAGTTGTAATTACTTAGAAAGGCACGCAAAAGCATTTGTGATCTGACACCAGTCTAGCTTCCTGCCTTATGTTCCTTAGCCCTTGAATGGGCTGCCCTGGCCTGGACTCACTCTCTCTCTCTCTTTTTTTTTTTGCCAGATGCAGCTCCAAAGGTTTCTTAGACTCTGAAACCCACAGAATTTATCACAGCCTTCTTTCCTCCCGCGGCGCCACAGCACATGTATTCCTTGAACATAGCACATACCGCATTTGACTTTGTTTACGTGATTTTTCTCAAAGGATTGTGTCGAAACCTTGAGGACAATGACTGTCCTATCTGTGTTCATCAGGTAGTAGATGTTCAGTAAATATTCAGTGAATAGATTTCAAGGTCACAGCTCTTCTCGTGCTCCCTCAGGGACACGTGGGGCCTGAGTGCCAAGGTTATGAAGGACATCCTTTGTAGATAGTGTAGCTGAGATGGACAAATGTGGTACCCCCTGAGGCGGTGCAGCGAATGCATCATGAAGGAAGGGGATGGACGGAGACAGAAGATGAGGTCCGAGGCTGGAGCCGCCGTCCAGGACAGTCTGGCTAGCCATGTGCAGCTGGAGGGCACCTGAGGTGGGGCTACTCCACACTAAGTGTGCTGGACGTGCCCGAGACACACTCTATTTCAAAGACTTCACAGCAACAGCAAAGAATGTAAAATAACTCATGTTTTATCTTGAAGTTTTCATATGTATTATTTTATTTTTTTGTTTTGAGATGGAGGTCTCACTCTGTTGTCCAGGCTGGAGTGCAGAGGCGTGGTCTTGGTTTACTGCAACCTCTGCCTCCTGGGTTTAAGTGATCCTCCTACCTCAGCCTCCTGAGTAGCTGGGACCACAGGTGTGCACCACCATGCCTGGCTGATTTTTTTAATTTTTGGTAGAGACGGGTCTCGAACTCCTGGGCTCAAGTGATTTACCTGCCTCAGCACCCCCAAAGTACTGGGATTACAGGCACGAGCCGCCGCCCCTGGCCAATAGGTATAATCTTATGTTATAAAATATTAGAAATCGTAATTTAAAGTGATCTTTATAGATTCATATGATCTTGTTGGCAATTTTGAAATGGATCATTTTAATATGTTAAAGTGATCATATTTTGGATCTCTTAGATTACATAAAGTATATTAGTATTAATTTCAACAGGCTTTTTACTTTTACTTTTTAAAATATGGCTACTAGGAACTTTTACCTTATATTTGCGGCTCATATTCTGTTTCTCCTGGACAGAGATGAAATAGAAGCTGTACGAAGCAGAGGAGGCTGGTGCAAGACGGGAAACTTCCATGCTTAAAAAAGAATAAAAAGTGGAACGAAAGGAGGGAGATGTTGCCATATTTGGCAGAGCAAGGAAAAGCAGAAACTGCCAAAAATGGCAGATGCCATGAAGGCACTGTTGAGGGGCTAGGTGATGTGGATAGGTGTTGGGGGCTAGGTGATGTGGATAGGTGTTGGGGGCTAGGTGATGTGGATAGGTGTTGGGGATAGTGTTGAGGGACTAGGTGATGCAGATAGGTGTTGGGGGGATAGGTGATACAGGTAGGTATTGAGGGGATAGGTGATGTGGATATGTGTTGGGGCTAGGTGATGTGGATAGGTGTTGGGGGCTAGGTGATGTGGAGAGGTGTTGGGGGCTAGGTGATGTGGAGAGGTGTTGGGGGCTAGGTGATGTGGATAGGTGTTGGGGATAGTGTTGAGGGACTAGGTGATGCAGATAGGTGTTGAGGGGCTAGGTGATACAGATAGGTATTGAGGGGATAGGTGATGCGATATGTGTTGGGGCTAGGTGATGCGGATAGGTGTTGAGGGGATAGGTGACGTGGATAGGTGTTGGGGGGCTAGGTGATGTGGATAGGTGTTGAAAGGATAGGTGATGTGGATAGGTGTTGGGGCTAGGTGATATGGATAGGTGTTGAGGGGATAGGTGGTGGGGATAGGTGTTGAGGGGCTAGGTGATGCAGATAGGTGTTGGGGTGATAGGTGATGCGGATAGGTGTTGGGGCTAGGTGATGCGAATAGGTGTTGAAAGGATAGGTGATGTGGATAGGTGTTGAGGGGATAGATGGTGGGGATACATGTTGAGGGGCTAGGTGATGCAGATAAGTGTTGGGGGGGGCTAGGTGATGCAGATAGGTGTTGAAGGACTAGGTGATGCAGATAGGTGTTGGGATAGGTGATGCGGATACATCTTGAGGGGCTAGGTGAAACAGATAGGTGTTGGGGGGCTAGGTGATGCGGATAGGTGTTGACGGTCTAGGTGATGCGGATAGGGTGTTGAGGGGCTAGGTGGTGGGGATGGGGTTGAGGGCTAGGTGATGTGGATATGTATTGAGGGGCTAGGTGATACGGATAGGTGTTGACGGGATAGGTGTTACGGATAGTGTTGAGGGGCCAGGTGATGTGGACCTTTGCCTGTGTAGGCAGCAGCCCCTTACCTCAAACAGGCAAACTCAGAACAGCAGGTGAACGCTTGGATTGTTTTCCCTCGTTACGAAGCCATTCCTGTGCACCTTCACATAATCAGTGATACAACAGAAAGGTGGAAATATATTCCACATCTGTAATCCTGGTCTTCAGAAGTAATCCCCTTATACTTGGGATATTGTCCTCTCTTCGACCTCCTCCTCTGTGTGCATTGATGTCTGGTTTTTACGCCGATGGAACTATCCTCTCTCTCTCTCCCTCCAATCTGCTCTTTTGTCTCACTTGATAGATTACATGTTTTTTTTTTCCATAATAGGCTTAAGTGTAAGGTAAACTCGATGGCATGCAGGAAAATGAAGACACAGAATGATGATGACTTCCACACTGCAGCACGCCTGCCCCCGTTCCTGACGGCAGCTTTGACTGTCCTAGACCGAATCCCATGACTCCAGAGAGGCAGGTGGCCTCTGTGCCTCCCCAGGAATGGCTCCCTTCATGGCATTTCCCAGATACCAAAGTGAAACTCCTTTCCTCCTAAGGGTTACAGCCACAGCCTGGAGTAAATCTGCCCATCAATAATTAGGCGTAACAAAGATGATGCAGCCGTCCTCATCATCCATGCAGCTGTGCTGATGCCCAGGTGCACCTGCTTTCCCATGGCCCCAGAGCATATTAAATTGAATAATTTGAAACTAGGAATTAAAAAATTTCAATCTTATTGAAATTTTCAAAAATGACTACTTTGCTAATTCATAAAGTCTGAAATGTGGAAGATCTGAGTTGACATTTGGAGATGGGGCAGATACGTACAAGTGTGAACACTTGGTAGATTTTAGAGGAGGGGATGAAATACGTGGGCTGTGCAGTTGGAGGTGCGGTGTGACGTGATGGGGGTCAGGATGTCGATTTGTTTTAAAGAGTAACTGTCCTCTAAGACAGACAGGATTTTTGAGTACACTGAAATTGTGCATTGAGATTTGAGTTTATCTGTCTTAAGTTTCCTGTTGGAGATAAATCTCAGTATACCCTTCTTCCTGCCCCCTTGCAGAGGGAGTTAAACTCCTTGGAAAAGCAAGGTCAGAGTCCCTCTTCCCTATTACCTAAGAAGGAGTGGTCAAAGGGCATAGCAATAGCATTCCCAGAAATGTAGGGTTCGTGGAGCAGGAAACAGGCTCTGTTTGTGGGTAGTTTGTGAAAGGCGAGGGGAGGTAGTAAGGGAAATTCTGCGGAGACTGGCTTTAGGACCTATTGCTTCTTAGTAATCATTAACTTCTTAGTTACAGCAGAAACAATGACACTTACAAATTAACAGCAGCACTACCCTTGATTAAACTTCCACTGTGGCCCTGTGGCCTCATGTATCTATTACATGTGATATGTTTCATCTCTACCACAAACCTGCAGGCTTCAGGAAGTTATCCTCATTTTGCAGATGAGGAAACTGAAGCCCAAAATGGTCAGTACCACATCAAGGTCCCACAGCTAAGGAATGGCCGAGTGGGATTTAATCTCAAGGTTGTTTTTTTTTTTTTTAACCCCCCCTCGAAAAGGAATGTGGCAGCTAAAGTACTAGCAGATCTATGAGTGACCCCCGCTCCCACCTCCGGCCATGGTTTGCTTCCTGTCGTGTCAACAAATTTTGGCCTTTTAAATGTTTTAGTATCTTTTAATTTCATAACATTCTCTCTTCATCCTCTCCTGCCAGTTGAGAGCAAGGAAAATCGATACATGGCAAGTTAGGGCTGTGTGTGTGTGTGTGTGTGTGTGCGTGTGTGTGTCCGTGCACATGTTAGTAAAGCGGTGGCTTTTCAATGCATTCCCAGCACTTTGGGTGGTGGCCCTTTCTTCTACTTAAAAACCTTCTCTCTCTAGAGAAACTTTAAATAAAGTAAGAGCCTTTGAAATTCTCTTAGAGAGAACTTGTACTTTCAAAAATAAACTTGGAGGAGCAGGAATGGCTACTGTAATGATGGGTTTGCCGGCCTGCAACATAACTGCTGTTTTTAAGATGGTCATAGCTCAGTTGGCAAGGTGCATGTGTGTGCTTCCAACTGTAAATGTTTGAGACGGAGAAAAGATGGATTTATTTTATCATTTTAGTTTTAATTTTGATGATACAAGAAATTTAGAATGCTTTTCTTCCCCCATTGGAAAAGAGGGTACTATAATTAGTACACATCGCTGGGGCAGAGGGGTGTGTGTGTGTGTGTGTGTGTGTGTGTGTGTGTGTGTGTGTGTGTTTGAGACGGAGTCTTGCTCTGTCACGTAGGCTGGAGTACAGTGGCGCAATCTCAGCTCACTGCAACCTCTGCCTCTGGGTTCAAGTGATTCTCCTGCCTCAGCCTCCTGAGTAGCTGGGACTACAGGCACATGCTGCCACACTCAGCTAATTTTTGTATTTTTGGTAGAGACAGGGTTTCACCGTGTTGGCCAGGCTGGTCTCGAACTCTTGACCTTGTGATCCACCTGCCTCAGCCTCCCAAAGTGCTAGGATTACAGGTGTGAGCCACCACACCCAGCCAAGAGTTGTTTTTTAAAAGTAGGAGGCTTCAGAAGATGGGGACATTATTTATAAGAAAAATATCTGAAGCATCTCTTAGATCAACTTATAAGCCTCTCTTGCATAAGAATAAGAGTAACTTTTGACTCAAAACAGAGCTGAGGCGTGTTCTTGAGTTACTGTAGGGGCCCTCCGCACAAGCCCTCTGCTCTCTCTCAGCTGGGCTTACTAGCTTCCCCGAGGTCTTTACATTGCAGCTTCTGACTTTATCACGGACATAATTTGGATAAAGAGGGCAGGAGGAGAAATGGACACGGCTTTTCTTTCATGGGCTGCTCGGGAAGACAAGCTGCTGTGGTTTGAACTGTGCTCTTGCCAAAATACATGTTGAAGCTCTAAAGCCCGTGAATGTGACTTAATTTGGGAGCAGGGTCCTTGCAGATGTAATTAAGATGTAAGTTAAAGTGAGGCCATGCTGGAGTTGGGTGGGTTCTAATCACACACACACACACACACACAAACACGTGCACGCGCACACACAGTCACACACACGTGTGCACACATACACACAATCTCGCGCTCACGCACACAAGAATATGCAAACGTGCAGGCCCAGGGAGAAGGCCATGTGATGATTGGAGACATGGCAGTGCCACAGCCGCAAACCCAGGGACAGATGTCAGGGCTTGCCAGCGCCACCAGGAGTGGCATGGAGAAGATTTTCCCAGGATCTCCAGGAGGAACTGGCCCTACTGACACCTTGACCTTGGACTTCTGGCCTACTGAACTGAGAGGATAAATTTTGTTGTTTAACACCTATGAGTGGACCTTTGTCCCTAAGAAACTGATACTCAGCCAGGCATAGTGGCTCACACTGTAATTCCAGCACTTTGGGAGGCCAAGGCAGGCAGATCACGAGGTCAACAGATAAAGACCGTCCTGGCCAACATGATGAAACCCTGTCTCTACTAAAAATACAAAAATTACCTGGGTGTGGTGGCATGCAACTGTAGTCCCAGCTAATCGGGAGGCTGAGGCAGGAGAATTGCTTGAACCAGGGAGGTGGAGGTTACAGTGAGCCGAGATCGCACCATTGCATTCTGACCTGGTGACAGAGCAAGACTCTGTCTCAAAAAAAAAAAAAAAGAAATATTCAAGCCTCCCACCTAAGGCTGCTGGGGACCTTACTCTCTCTGATACCTAAGGCTCCCCCTCGCAGCCCCAGCCAAGAGATTTTTGCTTTGGTGGCCTGCGAGCCTTTTAGCATGAGTCTAGCATTGTTCCTTCAGAGAAGAAAATGCGGAAGACGTAATGTGGCACACAGCACTGGGAAGGGATCATAGGAAAGGACCCACCAGCTGCCTCCTCATCTCAGCCTGCTCTTTGCTCACCTCCTCGCCCCACAAGAGTGCTTGTGATAGCCCACGTTTAGGAAAGACTATACTTCAGGACAAACCACCACCTTGCAAGTCACCATCTTCTAACAAAGACTGGGTTTAGGATGAGGGTCCCATTCTGGCGGCTCACTCACTCTGTAGCTTTGACAGGTCTCCAAGGCTGCCCAAGCTACAGAACCCTCGTGTGTAACATGGATTGAGCTGGGTCCAAGCGCAGGCCTGTGGGGAGAAGGACGTGTGCGTTTGAGTGGGTGCAGGTGCAGGCAGGGAGGCTTGGGGTTCAACCCTATAGCTTGCATCAGTGTTTGACAAGGAGCCAGTTGTATAATCACATTCTTCTTGCTGAAAAAGTGAACATAGCAGACATTTTCCTGAGATCCTGCTATATACCTGGCATTCTGCTGGTTAGCAACATTTACTATTTTGCAGATTTTTTGTTTGTTTGTTTGCTTTTGAGACGGAGTTTTGCTCTTGTTGCCCAGGCTGGAATGCAATGCGATCTTGGCTCACTGCAGCCTCCACCTTCTGGGTTCACATGATTCTGCTGCCTCAGCCTTCCAAGTAGCTGGGATTATAGGCACCTACCACCATGCCCAGCTAACATTTACTGTTTTATGTCATCTTTAAAAATGCTTCAAAACTGATGTTTTTATCCAGTGCTTATGAAGGGACCTTGTAATGATTACGTTTTCCCCCAAACAGTTTCCGTGTCTCGGGGTACTGCAAGGATTTGACAAGGTCATGTACATTCAGTGTGCCTGGTGCAATTCACAACACTTCGCATTCCATAAATGCTAATTTCTTTCTATTCACGTCGACATAATTAAGAATCACATAATGTGATGTAAAAGACAGTGCTGGCCAAATGGTATTAGCTTGCCAAAGTATTGTTATTCATTTCATAATTTCAAGACAGCTCAAAAAAGAAAGAGGTGGGGAAATGGGTGTGGTGGAATCCTGGGTAGTTTGACATGACAGCAGAATCTGCTTAAAGCAAATTTAATGAAATCAGCCAGGCACTGCAAACTGCTGTCTTCTTTTTGAGGCAATTAGACCTCATGAATAGCCCAGCACTGTCCTTCGGGAGGCATTTCCCAGAGCACCTCTGGGGAAATCGGATGAGCCAATTAGGGAACAGTGGGGCAGACTGATTGTCCATGTTGTGTGTATGTGTTGTTGGGAGGAACTTTGTGTTTGCCTGGGACTTGAGTGAAGACAGCAGATGGTTCAAAGAGTTGGAGCAGAGAAGGCTGGAAAAACACCAGGACCCTGTGGGGAGAAAGAAGCTAAGACATGCAGAGCTGGGAGGCCAAGCTGTGGATGGCCAGCAGGACAGCATTCCCAGGGCTCTTTACATGGCTCTTTGGGACTTCTCAGATGGCACAGTAACAATCGGCTGTGAGTTAAAGATGAGATTTTTGGTCATTTGTTTGTTTCTGTGACTGTGTGTAGGTGTGTGTGTGTGTGTGTGTGTGTGTGTGTGTGTTTGAGATGGAGTCTCACTCTGTCACCAGGCTGGAGTGCAGTGGTGTGATCTTGGCTCACTGCAATCTCCGCCTCCCAAGTTCAAGAGATTCTCCTGCCTCAACCTCTTGAGTAGCTGGGAGTACAGGTGCACGCCACCACGCCTGGCTAATTTTTTGTATTTTTAGAAGAGGCGGGATTTCACCGTGTTATCCAGCATGGTCTCGATCTCCTGACCTCGTGATCCACCTGCCTTGTGATCCACCTGCCTTGGCCTCCCAAAGTGCTGGGATTACAGATGTGAGCCACTGCGCCTGGCCCATTTGTTTGGTTTTTGAAACAGGGTCTTGCTCTGTTACTCAGGCTGCAGTGCTGTGGCGTGACTCCAGCTCCTGCAGCCACAATGCACCTCAGCCTCCTGAGTAACTGGGACCACAGGCGCATACCACAATGCCCAGCTGTTGAAATTTTTGCCAAGACTAGGGTCTCACTATATCACCCAGGCTGGTCCCGAACTCTTGGGCTCAAGCAGTGTCCCGCCTTGACCTTCCAAAGTGCTGGTATTACCAGTATGAGCCACACTGCCCAGCCAAGGATGAAATGTTTTGTGCAAAGATGTTCCATTAAAGCAGCTGATGTGTTATGTTCAAGCACTTATCTTAGTTCTTGAAACTCACAGCTCAAGTTATGTGTGCCCATTTGTCTCCACTCTTAAAGGAGTTTCAGGAGATAGATGTGAGAACAGGTGGCCTTTCATGAAAGTGCCACGTGCTCTGGGAAAACCAGACTGTGTTGGGGAAGGCTGAGGAGTGCAGCAGTGGGTGGAGATGGCCGGGCTTAGGAGAACACATCTGCTCGCTCTTCTTTCCTTCGCCTCGTGGTGTCCTGGAAAAGAAAAGATGCAGAGGAGACTGAATGCTTGAGTCACTACGATGAGGAGACTTCAGAATTTACCGATGGTTTTCTGAGTCCCAGCCCAGCAGGAAGAGCAGTCAGGGAATAAGAAATTTCATGTCAATTTCACTTCCAAGGCTGAGTTATAATTGTGATTCTCAAGTAAAATACCTCCTAGACCTTTACATTTTTCAGCATCTTACTGTCATTAATAATCTTAAGTGGTTTCAGATGTTCTCAGATGTTAAGGCCTCTCCCTCCTACAGACAGTATCGCCAGCACTTTCCAGCTGTGACACTAAAGTGCAACTTATGTCATGGACCTGGGGAATGTGGAGGAATCTGTCACATGAGATGCTTTCAGCTGGACTATGTCAACCCTCATGGTTGCCGTTGAATTTCTTGTTTGTGAACATTTGACTGCAGGCTGCTCTGTCATTGAGTGTATATCAACCCCTGTCTCAGGAAGGTGCTGAGCTATTTATAACTGTAGCGTGAAGAGCTACCCCCAGCTGGGACCAGCTGTCTCCTACTCTCAGATGCAGACTCCCTAAAAAAGTCATAATGCTGTTAACAAGTAAAACCCCTAACCAATGGGGGATTCCTGCTGACAGCCAGGCACTGCTAGTTCTTTCCATGTGAAAACTTATTTAATCTCCCTGAGAACCTTGCTAGGTAGATCATCCCAAATTTTATAGATGAGGAAACCAAGGCATAGAAAGGTTAAAGAATGTGTCCTAGGTCACATAGCCTGTGCATGGCCGACCCCCTGCAGCTCCTGGTACCACGTACCCTGCAGACACTGGGCCTGCAGTCCCTCCCCATCCAGGTGAGGCCTGTCACCTTGGAGACCTCACCGTCCAGCAGCCATGCCTTTGAACATGTCCTGAGTCTGTCACCTCAGGGGTCTCCCAAGTCATCTTCGTCCCTGCGTTGAAACACATTCTGTAACATAGCTGAAGTTTTCATTTGTAACTAGTGGATGCCAGAGCACTGCATTGCACGCATGTTTGTAGGTTGGTTGGTTGGTTGGTTTTTGAGATGGGGCCTCACTCTGTTGCCGAGGCTAGAGTGCAACGTTGCCATCTCGGCTCACTGCAACCTCTGTCTCCTGGGTTCAAGTGATTCTCCTGCCTCAGCCTCCCAGTGGCTGGAACTACAGGCGCTTGCCACCACGCCTGGTTAATTTTTCTATTTTTAGTACAGACAGGGTTTCACCATGTTGTCCAGGCTGGTCTCAAACTCCTGACCTTGTGATCTGCCCACCTTGGCCTCCCAAAGTACTAGAATTACAGGCGTGAGCCACTGCGCCCAGCTGTTTGTTTATAGTTTTATCCATTGACTCTGTCATGGGGAGATTTTGCCAAAATGAATCTCGTCCCCTTCAATGGGGGACTTGTTTCTTTTTGTTGTTTGTTTGTTTGTTTTTTAGTAGAGACGAGGTTTCTCCATGTTGGTCAGGTTGGTCTCGAACTCCCGACCTCAGGTGATCTGCCCGTCTTGGCCTCCCAACATGCTGGGATTACAGGTGTGAGCCACTGCTTTCACCACTGTGATGGAACCAGAGATGACACTAGGCTGACATTTCAGAATGTGTGACTGGTGGGTGCATTGTGATGAATTAACTCCGGCTCAGAAGCAACCAGTTGGAAAGCAAATAGGGGTGCTTTTACGTCCCACTTTTGCTACGTGGTCTCAGTAGGTTAGGAAAGCTTGGGAAGGAACACCTGTAAGGCTGATTCTGAAATCACCCCCAGAATGGCAGTTTTTGCAAGTGTATTTTTGGAGAGCAAGCCAGCTCCATGCTCAGCACATGGCGCACCCAGCCGTGTGGAGTGCAGGGCAACTCCTGTCTGCTTCCAGCAGCCACTCCCTGTTGGGTTATTAGTTTGGCCAAAACTAATCCTAAAGGAAATTGCAGGTACCAGAGAGAGAGAGAGAAGGAAGAGCAAGAGAGATTTTAAAAATGAAACCTCATTTTAAAAAATTGCACGTGTGTGTGTGTGTGTGTGTGTGTGTGTGTGTGTGTGTGTGGTGGGGGGTGTGTGTGTATTTAAGGCATAAGGTCTTGCTCTGTCACCCAGGCTGGTGTGCAGTGGTATATGATCGATCATAGCTTGCTGCAGCCTCGAACCCCTGGTCTCAAGGGATCCTCCTGCCTCAGCTTCTTGAGTAGCTGGCACAGCTGCTCGCCCACACAGCTAGCAAATGAAGCCTATTTTGGGTGGTCTCTTTCCTTGCCTTGAACTGTAGGAATTGACTCTAAGTATATTTGAAAATGGAAATCTGTGCTCAAGACAAAATCCCCTTCCTTGTAGTCTAAGACCCTTTCCAGCTGTAAAGGTGATTGGTTGCTATCCACTTGTTATCCAAAGAAGGTAAAGATGGGATTTGAGTTTTTGTTTTTGTTTTTGTTTTTCAAAGATGGGGTTTCACCATGTTGGTCAGGCTGGTCTTGAACTCCCGACCTCTGGTGATCCACCCACCTTTGCCTCCAAAGTGCTTGGATTACAGGCATGAGCCACCACGCCCGGCCGGATTTGAGTTTTTAATTGATCCTCTCTCTATTTTGCTGTAAGTGGCTCCATACCACTTAGGGTGGGGCTGTCATAACCACATGCCGTCGACTGGGTGGCTTCAGCAACAGAATCGTATTTGCTCACAGTTCTGGAGGCTGGAAGTCCAAGATAAAGGTGTTGGCCAATTCTGATCCTGGTGAGGGCTCTCTTCCTGGTTTGCAGAGGGCTGCCTACTTGCAGTGTCCTCTCATGGCAGAGGGAGAGCAAGCAAACTCTGGTGGTGTCATCATCATCGTCTCTCCCCCCCGTCCTCCTCCTCCCCCTCCCCCCGCCTCCCCCTCCTCCCCCTTTTCTCTCCTCCCCCTCCTCCCCCTCTTCTCTCCCCCCCTCCTCCTCCTCCTCCCCCTCCCCCCGCCTCCCCCTCCTCCCCCTTTTCTCTCCTCCCCCTCCTCCCCCTCTTCTCTCCTCCCCCCTCCCCCCACTCTTCTCTCCTCCCCCACCCCTCTTCTCTCTCTTCTCTCCCACCTCCCCCTCTTCCTTCCTTCCTTCTTCCTCCTCCCTTTTCATCTCCTTCCTCCTCATCTTCCCTCTTCACTTCCTTCCTTCCTTCTCCTCCTCCTCCTCTTTTTTTGAGACAGGGTCTTGCTCTGCTACCCGGGCTGGGGTGCAGTGGCGCGATCACGGCTCACGACAGCCTCAAGCTCCTGGGCTCAAGGGATCCTCCCACTTGAGCTTCCCAAGTAGCTGTGATGACAGGCATGCGCCACCATGCCTGGCTACTTTTTGTATTTTTTGTGGAGACTTGGTCTCCCTGTGTTGCTCAGGCTGGTCTCAAAGTCCTGAGCTTGCAGTCTGCCTGCCTTGGCCTTTCAGAGTGCTGGAATTTCAGGCATGAGCCACCATTCCCAACCATCTCTTCTAAGAACGTGAATTCTGTTGGATCAGGGCTGCATCATTATGACCTCGTTTAATCTTAATTGCTATAATTCCTTACTCTAAACACGGCCACACAGAGGGTTAGGACTTCTCCCTGTAAATCTCAGTGAGGCACAGTTCATTCATAGCAGTGGCAAAGCTGCCAACTCACTTAATCCGGGAAGATGTGACCAAGGAGGAGAGCCACAGGCTGCTCTCATGCTCCCTGGCATCTCCCTGATGGAGGTGGCCATTGCTTTCCAGGGCTGCCTCACTTTCCCCATTTGACGTTGCATGGTCCCAGGCTGGGAGGGAGGGCTGATTGGCCAACCTACCTTCTCTTTCATTTCTGTTGCTGTCTTCCCTGTCTCTCTAGAGCTCCCGGCCCCTCCCTCCAGTTGTAGGCAGTAAGTGATGGGGCTGCCCTCACTTGTCTGTGCCCCTGGTGGCTTTTATATCTATCTGGAAAGTGTGTGTGTTTCATTTATGCATCTGGGTGAAATATAAGACATAGATGTCTTCATACATACCTATTGCTTCCTTTGGAGCTTAGTTTTTTTTGTTGTTTGTTTTTGACAGGACCTCACTCTGTTGCCCAGGCGGGAGTGCAGTGGCAGGATCTCAGCTCACTGCAGCCTCAGCCTCCGGGGCTCATGCAGTCCTCCTGTGTCAGCCTCCCAAGTGGCTGCGACCACAGGTGTGCACCACCGTACCTGCCCAACTTTTGCTTATTTTTTGTAGAGATGTGGTGTTGCTCTGTTGCCCAGGCTGGTCTCAAACTCTTAGGCTCAAGCAGTCTACCGCTTTGGCCTCCCAAAATGTTGGCATTACAGGCATGGGCCACTTACACCTGGCCTGAAATGTAGTTTTTAAGTAGTCAAATACAATTTATTATGGGAAATCAAGACTCAGTTCCCAGTCTCCATGCATTTCTCTCCTTCCCCTTCAAAAATGTAGATGTGGTGTAAACCCACAGTAGAGCATGTGGATTAATACTTTGTCAGGATCAAACCTTTTTATTTTCCTCAAATAATTATTATATTCTGCCATACTAGTAGATTTATAGTAAATCCAAGCCTAGTCTTTATCTTTGAAATCTGGGTACCTACAGTTGCTGAAAAAAAAGAGACATTGTTTTCTTGAAAATAAGTTGAAAAAAAAAGTTGAAAGTATATTTCTGAATTACTTACTACTTCTTCGGTTGTAAATGAAGAACTACCTTGAGATGACTTAAACACAGAAAATGGAAATTGATCCTCACAGCGTGGGGGTGTCTCAAACACGCAGGGTGGAACGCAGCTGCGGATGGTGAGGTTCTGTGAGCCACTTCTGTGTGCTCTAGACACCCTGTCTGTTTTCCTCCTTGGCTAGCTCTTTGGTGCCTGCCTTCTTCATTTGCAGACGTGCGAGCTTGGTCTCAAAAAGAAAAAAAAAAAGTACCTGACATAGGGCTTAGCAGGGAGTCAGCACCACCTGAAAGGCAGTCCGTGAAACATACTGGCAATGTGAAGTATTGTTAGTGACATGATGCTGCTTCCAGAGTGACACCAGCCTAGCTCCGATCCAGGTCCACTTGCTTCCAGGAACACTGGGATTTGGGCTGCAGGTCACCTTGTTTTGCAAGAGCCACTGTGCTGCGCCATCAGCCCTCTCGCCTTCCAGTGGTCCTTGGCCAAGTACAGTTCTGACTGCTGTGCAACCAGGACCGGGAGCTTAGGTACTTCTTACTGGAAACAGAAGGAAAACTATTGCGTGTTAGGAAGAAGGCACTGAGCTGAGGCTGTTGCCCCTAAATTATTGCAGAATCACAGCTCAACTGAGGACTTTCTGGTACTGTGTACTTCAGAGATTTCAAATTTCATGTTTATAGTAGCCATTTTGCACAAAAGCAGCCAAAACACAACCAACTGAAAACACAGCCACACAGATACTGTATGTGCCACACACACACACACGCATGTCAGCCACACACATACCGTATATATCACACACATATCGTATATACCACACACACATGCATGTCAGCCACATACATACTGTATACACCACACATATATACCACACACACATACATGCATGTCAGCCACACACATACTGTATACACCACACACATATCGTATATACCACACACACATGCATGTCAGCCACACACACTGTATATATCACATATTGTGTATACCACACACACACACACGCATGTCAGCCATACACATACTGTATACACCACACACATATCGTATATACCACACACACACGCATGTCAGCCACACACATACTGTATATACCACACACATCGTATATACCACACACATCATATATACCACACACATATATGCATGTCAGCCACACATGTACTGTATATACATACACATGCATATCAGCCACATACCGTATATACCACACTCACGTGTCAGCTACACACATATCGTATATACCATACATGCATGTCAGCCACACACATACCATATATACCACACACACACGTGTCAGCTACACACATACTGTATATACCACACATCCATGTCAGCCACATGCATACTGTATATACCACACACATGCATATCAGCCACACACATACCGACATACCGTATATACCACACACATATGTGTCAGCTACACACATACCGTATATACCACACATGCGTGTCAGCCACACACATACTGTATATACCACACACATGCATATCAGCCACACACATACTGTATATACCACACATATGCCTATCAGCCACACCCATACCATATATACCACACACATGCATGTTGGCTAAACACACACTGTATATACCACACACACACGTATGTCAGCCAACACATACTGTATATACAACACACACTGTATATACCACACACACGCATGTCAGCCACACTCATACTGTATATACCACACACATGCATGTCAGCCACATACATACTGTATATATCACACACATATTGTATATACCACACACACATGCATGTCAGCCACACACATACTGTATATACCACACACATGCATGTCAGCCACATACATACCGTATATGCCACACACATGCCTGTTAGCCACATACATACTGTATATACCACACACACCTGTGTGCCAGCCACACACATACTGTATATACCACACACATGCATGTTAGCGACACACAGATGATTTGCCTAGAAATTTGTTTCTCCAGACCTTTTGGCACAATGGCTATTTGTCATTGGAGAGGGAGAAAAATGTTTGTGTTTTTAATAGGAAGAGTTTATGGTTGTGAATAAGCCCATGTTTGAAAAAACGGTAATACAGATACATGGTTGCTGGCACTACACAATTGAAAGGTGTAATAGCAGTGGCTTCTGACATTAAACATTGTTTAAAATTACATGCCTTCTAGAAATGGGTATATTTGTCTCACTTTTAATTATCCATGGTGAAAGGATTTGTTGTTTATAATCAATAAAATGATCACTATATTATTTTAATACTTTTATTTGTGTATATATATTTTATTGCATTTTATGTTCTGGGGTACATGTAAAGAACATGCAGGATTGTTGCATAGGTACATACATGGCAATGTGGTTTGCTGTCTCCATCCCCATCACCTATATCTGGCATTTCTCCCCATGTTATCCCTCCCCAACTCCCTACCCCGCACTGTCCCTCCCTTAGTCTCCCCCTACAGCCCTCAGTGTGTGATGCTCCCCTCCCTGTGTCCATGTATTCTCATTGTTCAACACCCTCCTATGAGTGAGAACATGCAGTGTTTGATTTTTTGTTCTTGTGTCAGTTTGCTGAGAATGATGGCTTCCAGGTTCATCCATGTCCCTACAAAGGACACAAATTCATCGTTTTTTAAGGCTGCATAGTATTCCATGGTGTAGGCATTTGGGTTGGTTCCAGGTCTTTGTTATTGTAAACAGTGCTGCAGTGAATATACGTGTGCATGTGTCCTTATAGTAGAACGATTTATAATTTTTTGTATATATACCCAGTAATGGGATTGCTAGGTCAAATGGAATTTCTATTTCTAGGTCCTTGAGGAATCGCCACACTGTCTTCCACAATGGTTGAAGTAATTCACTCCCACCAACAGTGTAAAAGCGTTCCTGTTTCTCCACATCCTCTCCAGCATCTGTTGTCTCCAGATTTTTTAATGATCACCATTCTAACTGGCATGAGATGGTGTCTTGTTTTTTTTTGGTTGGGAGTTAGGAGCAATTGCCACACGCATATTTATGATAAGATTTCAGATTTGTTGCTGCAGTTTTGTTAATCTGTTTAATCTGGTGTGCTCAGGTAATGGAATCAGAAAGGCAACTACATTTTATTTAAAATATGGTTCAGGTGGTTTCTATAATGAGAAATTCACATGACTTTTTTTTTTTCTAGTGAGTTTCCTGTTGGCTTCAGAGATGTGGTTATTTAAAATAGAAGTATTTATTTTTTTCCGTTTGAGACTTCCATTATTATAAGATCAACAATACACTGATTTTGTGCCTGTTAAATATTTTTAGCCTACTCCTAACACATGAAAATATTACATACCTGTTTTGATCTATATGTATTCTGTTCTTTCCGAGTTGTTTGATTTTAAGGGAAAATTCTTGAAGGTGACCTTTTAAGGTTTCCTTAATTGGCACATCTCTGGTCATTAACTTTTTACTTTTAAAGGAGACAAGAAAAACAGATTGTAAAAACAAAGAGTATATGTCTAGTTTATTTTGCTGCTAGATTAGAAAAAAGTCTCCAATTCTTACAAACCGTTTGCAGTTAACTGTATTCAGTCTTTAGAGGAAAATGTCTCTTCCATTCCAGAATTCAGGCTCCATAATTTAGTCTTCCTGTCGAGAGTCAACAATTTCTTAAAGCCTATATAAGGACGCTAACTTCAGAGCAATTAACTCAAGAGCCAGAATTGAATTTAGTCATTATTATATTTTTAGATTCATCACAACTTGAACTGTCTGAGGAGTTGCACATAAATCAGGGTTTTATTACTTGATTAAATGCAGTAGGAAAATTTTCTTTTAAGGTTTGACTCAAGAGTTAAGATAGTCCTTTATTTCATTTGTAAGTTGAATTTTTGTATGATGGTGGCTTTGAAATGGCTTCTCAATTCCAGGTGGCTCTTGATTTTCTTTGTGTTTTCGTTTGCGGCTTGGAAAGAAAAAGTTCACGTTACTCTCATCCTTCATCACCCGGTCTTTCATGATGGAAGCCTCATTTTCATGAGGAAATCTTGGCATGCCTACACCAGCTTGTGTATTTTGGCAGTTTGGAAAAGCGAAACACAGTTCCTGCTGCTCCTGCTGCTCCTTGTATAAGATTGTTTTGTAGTGGGTCACCTTGGCATTCAATGTTTTCACATTTAATGTATAACTGTCTGCAAGCGGTTACGAAGCTGAAATTGATGATCCATCAGTTCACTTTAAAGCGTGTGATGGAATCATGATTTGACATTTTCTGGAAAGAGTTCATTTTTTAAAGGGGTGCCCTTAGCTTTTTTTCTACTGTCTTCAGACAAAAAAAAAAAAAAAAAGGTTTACTATTTTCAGAAAAAAAGGTGATGTACTCACTGGTCTATTTTCTGTGCTCAAAATGTGTTGACCACCCCTGGTGTGTGTTTCTGAACCTCCTTGGCAGCTTCTGCCTTCACAACTGTTCTCTTTTCAAATTCCTCTCTTTTTCTCTTTCCCATTTGTGCTAGTAAAGACTCTTGGAAGCATCAGGCCCTGATGAGCTAGCTAGAGCTCATTCCAGGGGTCTGTGGGTGCTGTGTTTCCGACTTGAGCCATACAGCGAAGACTTTCTGACCTATTGGCCTCTGTGGCCCATGGCTGCCTTCTGGACTGTTATTTATGGTGGGCATTGAGGGATTCTGTTTGTTGGCCATGCCTTAATGCTCTGTGTTTTCAGGCTTTAACACAATAGTTGAAAATTCTTGGCCAAATTGGATAGAGAATGTGAAATAGATACTGTAGAAGGATTTCAGGACGCTCTGTTGTGAACCATGGGAATATAATGAAGATTTCCCAGACCAGTTGGTAGGTAGTCCGTAAGGAAGACTTGTGAAAATAAACCTTGAATAATATGGTTTATGCAGCCGGGCGCGGTGGCTCAAGCCTGTAATCCCAGCACTTTGGGAGGCCGAGGCGGGTGGATCACGAGGTCAACAGATTGAGACCATTCTGGTCCACATGGTGAAACCCCATCTCTACTAAAAATACAAAAAAATTAGCTGGGCATGGTGGCACATGTCTGTAATCCCAGCTGCTCAGGAGGCTGAGGCAGGAGAATTGCCTGAACCCAGGAGGCGGAGATTGAGGTGAGCCGAGATCGCAGTGAGCCAAGAGCGCGCCATTGCACTCCAGCCTGGGTAACGAGCGAAACTCCGTCTCAAAAAATATATATATACATATATATATGGTTTATGCATTTGATGCTGGAGTAGAAGAATTTATTTTGTTTCTATGTTTCCACAGCCTGTGTGTCCTTCTGTGAGTATTTCCAGTTTTTACATCATTGGATTCATCTTTACACTCAACTTACTATGAACTCGGTTAATAAAACTACTGTGTTTTCCTTTTCTTTCTTCGTCTTTGTCACGGCTCTCTATCTCTTTTGTTCTGTTTCTGGTACTCGATTATCTGTATGACATTCCTGAAACTGCATGCTCCTGCCTGACTCCCCAGCTTGCTGATTAAATTGAGGTTAGGCTGATGATCTGAGGAGTAAACCATCTCACCAGCACTGGTCCAGTTCTTCACTGGTGAAGCAATGGTGACGTCTGGGTTGAGAGTCACTAACTGAAATCTGGGGTGTCTTCTCTGTCTTGCTAATCTACCTTGCCCTGGAATCCAGAATCAGGTTCCTAAATTTCAGATTACACAGGCGTGACACAAGGCATTGAGAAATCCGAGAGGCACATACTTCTCAAACACATACTCAAGATTCCTCAAGAATATCTATCACAATGTTTGTAGCTTGTCCAGTTTGATCTTCATGGAGCTAACATAAGAAAGTCTTTGAAGCAGAGGCCAGAGAATAGACAAGGACACGAGCATCAGATAGTAACAGCCATGACTTTCTTGGATGTGCAGAAAAGGTTCAGCATTAACCTAGACCGGCGATGGACAATCCAAAGTGCTGAACAGTCCTACAAGTTTCCTGCTCGATGCCATGCTTTTGAAAAAGAATGGCTAGAATGTGCACATGGGATCGGTACTAACCGGGCAGAGAAAGAGTGCAAGATAGAATATGATTTCATAGAGTGTATACTTCGGAAAAAAACGATGAAATGTATGGATACCATCTAGAGGCAATGGGAAAAACTGATGAAGGAAGGGAAGTCCACCCCTCCACCTCACCGCATGGACAAGGGGGAGCCTTGGCCCTGAGCAGACACAGCTACTGATACCTGGAGGCCGATTTTCATGTTCTCTGTTCTCCACTGGAAAAGTTGTTTATGGAAAACCTCCTTGTCAAAGTGTGTAAAAATAAAGTATTGCTCCACCCTAAAAAAAAAAAAGTCTTTGTGACTGAGGATTTGGTAAAATGCAGCATGATGGTGAGAGTTATATCTCGTGTTCAAAACAAAACAAAACCTGAAAGCGGCACTGTGTTCCCCAGACCCTGCAGCAGCCACAGGGCATTTTAGCAGAGAAAACAAAGCTTGTTTTCTAGCTGCTCTTCATAGCTGTCCCTGACAGGCTGAGAGGCACACTGAGTCAAAATGGAGCTGTTAACAATACAATAAATGCTTTTGAAATTTTCCTATCGGGCAATCCCTCAATACTGACTGCTTTGAAAAATGAAAGAAAATCAAACATAAAGACGCACATGGCTTCGTCTGCTTGGTAATGAATCAACATATGCAAAAGGACATTCAGTTGCAGGTGTGTGCCTGTCGGGTGTTTGGTTTCTGCTTTCTGTTTTATAAACCAGACTGGCCTATAACATCATTCAGGAAATGTTCTTTTTCACAGGCTCACACTTGGAGATTTAGCCTTTCCTGCTTTCTTTTCTTTTCTTGTTTTAGTTAAAAACAAACAAAAAACCCACATACATACAATTTACCACCTTCACTGTGTTTAAGCATACGGAGCAGCATTTCGTATTTTCACATTGCAATCTGAAACCCTTTTCCCACTCATCAACTTCCCACTTCCCTCTCCCTTGGCCCCTGGCAGTCGCCACTCTGCTTCCTGTTTCTGTGAATCTGTTGCCTGATTTCTTTTACACACGTAGGGGTTCCTGCATCTCCTCTCCTGATTCAGTGCAATTTGGAGTAATGATGCCTTTAGGGAGGAGAGAACAATATGTAATTTTCACAGTGGTTTTTGTAAAATAGAGTACCTGATATGTACCAACTAGGGTATGCAGCTCTAATACACTTTTCTGTTGGCATCATTCTTTAAAATATGTGAAAGTCATCTCACATGGTGAAGGAGTTAGATGGTGAAGGCAGATCGAAGCTTTGAAAACTAGATCATTTTCCTGCCTGCATCAGCTAGCATTGAGTCTCAGCTATCCAATTCCTGGGCAAACCTCTGAACTCTCTGCTTTTAGGGCATATTTAATTTTGGATAGATGACAGATTCTTTGTTTCAAAAATGGGCTTATTGTCCTTTGGTATTTTAATTTTATTTGTTTAGAGCACTCACGTAACTTTTTATAAATTTGGACCAAATGCATTTAATGAGTACATGCAATTGATAGAATACTGTCGCTCTGAATATCCCTAACTCTCTGTGGAAGGAGACACACTCCATTTTCATTTGTGTAAATTCCTTGCTGTAGGTCACCACTGTGGATTCACATTTTGAATACTGTCAAATCATAGAAGGCTTAAAAAATACTTGTTTTTGTCAAGAGATCAAGACCATCCTCGTCAACATGGTGAAACCCTGTCTCTACTGAAAATACAAAAAATTGGCTGGGCACGGTGGCGCGTGCCTGTAATCCCAGCTACTCAGGAGGCTGAGGCAGGAAAATCGCCTGAACCCAGGAGGCGGAGGTTGTGGTGAGCTGAGATCGCGCCATTGCACTCCAGCCTGGATAACAAGAGCAAAACTCCATCTCAAAAAAAAAAAAAATACTTGTTTTTAAAAATGGCTCTTTTTGCTTGGCCTTGTTTTTTCAGAAACCTCTGTTTTCCAAGATGGCTTTTATGTTTCTAAATTATAGTTTATCATTTGGCGGGATTTCCTTTCAATGTGTCATCTATACCCATGTTTTTATTAGATATGTTTGCCTTCAGTTTTCAAAAAGCTAACTTTTTGCAGCTATGATGCCTACATGAAAGGGAATTACCATGGAAACGGTGCTTGTTGGGATGGTCTGCTTCAAGATAAGGCTTTATAACAAGGGGCTTAAACTGAGCAAAAAACCGAAAACCAGTATGAGTTAACAGTGAAATGTGCTAAATGCCAGGTTTCCTTCTCTTGGCCAGATTTTAAAACAGCCACATGAAAGCAGCAAGGGTAACTGGTGAGCCAGTTGAAAGGGAACTGAAGTTTCTGATATCCTCCTTCCCTCTTGTCCAGGGTGGGGTGGGGGGTACATTCTAAGACCCCAGTGGATGCCTAAAGCCATGGATAGTACCAGACCAGATTGCTGTCCATTGGGACAGGTTTCTGTTGTCAGCTGAAGAATGAGACAGTAAGCAAATTTGGAAAGGAGCCTTCTGTTTCTCATGAAGCGTTGTAGCCTCAAAGCGGGAATTCTGACGGGCTGGGAAGCCTAGCCTCAGGTCAGAAGCCAGAAACAGACACTTCCAAAGTGGAAAGACAGAAATTTGTGCTGAATGAGGATGGGGTAATGATCATATTCAGTAAGCTAAAGAGGAGTCAAGAATATTCATCAACGGAGAACCATGCCCACACAATTAAGATTCATGGGTCCCATGTTCAAAACATGGCAGAGTTAGCATGATGGCAGGGCAGAGTCTTCTGGCCTCTACTGTGGAAAGGTGAGCCGAGGACAGCCAGGCCCTCTCTGCACACCCTCCACAGGCTGGTGTGGCGCTGCTTTGGTGTTGCATTGAAATCATGAAAGGGAGGGGCGGTGTCAGGCTGTTGGTTGAAGTCCCAGGTGGAATTTTTGGAAAGAGCTGGCTTTTGTTCGCCCTTAGGGAAGAAGCCTGTGGCCTTCAGCAAGGGTGGTGGGGGTGGGGGGTGGGGAGTGTAACAAGGCTCCTCTGACCTCCCATCCCCTCACAGCCAGAGACACAGCTTTAAGTTTACCCTGGGCTCCCCTTGGCCAAGAGAAGGTCTATTCGGTGGGTTGAGGGCCTTACTCTTTCTTGCTGTTCATGTCTTCAACAAATGTAGTTAATACCCCTGCCATCTTAACTAAGCATTTATCACACACTGTGGCCCTAACTTTTGCAGTTTGAGGTCTCACAGCAAAACCAGCATGAATTTCTTTTTTCTTCTTCACAATTTCCCAGATGGAAGATCCATTCTTACTGTAGGTCTCAGCATCCTCAGCACATGACTCTTTCCTCATTAAGTCAAGACCTTTTGCCCTTTCACTTAAAGGGAGCACTCTAAGGCTCGCTTTGACGTATCCCAGTTGCCAGCATCACTACTGTTTGGGGCCTTTTGGAAGTAAAATAAGGGAGACTTGAACCGGCACTGCCGCATCTCAAAAGGCAGTCTGCGCAGCCAAGTGGCAGCCTGGATCTGCTGGGCGAAGGGAGGAGTTATGTCCAAGGTGGGACAGAGAGGATGGCGAGAGATTAACTCACTAGTCAGAACAGCAGGAAATTCAGGACTTAGGGTTATTTCTGAAAATTTCTATTTAAAATTTTCAGACTGAGGTTGACCAAGGGTAACTGAAGCCACGTGGAAAGCAAGACAGAGGATAAGGGAGGGGCCTCCTGAACTCCAGGAGCACTGAGTCCGGGAAAAGTCAACACATCGATGGAGTCATTTGTTTAATTTTTTCTTAAAAGCCACCTGCAGGATATCATAGAAAGGGTGTGCTGCCAGTCACAGCTTGTGATGTGAAACGTTCACTCCGCAAGTTCAAACTCCCCCAGGTGTTTCTCTTCCTGCGTGACCATCACGTGACTAGTTTTGTTGTGCATTGTTGTAGAAGTGAACACATTTCCCTATTGAAAGAATGTCGTTCTCTGTTTTCTCTGTTTCCTTTAAGCATTTTCATGTAGTTGGCCTTTTGTTAGTGGTCGGCATTTATGGCTTTTTGCAGAAGGCATCTCTTTGAGCATCAATTTCTTGAAATAAAAAAAATACATTCTCAGCTGGGCGCAATGGCTCATGCCTGTAATCCCAACACTTTTGGATGCCGAGCTGGATGGATCACCTGAGGTCAGGAGTTCAAGACCAGCCTGACCAACATGGCAAAACCCCGTCTCTAATAAAAATATTAAAGTTAGCTGAACGTAGCGGCGTGCTCCTGTAATCCCAGCTACTTGGGAGGCTGAAACAGGAGAATCACTTGAACCCAGAAGGCAGAGGTTGCAGTGAGCTGAGATTACGCCGAGCCGAGATTGCACCACTGCACTCCAGCCTGGGTGGCAGTGAGACTCTGTGGCTCTGGCTCTGGCTCTAGCGCATGATCTCTCTCTCTCTCCCTCTACACACACACACACACACGTATGTATGTATATATAGACACACACATACATATATCTACACACACACACACACACACACACGTTTCTCTAATTGGTTTTAGAATCTTGACCCCAGCTTATAGTTGCTTTTGTTGAAGACTGTGCTGTTATGGTCTCTTCATGGGAATTATGGTTTTAAAATTATTATTTTATTCATTAAGCAAATCTTTATCAGCACTTACTATATACCTCATGTTGTTCTGGTGAACAAAGCAAGATCCTGTCTCGGGGGTGTGCCTTCCAGCAGAGAAGGACGGCAGTGCGTAAGGAACATTAGAAAATGATTCTGTCTTTCGGGTGTTAGAAAGTGATATGTGAAAGTGAGAAATAAAAAGAAATAGAGCAGGATCAGGAATGGAGGTGTGGGGCAAATTGTTGTTTCCAGAGTGCCCTTGGAATCACTGCCAGTCGTTGGGAATTAGTTCCTTAATTAAATCCTGGCCATCGATCAGCATCCCTTTCTATTGCATTTGGCAGCGCTTACAGACTCTGTTGTAAACAAAGCCGAACCATCCCAGAGCTGTGGCTGATTAACACCTAAGGAACTGGTTGCCTGATACTCATAGTTTTTAAAAATGTGTTTAGTAATTCAGAAAGCTTGTGGTCCCTCTAGTCTAAAGTCAGCGTTCTTAGATATGCTTCATGTACTTTGTTATATACTTATTTGTAAGTTTCTTTTTTCTAAATTGAGAATCTGTGTTTGTGCTTTGTCTTACTCTGTCAAGTGGGAAGGGACCGCCACCCGTAGTGAACCTGTATCAGTTTTTGCTTCTTAGTGGTTTCCTCATTAGTGGATCATGCAGACCCCATTTCCCACCTTTTTCCTCTTGTAGTCAGTATCTCATTCCCCAGCCACTCATCAGAAGCTAGTGAAATATAAGGGAAAGTTTAAGTTTTATTTTGCAGTGATTAAAGTACAGTGAGGTTTAAAAATACTGAAGGTGGAATTTTCATAGCTACCAAAAGTTGAAAATAACACAGAACATATTTCAGTGACAAATGAAGCAAGGTGGGTAACTGACTTACTGAGTCCCTGCTGGATGGTAGCACTGGTGCTTAGTACTTTAGGTATATTTCCTTCATTTAAGTCTCACAACCTTTTAGGAGATGTTGTCTTTCCAGTGTTCAGATGGGAAAGCCAGTGCCGAGGCAGGGCAGACCTGCCTGAGCCACACGTGAATGTGTATTGCAGGCATATTCAGGCACGTGAGGCTCCCTAGGTATGGGGCCAGAGACATGTGAACCCCAGCCTTCCCCTATTCTGTGCTGTTCCCAAATACCTCCCATGGTTTTGTACCTAATAGTAATAGCTTCATCTGTTGAAAATGACATCAAAGTTCAGTTTCCCTCTGTCTTTCTTTATAATGAAGCTACGTTTATAGTGCTTGACTTCTCCACCTCCCCACACCCACACCGTTTACCAGTCCTTTTTGTAGATTGTCAGTATTTTCAGATACACTTTATTTCCGTTTTTATTGTGGTAAAATACACATAACATAACTTTACTATTTTAACCATCCTGAGTGTCCGATTCAGTGGTATTAAGTACATTTATACTGTTGCTGAGCCATCCCTACCTCTCCAGAGCTTTTCATCTTCCCAAACTGAAACTCTGTCCCCATTAAACACTCACTCCCCACTCTCCGCTCCCCCCTCCCCACCCCCACCCCTAAGCACCATCTTCCTTTCTGTATCTATTGGATATGATTGTTGTGCTTTTGTAATCTACCTGTTTGTAAATTTATTTTCCATATTCTGACCTTTCCAGCTTTTCAAAGGAGAATAAATACTAAGTATCCGGTTAGAACTCTGACCTTTTTGCAGAGCACAAACCTGGAGCTGAAGCGCCCCCCCCCCCCAAACCCCACTCACTCCCATGGTTAACAGAATATTGAACCTGAAAAGTACATGTTATAAAAAGAATGAAAAGTAAAAAGTATGTGTTGGGAAGTTTTCTGGAAACTAAAGAGCTAAGAATCCTTAAAGGATCTGGACAGCTGTGTTTTCATACTTCAGTTTGATTCATGGATTTTTAATGTAAAAGTCTTTGCATAAAAACATTAAAATCCCCTTCTCAGCAGTGAGAAAATGTTCCCGTTCTCCCAACTGACTATTTGAAAAAAAGGTTAAAAAGTACATTCTATACAAAGTGTCTGTAAACAGAATAACTTTCCTTTCATGTAAGATTGGTTCTTGAGGAAATGCTGTGCTTTACAGTCAGGGTTGAGGAACTTTGCATATGATGGAAGATGAGAATGGGAACCACAGGTGTCATTTGGTGGTTTTGTTTTACAAAGTCTTCACCTTTCTCCTGAATCATAGGACCAAGTTCAACAAAATTTCTACTTTCTACCTTCCTTTGGAATAGTAGTTTTGGAAGACAAGTATTAGTCAATGATAGCAGGTGTGTTTTCTAAAGATTCAGGATCAGCGGGCTGAATGTACTTGTCACTTCATTAGACCATTGAGCCCGAGCAGAAAAGTGCCAGTCTTACCCGGCACGAGGAAAAGATCCATCTTTTGCTCTTGCTGGAAGTGGTGTCCTGCTTTCCACAAGCAGGCATCCTCTGCTTTATACTTGCCTTGTTCATTTTATGTGTGATATTTTATTCTCTGCCTAATAGGTATTAAAGTATCAAAATGTCAAGTATGATTTTTTAATCTGGATAAATTTTAGGAGTTTTCATTCATCTACTTCTAAAAGGAATGAAAAGACAATTAATTGCTCAAGGTCAGGAGACGGCAGATCTAGCACCATGAAGAGCTGGATTCTCCCCTGTATGTTTGTTTCTGTTGCTTGCTTCGAAGCAGGTTTGCAAGAAAGCAGCAGAAATCCCCCACACGTCCACCTACACACACACACACACACACACACACACACACACACACACACACACACACACAGTCTGTCCACCTACACACACACACACACACACACATACACACACACACAGTCTGTCTGTCTGTCTGTCTGTCTGTCTGTCTTTGCAGAGCCTTGGAATGAAAGAAGGAGGGAGCTGTGTACTAATGACGCCGTGGTTGTATCTTGCTCCGTTACAGTGAGGGAGCTGAAAGGGCCCATTCTCTTCACAGCCTGGAGTCAGAGACTCTGAAACCTAATCTGAAGTGTGTTTAAGGAGAGTTCTGAACGCTGGGACTTAGTGCAGAGGGGAACAAGGAGACAGTGTGTCCTCAGGGGCAGCCTGGCTGCCCCTAGAGCCCCAGCAAGCAGGAAGAATCGCAGCATTTGTGGGCAGAACCGATGGGCAGGCCTAAACATTTAGCTACTTTGCCCCAGAATGAAAGCCTTGTTCAGCTCCCCAGGGTTTGGGTTTAAAGTTTTAAGTTCCTGTCAGTGGTGAGCACAGTTTCCTGACAAGGGTGCCATCCGGTCTGCTGTTCAGCTTTTGAGTCATTTAATTTTTCCTCCTGCAACCTTCTCCTCCTCCACATCATTGTCATTGTCATCACGAATACCCATTAGAGCTCACCTAGGCTGGATGTTGTTCTAAGGGCATGGTGTATACTAAATCATTTAATCCTTAAAGTGACCCTACAGAGTGGTTCAATCTTTAGGTCCATTTTATGTAAGAGGAAACTGAGGCACAAGAAGTAGCTTGCCTCCAGTGACTGTGACCTTGGGCACTCTGTTGTCCTCCAGCCTGGAATATCCCAGTAGATGGAGCAGAGCTGAGGTGCAGGTGTGCAGGCATATTTATCCTTCCTGCCCATAGGGTAAACCCTCAGAGCCATTGCATCTGGTCTCAAGTGTCCAGATTTACTGCAAATGTTATTGCTGATGTCTGGAAAGTGAAAAAGGTAGGAATGCCCTGTTCTGGCTTGTAATATACTTTTGATATGCACAGGAGGCAGGAGGCCAGGGTCCCTGGCAAAGGGTCTAGCTTCAAGCTTGGACTCATAGCCCTAAAAGAGAAAAGGGATTCCTGTTTTCACTCCCTAGTGTTGCTTTTTGGCCCACCCCACCCCCCATCCTGTCCCATATAAATCCTAGACCTCAGCTGGCAGAAGAATAAGCAGCTGAACATTGACAGGAGAAGAAGCAACTGAGCATCAGAGACTACACATAAATGCAGCTTAACTTCAGACGTCACGACTTTGGAGAGGAGTCCTGCTGGAGATGGCCTGGTTTCAGGCAAAGATCACCTTCTTTACACACCGTCCCCTTTCCAGGTCCCCTTCTGCTGAGAGCCACTTCCACTGCTTAATAAAACCTCCACATTCACTAGCCATTCAAGTCCCTGTGACCTTATTCTTCCTGGATGCTGAACAAGAACCTGGGTACTAAGAGGGCAGGGTGTAAGAGGCTGTCACCCCAACTCTCCACTGAGCTGGCTCACATTTGGATGTCCTCAGACAGCAACTGCCCAAAGAGCATTAACTATATAACACAGCCCCAGAAACAGCCATGCAGCTGGAGCCCAAAAGCTGCTTGTCCTGGCCTCAACACTCACTCACAAGGAGTGTGAGCATGGCGGCAGAGTAAGCAAGCCACACCCCTGTGGCAAGTCCCCTAAAGGGGTCCAGGGAATTCTTCTGTCTCACTAAGCCCTGAGCCATTCTGATTTTTTTCCTCTTTGCTTTTCTCTCTCGCAATTTTTACGATCTTCCTTTCATTCCTTGTCTTTCAGATTTCCCAATAATTTGCCTTGAGAGGAGCTTTACTCATTCATTCTGTGAGACACTCTCTGGCTCTTTTCAATCTGAAAGGTTCTGGAAATTTTTCTTATCTTATTCTTGCCTCATTTCCTTTCCTCTGGTGTCTCTCTGTCCAGAAGTCATGTTACTCAGATGTTGAAACTCTTGACCTGTGGCTCTAAATGTCTTATATCTTCTCTTCTTTCTCATCTCTTCACCTTCAGGTCTAACTTCTAGGGGAGTCCTCAGCTTTATCTTTAAAGTCTTCTAGTGAAATTTTTATTTCTCTTACATTACTTTATTTCTAAGAACTCTTTCTTGTTATTCAAATGTTCCTTTTTATAACTTTCTTTGTTTCGCTTAAAGTTATAAACTCTTAGCTATATGTGGGTACAAATTATAGTATTTCTAAAAGCTTTCCCCTACTCCTGCATTATTGGAGGTACCTGGCATCTCCCGTTTCCCTGGGGGCACTCTGCATAATGTGACCACCTCCTGGTGCCGACTCTTCCTCCTCCTCTCCTCTGTAACTAGATTTCTCCATTCTTCTTGGTCACCTTTCAGTTTTCAGGAACTCCATCACCTCCTGTCTCCTCTTTCATTTGCTCTGGTTTTCATGAATTTATTCGTTTTCCCCCTTTTAATTATTATTAAATTTTTTTTTAGATAGGGTCTCACTTTGTCCAGGCAGGAGTGAGATGGCATGATCATAGCACTGCAGCCTCCAGCTCCCAGGCTCAGGTGATCTTCCCTCCTCAGCCCCTGCTAATTTTATTTTGCCCAACTAATTTTATTTTATTTTTGTAGAGATGGGGTCTCCCTATGTTTCCCAGGCTAGTCGCAAACTCCTGGCCTCAAGTGATCCTCCCACCTTGGCCTCCTAAAGTGCTGGGATTATAGGCGTCAGCCACCGTGGTCTTTGCTTTTTAATTGTTTCAATGTTGTTGCAGTGAGCTTTCCGGATGCAGTGGAGGTAAGCTTCTGTGTGTCGTCTGCCATGTTTAGCCACAATCTGACATCTGTCTCCTGGTTTGTACTAAACCCTGTCTGGCAGTGGCCTTGTGTTAATCTTTCTAGGAAAAACATGCATTTCCGGACAGATAAGCAAGTTCCTGTGGAATTTCTCAAACTGTGCTCTCATTGACAGATTTTCACATAAGCCTGGGAGTTAGGAAGGGCTGGGCTGAGGTAGAGGCTGTCCTGGGTGGGAAGCTGGGACTTGGTGTGATTCTGGGCCTGTCATATGGCCCCTCCCACCTCACCAGCTGAATTCCAAGGCGACTACAGGCAGCGACCTTCTGGGGACTCTGCCCCAGGGACTTAGTCCTGTGGCATGCTGCTGTACTAACAGACTCCACTCAAGATGTTGTAGACACACGCCTTTGGGGTTGGGAAGTGGGACCTCCTTCCAGTGTCAACTCATCCCCTGTCATTCATTCTGTAAGTTTGCATTTCCCTTCACTGTCATGGTGGCAGCAATAATCATAGAGAATGTGTGTCATGGGCCAGGCCCTTTGCTAGGTACTCTGTGGGCATGGTTTCATTGAATTCTCATACCAGTCCTAAAAGGGAAATAATAGCATCAAATAGCATCTCTAGCCCTTTCATAACTCGTGTGCTGTGGGGAGTACAATTTAGTACTCCCCATCCCTAATTAATTTCTTGATGCCCTCTCCCCATGTGGCTGTATTTGGAGTAAGGAAGTACAGTAATTAAGGTAAAATGAGGCCATGAGGATGGAGCTCTGATCCGATAGAACTAGTAACCTTGGGAGAAACGATACCAGAGAGCTCTTGCTTGCTGTCACTCAGCCATGTGAGGGCACAATGAGAAGGTGGCTGTCTGCAAGCCAGGCAGGGAGCCCTCAGAGGATCAGATCAGCTTATACCTTGAGTGTAGACTTCACACTCTCCAGAATTGTGAAAACATCAATTTCTGTTTTCTAAGCCACCCAGCGCATTAGTGTTTGGTTATGTCCACCTGAGCAGACCTAAGTCCTCATGTTTCCATCTGTGTTTACCTAGCCAACTCCTACTCATCCTTCAAGACCCATTCAGATGGGCTGCTTCTAAAACACATTAGGTATTCCACTCTCAAAGAACTCCACCATCAGGGAGAATAGCCAGTCACTCTCTTCCCTGACCTTCTACAGCCTTTTGTTAGTTCCTCTAACATGCCACTTACCACGTACTCCAATTTAGCAGGTTATTTGTGCATATCACCGATGGAATTAGTCCATTTTCACACTGCTAATAAAGACATAATACGAGAAAGAGGCTTAATGGACTCACAGTTCCACATGGCTGGGGAGGCCTTATAATCATGACAGAAGGCAACGGAGGAGCAAGTCATGTCTTACATGGATGGCAGCAGGCAAAAAGAGAGCTTGTGCAGAAAGACTTCTCCATATAAAACCATCAGATCTTGTGAAAGACTTACTATCGTGAGAACAGCATGGGAAAGATCTCCCATGATTCAATCACTTCCCACAGGGTTCCTCCTACACACATGGGAATTGTGGGAGCTACAATTCAAGATGAGATTTGGGTGAGGACATAGGCAAACCATATCACTGACCCAAAGAGAGATGCTCATCTTGTGCTTTTCTCTCTGCCTAGCATAGTAACCACACACTGCAACTTGCTTGATAAATACACCCCAGCCTCCTCAAGCAGTCATAGTTATTCATACCTCTGCCCACCTGGTCAAAATCTGCCAAAGGGCTGTAAGAAAATCTCTGACACTGTGATGCCCTAGGATGAGATAGGTCGAGCGTTAGTGAGTTAGAGGATTTTGAACAATATTTAAAGGTATAAATGGTAGGGAGAAGAACACAAGGCCTTCGAGAGAAGCCATTCCCTTCTACTGAGTGAGAGAATGCCTTGGTTGTCATGGTTACACTAAATCCCAAAACAGCACAAACAAAACACTTCTAGAAATGGCTCTCTGTAGCCCCAGCAGATGCAAACCTTGTAAACCTGGTCAAATATTATCCAATTCTGTCTATGAGATAATTTTCAGAAGGTAGTACATTAGCTCTCTCGGGTAGGGAATTAGTGGATTTAGATTATTTAATCCAGTAGGAAGAGGGAGAATATACTCCCAACCTACAGAAAGAATGGTGTCTTTATTCTTTTAGAAAACAAAAAATACTCCTGCTTAAAACTGTTATGGCAATAACCTGAAGGTGTAGAAATTTTTATTATTATTATTTTCTGGGATAGAGTCTCACTCTGTCACCTAGGCTGGAGTGCAGTGGCGGGATCTCAGCTCGCTGCAACTTCTGCCTCCTGGGTTCAAGTAATTCTCCTACCTCAGCCTCCCGAGTAGCTGGGACTACAGGTGCATGCCACCATGCCCGGCTAATTTTTTTGTGTTTTTAATAGACAGGATTTCACCGTGTTGGCCAGGCTGGTCTCGAACTCCTGACCTCAGGTGATCCACCCAACTCGGCCTCCCAAAGTGCTGGGGATTACGGGCGTGAGCCACTGCACCTGACCTAGAAATGTTTTAAAGTCAAGATAAACTGAAGCAACTTTGAGTCACAATTGTTAATAGCTAGAAGCACTGTGTGAACGTGCATGCTGTTTAGTATTCAGTGCGTACATACCAGCCATTCCCTAAGAATGTCAACTTCCTCCTAAATTTAATTTTATAGGCTCCAATGAAAAGCCGGTTGAGGACAGATAAGGCAACAGGGACACACGGCTTGGAGCCAGCCCACTGCTTTGTCACTAGATTAAGATTCAGCTGCCTTTTGGCGCATCATTGAAAGTAGCCAGTAAAAAAAAAAAAAAAGGACAAAAATTTGATTCCATAGTTTCACGAATTGCTGGTTTGTTCCAAATAGAACATTATAATGACTGCTATTTGGCTTTTTCGTTCCCCCACCCCTTTTTTGAGACAGAATTTCACTCTTGTTGCCTAGGCTGGAGTGCAGTGGTGCTACCTTGGCTTACTGTAACCTCCACCTCCTGGGTTCAAGCAATTCTCCTGCCTCAGCCTCCTGAGTAGATTACTGGCATGCACTGCCATGCCTGGCTAATTTTGTACTCATAATAGTGACAGGTTTCTCTGTGTTGGCCAGGCTGGTCTCGAATTCCCAACCTCAGGTGATCCACTCTCCTTGGCCTCCCAAAGTGCTGGGATTACAGGCCACTGTGCTTGGCCCTATTTGGCCTCTTGTAAGGAGATCACTTCAGGAATATTATGGTCGAGATTGGTATGAATGGGATGGGACTCATGGTTTCTTAGAGCTGATGGGAGCCTTTGAGATCTGCCCCTATCCCCAGCACAAACCCTCAGGGACATCAAAAACATTCACCTAGGCCAGGTGTGGTAGCTGACACCTATAATCCTAGCACTTTGGGAGGCTGAGGCAGGATGATTGCCTGAGCTCAGGAGTTTGGGACCAGCCTGGGCAACAGAGCAAGACCTCATCTCTACAAAAAATAAAAAAGTTAGCCAGATGTAGTGGTGTGCACCTGTAGTCCCAGCTCCTTGGGAGGCGAAGGTGGGAGGATCGCCTGAGATGGAGATTGCTGTGAGCAACAGTGGTGCCACCGTATTCCAGCCAAGGTGACAGCAATACACTTTCTCCAAAAAAAAAATTTTTAAATATCAAAAATAATTATTTTTTTAAAAACAACAAAATATTCGTCATCAGATCCCTTTCATATTAAACCATTACTCACATAAAGGTTTTCAAATGATGCCTAGATAAGCAGGTTTTCTGTCCTCATGTATAATAGTCTTCGTAGCTGTGTGTGTGTGTGCACGCGCGCGTTAAAGTTAACTTTTAAGAAGATACTTTTACTGATGAATTTTCCACAGGGTCTCTTTTCTTAGGTTCTGTCAGCTTAACCTGTGCTGTTTCTACCTTTTTCCCGACTCAAACTTTATTGATTTATTTACGAGTTTGTTTTATTTTGTTTTCTTGTTTTTTTTGAGATGGAGTCTCGCTCTGTCATCCAGGCTGGAGTACAGTGGTGTGATCTTGGCTCACTGCAACCTCTGACTCCCTGATTCAAGCAATTCTCCTGCCTCAGCTTCCCAAGTAGCTGGGATTACAGGCACCTGCCACCACGCCCAGCTAATTTTTGTATTTTTAGTAGAGACAGGGTTTCACCATGTTGGCCAGGATGGTCTCAATCTCTTGACCTCATGATCTGCCTGCCTCGGCCTCCCGAAGTTCTGGGATTACAGGTGTGAGCCACTGTAGCCGGCCCCACAGGTTTGGTTTTTTTTAGCAATAAAAGGCTGGTGGATTTGTGGCTCTTGAATCCCATCATCAGCTTTCAGTGCAAAGCCTGCCCCAAATGCCTAATGTGCCATTATTTCCAAAGATTTTCAGTTTTCCCTTTTTTTGCCAGACATATAAAAGAGCTCTTTGTGTAAAGAAATGGTAGCAAATAGTTAGTGCATACACATGGATTTTCACCCATTTTCCCCATGCGATAAGGTCCTACGCCCTAATATTTTTCTAAGATCTGATGTAAAGAAAATAGATTTTTTATTTTCTTATTTCTAAAAGTAGAGTTAACGTATTGCGTTGTGGATAACCATTTTCAGTTGTTTATAGATGTGACCGTCATTCCTCAGGTACTTTTTCCCCCTTTCTGCATTTTTTAAATTGTGGTAAAATGGTAAAAAAATTTACCATTTTTACATGTGTAGTTCAGGGGCATTAAGTACGTTCACATTGTTGCACAATTATCACCACCATCCAGCCCCAGAACTCTTCTTAGCTTACAAAACTGAAGCTCTGATTCTGTTAATCACTGTCTCCCCATTCCCCCTCCCCAAAGCCCCTGGCAACCCCCATTCCACTTCTGTCTCTATGAATTTGCCTACTCTAGGTACCTCATTTAAGTAGTATCGTGTAATATTTGTCCTTTATGACTGGCTCATTTCAATTAGAATAGTGTCTGTAAGTTTCATTCATGATATAGCCTGTTCCTGATGAGTCTCTTTCCTTTTGAAGGCTGAATCATCCTCCGCTGTGTGTAATCATCCTCCACATACTGATCCATTCATTTATCAGTGGACACTTGGGTTGCTTCTAGCCTTTGGCTCTTGTGAACAATTCTTCTGTGAACGTGGATGTACAAGACCCTGCTTTCAGTTATTTTCGTTGAATACCAAGAAGTGGGATTGCTGTATCCTAGGATAAGACTTTTTTTGTTATTTTGAAAAACTGCCATACTGTTTTTCCCTAGTGGCTGCACCATTTTGTATTCTGGAATGTGACGTGGAACAGAATTACTTTCAGAGTGAAGTTCAAAAACTCACTGGCAGTTAACTACAGAGAAATGATGCTGCCGGCAGATGAAGTAAATTTACTATAGGAAAAAAGAAAGAATCATTTTCTTAGTGAAACACAAGCTTTCTCTGCCTGTCTTCTCTGAGAAGCTTCCTCAGAAGTGGACTTTAACCGGTGTGCATTGACACACTTAAATAATCAGTACCAAATCCTAAGAGAGAGGAAGTCCTTGACTAGTAGGGTATCTTTATGTCTGGAAGCGCTTTAGGCTTAGCTGCCTGGTGCTCTGTTAATGCAGAGCCCATGTAGCACATTGGCATTCATGCATTCTCACAGTGCTATGAAGAACTACCTGAGATTGGGTAATTTATGCAGGAAGATTTACTTGACTCACAGTTCCACAGGATATACAGGAAGCATGGCTGGGAGGCCTCAGGAAACTTATAGCCATGGCAGAAGGTGAAGGAGGATAAGCATGTTTTACCATGGAGGAGCAGGAGAGAGGAGGAACAAAGGCGAAGGAGCCACACACTTTTAAACCATCAGATCTCATGAGAACTCCTCACTATCCGGAGAACAGCAAGGGGGAGATCTGCCTTCGTGATCTAGTTACCTCCCACAGGTCCCTCCCCCAACATCAGGAATTACAATTCAACATGAGATTTGGGTGGGGACACACAGCCAAACCATATCACCGTTGTAGAGCCGTTTACCCATGCCATTGTCATGTAGTGGGTGCGTTTAAGCCCTTTTAGATTTCAGTGATGTTACATACAGAGTTTCCTTACAACTGTAGATAGAGCCAACATTCACAGGGGAATTCATAGAATGCTTTATGGACATCTCTTTTACAGATGAATTTTAGAAGCTATAAAGATGTTATTGAAACTGTAAGTTGATATTGCCCTATAAAAAATTTGTTGCCGTAGAAAAGTCATTTTCTATAAACATAAATGATAAATTTTCTATAAAAATAAAATGATAAATTTTAACAAAAAATTTAAGGATCAATTTGTCATTTATTAGCTAGATCCTAAGTCTCTGCTGCAAACCCCTGACATTGCAGGTAGTTAATCATCATTGCTTCACTTATCTCTGACAGAACCCAAGGAGTGTGCAATGCTGGGGTGAGGCTGCAGGTTCTAGGACTCAACACGCTCCCATATTATCACCAAAATGTGCTCCATACATTCAGAGAAACCTCTGCTGGCTGCATGAAGTACCCAGTGTAGGTGCAAACTCTCCCTCTCCTCTCTTCTAAAGCGCTCACTTTAATGCCATGTCCATAAAGACATTATTGTGTATTAGTTTTTGTTTTGTTTTTTACTTTTTGAGATTTCTAGTATTGAATTGTTAAGTCTCATTTCCCAGACTCTGTAAATCTAGATGAAGTTATCAAATTCCCTTAGTTCCAGGAATTCTTTGGGAAACGTGAGTGCTTGCCAGCTGGTCAGATAATTGGTGGTTTATTTTCATCACAAATAGGAAATGTCAAGAGTTGTGAGAAAGAAGGTTGTGAAACTGGAATGTGTTCTTCCTTTGAAAGAAAATCTGAGAGTATGGGAATTCTTCCACAAGTTCTTATCCTTCGGCCCATTTTCATAATGTTCTTTTTTCCAGGCTGGAGTATAGTGGCTCATAGCAGCCTCTGCCTCCCGGGTTCAAGCTCTTCTCCTGTCCCAGCCTCCTGGCAGCTGGGATTACAGGCATGCACCACTACACCTGGCTAATTTTTGTATTTTTAGTAGAGTTGGGGTTTCACCACGTTATCCAGGCTGGTCTCGAACTCCTGACCTCAAATAATCCACCCACCTCGGCCTGGCAAAGTGCTGGGAATATAGGCGTGAGCCACTGCCTGGTCTGTAATATTCTTATTAATGTCTACAGATTTTACTGGAGTGAGAGGTGGACCCAGAATTAATTGCTGATCATGAGTTAACCATGCAGCTCTTGGCAGCTAGTGTGGGGACTCAAACCCAAGATCAGGGACTGGAATAGAGCAGGGCATCGCTCCCTTCCTTAACCTAGGTGGGAAATGCTACTCTGACCCTGTACGTCGGAAACGGGGCACATTGCTGCAGCAAAATAACATTGGTGGAAAATATGACTGGTGACCAGCGATCCATTCTGCTCTGCTGAGCCGCTTCCTCTGGATAACCATGCCTGGAGAATAGGAGAGCTTGTCAGGGAAGAGAGGGTACCACGTGATCACATGTGACTCCTGACATTCATGCAGGTGGCATGACTCTGCCAATGATCCTTGGACCGGGCATTTCAGATCTGGAGAGTTTGAAATCATCCGTAGAGAATGTGCATCTCCACGATTGCAGTGAGGACGAGTGTGGGAGTTTAAAGTGGCATCTGTTTAAAAACAAAACCCAAAAGGTGCTTAATGTTGAACATCAAGCAGCGTCTTTCTTGGCTCCTCTGTTCATGCTGGTCCAGGCTCATGGACGCGCCCATCCGTGTCCTCGGCAGGCTTTGACTCCTGCTGCCACTCAGTCTCCGGGGTTACTAATTGGTTGCTAAATGCTCTGCTTGTCTCAGGGAAGAGGGGAGAAGTAACTGAATGGCCATGTTTTGGAAGCATTTGATTCCCAAGATTTGATCTATATGATGGAATTGATCCATTTTACTATCAGTCTCTGGTAATGTACATAATGAAGAGAAACTGAGGCATATGATTCTGAGCTCTTCAGGGTAGAACTTGAGTTCCTATATATAATATTCCCTTTCCCTGTAGATTCAGTGTATAGAAAATTCCTGAATAGTATTGCCAGGGGCTGTGCTAGGCAATAAGAATACAAAGATACAGAGATGAAAAAAAAATACAGTCTTTCCCTTCAATCTTGATATAGTCTTGTTGAGATAGAGCAGGGTGCTACTGGCAGGTAGAGAAGGAAGCCATCCATGTCATATTTGTGGAGAAGGAGAGAGGCACAGGGACAGGGCTTTGACTGTCATAAAAAAAGGCCTGGGGTCATGGGTTGAAAAGTTAACATTCACAGAAAACCTGTCCACAAATATTTATAACAGCTGTATTCATAATTGCCAAAACTGGAAGCAACCAAAATGTCCTTCAGTAGATGAATGAACTGTATTATATCCAGACAGTGGAATGTTATTCCACAGTAAAAATAAACAAGCTGGCTGGGCGTGGTGGCTCACACCTGTAATCCCAGCACTTTGGGAGGCCGAGATGGGTGGATCACCTGAGGTCAGGAGTTCAGGACCAGCCTGGCCAACATGATGAAACTCCACCTCTACTAAAAATACAGAAAATTAGCCAGGCATGATGGCAGGTGCCTGTAATCCCAGCTACTTGGGAGGCCGAGGCAGGAGAATTACTTGAGCCCAGGAGGTGGAGGCTGCAGTGAACTTAGATTATGCCGTTGTACTCCAGCCTGGGTGACAAAGGCAAGATTATGAATGAATGAATGAGCAAGCAAGCAAGCAAGTAAGCTAGCTAGCTAAACTCTTCAGGGTAGAACTTGAGTTCTTATGTATGATGTTCCCTTTCACTGTAGATCCAGTGTATAGAAAATTCATGAATAGTATTGATTTCAGCAGACATTGATTGACTGCCAGGTGCTGTGCTAGGCAATAAGAATACAAAGATGAAAAAGTGGCCTGAAATTAATTGGGGACATAGACAAATAGATACTAAACCATCTGTAATACAGTGGAATGGATAACTCGGTAGTTAGCTAGCTACCAAGCCATAAAAAGACACGGAGGGGGCCAGACATGGTGGCTCAGACTTACAATCCCAGCACTTTGGGAGGCCGAGGTGGGCAGATCACCTGAGATCAGGAGTTGGAGACCAGCCTGGCCAACATGGTGAAACCCTGTCTCTACTAAAAATACAAAAAAATTATCCGGGTGTGGTGGTGGGTGCCTATAATCCCAGCTACTCGGCAGGCTGAGAGAGGAGAATTGCTTGAGCCTGGAAGGCAGAGGCTGTAGTCAGCTGAGATCGTGCCATTGCACTCCAGCTTGGGTGACAAAAACATGACTCTGTCTCAATGAATAAATAAATAAGGAAGCCCGAGCCATAAAAAGACATGGAGGGGGCCGGGCACAGTGGCTCACATCTGTAATTCCAGTACTTTTGGAGGCTTCAGGTGGGCAGATCACCTGAGTTTGGGAGTTTGAGACCAGTCTGGCCAACATGGAGAAACCTCGTTGCTACTAAAAATACAGAATTGGCCAGGTGTGGTGGCACATGCCTGTAATTCCAGCTACTTGGGAGGCTGAGGCAGGAGAATGGCTTGAACCCAGTAGGCGGAGGTTACAGTGAGCTGAGATCATTCAGTTGCATTCCAACCTGATCAACAAGATCGAAACTCCATCTCAAAAAAAAAGACATGGGGGGACTTTATATGCATATTTCTGAATGAAAGAAGGCAGTCCACAAAGGCTACATACTGTAACAGTCCAGCTAGATGACATTCTGGAAAAGGCAAACTATAGAGACAGATCAGTGGTCGCCAGAGATGAGGGGGAGGAAGGGATGAACAGCTGGAAAACAGGATTTTCAGGGTGAAACTCATATGATGCAGTGAAACTATTCTGTGTGATACTGTAATGCGGGCAGGTCACAACACTTTTGTCATAGAACTTTACAGCACACAGAGTAGCCTTATGTGAGTTGTGGAGGGCGAGTGATGATACTCTATCAATACTGGCCCCACTGTTGTAGCAAATCTCTACCACTAATGTTAATAACGGGGACACTGTGGTGGGAAGAACTTTTTGCTCAACTTTTTGTAAACCTAAAACTACTCTGAAAAGATAGTTGATTAGTTGAAAAATGGGGAGGAGTAATATTGGAGTGAGAAGAAAATGCTAAGAGTAGATTTGCATCCAGTTTTGGGGAAAGTAGGCACAGAGGTGTAGTTGGGGCTGGCTGGTGTTCCTGGTGTCACGGAGGCGGGTGGTGGCAAGCTGTGAAGGACCCGTAGACGGGAATCAGCAGTTTCCTGCAGCAAGCTGTGGTTTGCTTTCATCCCTGCCTGCCTCAGGGTTAACCCCTGTTGTTTCTGCCCACAGCAAAGAGCTCCTGGGAAGGTGCTGCTGGATGCCGTTTGCAGCCACCTCAACCTCGTGGAAGGTGACTATTTTGGCCTCGAGTTTCCTGATCACAAAAAGATCACGGTAGGTGATGTCAACTTAATGTTGCTATTTTACTGTCTGTTCATCTTGGTGGGGGGATGGGCAGGGCAGTGAAACAATTGGTGCTTTTCTGTGGTCATGCAGAAATAGAGGGAAAAACACCAGAAAGCCCTCATTAATATGTTTTGTAATAAAATATTCATGCATATGATTAGCAAGTCCAAAGCAGGTACACAGGGATCACTGCCCTCCCACCTCTGCCTCCAGAAGCCGTTACCTTGTGAATACACATATCCTTGAGTATATTTCTGATAAATTCAGTGTAGATACATATGCAAACATATATCTTTGAAATACACAAATGTGAGGAAATAACATAGTGCCCTCTGCTTTCTCTCCCTCCTCCAGGGAAATCTTTCCTTTTCAGCACATGGAGTCCATTTCCTTCTTTTTCATGGCTGCACGCCATTCCACCAAAGGGATATGTATAATTTACAACTTCTATTGTAAATGATGGAATACTTGGCTTTTTTCAGTATTTTGCTGTTACCGATGTTGCCTCAGTGAACTGAGTACTACGTTTCTGTTTGTGCTCGTAGCCAGGTGTTCAAATCCAGTGGCGCTGAATTACCCAATCAGTGGGTGCAACCATTTTAAAGTTGTTAAATATGTCAGATTTTTCTGGAAAAAGGTTTCAACAAATTGAATTCAAAAGGTAGAGCATAGCTTCCTGGTATTTTTTTTTTTTTTTTTAATCTTTTTGGGTTGATGGCGGTATCTGAATCTACCCTTTTTTTTCCTTTTTGGAGACAGAGTTTCGCTCTTGTTGTCCAGGCTGGAGTGTAGTGGTGTAGTCTTGGCTCACTGCAACCTCCGTCTCCCAGGTTGAAGCGATTCTCCTGCCTCAGTCTCCAGAGTAGCTATGGTTACAGGTGCCCACCACCACACTGGGCTAATTTTGTACTTTTAGTAGAGATGGAGTTTCTCCATATTGGCCAGGTTGGTCTCAAATGCCCAACCTCAGGGGATCCACCCGCCTCATCCTCCCAGAGTGCTGGGATTACAGGACTGAGCCACCGTGCATGGCCTGAGTCTACCTTTTATTAAGCACCTTTTGGGACTGTAAGTTCATTGGCTATGTTTTTATTCTTTGATTCTATGCATGCTGAGCTCCTGGAACTTCTACTGGTCCCTGCACTGCAGATTCAGTAGTGAGTGAGACACAGGGAATTTATGATCCAGGTGGGGAGCTCTGCATATAGAGGATGTGTGACAGGAGCTCCTCGAGTGCGGTAGTGCTGGGCAGTGGGGAGAACAAACACCATTTGAGTTTAGGAGAGCCTTCTGCACACCCGTGTCCCGGGAGACCAGGAGGGCTTGATCTAATAGAAAGAATGTACCAGATAGATGAGGCACCCCATGTACAAAAACTAGAAAGCAAGTGGGCTATTCAGGAGCCTGCAGAGGCCAGAATGGAGAGGGGCAAGGAGAAGGGCAATGGTAATGAGAGAGAAGGAAGGTTGGAAGCTCAGCAGGGAGCCGTGTGGTGAAGGGCTTTCTGTGCTGTTGCAGTCAGGAGAAATAAGCCACATGTGCAATTTTAACTTTTCTAGCAATATGATAAAAAGGTCAAACGGCCATAAAATTCACTTTAAAATGTATTTTATATAACCTCATATATCCAGAAACATTGGCATTTGAACACACAGTCAGTCTAAATAACTATGATGAGATATTTTCACGCTGTCTGTTTTGTCTGTGAAGTCTTCAAATCTGGTGTGTATGTGACCTCGGCACCTCTCGCTTCCAGCTAGCCATGTTTCAAGTGCTGAGTCATCACATTGAGCCAAGGGTTTTCTATCAGCCCCCACAGTTCTATACTCAAACGAATGTGTTTGAGAAGCTGTTAATGCTTTTATAAGAGGGTGTGATATGATCTGAGTTCTGGTTTAGAATGAGAACTGGGCTGGGTGTGGTGGCTCACGCCTGTAATCTCAGCACTTTGAGAGGCCAAGCAGGGCACATCACGAGGTCAGGAGATTGAGACCATCCTGGCTAATATGGTAAAACCCCGTCTCTACTAAAACACAGAAAATTACCCAGGCGTGGTGGCGAATGCCTGTAGTCCCAGCTACTTGGGAGGCTGAGGCAGGGGAATCACCTGAACCCGGGAGGCAGTGGTTGCAGTGAGCCGAGATTGTGTCATTGCACTGCAGCCTGGGTGACAGAGCAAGACTCTGTCTAAAATAATATATAAGAATACAATTCAGTATACTGTAGTTAAATTAAATTAAATTGGAATAGAACCAGACTGGTGTCAAGAAAGCCATTAGGCTGTAGCAGTGAGTCTGGCCACAAATGGTGCTGGCTAGAAGAAAGGGAAACTTGAGGGGCTGGCAGGAGCTGAATGGATTCCGGAGATTGGGGCTGGGGTCCGTAAGAGAGGATGTGATTGAATGAATACACTTGTGAAGGAGAGGGCTCAGAGGGGCTCAGTTTTCCAGCTTTGCAGTCTGGGTGGACAGTAGTGTCCATCCGTGGGGAAGACCATGCCCAGGGGTGAAGATGAGTCCCATGCCAGCTTGAGGAGGCAGGGGTATCCATGGCATTCAGTGGAGACATCCAGCAGGCAGTGCCAGAAGGTGTATTTCCTGGAGCACAGAAAAGAGATCTGGGTGGAAATTTGGATCCAGGAATCTTAGAATTATTATGAATGTCTGTGGAAGCTCTGAAACGGGATGAGAACATTCATTGTGAAGAGAAAGTGGCCACAGGTGGCACAGCAGCATGTTAACGGCAAAGCCCTCAGAGCAGAGCAGGTGGCGAATGAGCGGATCTGTCACGGGCCTAAAAATGAGAGCAAGGTGCATTTTCTCAATTTCTTCCCACCTGCAAACACTCGGTCGTTTTCTAGTTTGTACTTTAAATCCTAGCTTCCCTGACTCCCAGCCCTTTTTCCAGTGTGACATATGACCACAGACCTGCCAAATCTCATTCTGCATTCTCCTGTTCATCTAACAATTATTTTGTGCCTACACTGTGTCTGGCATCAGACTTCACATGAAAAGTGAAATGAAGTGACAGCTAGCAAGAAGTAGTTCCGGTTTCCATTCATTAGGCATACACAGCATCTTAAGAGAGTCCGGGAAATAATTACAGTGTAGCCAGTTCTGTGGAATATTGTTTCACACCCTTATTTGGTGGTAAAATGATGATTTTTCAAAACACCTGAAGATACTGTTATCTCATTATTTCCAACAACCCTGTTCAGTGCCTGCCTGAATTCCCTGAAGCTCCTGATGGCCTGCCTGACTCCGATCTTGGCCAGTTCCAGTCCTGCCGGAGCTGTTTGTCCAAACCAGAAATCGACAGCGGTGTTTGGGCTTCACAGCTGAGGGCGCTGAGATGCTGAGAATTTCCGCATATCTGAATCTACCAATTAGCTAATGGCACAGCTACTATTCTGTGTTCTCCTAAGTTCAGCTTCTTCCCATTCACCACAGGCGCTTCTCTTTTGCTAGAATTTGTAAGCTTATTGTGCTTTCTAGGTACCGGGCAGGGCTGACTTCTTTCAGGTCGTTACCAGGCTTGATTTTTTATGATTTCACTCCTTTCTTACAATATTGTTTAGGAATGTATTCAACTGCAAAATTAAAAAAAAAAAACAAAAAACACCCACTGTTGATGACTTAAAGAAGTAAGTGTTTATTTGCCACACATCACACAAAGGCCACTGCATGAGTCCTTCTTACCTGCTGGAGTGTTCTGGTCCCTGTGGGTACAGCAGCACACATGACCGACATTCTAGAGCAGGGGCCACACCTTCCTAGTAAAGGGACAGATAGTACTTTACAGGCCATGCGGTCTCTGCTGCAGCTATTCAAGTCTCCCCTTCTTGTGCAAAAGCAGCCATGGATAATATGAGAAGGAATGCATGTCTTTGTTCCAGCAGAGCTTTGGATAACAGGAAGCCGGAGTCTGCCAGCACAGGCTCTAGAGAGCCGTAACTGCAGGCGCAGTGCTGGGTTCACATACAGTGTCTCATTTATTCCTGCACTGCTGCTTTATATCCCCTTTTGCTTATGAGGAAGTTAAGCCTTAAAGAGGCTAAGTCTTTCTCCCAAAGGCACACAGTAAAGAAATGGGATTGAAGCTCGGATCTGTCTAGAACAAGGAAGCCGAGGCCGGTGGATCACAAGGTCAGGAGTTTGAGACCAGCCTGATGTCTCCACTGAATGCCACAGATGCCCCTGCCTTCTCTGTCAGTTACAGAATTCCAGCCTGAGCCAATGGCAGAAAAGTATTATTATTATTATTTTATTTATTTATTTATTTATTTATTTGTTTGTTTATTTATTTATTTATTTTGAGACGGAGTCTCACTCTGTTGCCCAGGCTGGAGTGCAATGGTGTGAGCTTGGCTGACTCCAACCTCTGCCTCCTGGGTTCAATCGATTCTCCTGCATCAGCTTCCCAAGTGGCTGGGATTATAGGCGTCTTCCACCACACCCAGCTAATTTTTGTATTTTTAGTAGAGACTTTTTCTGTTTGTTTTTGAGACAGAGTCTCTTGCCCTATCGCCTAGGCTAGAGTGCAGTGGCGCAATCTCGGCTCATTGCTGTCTCTGCCTCCCGGGTTCAGGCTCAGCCTCCTGAGTAGCTGGGTTTACAGGCATGCACCACCACGCCTGGCTAATTTTTTGCATTTTTAGTAGAGACAGGGTTTCACCTTGTTGGTCAGGCTGGTCTCAAACTCCTGACTTTGTGATCCACCTGCCTCGGCCTCCCAAAGTGCTGGGATTATAGGCGTGAGCCACCGCACGCAGCCGAGACAGGGTTTTACCGTGTTGGCCAGGCTGGTCTCAAACTCTTGACCTCAGGTGATCTACCCACCTCAATTTTTAAAAGTTGTTTTGAGGCCGGGTGTGGTGGCTCATGCCTGTAATCCCAACACTTTGGGAGGCCAAGACAGGAGGATCACATATGGTCAGGAGTTCAAGACCAGCCTGCCCAAAATAGTAAAACCCTGTCTCTACTAAAAATACAAAGATTGCTAATACAAAGGTGTGGTGGCACGCATCTGTAATCCCAGCTACTTGGGAGGCTGAGGCAGTAGAACCGATTGAATCCAGGAGGGAGAGGTTGCAGTGAGCTGAGATCGTTCCTCTGCACTCCAGTTTGGGTGACAGAGTGAGACTGTCTCAAAAAAAAAAAAAAAAAAAAAAAAAAAAAGCACTTCTTCTGACAGAATCACTCTGTGATATTAGAGGGGATGATGTAAATGACCCAGGGGGGTTATAGGGATTGCTGCCAGGGTCTTGGCTGTGTTCTCTCTCTTGATCTGGATGCTGGTTCCATGGGAACAACCAGTCTGTAAAATTCCAGTGAGCTCTGCACTTACAACATGTGAAATCTGTAACTTCAATAATAGCTATAGATCCAAATGCAATGAAAGTTCCAAAAATGCAAAGAAAGCACAGTGGCAGAAATGACCAGAGGGTCATCTGACGGAATCTGTTTTGGAAGAGTCACAGGCCAGTTTTGCTTGTGTGGCCTGAGGAAGAGCATCTCACCCTGTGAGAATCAGCAGCAGCAGCTGGGTTTCCCCCTCCACGCACAGACACCATTCCTCGACAGTCTCTTAGCATGCAGCCGGTGTCTGGGACCCATTAAAGTTTCCAAAAGCATTATTTACGGAAACTTGTTACCGTCATCATCTTCACTGTTACCATTATTTTAAAAATTGTGGTCAGAAAAAAAACATATAATGTATCATCTTAACCATTCATACGTGTGTAGTTCAGAAGTGTTAACTACACACACTTCGTTGTAGAGCAGATTCCGAGAATTTTTTTAATCTTGTGAGATGGAAACTCTACACCCATTAAAAAACTCCCCAGTTCCCTTTCTCCACCCCTGTTCTTTCTGTTACTAAGAGTCTTTGGACGCTTCATCAAGTAAGTGGAATCATGCAGTCTTTGTCTTTTCGTGACTGGCTTATTTCACTCAGCAAAATGTCCTCGAGGTTCACCTGTGCGGTGGCATACGACAGGAGTTCTTCAGTTTTAAGGCGGAGTGCCATTTCCGTTGTGTGTTTTCACCACGTCTCCAGTATCCATTCCTCCATGGATGGATACTTAAGTTGCTATCACCTCTTGGCCATCGCGAGCCATGCTGCAATGAACGTGGGTGTGCCGTCACTTACTTTTTAATACCACCATTGTGAATGTCACCTCTGCCAGTCTTTATCTGGGAGACTGCACCCATCTTCCTACCTGAGAAAAAGCATGATTGGTCTCAAAATGCCCAGTCATCGGGATGTAACAACTGGGTTCACCCATTTCTCTGTGTGTGATGCGTGGGAAACTGGTTTCCTCAAAGCACCAGGCATGTCAGGCTGTAAATCCTTGTCTCTAGGTGATAAGGTGTTGAATTTAGGCAGCTTGAATTTCTGCCCAGCCTTGTCTCTCTTCTCATCATTTCTGTCATGGATTTACCCAAGTCAGAGCCTTACTCATGGGAAGGAAGTGAAGGAGTTTAAGGGGAAAACAAGTGTTTTTCCTTGTCTAAGATGTGTTTCTCAAGATTGTAAATAAACTAGTGACCGTTATGAAATAATCAATTATGTTCTACCCTTAAGTAGACTTGTCCCAAGGCTTGTTAATTCAAAGAGTTCCTTGTGGTGTTGACACCCAAGCTTGGCCTGCTCTTGCTGTTGTCTAGCGCTGCCCCTGGAGGATCACTCCCCAGAACAGAAAAGTGTTTGAATCAGCTGTTTAAAAGTATGGATTGAGCTTTCCATGGCAGAAACACTGTTGACCCTGAGAATCAAGACCCTGTGCTTAATACGCCTGCTGATTGGTACATACAGTCTGAAGGCTGGGAAAGGGCCAGAAAACCATGAGATTGCCATGGAGGCAGGCTCTGGGAGCTAACCAGGGGATTCCCTCGAAACTGACTTTGCAGGATTCTTGCTAAAACGGGACACAGAAGCCTGTGGCTGAGGCCTCATGGAGAAGAGGAGCCTGGCTAAAGTTGTGTCCAGGAAAGTGCCTTAGTTACACTCAACTCTGTCATCGTAGAACAGAAATAGCCATAGACAATGTGAAATGAATGGACGTGGCTGTGTTCCAATGCAACTTTATTCATGGGCACAGAGATGTGGATTTCATATAGTTTTCACATACTGCAAAATGTGATTCTTTTGATTTTTTTTTTAATCACTTAAAAATGTAAAAGCCAGTCTCTGCTTTGGGTCTGTGCCAGAATAGGCAGGAGGCTGGCCGCATTTGGCCCATGTGCCTTAGTTAGCCAGTCTCTGTGGTAGGTGTTTTATCACACAGACTGTACAGTGAGCGAATACAGAGAATATGCCCAACTCTTAACAGTGAAGTATGTAACCAGGATCTACACGCAGCCTGTCTTTCCAAAGCTCATATTCTGTATGTCGCACGTGGCTGCCTTGCCTCGGATCTCCTGTCTAAAAGAGCTGCACAAACCGTAAGAGCAGAGAGTTTTATGTGGAAGATTTATCTCATTGGCCTGTTGAGGATAGCTGGAAAAGCTTTGCATTGGGACTTGTAAATCTGCCTAAACATTCTCTTCGTCATTTACCTGATTAACTTCCTTGAGATTGCACTTCATCTGAGAAATGAGAGGAATCAGTGACCATTTTACAAGGTTTTCCTGAAGGCTAATCAGATACTTCACAGTGATGAGCCCAGCATGTCTCATGGCATATAGTAGGCACTCAGATGTCTTTTCTATTTCATTTTTGCAATCTAACTCAGAAATCAGTGCAACCCGCGTACCACTGTTGTATTAAAATGGCATTGCTCACTAGCCGGATAAAAACAATTCTGATTTCTTATCCATAAATACTGGTGAAGCTCCAGGAAGAAGATTGCCACCTTGTCATTCATTTTCTGTCCTCTGTGCTAGGAGAGGAGCTTTGTCAGTAGCAGGCCTACTTTTGAGGGATGGGAGGTCATGGAAATGGTGGCTGCCAGCATGACAGGCATCCCTCACTGGAGGTTTTTAGCGAAAGTCAGACACACCCCCTTCATCTGTGCTTAGCTGCAGCCTCTGCCCTCGCTTCTTCCTAGGGGTCTGAAGACCTGAGGCGAAGAGGGGCTTTTTGAGGAACGTGACAGTTGTAAAGAATGAAGAATGTCGCAGGACTGAGGACAGCCTGCAGTTGTGGGAAGCCAGCAGAGGTGAGGTTGTACAGCGGCTCTGTCACCTCACGGGGCAGCCCTGTCTGATGGTGGCTGTGTTGACAGGAAGGTCCCAGGGGAGGCAAAGCTCCCCTCAAGCAGAGAGTTTGGGAGGACCAGCCCCTTGAAAATAGAGCAACGGGTGATGTTCCAGCTCTCCAGTGGAAAGGAGAATATGTGATTTTGGGGGCTTCTGGGGGGGATTTGTTTTGTTTAATTAATAGATTTAATATTTGTAGAAAGGTTTTAAGTTTACCAAAAAATTAAGCAGAAAGCACAGAGGTTCCTATGTGCTGCTCCCGCTGTGTCCCTCCATAGTGTCCCCTGTTCCTGACACTGTGCCTTAGTGTGGCCTCGCTGATGGGCCAGCGTCCATACAGTATCATTCATTCACTCATTCACTGCAGTCCAAACTTGACGTGATGCTTCACTCTTGCTGCTGTAAACTCCTGCCCTCTGCGAGTAACCTCTATGCAGAGTTTCAGAGTAACTGCATGTATTTGTAATGCTTTATTTCACCAAATGGTGCATCTTTATATACTAGAGTTTAGTCTTAAGATTAGAGACTAAGCAATTTTGGTTGGTGGGGGGTGAGGGGACACCACACACTCCTAAACAACCGGATCTCCTATGAACTGTGAAGACATAACTACCCAGGGGATGGTGCTGAACCACTCATGAGTCTTAAGACTAGGGTGGTTTAGTCTTAGGACTAAACTCTAGTGTGTAAAGATACACCATTTGGCAAAATAAAACATTACAAACTTATGCAGTTACTATGAAACGCTGCATAATGGTTACTTGTAGAGGGTGCAAGTTGGGTTTAAAAGGGGTTGACCTAGCAGAGTTTGATTTCTTGACTTAGGTGATGGATACAAGAGTGTTTATACGTTTTCTTTGTGCAGTTTTGTTATTTTTTTGAGACAGTTTTGCTCTTGTTGCCCAGGCTGGAGTGCAATGGTGCGATCTCCACTTACTGCAATCTCTGTCTCCTGGGTTCAAGCGGTTCTCCTGCCTCAGCCTCCCGAGTAGCTGGGACTACAGGCGCGCACCACCATGCCCGGCTAATTTTGTATTTTTAGTAGAGTTGGGGTTTTTCCATGTTGGTCAGGCTGGTCTCGAACTCTCGATCTCAGGTGATCTGTCTACCTCAGCCTCCCGTAGTGATGGGATTACAGGCGTGAGCCACTGTGCCCAGCCTACTTTGTGCAGTTTTAAGCATCTGTTTAATATTAAGTATTTTTTAAAGGGTGAAAAGGAAAACGGTATAAAGCAGATTATTCTGCTTATGCAAATGATAGTTTAAGGTTTGCATAGCATTTTATCTGTAGTTAACAACGCTGTGTTGCATGCTTAGAATTTTGAGAGGGTAGATCTCATGTTAAGTCTTCTTACCACAGTTTTTAAAAGTTCAATTAACAATAATACCTATGTGAAATGTTTTGAAATGAATCTTTTGAAGCTAATGAAAATTAAACAAATGATTTTAAAATAGTTTAAACTGAGTAACTGATGTTTTACAAGGACCATGCCTGAGGTCTACTGCTGAATCCTGGTTAAAAAGTAAAGATTGCAGATATTAAAGTTTCTCTCCAAGTTAAGGCTCCCTGAAACCCCACACATTGCATTGTAATATTGTCTTGGTTGAATTCCAAAACTTCCCTTCACGTATATCTAGAATACCAGATCCTACTTAAATAATTCAGTACACAAGGGCTTAGGGATAGCCTGTACTGCATTTGATTTTGTAGTTTGGTTTACAGATTTGTCTTTAATTTCTTTTTCACTTAAAGCTTTTTCTGTAAATACATAAAAACGTATTCTGCAATTTTCAGTTCAAATTCTATTGAAGAGATTTCTTCACCATGTTAGTGTTGTCCAAAAGGGAAGGTAGGGGTAGGTAGTAGGATAGATTAAAAGAGACTTTGGCCGAGTACAGTGGCTCATGTCTGTAATCCCAGCACTTTGGGAAGCCGAGGCGGGTGGATCACGAGGTCAAGAGATCGAGACCATCCTGGCCAACATGGTGAGACCCTGTCTCTACTGAAAATTCAAAAATTAGCTGGGTATAATGGTGCGTGCCTGTAGTCCCAGCTACTCAGGAGGCTGAGGCAGGAGACTTGCTTGAACCTGGGAGGCGGAGTTTGCAGTGGGCTGAGTTCACGCCAGTGAACTCCAGCCTGGCGCCTGGCAACACAGCAATAATCTGTCTCAAAAAAATAAAATAAAATAAAATAAAATAGACGTCGATGACATAACTAGATAGGAAACATGGTCCTGGTTTACATGAGTTTTGACAGAGCATTAGTAAGGATATTCTTTAGTTAATTGGAGGAATTTGAATATTGTCTGAGTATTTGATGAGAGGAAAGTTTACAAAATGGAGAGGTACAAATCTTTGTTTTTATCAGCTACTTCTTTTTTCAATTTTGAAAAGAGTTTGGTAGGATTCTTATTAAACTAAATATACAGCAATTTTTTTTTCTTTCTTTCTTTCTTTTTTTTCTGTTTTGCAGCACCAATGGCTAGTTTCAGTCCCCAGTATGGAACATTGTAAGACATAAACAAATATTTTTAAAATAAATGAATCACAAAATAAACTCAAACATTGACTTCACCTCTGATTTCTTTTCCAGTTGCTAAGCCATATATCCAACTGTTTATTAAGTACATCCACTTGAAGATCTCATGGGCAACTTAAATTCCATGTTCTAAACATTGTATTTATTATTTCAAATCTATGCACATCACCAACCCAGGGATCATCACTATAGTCTATCTCTTGCCTAGATTTATGTAACATTCCCCAAGTTTCTTCTTTTTTGAAAGGAAAGAAGAAAGAGAAAGGAGTGAAGGAGAGGAAGAAAGAGGAAGAAAAAGAGGGAGAGAGAATGGGAATATTGCTTTATTCTAAAAAATGGGTATTAATAATGGCCGATCAATATTTTGTGTATTTAAAGTGGAGAATGTATATTTTGTGTATTTAAAATGGAGAGCCCTATAAATATTTATTAAGTTTACTTGTTCCGGATCTGAGTTCAAGTCCTGGTTGTCCTCATCAATTTTCTGTCTCGTTGAGTCTAAATCTCTTTATGGGTCTTATGTATCTGGGTGTTAGGATCGTTAGCTCTTATTGTTGCATTGATCCTTTTACCACTATATCTTTGTTGCTTTGAAATCTATTTTATCAGATGCAAGAATTGCAACTCCTGCTATTTATTTATTTATTTATTTATGCATGCTCTCCATTTGGTTGGTAAGTCTTTCTCCATCCCTTTGTTTTGAGTCTTTGTGTATCTTTGGATGTGAGATGGGTCTGGATGTAGCATACCATTAGGTTTTGGCTGTATCTTTTGATTGGGGGATTTAGTCGACTTAAATTTAGGGTTAATTCCATTTGGTGTTAACTGGCTATTTTATCCATTCGTTTATATAAATTCTTCTTTATGTTGATGCTCTTTACTTTTTGGTATATTTTTAGAAAGGCTAATACTGGTTGTTCCTTTCTATGTATAATGCTTCTTTCAGAATCTTCTGCAAAGCAGGCCTGATGGTAATAAAATCTCTGAGTACTTGCTTGTTCATGAAAGATTTTATTTTTCCTTCAATTGTGAAGCTTAGTTTGGCAGGATATGAAATTCTGGGCTGAAAGTTCTTTTCTTTAAGGATGTTGAATATTGGGCCCCACTCTCTTTTGGTTTGTAGGGTTTCTGCTGAGAGATCTGCTGTAAGTCTAATAGGCTTCCCTTTGTGGGTAACCTGACCTTTCTTTCTGGCTGCCCTTAGTATTTTCTCCTTCATTTCAACCCTGGTGAATCTGACGATTATGTGCCTTGGGGTTGTTCTTCTTGAGGAATATCTTTGTGGTGTTCTCTGTATTACCAGGGGTTGAATATTGTCCTGCTTTGCTAGATTGGGAAAGTTTTCCTGAATAATATACTGAAGAGTATTTTCCAGCTTGGATTCATTCTCTCTGTCACATTCTGGTACACCTATCAAACGTAAATTAGGTCTTTTCACATAGTCCCATATTTCTTGGAGACTTTGCTCATTTCTTTTTAACCTTTTTTCTCTATTCTTGTCTTCTTGTTTTATTTCATTAAGTTGGTCTTCAACCTCTGATATCCTTTCTTCTGCTTGATCAATTCGACTATTCAAACTTGTGCATATTTCGCTAAGTTCTCATGTTTTTCAACTCCATTAGTTCATTTATATTCCTCTCTATATTGTCTATTCTTGTTAGCATTTCGTCAAACCTTTTTTCAAAGTTCTTAGGTCCTTTGCATTGGGTTAGAACAAGTTCTTTCAACTCCCAGAAGTTTCTTATCCACCTTCTGAAGCCTACTTCTGTTAATGGGACACAGTCCTTCTCCATCAGGGTTTGTTCAGTTGCTGATGAGGAACTGTAATCCCCTGTAGAGGGAGAGGGGTTCTGATTTTGGGTATTCTCAGCCTTTTTAGGCTGGTTTCTTCCCTTTGTTATAAATTTATCCATCTGTGGTCTTTACAATTACCGCCTTTCTAATTAGGTTTCTGAGTGGACGACCAGTTTATTGATTCCCAGTGCTGAAATCCAAGCAACTCACTGCGCCGGCCAAAACAGCAGCGATAAGACTGATGGTGCTCTTCTGCCTGGGAATCTCTGGTCTGGCTTCCTTCTTGAGTTCGTAATAAGCAGCTCTGCCTTCCCAGAGCTCCAAACCTCCGTCAGAAGGGGAACCAGTCCCGTTTACTGTGCACGAAGAGCTGCCGCACCAAGGCGCTGGCAAAACCGCTGCGCCAGCCACAAGAGTCGCGCTGGCGACCTGTGGGGCTCCTCCACTGGGAATCTTCTGGTCCGTGAGCCATGAAAACTCATCTGAAAGTGTGGCGTCCTCTCATTCTCTGCACTTGCAGTGGGAGGTACAATCCCGAGCTATTAGCAATCAGCCATCTTGGATTTTCTCTCTGCAATTTTTTTTGACACAGCAATTCCACTTCTAAGTATTTATGTAAGAGAAATGAAAGCATATGTCCATTAAAATAAGTGCATAAGAATAGTCTTTGCATTTATATTCATAACCCCAAACTAGAAATTGCACATGTACCCATTAAGAGAAGACTGGATTAACAGACTATGGTATATACAGAATATGGTATATATTATGTAGGGTGAAAGAAGTCTTATACAAAATTACATTTTCATTTATACAGCGTTCTTAAGGTATAGGTAATGAGCACTTGAAACATAGCTAGTGGAAGTTGAAATGTCATCTAGGCATAAAATAGAAGTGGGATTCCAAAGGGTGGCAAAGAAAGCAAAATATCTCCTTAATAATGTTTTTGTATTGATTACATATTTAATTGGTAATATTTTATACAGATGGGGTTCAATAAAATATGAAAAGTTTTTTTTTTTAATTTCATTTTGGTGACCAGGCAAGATGTCTCACGCCTGTAATCCTAGCACTTTGGGTGGCTGAAGCATGTGGATCACTTGAGCTCAAGAGTTCAAAACCAGCCTGGGAAACATGGTGAAACCCCCCTCTACAAATAATACAAAAATTAACCAGGTATGGTGGCTTGCATCTGTAGTCTCCGCTACTTGAGGGGGCTGAGGCAGGAGGATCACTTGAGCCCACAAGTTAGGGGTTGCAGTGAGCCAAGATCGCACCACTGCACTACAGCCTGGGTGACAGACTGAGACCCTGTCTCAAAAAATAAAAAAATCTCATTTGGATTTGTAAAAAGTATATGAATGTTTGTATTCACACGCATCACATATCATGGGAGATCGGGAAATAGATTACTAAGGCAGTGGTTCTTAAAGCATGGTCCCCAGCTCCACAGGCCGCATCCACATCACCTGGGAACTGGCTGGGAATGCACATTCTCAGGCCTCACCCCAGATTAGGAGCTCTGGGAACAGGGCCTGGTGGTGCATGATTTACCAAGCCCTTACTTAGGGCGATTTTATTATATGTTCAACTTTGAGAACCACTTCCCTAGAGTCTTAACAGTGATCTCCTAATGGTAAAAAAAACATATTTTTAAAAATTTTGCTTATTTATCTAATTTTCTAGATTATATATGTTTAAATTGTAACAGATTATTATTATTAATTATTGTTTTGAGACCAAGTCTTGCTCTGTCACCCAGGCTGGAGGGCAGTGGTGCGATCTTGGCTCACTGTACCCTCCACCTCCTGAGTTCAAGCAATTCTCCTGCCTCAGCCTCCCGAGTAACTGGGATTACAGTCACCTGCCACCATGCCCAGCTAATTTTTTTGTATTTTTTGTAAAAACGGGATTTTACCATGTTAACCAAGATGGTGTCAGTCTTCTGACCTCATGACCCACCCACCTTGGTCTCCCAAAGTGCTGGGATTACGGGTGTGAGCCACCGTGCTTGGCCAATAGATTCTTTTTTTAAAAATTAATACGGTTTTCCATGGCATCCCACAAAGTTTGATTTTTTGTGTGGCATCCACAAATTGTTTTCATTTTCAATACTTCTCATTTCCCCTTGGTTTCTTCTTTATTTAAAAGTATGGCATTTAGTTTTCAAATCTATGGGGGATTTTTCACAAATTCTTCAGATGTTGCTTTACAGTTTAATCCCATAGTGGTCAGAAATTGTAGTTTGTAAGACATGAAGCTTTCAGAATCATTTCCTGTTTTGGTAAGTTTTTTTTTTATTTTTTATTTTTTGAGACGGAGTTTCGCTCTTGTTACCTAGGCTGGGGTGCAATGGTGTGATCTCGGCTCACTGCAACCTCTGCCTCCTGGGTTCAGGCAATTCTCCTGCCTCAGCCTCCTGACTAGCTGGGATTACAGGCACGTGCCACCATGCCCAGCTAATTTTTTGTATTTTTAGTAGAGATGGGGTTTCACCATGTTGACCAGGATGGTCTTGATCTCTTGGCCTCGTGATCCACCTGCCTCGGCCTCCCAAAGTGCTGGGATTACAGGCGTGAGCCACCGTGCCCAGCCCGAGTTTTTTATGTATACTTGAAAATGCAGTATGTTCTGTGTTCGGTAGAATATTCAGTATATGTCAATGAGGTTATGTTGGTTGATAGTGTTGTTTCAAATCTATTGTTTATTTTCTGCCTATGTATTATGGAGAAAGAAATATTTAATTCTCTGTAATTATAATTGTTGATTTATCTACAGTCATGCATCCCTTAATGATGGCTCTATGTTCTGAGAAATGCAATTTTAGGCAATTTCGTTGTGCGAACATCACAGAGTGGACTTACACAAACCTAGATGTTGTCGCTTACTGCACACCTAGCCTATACTGTTGTCTCTATAGCATATTACTGTACTGAATACAGTAGGGAGTTATAATGGCATTTGTGTTTCTAAACTAAAAAAGGTACAGCAAAAATACGAGATTCTAATAGAATACCACTCACTGTTGTATTATGCACATGTTCTTGACCGAAATGTCAGTATGTGGTGCATGACCATTTCTCCTTGCAGTTTTGTCAGTTTCCTCAGCATGTATTTTGAAATTGTTATTAAGTGTATAAGTATGTAAGATGTGAAGCACTTACCCAGTGCCTGGCACGCCTGGCACGCATTGGATGCTCAAGAAATACTAGTCCCTTCCCTGCCCCTTTTCTAATGTCAAGTAACTGATTATCAGTTAATAAGACCTTTCTAAAACACCTCAAACATTCCCATGGCTTATGAAATCCATCGAAAACATCACTCACCAAAGTAATAGGGAGAGAAAAAGGATGTTTTGAGAAAGAGAAGAGCTTTGGGGATATTGATTCCTCTTGTCCTGCCTTAGATACATCACCATCAGCCTCCTCTTACCTGAGAGTATAGCCACACGCCACATACTGACATTGTGGACAGCAGTCTGCATGTATGGTAGTGGTCTCATGGGACTATAATCCTGGCTCTTCACTGCACCTTTTCTGTGTTTAGATGCACAGGTTGGAATTGCCTTCAGTATTCAGCACTTAATGGGCTGCGCAGATTTGTGCCTGGCAGGAGGCTGTACCTGGCCTGGGTGAGGGGTAGGCCATGCCATCTAGGTGTGTGTCAGTTCACTCTGTGATGCTCATGCAATGTCTAGATTGCCTACTGATGCGTTTCTCAGACTGTATTTCAGTGCAGAGCACACACGTGTGTTCCAAACAGGGAAAGTAGCATTAACAGGGATCAGAGACAAACAGCACTGGAGGAGAACAGGTGCCTGACTGAAATGTAGCAAGATGGGCTCAAAGGTGGTATTACTGCTGAATTGTGGAAGAACAGTGCTACAGGCTGAATTTTGTCCCTTCCAAAATTTGTGTGTTGAAACCCTAACGCTGAATTCCTCAGAATGTGAGTGTACTCGGAGATTGCTCCTGTCTTTTTTTCTTTGTTTTTTTTGTTTTTTGTTTTTTTTTTTCCCCAGAGTCTCCCTCTGTTGCCCAGGCTGGAGTGTAGTGGCATGGTCTTGGCTCACTGCAACCTCCGTCTCCTGGGTTTAAGCAATTCTCCTGCCTCAGCCTCCAGAGTAGCTGGGATTACAGGCATATGACACCATGTCTGGCTAATTTTTGTACTTTTAGTAGAGATGGGGTTTCACCCTGTTGGCCAGGCTAGTCTCAAACTCCTGACCTGACCTCAGGTGATCCACTCACCTCGGTCTCTCAAAGTACTGGTATTACAGGCATGAGTGCCCAGCTTAAGTCTCTAAAGAGGTCATTAAGTTAAAACGAGGTTCTTGGTGTGGGCTTTGCTCCTTAAAAGAGGCCACTTGGACACAGACCTGGAAATGCTCCCACAGAGGAAAGACCCGGTGAGGGTGCAGCAAGGTGGCAGCCATCTGGAAGCCAGGGAGAGGAGGCTCTAGGAGAACCCACAGCTGTTGGCACCTTGAGCCTCCAGAACAGTGAAGGAATAAATTTCTGTAGTTGAGGCCATCCAGTTTGTGGTTCGTTATGGCAGCCTCAGCAAACTGATAAATACAGTAGGCCTTCAAACTGGCAGAAGCGCCTGGATTCAGTCACCAGGTGCAGCGTTGAATCCTACTGATGAGAAATGAGATTTCTCTAGCGGTCCATTTATTTCAACCAGATGCTTTTCCAATCAGGCCCTGTGGAATGTGGTTAAGAGACCAGCAGCATGGATTTCAGGGAGAAGGGAGGTGCGGTTTGGGTGAAGGGGTAAAGGTTTGGGGTTAAAGAGGTTATAACAAATCTGACCCTCTAGAGATCCATTGGCAGGGAAAGAAAGCTTATGGTGTCTTTGTTACCTTTTGACTCATCTGGAACTGGTTTCTGTGTGCTTAGGATGTGGGAACAAGTGACTCGCCCAGGATGACCTGGTCCAGCTCTGCTTGCCTCCCCCCGTACCCTTCCTGTATAGCAAAGGCCAGTGCTTTCACTGCAGTTGAGAGGCAACCTCTTTCTTTCCTCTTGCTGCTCCCAGCTCATCCATTTATAATGGTTTAAGTCCTACACGCTCCAGACTGTCTGCCTCAGCTCTGCAGATACCAATCTGGCTGGAAAAGAGGTCCTTGCAGGCCATGCGTACTCACCCAGCCCCCTTGGCTTGGGATGTGATCGACACCTTGCAGTGCTCCCGCTGTGGAGCTGCTGAACAGACTGAGTTACCCTGGCCCATCTTACGCTCCCAGCCCCACGTGTTATGAAACCACATGCTCCCTTGGCTCAAATCGGTGTGTGTATTTGATGCTTTCCACAGAAATGCCAGAAACAGAGGAGACATGTTTAAAAACAATTCATAAACTAGGCAACCACATTGCCAAAGCATTGTTGATTCGCCCTGGGCAGTTTGCAGAAGCTGAGGCTGGCTCTGTGGCCACCTGGCAGTGGCGAGAGAGTTCAGTGGCCGGGACAGCAGGCTCCCCGTGGCCTCTCTGGTGAACTCACCCTCCCAGGCAGCATGACTGTTTGGAAACTTCTCCATCCTCCTCAATCCTCCAGCCTTCTGATTTTGTGAGGGAAACAGAAAGCATCAGAGAGGAATTTTCTTACTTTCCTAACGCAGAAATGTGAACCTCCCTGGGTCTGTCATTAGCCTCTCCCTGTGTCTCTCACAGTGGGAGAGCTGCTGTTTAGAGCTAAGCCAGTACCCTGGCTTAGAGCTATGTCTTTGCATCATCTCGGGTCTCTCTGGGCATTGGTCATCCCATCTTGCCCCTATTTTCACCCCCTCCCTTTCTTAAATATACCCAGGTCATTCCAATTACAAACAAGTAAATGGGCTGGACACGGGGGCTCACGTCTGTAATCCCAGCATTTTGGGAAGCCGAGGCAGGTGGATTGCTTGAGACCAGGTTTTCAAGACCAGCCTGGGCAACATTGTGAAACCCCATCTCTACAAAAAATAAAAAAGTTAGCTGGGCATGTTGGCATGTGCCTGTAGTCCCAGCTACCCGGGAGGCTGAGGTGGGAGGATTGCCTGAGCCTGGGAAGTTGAGGCTGTGCCACTGCACTCCTCTCTGGGTGAAAAAGTGAGACTCTGCCTCAACAACAAAATAATTAAGTGAAAAGTAGCCTTCCCTGATTCCCCAGCCATCTACCCCCATTCTGGTGCCTCTTGCTTCACAGCCAAGTTTCTTGATGAAGCCGTTCATCCTCTTCCCCACCCACCAGAGGTTCAGACCCATCAGTGAGTCAGGTGACCCACTGAGTCACCAAATCAAGGGCTGGTTCTCATCTGTGAATTTTCAGCAGTTCTCAGTATTGTTCCTTTGCGAGACACTGTCATCCCATGACGTCCGTGACAGTTCTCTCCTTCCTTTCCTTCTTGCCTCCTCTGCTCCTTCCTGGCTGTCTGTGGTGGAGGTGTTGGCCAACACTCACACATTTTGATTCTTTAGACTCTCCACTGGCCATCAGCATCCATGGAGTCAGGGTGATGGCAACTTCTAAATGTGAGGAGTCTTGCCCAGGCGTCTCCTCTGAGCTCCAGATGAATGTATGTCACTGTCTGTGGACTGTCTCTTCCTGTATGACCCAGGGGCACCTCAGACACTTAACATGACTAGCACCCATCAGTCTCCGTCACCCGCAGTGCTTCCTACCTCTGGAGATGGCACCAGCGTCTGCCCAGATGCCCGCTGCTGAAATCTCAGTGTCATTCTGGTTATTGTCACCTTCCTTCCTTGGTCATCAGTGGGTTCCACTGGTTTTTACTTCTTAAATTGTTCTAGCATCCACCTACTTTCTCAAGTTCTGCTTCTGCCATTCTGGTCCAAAATATCATCCTGTCTTGCCTGGACAATTGCCAGCAGCTCAACCTGCATCCATTCTTGCTCCTTCTAACCTGTTCTCATACTGTCAGACTCATCTTTTAAAAATACAGAACTAATCATGTCAGCTCCATGGGGAAGATGCTTCCCATTGCTCTGAGGTAAAGGAAAAGCATTTGAATGTGGCCTTGGCGGCATCAGGCCTCTTCCTGACCCAGCAGCCCTGCTCTGCAGCCATGGTGATCATCCCCCTTGGGCATAGGACCAGGGCTTTTACTGTCTGTCTTCATAGATTCTGCTTGCCTTCCCTCCCTTTCAGATCTCAGCACAGGGTTGTTTTCAGGGAAGCTTGCTCCCTACCTCTGCTCCTCCCATGAGTATTGCATATATAGAGAGTTTTCTGCATATCGTGGTGTTGTGACATGTTTAAAAAACCTTTCTGGTGAAGAAGAGACCACGGCTCCCAGTGCTAGCCAGTTTTTAGAGCGAGGAGGTCCCAGCTGGGAGTACCACCTTTGACATACAAGCAAACCAATCCGGGGTTGCCTCCTTTATCTGACCCACTCCTCCCTGGGAGCATTGTTCCTCTGCCTGAAGCATCTCAGAGCCTGGTAACAGGCAACTGCAGAGCACCCCTATAATTCAGAGACTGCCACAATTATTCCAACGAGCCAGTCCTGAACTGTGTACCCTGCCTTGCTCTGCCATGGAAATCTCAATAAGGCCTAGGCTCTCTTGTGGCTCCTGTCTCTTTATTTTTAATGCCTGCATGGTAATGTATCATCGATGTACATTATTCTATTTAGGTTACTGTAAAAGCATTTACTGTTATAAAAATGCTGCAATTAGTATTCCTCATGTGTGCAGAAATGCATAATTTCCCGAAGTGAAATGGCTGGGTAATACTTTTTAGGCCTTAGCTCCTTTTCCTCTAATAAGTCTCCAGAAACATTGTACCGATCCATATATCCATTAGTACCGCCAGATACTGCCTGCTTCCCTGAACCCTGGTCAACTCTGAATATTATAAAATAGAAACACCCGAGTAAGTGAATGTACAGCTATATCAAGATGGAAATTTAATGAGTGGAAATGGTATTTAATTGTTTTAATTTGCATTTCTAGTGCAAATTACTCCTGGGCGTCAACAGTTTTCTGTTAGCTGTTGGCATTTTCTCTTTGTAAATGATCTGTGGTTCTCTGCATGGTTTCCTAAAGGGCTGTTTCTCGCTTTCATATTTACTTATATACCCTCTTTATATTAAGCACATTAACTTAGTTTTGTCATATATGCAAATATGAGCTTCTATGGAACCTTTTCAAATGACTGGAAATTCAAGGGGGAGGAAAAGAATAAAAGCATGTGAAATGGGGCAATAAGGTCAACTTACATTTTATTAATAAGGACAGCAGGTTTTGCTCTTCCTGGAAAATTTCGCTACTCGAACTGTGTGCCAAGAAGCAGATGTGTGAAAAGAGTCTGGACTTTGAAGCCGACAGGCCTGATTTCAGTCCTAGCAATGCCCTTCTCTAGCTGAGGGACCTAGACAAATTAGCCTCTGCAAGTCTCAGATGTCATTCCTGGGTAACACGAATCCCTCTGGCTTGTTTGGAGAGGACAGTAGCGTAGTGCAGAGGTGGTGGGCTGTAAATATTCATTCCCTTTCCACATCCCTCAAAGACGTGCTGTTCTAGACACTCACACATCTGTGTATTCTGTTTCAATAAGGAATATATGTATTTCACTCAGCTAGTAGTCAGACATGAAATCATTAATATTTTCCAAATAGGTAAGTAGGATAAAAGTATAAATGAGAGTAGACAAATTCTTGTTAACCATGTATATCTGAGTCTAGGAGAGATTTTAATTTTCAAGCTCAGGGATAATATTAGCAAATTAGGATCTGTTCTGTAAAAGTGGTAGAGAAGGTAAGATACAACATTCTGGAGAAAAAGGGAACAGATGTTCTCATATCCTCAAAAATATTTTGGTTTGAAACAGCTTTAAACAAAATCTCAAAACACTTGCACTCTTTCCTTGAGAACTTAGGTCTCAATCTGTTCTTTTCTTCCTTTTAGGTGTGGCTGGATCTCCTCAAACCCATCGTGAAACAGATTAGAAGTAAGTATATGCTGTACATTTCATAGCGACGTGCAATCTGAATCCAGACGGCTTCATGTCTAGACATCTCTAGCCCTGTGGCATGAAGCACCAGAAACACAAATTCTTCTACCCCGTAACTGCTTTTCATCATCACTAATCCATGTACTATTAAAATGTGTGTCTTCTGCAGTTTTAAAATACCATTTGATTAACAACTGAAGCCTGCTATTATCTTAAACCCCGGAATAATTGAGCTTGTCTTGTCTATGCCATTGTTCCTTTCTGTCACTTTCGAAGGGTAGAGGTGGAGCCATTTATTCATAAAACTGTTTTTAGGTTTTTGATTTTTTTAAAAGCCTGTGAAATCAGAATGCAAGTATTGTTTGGGGAAAAGCATGGTCGAAAGTGTGTGGGCATGTGTGTATATGCGTGTGCATGTGTGTATGTGTTTGCGCGCATGTGTGTGTGCATATATGTGTGTGTATGTGTGTATATGTGTTTCTGAGTAGCAAGTAGAACCCTGAAGGGAGCCTGACATATGTGCGTTTAGACTGCGTGTTGGAAAGAAAAGATTAAGGAACGTGTAGGGGAGGAACAAAGGGAATGCTTGCTTTTTGTCTCTTTTATTGCATCTTTCCCTTTCTATGCTTTGAGTTAAAATTCAGCATCAAGCTCTGGTCTCAGTGTCATCCCAAATGGCCCTTCACAGTAGAGTCTGGACAAAACTCTGAGAATACTGTATCCTTTTCGTTGAACATGAAGCTTACAATGCCTGTGGGATCGTTTGTATGTTCGACTAAGAAACCCCACCGGGCCACTTACAGCAATTTATGGGAATGTAGTAAACACGTAGCACCATGTCTGCGTGGCCCGTGTGCAGTTGAAATTGATGTTGATCTTCTACAATTTATGCTGACAATGAAGTGGCCGTCATTTAACGTTTGCTGGGTGTCGTGAGCTGGCTGGCAGGCAATGACTAATGTTGGGGTTGAAGGTAGCATAGAGTCTAGAAGATTGACATTTGTCCCCTGCACAAAGGGAACAGCTAACAGTGGTCAGGTATATCTTTGGCACAGACCTGAAGACAGAGTTGTCTGTGGTCGGGTCAGAGCTGGAGCATTAGTGCAGTTTGTCTCCTCCATATGCTGTGGCAGGCCATATGTGACAAAGCTGTCACTTGGCATTGAGTACTTGCATCTTCCTGGTTTCGAGTTTTCTAAGGATCTGAGTAGCCTCTCCATGAAACTCGCGGAGAGCAAGTGCGCAGCCTTCTCATCTTCCTCGTTTGGCTGCTCTTATTTTGTGCTCCAGAATTAACATGCAGGAGTTTGTTAATTTTCATGCCTTTTTTCTCCCAGTTTCCTACATATTGTCAACATCTTTATGTCATTTTTGCTTTTCTCTATACTTGAATATCTGATTACAAGAATAATACACAATTACTGTTTGTATATGATCATGAAAAGTAAAACAGACATTTTCCTGCTTTTGTAACACTGCTGTTAAAATTTGGACTTCATTGTAGTACCTTATGTTTCATAGAGCATAAATGTATTGCTGTCATTCCAAATGGCAGACCTTTTAAGATGGCTTACATTGTGGTTTACACACCAAAACAAAAAACCCCAACCCAAATCACAGATGATGAGGATGATATTATTTTTGAGATGGAGTCTTGCTCTGTCGCCCAGGGTGGAGTACAGTGGTACCATCTCATCTCACTGCAATCACTGCTTCCCAAGTTCAAGCGACTCTCATGCCTCAGCCTCCTGAGTGGCTGGGGTTACAGGCGCCCACCACCATGCCTGGCTGATTTTCCTATTTTTAATAGTGACAGGGTTTTGCCATCTTGGCCAGGCTGGTTTCCAACTCATGGACTCAGGTGATCTGCCAACCTCAGCCTCCTGAATTACTGGCATTACAGGTGTGAGCCACTGCTCCTGGCCACAGATTATTTTATAATCTGTTTGTTCTGTTTTCTTTCTCTTTTTTTTTTTTTTTTAATTCTGGAAAGTTACTCATCTTATTCAATCTCTCCCTCCCTTCAGTCCCTGTCTACTTCCTGATTATGTCTTAACTCATTGGTAAGAGAGTTTATAAGACAATTACAAAGGCCTTAGCTGGGCTGGCTGAGATGAAGCTGGGCCATGTCTTATGTATGTTTCCTTTCTTTTTTTTTTTTTTTTTTTTTTTTCTTTTGAGACAGAGTCTCGCTCTGTCACCAGGCTGCAGTAGTACAGTGATACAATCTGCTCACTGCAACCTCCACCTCCTGGGCTCAAGCGATTCTCCCGCCTCAGCCTCCCAAGTAGCTGGGAATACAGGCATGCACCACCGTGCCTAGCTAATTTTTTTGTACTGTTAGTAGAGACGGGTTTTCACCATGTTGCCCAGGCTGGTCTTGAACTCCTGACCTCAGGCGATCCACTTGCCTCGGCCTCCCAAAGTGCTGGGATTACAGGTGTGAGCCACCGTGCCCGGCCTTCTATATATTTTCTCCCCCAGAGCTCAGAAGCACACCTGGATGCTGGAAACATATTTGATGAACACCTTAGCAACTGTACCTTATAAATACTTACATTTAATGAATTGGATAACTGATGTACATTTTCATTATTTGGGTGTAAAAGCCAATGAGACACATTTTTGAAGACAAATGACTTTATTTTTAAAAACCTAGGTATAATTTAAGTCTCTAGAGAAAAAGTTTACTATCTCATTGTAGTACTTTTGTCATAGTATTTTTTAAAAGCAAATCTCTCTTTTTTCCCAGTATGGAAGTGTGAATTAGTAGCTGAACTTGGCCAGTTTTTGAGTGAGTTGGAGATTGGCAGATATGCTCTTGGGAGCTTGGAATGAGATGCATTATTTGTATTTGTAAAGTCTTTTTCTTCAATGGCATTTGAAACACAAATTAATAAATGCTTTACTTCTTTTTCTTCTTTAGGGCCAAAGCATGTTGTTGTTAGGTTTGTGGTGAAATTCTTTCCGCCTGACCACACACAACTCCAAGAAGAACTCACAAGGTTAGTGGTTTAGAAACTGTGTACTTTTTGCTACAGGGTACAGAGGAGAGGAGAAAATGAATGTGCTCAGCTGATGACACCAACACGTTCATCATGTTTACCTGAGCAGCGTCTGTTCCGTACCGAACAGTCTAACCTTCCTCTCTCCCAGCCCTGCTCTCAGAAATGGAGGGAAGGACCGTTTTCCTAAAAGCCTGGTTTCTTTAAGGTTGTGATATGAAGCGAATCCTCGTCTTATCCCCTGTGAATATCATATTTCTCATCTTATGTGTCACGTCATGGACTGTTTTGAATGTGAATCTCTTCTGTGAAACCAACATGTCAACTCAGTTTATCTTTGCTGCAGCCGTGGGTGGTGGATTTGGCAGGCACTGAGGTCAGCTCTTTTGAAAGTGTGGTCAAGTGGCAGAAGTGTGACTGTTGAATCAGACCTGGCTTCCACCATCATCCTGCCACTTGCTGTGACAGGCCAGCTACTTTTTAACCTTTGTATTCCCATTAATTCCCCTCTTACAGTGAGGACTCTAATGCTCACTTGGCCAGAGTGGCTCTGAGGATAAGCAAAATTATACTAGAGTAGCTGGGATCCAGTAGGGACATTGTAAATGGTAACTGTCATCACCATCATTGTCATCATCACCGTCACCATCATCACATCTTAACTTCTACTACGCATTTTATATATATTTTTTCTTTTCTTTTCTTTTCTTTTGCAACAGAGTCCCTCTCTGTCACCCAGGTTGGAGTGTAGTGACGCACTCTCGACTCACTGCAACCTCCGCCTCCCAGGTTCAAGCGATTCTCCTGCCTCAGCCTCCTGAGTAGCTGGGATTACAAGCATGCACACCACGCCTGGCTAATTTTGTATTCTTAGCAGAGACAGGGTTTCACTGTGTTGGCCAGACTGGTGTCGAACTCCCGACCTCAAGTGATCCACCCGCCTCAGCTTCCCAAAGTGCTGGGGTTATGTGCAGGATCTACTGTGCCAAGCCTCATCTTATAATTTGAGGCAAGACTCATTCACTGAGAAAATGGGCAGTGTTCCTAAAGAGGGCAGAGCTGCCAGGAATATGTGCAGATAAAATGATTCCCTTTCAAGAGCATTCTTCAGCGGACACTAACCTGACCAGCCTAGTTCTTACCACACGTGGCTTCCAAGCAGTGACTGTTTAAGACCGAGGCCATCACATTCTTCCTCATTCTTCTTAGTCGGAGCGCAGTATCTTAGGTCATCATTGATTGTCATTTATCAAAGGGATGAAGACATTGATTTAGTGAGCAATGTTTGTTAAGTGTGCCCTGGGTGCAAGCATTGTTCTAGGCACTGGGAATGCAGTGATGAAAAGACAGAATACTCTAATGGAAACAGACAAAGCAATTAAATAAACAAGATAATATCAGATAACAGCAAAAACTCTTAAGGTAATTGAAGTAGGAGGATGTGGTAGAGGTGTTGGGGTGATGACTTCAAGTTGGTGGGTCTGGGATGCCTCTCGAGGAAGTGAGAAGAACCGTCAGTCATTCACTGAGAAAGAGCTTTCCAGAGAGATGGAGCAGTCAGTACTCTGCCCAAGGTGGGAATCAGCTCCATCATCCAAATACATAAAGGAGGCCCAGCGTGGCAGCAGTGTTGGGAGCGGCGTGGTGAAGTGGGAGAGAGGCTTAGCACAGGTTGTTTTGAAAGATTGGCTGCCACGTGGATGGTGGGGGGAGAAGGAGAGTCTGGGCCATCCTGTGAGGAGGCGGCCACAGAAGTCCACACCATGATGGTGGCAAAGAAGCCACTAATAGGTAGCAGTGGAAATGGAGGCAAGTAGTTGTGTTTGGAACAGGTATTGGAAGAGAGTCTCTCTGTCTTGGTGATGGGGTGGAGGTGGACTCTGAGGGAAGAAGAGAGGGTGCTTAGAGTTTTCACTTGACCGACTGTGGGGAGATGGTGTTAGGGGTTACTAAAATGAGAGAAGGATGGAGAGGAATGGAGGACCGCGGGGGTGAGTGGAGGACTGCGGGGGAGGAGTGAGAGTCAGGGTGGTCCTGGCCACGTCATGTTTCAGATATCTGTTAGGCGTCCCGTGACCACAGCAGCAGCAGGAAGGACGTCGGGTACAGGAATGTGCCATCCAGGGAGACGGTGACGAAGACTTCCCACTGCTTTGTGTGTTCTGAACAATTGTCCACATCCATAGAATCCTCAAATTGGCAAAGAAGCCAAAGGCAGCCAGGAATTGCCAGCAGCCTTCTGGGAGCTACCTCCCGAGGAGCGACAGCCCGAGCTGCTAAACCCAGCTGCCTGGCAGCAGAGCCTTTTGCTGGGGATGCTGGGTCTTGGTTTCTGGGACTGCTTTTCCCACCGTTGGACCCTGCATTGCCCTGAGCTCTTTATGCTGAAATAAATCCAGGCGCAAGTTCAGCTGCTGGAGGAATGTGGTTGTGTTTGGAATAAGTAGCGTCAGTAGCGTGCCTTTTCCTTGTGTGAATCACCAGGCCTCTTTCTTGCTCAGGAAGTTGGAGGCATAAATCCTTTATTTCCCCGTTTTGTTTTGTTTTTTTCATTAAAAATTCTATTTTGCAAATAGTTTTGCACCTTTTCAGTTTTTGAGAATCATCATCTCTAGAGGTTTGTGGTTGTCTCCTGTTCTGGCTCTTGCTCTAAAACTCCAGCTCGTTACCATCAAGCCGCGTGTGCCCGGTACATTGCCAGCCTCTCCGTCAGTGCCCATCAATTCCTGAAGTTACACGAGCTCAACTGGATTGAGCAGGTTTTTGTCGTTTTTGTTTTCTGGCACCCGGTGTGAACTGACATTTAAGAAATATCTTCCAAGGAGAGGATCCTTTTGGCTCCTTGTTGAATAAAACTGATCTGAAATTCCTACTGTGTTTATCATGTCTCTGTCGCTCCCCACTTGGTGCAAGGCCTAGAGAACCTCACTGGGCCGATGTGTTAGGACTCTCATCTCAGATTCCTGTGGAGGCAAAAATGGACTATTGAGATTTCAGGTGCTTTTCTTTGGCAGATGGTGAATGAGGGGCTATTGGGAGAAGCCCCATGGCAGCTGTCCTTTGTGGGGAGGGATGCTTAGACAGAAGTGGGACAGACAGAGAAACTGGCCTGTGGTTCAGCAGAGCGTAAGTGACTGTAGCTCCGTCGGGAATGCTTTGGGCTTCCAGGAATAGCTTTCAGTTTCCTGTTGATATAGATAAGAGATTAAATGGCACCCTTCTGTTAAACAAGAAGCTGGATTCCTTTCTATTTATTGAACTGCTCATTGAGTGCAACTCCAGCCTGTTGACAGCAACACCCAGGCATCTAGAAGGAGCGTATTGACTCCTGGGTGCAGGCTGAAAACAGTAAGTGAGGCTCTTTGGAAAAGATGATGCTAGCTTTTCTGATTGCACGGCTTGGAATTACTTTCCTTATGGCGAGTCTAGCCACCCTGTGTTCTTCCCCTTCTCTCCGGGCATCCTGTCTTCAGTTGGATCCAGCTTCTCCTTGCTTGTGTTCTTATAGGCGAGGGGACCCTATCAGAATGTGCTGCTCTGTGCCCTGCACCACCTGCTGAGGCGTTCTCTTAGACTGCAGGGAAATTGTGAATTGCTTACATTTAATAAGAAAAGGGAGAAGAAGATGGGCTTCCAGATGAAATAAATTATTCATATTGAAAACAAGGTATCAAATGGGTGCAACGTGTGACTCTTGCAGTCCCTAGAAGTGAAGTCACTCTGCCCCTGCCACAGTCATTGCCGCTGTCCTCATGTCCACCCTTCTGCTAAGGAAACTTGATTCCATTTTGAGCACTTGTTTTCATTGTGTTTACCAGTTTAATTTTATTTCATGCCCACCAAGTAACACTTAGCCTTTGGCTCTGTGAGACGGATTGGAATTGCTTCAATGGACAGTACTAAAGGTGTTGCAGAATCTCTGAAGTTAGTATCACAGCCAGCGTGCTCAGCTTACAGCCCATGGCAGTGGAACAGTGGACAGAGTCAGTTCCCAGGAAGCGGCTTCTCGTGTTACAAGGGGCGCTGGAACAGGAAGAGTCCATGTAATAAGGGGATGCCGCGTTCTTCTTTCAGCCTTCAAAATGGCCACGAGCCCTCCCAGTAAATGTACACTTTCAGAACCTAGTGCTATCTTGCAGCCCATGTGAGATCGTCACCAAAAGTCCCCAGAGCCTGTCAGACTCTGCCTGTGCATTTGTCCCTGAAAACCTCTTTGTGAACACAGACGTCATGTTTGAAATGATAAATGGTAAAATATTCAGAATGTAATTTTAAAACAGGTAAAATAGGCTGGGCACAGTGGCTCACACCTATACTCCCAGTGCTTTAGGAGGCTGAGGCAGGCAGATCACGAGGTCAGGAGTTGGAGACCAACCTGGCCAACATGGTGAAACCCCATCTCTACTAAAAATACAAAAAGTTAGCTGGGTGTGGTGGTGGGCACCTGTAATCCCAGCTACTCGGGAGGCTGAGGCAGGAGAATCGCTTGAACCTGTGAGGCAGAGATCGCGCCACTGCACTCCAGCCCGGGCGACAGTGTGAGACTCTGTCTCAAAAAACAAACAAAAATAGGTAAAATACTGAGAATGTGATTTTAAACATGAAGCCCTCCTACTTAATTAAAAACCAGTCACACAGATCAGAATTAAAATCTGTAGCTCTACAAAGTTTTGGGCTCAAAAGACAATATAATCGAGCACAATGTTTTTATTCCCTCCTCCCACGTGAGGTTCAGATTGTTTAAAATTCTCTGCTTTTCTTCCCTTTGACTTTCCAGAGACACACACACACACACACACACACACACACACACACACACACACACACACACACACACACACACACACACACGGGGGTGGGGAGAGAGAGAATAAAATTAGAGAGGTCCGAGAAAGGCCCATTGGTAGGTGTGGAGGCTGTAGGGTGCTTTTTATGCTTATACAAGTGCTGCTTGGTTTTTTAGTTCTTAATAATAAAACTCCCTAAATGACCTAAAGAGGATTAGTTATTCTTTCATTTAAAAAAAAAAAAAAACCTGCCAACTTTCATTGAATATTTTTTGTCTAGTAGTGTTTTTCATGTATCTTATTTAATTCTTATGGAAACCTCCGTGGCTGATACTGTTAGAGGCCCTTCTGAAAATCAAAACTAACGTTTCATTGTAATAGTAAATATACATTGTAGGAAGTTAGAACACACAAATGGTTAAGACTAGGAAAGTAAAACCGTTGCATTCCCGTTGCCCATCGCATTGGTGAGATACCCTTTCTGAAACTGTCTATGCATACATATGTGATTTTCATGTCACCGAATACATTGGCCATATTTGCATTTCCCTATTTACCCCCTAAGTGTCCTTTATATCTGCTTCTTCTAAAATAAGACTGGCTGGGTGCGGTGGCTCCTGCCTGTAATCCCAGCACTTTGGAAGGTTGAGGCAGGAGGTTGTCTTGAGACCAGCCTGAGCAGCACAGGAAGACATTTCTCCACAAAAAACCTTCAACAGTTAGCTGGGCATGGTGCTGTGTACCTGGACTCGTAGCTCCTCAGGAGGCTGAGGCGGGAAGATTGCTTCAGCCCCCAGAGGTTGAGGCTGCAGTGCGCAGTGATTGCCCTGCTACACTCCAGCCTGGGCAACAGAGCAACTAATTAATCATTAGTGTCTCAGTCAGTCAACTAATTAATCAATTGAAAAAAAGATCCACTCTAGGGCCACATATTGCATCTGGTTACTGTGTCCTCCAGGCCTCTTTTAAATGTAGGTTAGTCCCTCATTCTCTTTTCCTCAGGACAGCATCTTGTTGAAGAAATTGGACCAGCTATACCTTCTGAATTTGTCTGCTAGCTTTCTTGTGGTGCTGTTTAACTTTTCCTCTGCCCTTTGTGTTTTTCCAAAACTGGATGTCATAGTCTGTTTTATGCTGCTATAAAGGAACACCTGAGGCTGGGTAATTTATAAAGAAAAAAGGTTTATTTTGCTCATGATTCTGGATGGCTAAAAAGTTCAAGATAGGGGATTGACATGTGGTGAGGGCCTCAGCCTGCTTCCACCCATGATAGAAGGCAAAGGAGACCAGCATGTGCAGAGATCATGTGGTGGGACAGGAGGCGGGGGGAGTGGGGAGGTGCTAGGCTTTTTGTAACACCACCAGCTGTCATAGGAAGTAAGGGCGTGAGAACTCACTCACCCCCAAGGGAGGGCATTACTCTATTCTTCAGGGATACGTCCTGATGACCCAAACACCTATCATTAGGCCCACCTCCAACCATGAGGATGCAATTTCAACATGTTTGGAGAGGACAAACGTTCAGACCACAGCTGTGGAAATTCATTCTAGGGCTTGACTGATGCAGTTAAACATTTGGGCTGGAGTCTGTCGTAAGTGATGTCATATGCCTCATGTTTCAGTACTGATTCAAGATTGTTCATTGCATTCAGGTAGTGACATTCTGATCATTCCATTGCCAGGTAAAGTCGTGTTACTTTGGCCCTAAATGAATGTCCAATCTCCCATGTTTTTTTCACCCATCGACAATCCTTCCTGGAGTCAATAATTTCTTCAGCATTTGTGGAATAGAGATTTTCTAATTCTGTTATTCTTGCTATGTTATAAAATGGCCCTTCGATTTTTTTTTTTTGCAAAATACTTGAGGCAAAGTTTTACTTTATGGGAGATAAATCTGTAAAATCTTTCCTCAACTACTTGGCGGTCCTGAAACACCCTTTCCTCTGACCAGGCAGGTTTCTAGCTCAGTTATTTGCCTTATTATTTAAATAAGGAGATGCTTTGATCCGCCTGGAATGTACCGTGCCTCCAAGACCCTGTCTCTCTGTCCTTCCATAATAGTGGGGTACATGAATTCAGGGTGCCCTCAGCTCCCTCGAGAGAACATTTCTACAGGTTCTTGGTCTCCTGACCTCTCAAGGGCACCACGGTGCAGTGCCCAGTAAATGCCGGACTAAAAAGTGTTTGTAGAAAGTGATTTATTCAAAGAGAGAGAGAAACAGGAGAGAGAGAAAGAAACAGCTAACTCTCACACTGAATGAGAAAAATCCAGAAACATGGAATCCAGGAGAGGAAAGCAGCTTCCACGAGAGTGTTAGGGAATAGAGAGAGATGGAGTTTAGGAGAAGACAGGCTTCCACGAGAGTGTGGAAGGGGACTCCAGAGGGGAAACCCAGGAGAGATGAAAACAGCTTCCACGAAGGCAGTGTTAGTGGAAGGGGATCTAAACATGGAGTCCGAAGGGGTGTGGAAGAAGGGAACTTTTAACCTGGGAGGAAGGCCCACCTTCTCTAAGACCCCTGGCCAATGAAAGGAGTTTCTTAGAACTTCCGCTGGAGTGATTGGCTCTTAATTTCTTCCTGTGCCCATGAAATTCAAACATAAAACCATTAAATCTCCCGGATGGAGAGAGATAGGAGGGGAGCCTGGCACTAGGAAATTCTTGCCCTTAAAACTACGCCCCCTTGTGGACCCTGAAAGAGAACATATTCCCTCACTTCCAGCAGGTAATTTTTTTTGTTGTTTTTTTTTTGTTTTGTTTTGAGACTGAGTTTCACTCTTGTAACCTAGGCTGGAGTGCAGTGGAGCAATCTCTGCTCACTGCAACCTCCGTCTCTCTGGTTCAAGTGATTCTCCTGCCTCAGTCTCCCGAGTAGCTGGGATTACAGGGCCTCACCACCATTCCTGGCTAATTTTTCTATTTTTGGTAGAGATGGGGTTTCGCCATACTGGCCGGGCTGGTTTTGAACTCCTGGCCTCAGGTGATCAGCCTGCCTTGGCCTCCTAACGTGCTGGGATTACAGGCATCAGCCAACAGCCCCAACAGGGAATTGTATGAGGGACAGAATCTGTTTGCAAACGGTACTACTGAGAGGACACTGTTCTCGGGCAGCAGGCAAAACTAGTAACTACCCTTCTAAAAATCTGTGAGTTTGTATCATTATTTTCGCATCTATTTTCACATTGTACAGGTTTGATTTGGTTTTGTCTTGTGGGGGGTGTTTATCTTTCACCTTAAGTATTTATCTTTTGTGGAATAAACAGTCCAGTTGTACTCTTTTCATTATTTTAAAACATAAAATAAATTATTATTGGCTATCATGCCCCTGTTTTGCTATTAAATATTAGATCTCATTTCTTCTATCTAACTAATTTTTTTGTGCCTGTTAATGGCCCCATTCCCTCCCCCCCACCACCTTTCCCAGCCTCCAGTAACATCGTTCTGCTCTCTCTCCCCGTGAGTTCAATTGTTTTAATTTTTGGCTCCCACGAATAAGTGAGAACATGTGAAGTTTGTTTTTCTATGCCTGGCTTATTCCACTCAACACAATGACTTCCAGTTCTAATCATGCTGATGCAAATGACAGGATCTCCTTTTTTATGGCTGAATAGTAATCCACTGTGTATACATACCCCATTTACTTTGTCCATTTATCTGTTGATGGACAGGTAGAAGATGGTTGTACTACTAATTTACATTCTTACCGACAATATATGAAGGTTTTCCCTCTGTACCGATAGTATATGAGGTTTTCTCCACATATGAGGCTGTCAGCATTTGTTACTGCCTGTCTTTTGGATATAAGCCATTTTAACTGAGGTGAGATGATGTCTCATTGTAGTTTTGATTTGCATTTCTCTGAAGATCAGTGATGTTGAGCACCTTTTCTTATGCCTGTTTGCTGTTGCACAGTTTTTAATGTCTTTGATTTACAAATACCTTTTTTTCTTACACCAAAAATGTTGACGTGCATAATACCACAATATAAAGAAAAGAATTTAGAAATAAGTTAAATGGATTTTTACCAATCTGGTAACTGGGGCTTATGGAAGTAGCTAAGTGACAATTATGCTACAAAAAAGACACCCCCCCTTGCTTTTCTCATTTCATTGGCAAACGTCTGACTCAGCATAATTAACTGCTTTTATTGTCTGAGCCATAGAACAATTTTAGAGTATGGATGACTGATTCTGTGAAAAAAATGTAAATATTTCCTATACCCTACAAAAATATACAGGGTGCTAGATTATAGTTCCACATTTTTATGGCTCTCTCTCCCCATATAAAATGAAACGTATTATTCATACTGTGAAAAGATGGTAGCATACATCTCTTTGTATTTTGGGGGGAGATATTTACACTGCAGTGAATGGCAGCTGGAATCCACTCCAGCCCATGCAGACTTCCTGGTTGGGGCTTGTATCCCTCTTTTCACAGTGAGGCCACGTTGCCAGTAACCTGCTGCCCTCTTTGCCTGACACCCAGCTCTGTTGATCTTCGCAGGTACCTGTTCGCACTGCAGGTGAAGCAAGACCTGGCTCAAGGCAGGTTGACGTGTAATGACACCAGCGCAGCGCTCCTGATTTCACACATTGTGCAATGTAAGTTCTGTTGGTTTCCTTTGAAAATCATGTTGGAAATAACACAGTGATGTGATTACTGGGGAGAAACATCACATCCCCCAAAAGACAGTGTCCATGTCTTTTTTTGCTGTTCGCACGAAGGCCTGTGGGTGGAAGAGAAAAACAGTACTCCTGATGTCATATCCCCAAATATGAACCCCTGTATTTTCTGTTCAGGTATTTGTTTTGCTTCAAGGATTAGTACACAATTGCTACTTCAGTTGTCTCAAAGGATAAGCTTGGATATGTGGCTGTCAGTTCCACTTGTTCTGTGCTGCTCTTGGATTTAAACTTTATCACTGAATATGGCGTATTAGCCTTCATCCGCCATTTCACTTCTCTCTCGAGTGTTTGCGCTCCAGAGTTCAGTAAACCAAGACACATGAAGCTGGATTAGTGATGCTTGACCCTAGATATTTTAATTTGCCTCAATATAAATAAAGGATAAATTGGACTGTGCTCATCTCAAGGCCGCCTGGCCCCCTACCTGGGTGTTTTTTTTTCCCCCCTCTTGACCAAGGCAGAAATTATTGAAATAAAATATGCACATTATGTTTCAGAAAGGTAATTGTGTGTATAACGCTCAGTGTATAAGCACTACTGTAGAGGAAAGTTGAGCCAGCATATCACCTCCACATTTCCATTGTAGATGAAGCAGCCTCATACAGTCAGCCCCTCCTATCCTGATATGTACCTAGTTAACAAGATTTACAAAGGTTTATGGGAACTGTCACTCTTAGTAGTCAAAAAATTGCTCTAGTCTATTACAGTAAGGTTTCAGTAGATGATGTGCATCTTCTTGTTTTTTGAATAAGAGCACTTAATAGACAGATGTTTTCTTTCCAATTTGAAAAAATGACATGGGCAAGAAGAAACAAAAAAAGCAGGTATCTTTATTAAGCCTATATGCCAGCACTATATATATTATCTCATTTAATTCTCCTACAGCCCCCTGAGATCAAGTCTGTCGTTATCCTTATTTTGCAGGGCAGGGACCCTAAGCACAGAACACTGTGATTTTTGCCTTTCCTGCATTTGGTCTCATCTCTTCATAAAATGATAGTGGAGAGGGAGAGGAGGCTTTGAGTCAGGCAGACTCGGTTTCTGTTCGTTGGATGATGACCCTGACAGGTTACTAACCCCCCAACCTCCATTTCTTCCGGAACATGAGAATAATAGAATCTTTTTCATAAGGCTGTAAAAATTAAACGATAGCATATACAGTTGTCTCTTAGTGTCCATCGGGTATTGGCTGCAGGACCTCCCAAAGACACCAAAATCTGAGGCTGCTCAAGTCCTTGATAGAAAATGGTGTCGTATTTGCATATAAGCTATGTATATCCTCCTATAGATTGTAAATCATATCTAGGTTACTTCTAATAATTAATGCAGTGTAAATGCTATATGGTTATTTTGTATCATTTAGGGAATGACAAGAAGTATCCTACATATTTGATATAGATGCAGTATTTTTGCTCTGTCAAAAAGGAAAAAAAAAAGAACAGTAGATTTTAAGTGTTCTCACCGCAAACACACACAAAAAGTATGTACAGTAATATGTATTAGCTTAATTTAGCCATTTTACAATGTGTACGTATATCAAATGGTGATATTGTTCACTATAAATGTATACCCCCCAAAATTTTTTTTTACACAGAGTTAGAGTGTAAACCAGGTTAAGAGTGTAGTATCTCAATCATGGCTCACTGCAGCCTCAACCTCCTGGGCTCAGGCAATCCTTCTGCCTCAGCCTTCTGAGTAGCTGAGACTATAGGTGCGTGCCATCAGGCCTGGCTAATATTTTATTATTTTATTTTATTTTATTTATTTTACTTGAGACGGAGTTTCACTCTTGTTGCCCAGGCTGTAGTACAATGGCACAGTCTCGACTCACCTCAACCTCTGCCTCCTGGGTTCAAGCAATTCTCCTGCCTCAGCCTCCAAGTAGCTGGTATTACAGGCATGTGCCACCATGCCCGGCTAATTTTGTATTTTTAGTAGAGACTGGGTTTCTCCATGTTGGTCGGGCTGGTCTTGAACTCCTGACCTCAGGTGATCCCCCTGCCTTTCCTTTCCAAAGTGCTGGGATTTCAGGTGTGAGCCATAGTGGCCAGCCTCTTTTATTTTTGAGGAGATGCTGTCTCACTGTGTTGCCCAGGCCAGTCTCAAACTCCTGAGCTAAGCAATCTTCCCACCTCAGCCTCACAAAGTGCTGAGATTATAGGCATGAGCCACCATGCCTAGCCAATATGTATAATCTTTATTTTATCAATTAAGAAAATAAATTTCAAAAATGAAGATCTGTTAACAGTAGTGAATTTCACTTGTGTATCTTGGAATGGAGATTTGCTGACATCCAGAAAACCATTGTCTCAGTCCAATACCATTCTTCCTCAGAAACCAGCGAGTGGCCCCGAGAATCTTCCGTTCTCGAAGCGCAGTTAAATAGATGGATTCCGAAGTACCCCTGCTGTTGACATGGTACTTGACATACAGTCATGAGACATACAGTGTTCTTAAAATCTTCTGATATTTGTAAGGCCCCATTTTGCATTTTTAAACATCCCATTTACTCAGTCATGAAAGGAGGCATCTCATAGAATCTTCTGTGAACTGTGTCGTGATTTCAATTATTGGTAATTATTTGCATCATTGGAAGGTATAAAGGTCAAGTCATCTCCCTTTGGCTGAAACTATACTAACCCTAATAGAAAATTATCTCTGGTAGGTGACGTCCATCTTGTGTGTCTTTTTGCACCCAATCTGATGTCATCTTATTTTCCTCCCTTCTTTTGCTTGAATGCATGGAGTCTTTAAGATAGTCTTTTCACTTGCTTCTCTGTCACTGGCCATGTATCTCCCCTGCCGTATTTTGGACTTTTAATTAATTTTCTCTAATTTATTTTGAATTGACTAAGAAGGACAAGCTGATGAGGAGAAGAATCAGCTACTAGTTGGCCCTGATGTAAAGATCGCACTTGTGCAATGCGGAGATGAGGCAGGGCTGTGTTTGTGCAGGTCATGTGGTCCCTACTCTGAGGGTTCCGTGTAGTAAGGTGGGTTTTCCGCGCCTGTCCCCTGGAGAAGTTGCATTCATTTCTTGAAATCACAGGATTTTGGTTTATTGCTGTTTTTCTTATTGTTTTACTGAGTAGACTGCTAAGGAATGTAGTATATGCATAAGGTGATACGTCATTTTCAGCATAAACATTAGAAAAACAGGAAGTCAGCTGGGTACGGTGGCTCATGTCTGTAATCCCAGCACGTTGGGAAGCCCAGGCAGGAGAATCTCTTGAGGCCAAGAGTTTGAGACCAGCCTAGGCAACATAGTGAGACCTTGTCTCTACAGAACAAAATTAACTTGAGGCCAGGGGTTCAAGACCAGCCTGAGCAACATAGTGAGACCCTGTCTCTACCCAAAATAAAAAAAAAATAGCCAGGTGTGACGATGCATGCTGATAGTCTCAGGCACTTGGGAAGCTGAGGTGGGAGGATTGCTTGAGCCCAGGAGTCAAGGCCCCAGTGAGCCATGATCACTCCACTGTGCTCCAACCTGGGTGACAGAGTGAGACCCTGTCTTGGAAAAATTAAAATAAATGGAAGTCAGATCTTGAATATGTGTCTGGGAATTTTGAATTTATGTTTTCAAAATTTCCAAAATATAAGGAGCAGCCTATTTCCATATTTCAAAGAGGAGAGATGTGGAGAGTGAATGAGTTTCATAGTCATGTCACTGTGATGTGACAGGAGGGCAAGAAAAGACGGGCCACCCAAAAGAAAAGAGAACTAGGGGTCTACCCTGATGCCAAAGGAAAACCTGGACCTTCTGGCTCTCTTGGTGTGGAATGCTGGGAAAGAGCGTGTTCTAAGATTCATAGGCATTCAGATGTCCACACGTTGAGTTCCCGAGACATTTAGGGTTTAAGGGATTCCTCTATGTACCATCAAGCCTCATTATTGTCTTTGCAGATTCGCTCATTTATTTGTAACCCCCAAATCAACACGCATGCGCTTTCACGGTCATTTGTGTACATGCCCAAGATGGCGAAAAATTTGAGTCATCTGATGCGCATTCCTAGTGCGGGTCAAATGGGGCAAAGCTCTGCGTTCTGGTTTTTTTTCTCATACTGATAACAAATATCCTTTTCACGGTGTATTTAGTGCCGCACTTTTCACAGTTTTGCACGTGTTATTGGTGGTTTCACTGTTGATAGTCCCCAGGCGTGGCACTGAAGCGCTGTCTTGTGCCCCCGAGTGCGGCACCATCTGCCTGATAGAGCAAATGCTTGTTAGGTGAGCGTCATTCAGGCATGAGTTCAGCTGCTGTTGGCCATGAGCTCTGTGCGAAGGACTTGGCAATGTGTATTTAAGATGGCTTTCGACAGAAACACACATAAGACACGGCCAGTTAACTAAAATGTTTCAAGACTACTGTAGGAACCTCACCCCGTATTTCCCCTAGGAGGAATGATTCCAGAATGACTAATTCAGTGTTTATGGCGGCTGTACAGATCATAACTGCCTGGAATAATGAGCATCCACTGCATTTCCTTGAGACCAGATAGAAGGAATAGCGGAAAAGCCAGGCCCTCCATCGTCAAGGCAACGGATGATGATGGCAGGCTGACCAGGCGCACTCCCCATTCTGTGCTGTTTTCTGTGTTGGACAGTGGCAATTTTACTCTATTTAGGAAGGAGGAAGCCAGTCCAGAAAAGGCAGTTAGGAAAGTGTTGTGGGTCTTTCAGAGCATGAGGAAGCAAGTGAGGGAGGGGTTCTTCCAGTGCCCCAGCTGCCACCAGGTGAGTTGGCACGGCTTTGTGCAGAGCAGGTGTGATTTATGGCAACACCCAGGCCACGTCCTGCTTGATGAGTGGAGTGCGTTGCCCTATGTGTGACACGCTGCTTCATGTGACGGGATGAAAGGTGAGTTTCATAGCAACAGTTCCCTTGCTCTTTATCAAAACAGCTGGGCTCTGGTCAGGAGGCTGTTTTTATTAAGCTTGTTGCACAGCATACGTGATAGAAAGAAAAAGTGTGCCGTCTCAGAGGGATAACGATTGGTGTGCCCCGCGCTAGTGTTGTTAAAGCACAAGTCTGATTTGAAAGCTCTATCCTTTAACTTTCCACATTCCAGCACTATTGAGAACTATCTTGAGATTATGTGAGAAAACGAGGTTACGTGAGAATCATATTTCTCATAGATAAAAACGTATAAGACTTTGCAGTCTGACCTCTTACTTCTGACAACAGGACTATGAAAAGTGTAATAAACTCTTTTCATTTTTTTAGGCGTTAGATTATTTACCTTTCACCCACTGACAATCGTCTTTTCTCTGTACGATAAAGCGTTTGGGTTTTGCACTAGTCATTCTAATATGTAAGAGTTTCACTTTGATTATATAAAGTCCTGCAGTTCCAGGGCTGATTGAGAGGTCACGGCTATCACCCACATGTGTAGAATTTACTGTCAGGAACCTCCCCAGGCAGACGGGGAGAAAAGAAAACCAGGAACAGGTATGGCTGAAGGTGGATGATTCTGAGGCTTCTTTCCTTTTTTCTTTTCTTTCTTTCTTTCTTTCTTTTTTTTTTTTGACACAGCGTCTCACTCTGTGGCCCAGGCTGGAGTGCAATGGTGCGATCTCGGCTCACTGCAACCTCCACCTCCTGGGTTCAAGCGATTCTCCTGCCTCAGCCTGCTTAGTAGCTGGGATTACAGGTGCCTGCCACCATGCCCAGCTAATTTTTATATTTTTGATAGAGATGAGGTTTCGCCATGTTGCCCAGGCTGATCTCAAACTCCTGACCTCAAGTGATTCACCCTCCCTGAACTCCCAAAGTGGTGAGATTACAGGTGTGAGGCACTGCGCCTGACCTTGAAGCTTCTTTCTCACTGTTAGGGTTGAGGAGGAGTAGAAACCATCTTCTTAACATCACCACAGTTGATAAAAACATCCTCGTATCCCACCTCTGAGGTCTAGCCCTTCCGACGTCCCCCACCAGCGGCGCTCAGCCTCTGTAGTCTGCCAGCTTCTGTGTGGCTAGGTGGGGAATACTGACAAACTGGGAAGTCTTCATCCTATGTGACCTATTTTTCTTCTTCTGTTTCTTTTTAGCTGAGATTGGAGATTTTGATGAAACCTTGGACAGAGAGCACTTAGCAAAAAATAAATACGTACCTCAGCAGGACGCACTAGAGGATAAAATCGTGGAATTTCACCATAACCACATGTAAGTCTCACGCTTGGCTCCATGTGCCCTCTGAGCCAGTGCTCTCTGCCTCCCAACCTACACGGGTGTGCCTCCCCTCTACCCCTGACACCAACTGCTATGGAGAAAACACAAAGGGTGAGGAAAGATCACAGGTGCCTGCTGGGATGCGGTGACCCATCCTGGCTGCTCAGAAGCGCAGGTCACCCTCAAAAGCCTGGAACTTTAGGCTGCCCCTGCTTTGGAACAAGAGAGACAGTGCAAAGGACCTTCCAGTTATCATCCTGATGGGAAGCTGGGAAAGGGACCTGGTGAACTAGGGACAAGGTCAGAGTATCGTGAAAATCCAGAACATTCGTGGCCTCTGCATTTTTGTTTTTGTGTGGATTTGTAAAATGTTTTCAGAGGACTCCTGGTGCCTTTGGTTGTTGCTTTACAGAAGCACTGGAGCCTGACAGCTGTGTGAAAAATGTTGTCTTGAACTTTGTTTGCAGGTTTAGGTTATTGGAAGCAACGGAAAACTTGTTTTAACACAGTGGTGTTTTGCTTTTGTATGACCTTAAGGGAAACTCTTTGAGATTCAAAAAAAAAAAAAAAACTAGCCAAGTTTGGAGACTTTGGGGGTTTTGTGTCCCATGAGCAATGGAGCTTTTGTCCTCGCTGGTAGACTTTGGGTGACAGTCAATGGGGGGAGGTTGGGTGTCATCTGATCGAGTAGCCCCAGTGTTTGTGATGAAATGCCTTTTTATTTCCCAAGACAAGCTTCTTAATCTCATATTAATAGAAACAGGGAATTCAAATCTCCTGGCCTTTCTCTTTAATTTTTGTTTTGTCAGTGGACAGACACCAGCAGAATCAGATTTCCAGCTCCTCGAGATTGCCCGTCGGCTGGAGATGTATGGAATCCGGTTGCACCCAGCCAAGGACAGGGAAGGCACGAAGATCAATCTGGCCGTCGCCAACACGGGAATTCTAGTGTTTCAGGTGAGAGCCTTGAGAGCCCGGCTCAGTTCCCTTGGTGATGGGGAGAAAGGAGCTGGCCCTTCAGCTCCGATTCATTTTCAGTGGGCCAAAGACCTCTGATAGTTATTTCTCATTGAACAAAGAAAAACGAAGCTCATTCTCAGGCTTTCTGGTTCCCAGGCCCTCGGCTCCCAGATTCTGTGTCATGGATTTTTGCCCTGTTGGGGAATCCATGTTGCAGATTTGTTTGGTTTTATTGACTCTGTAGCATCACAGAAACACTTAGCTCTCAGTGGACCTGCTCACAGAACACAGTGTAATGGAATCAAGATTTTGGGTCCACGAATAAATACCTTTTTCACACTTACAGATGATATTTTGCTGTATTGTGGTCTTTTTTTCTTTTTTTTTCAACCCAGTTTGGGTTGAGCCAGCTTATTTGGTTGGGACTTCAGATATACTTAAAGATTGTGAGGCATGCTTTGGAGATATAGCAATTTTATAAATTCATAAAAGCCACATTGTTCATCCTGGCTAACACGATAAGACCCTGTCTCTACTAAAAACACAAAAAATAAGCCAGGTGTGGTGGCATGTGCCTGTAATCCCAGCTACATGGGAGGCTGAGGCAGGAGACTCGTTTGAACCCAGGAGGCAAAGGTTGCAGTGAGGTGAGATCGCCTCACTGTACTCCAGCCTGGGCAATGGAGTGAGACTCCATCTCAAAAAAAAAGCCACATTGTTGCAGTTTTGTAGCAAAACACATACTGCACTTAAATTCTTACTTGTATTCTACTTAAGGACATAGTGATTCTCTGCACTCTAAAATGTGTGTTCTATTGATCATTCTGCTATTGGACTGTTTCATTGATCAGCGCTTCTTAATAGGCTTATTGAAGTATTGTTTACATATAGGAAAGTACACACATTTGAAGTGTACAGTTTGATAGGTTTTTAATTACCAGTGTAACCAAGATAATGAACATATTCACCACCCCCAAAAGGCTGCTCAGCACATTCCTTTTCAACACAAGGAGGTAACCTGTGCTTTAGTTTCAAATGAAGATAGAGAAAGCACCTGCTTTTCTCATGAAATAGGATCACATTTCACCCAGTTAGGAAGTTGTAAATATGTTCAGGACCTAAAACCCTTTTTTTGAGCTCTTCCAAGTTTGCTTCTATTTCCCCCTCATCTTTTATCAAAAGCGTTCCAGGGATTTTCTGTTCATGCATTGGAAGTTTATGATAACATAATTATTAGAGAATCACATCCCAAGAAGAGTTAAATTGGGCTTCCTACCAGGTAGTAGGGAGTGACGTTGTGAGAGCAGTATGGTATTCAAGGCAGGTTTTTTCTTGACAGTTTTTGACCTGCATGCATGGCCTCTTAGTACCCGATAAGAAAACAATAGGCCAGGCACGGTGGCTCACGCCTGTAGTCCCAGCACTTTGGGAGGCTGAGGCAGGCGGATCACCTGAGGTCAGGAGTTTGAGACCAGCCTGGCCAACATGGTGAGACCCCATCTCTACTAAAAGTACAAAAATTAACCAGGCGTGGTGGTGGACGCCTGTAATCCCAGCTGCTTGGGAGGCTGAAGCAGGAGAACTGCTTGAACCCAGGAAGCAGAGGTTGCAGTGGGCCAAGATCACGTCACTGCACTCCAGCCTGGGTGACAGAGCAAGACTCCATCTCAAAAAAGAAATACAGCAATAAAGCCAAGTGGAGTTTTCAGTACTATCCTTAAATTTCAAATCACAACCCTGAACCATTTCTAAAAAGGATTGAGAAGAGGTGTCTCACAATTGAATTCATGTGCTTGGATTGTGTTTGACACAATCCCTAAGTATGGGGAATACCTGGGTAATGCCGTCATGTGCAGAGCCTGTGTCTCAGAATCCATCTTCTTGCCAGTGCCCGATTGTTTCATCCTTGCCATGTTGAATGAATGGGCCTGGGGTTCCGGTGGGCTGCATAGGAATTCTGATTTCAGCTGAGGCTGGGCAGACGGGAGTTGGTGTCTGGCAGCTGCCGGCTATTTCTCCACCTGCTAAAGGCGATGAGGATGTGTGAGCCCCGCCCAGAGACTGTGCTGGTCTTGAAGACGCAGGGCAGGCCTGGCCTCTCATCGTTTTGCTGGTGCTGTTGGAAGCTTGATGGGCCCAGGAGCTAGACCAGGATGGTCGAAGCAGGGAGTTGATTGCAAACCTGCTGAATGCACCATAGCTGCCAGTACAACATGCACTTGGAAATCTCTTTCGGCCATATTAACTGTGTGATTTGGGGCAAATTAAAATATATCCATGTTGTAGTTTCCATGTCTATAAAATGAAGCTAGTAAATCTATCTTGCTGGGTTTTATCATCTAAGGGTTGTTAAGATACGGTGTATAAAGCCTTCGGGATGGTACTTGGCCCTTCCTAAGTCCTGGCAGCTAATGACTATAGTGGTTGTCATGGTTTTTATTTCTATTTATCTTTCTTTTCATCATTACCTTGGCTAGTTTCTTCTCTCCCTGGAGGCAGACTTAGTTTGAATGCCGATATCCTATAATCAGTGAGAAATGCTACAGGAACAGGGATCTTCTGATAGCCACAGATCCTATGAATTCTCTGCAGAAGCCATCTCTCCTGAGCAGTCGCCTGCCAATCTTCTGCGTTAGCTCCTGTAAGCAAAGCACACCGACTCCCAGGCTGCTTGTTATGCATTTCCTGGCTTACTGCTACTGTCTTTGTTTTTAGGGTTTCACTAAGATCAATGCCTTCAACTGGGCCAAGGTGCGGAAGCTGAGCTTCAAGAGAAAACGCTTTCTCATCAAGCTCCGGCCAGATGCCAACGTAAGTGGTCCCAGCGGGAGAGGGGACCTGCTGAGCCATCGGATGGCTTGTGTCCTAAAGATGGGGAGGTCTGTGCTTGGCAGGGCTTCCGCTGAACTTGTGGCCAGTGCTACCCAGGTCTTTTGTCCATGTGAAAACCAAGCATCTCTAGGACCCATGTATCCAAATGGTCGGTAACGCTATGGCTGTCATCCTTGGTAAACAGAGAGCATAAAGGAACTGCATGAATGTATACCTGGGGAGAGGGTCATTTCCCTGCACAAATCCAGGCAGCCCCTCCCGACAAGCAACTTGAGCTGTGCTGTCACTGGGCATCCAGCCCCAGGCTACAGCTGCAGACCCCGTTCAGGCTCCCACCCTACCCCAGGCATAGACTAACTCCCCAAGCCCTGCCAGGGGCCCTAAGCCTCCAGTAGAGCTCACTTTCATGGGCTGATTAGGTTCCTTTCCCCACTTATTTCCCACAAACCACCTAACGCTGTGGCCCATGCCAGGACTGGGGCAGCAAGGGAGGAACAGCAGCATCTTTGTCTGCTGGAAATGGCGACGGAGGAGGTGGGTGAGGTGTCCTGGGCATGTGTCCCCAGCCAGCACGTAGAGTTCTTTTTCCCCTGGGAAAGAAGATGAGAAGCTGCAATCTAGGCTTAGAGTCTAGCTGCAAGCTGGGTTCAGTAGGCTCTCATGGCCTGACCTGGAAAGCATATCCCCATTTTGAATGGTTTTCCATGGACAAATTGACTGGAGTTCCAGAAAGCTGCCTTATAAATGAAGAACTGCAGCACAGCTTCTTTGTCAGTTGGATCCACCCAAAACTGTGAGATCCCCCAAAAGAGCTGGAACTGCTGGGAATGCTGACGATCGTGACTTTTGTTTCTGTAATATGGCCGCTTCACTTGGAAGCATTCAGAATGGGGGTAGGAGATTTCCATATCCCCTTTCCACAGTCAAAGGACATGATTTTTTTCAGCCGAGAGTGACATTTTCGTGCTCCAGGAAAAAAAAAGTTGATGTCCTGTGTAGTTCCCAGTTGCCTAGGGCCGTGGGCTCCTTTACAGAGAAACGTCGGAAGTCACTGTTGACACAAATTTGAGGAAGAGTACGACCACGTTGTGTTTCAGTTGTTTTAAGGAGTCAGAAAGGGGGTTTCAGTATTTGGGCTTTGTTTTTCAAGGAAATGTAAGCCAAGTAAACATCATTTGTATACGAATTCTGTCAAAAAACGGTGTCACTTCCGCTGAAGCTGCGCGGCTGTTACTGTTACTCGTCTAAGAGATTCTGTGGGGAGGAAAAGGATGGAATAGGGACTGCATTGTGTCCTTAAGAATAACTGTAGTTGGCCGGGCATGGTGGCTAACATCTGTAATCCTAGCACTGTGGGAGGCCGAGGTGGGCGGATCACCTGAGATCAGGAGATCGAGACCAGCCTGGCCAACATGGTGAAACCCCGTCACTACTAAAAATAAAAATTAGCCAGGCCTGGTGGCATGTACCTGTAGTCCCAGCTACTCCTGATACTGAGGCAGGAGAATCGCTTGAACTTGGGAGGTGGAGGTTGCAGTGAGCCAAGATCACACCACTGCACTCTAGCCTGGGTGACAGAGTGAGACTCTGTCTTCAAAAAAAAAAAAAAAAAACTATAGTTTACTAAATCTTTGCATTTATGGTCATCCTGTCATAAAATACACAATGCAAACTTTTTTGTTTTAATATGGAACGCTTCACTTTATCGGGCAAGTCTATCTTCTGCCCCTTTTCTCCTATTTCAATGGTGTATCTGTGGGTAATGGGGAAAAAACAATGCTGTATTTGCCCCTTTTAGAGCGCGTACCAGGATACCTTGGAATTCCTGATGGCCAGTCGGGATTTCTGCAAGTCCTTCTGGAAAATCTGCGTTGAACATCATGCCTTCTTCAGGCTTTTTGAAGAGCCCAAACCAAAGCCCAAGCCTGTCCTCTTTAGCCGGGGGTCATCATTTCGGTTCAGGTGAGGTCGCCCACTTGCGCCTCTGTTTGCTGGGTACACATTTTTCCTCCACTGTGGCATACAGCAGGGAGGGGAGGTGAACTATCGGCTTCTGGGAGCTGTGGCTGAGTGGCCGGGGCAGGGGGCTTGCATCGCAATCCCAGCGGGCTCTATTGAATAACAGAGAGGCACTAGGCAAAGCCACCATCATGGTAAACTCCTAGTGGGAGTCGCTAACTCAGAAAGGATTTCCTCTCTCTGTAGAGGTATGGGTGTCTTGTCAACATTTGGTGTTGCTTCATCAAATGATATGTGGACTTGCATGTCATTGGTTAACTTTTTCATTCATTTTCCTCAAATTGTTGAGCGTCTGCCATGCGTCAAATACTGTTGTAGGCGCTGAGCCCAGTGACCCCAGCCTTCACGAAAGGTACAGGCTCTGATGGTTGCTTAGTAACCAAACACAGTTATCAAGTGGGCTTAATTGAACATTTTTTCTGTATAGTCAAAGAAAATATTGAGAGACTGAATGGACGCAAAAATACAATGTGTGTTAGGATTGCTTTTAGTCCCGGCTAACTGAGGAAACCTGCGTCTCTCCCAGCTAGGGGAGGAGGGGAAGGGAAGCCACTGAAGTGTCATTTGTGTGTTTCAATGAGAATGCCTTGGTGTTTCTCCCCTTTCCTGTCCTGGTCTCTGCTTCAGTGGTCGGACTCAGAAGCAGGTTCTCGACTATGTTAAAGAAGGAGGACATAAGAAGGTGCAGTTTGAAAGGTAAGAGAAGCTTCGATGCTGCCTCCAGTCTGAGAAGCTCAGACTCGCCAGTCAGCAGCTTGTGGCTGCAAAATATTTCTTCACACAGACTTCAGACCTGATGACTCTTGAGTTGTAAGTGACAGTCTCACAGTCACCCTCAGCAAGTCCAGTGTTCGAGAGGAAGATTTTAGGGCCCAAGGGCACACCCTCAAGAGTGAGATGAGAAGAGAATAGAGAGGACCGGGGAGGCGGAGAGTACGTTAGTAACGGGAAGGAGAGAAGGCTCAGGACATCTCGGGGGATGAAGCATCTTGAAAACGAGCTCACTGCTGAGTCCTTTGATATTTCGGGATTTGTATTGAAAGTATGTCTATGAACTTTTTAATTAAATAAAGTAAATCTGGAACGGAAACAGGATTTTTTTTTTCTCATGCAGGGTCTTGCTCTGTTGCCCAGGCTAGAGTGCAGCGGTGTGATCACAGCCCACTGCAGCCTCAGCCTCTAGGACTCGGTCGATCCTCCCACTTCAGCCTCCCAAGTAGCAGCCAGAACCACAGGCACCCACCACCACTCCCAGCTAGTTTTTGGTAGAAATGGGGTCTCCCTATATGGCAGGGCTGGTCTCAAACCTCTGGGCTTGAGCCGTCTTCCCGCCTTGGCCTCCCAAAGTGCTGGGATTACAGGCAAGAGCCACCATGCCCAGCCAGAAACAAGATTTATTAACAATATTGTTGTTGTTGTTCTCCAACACGTACAGCTCTTAGTGTGTGACAGGCTGTTCCAAGCACTGGGCCTGTGTGACCTCATTGATTCACCCCAACTCTGTGAGGTCCATGTTCTTTTATTCCCTTTATAAAGATGGAGACACTGAGTGTCCAACAGGCTAAATAAGTAGCCCAGTTCTCATCGCTGCTAAGCGGCTTCTGGCCAGCCAGCTCCCAAACCCAGGGCTCTAGGGCAGAGCGGCAGAACCCGAGCGGGGTGAAGGAGCAAGGATGGGGCCTCAGGCACTAGATAGTGCATGTAGGGTTTTTAAAAGTCTTTTTTCTTTTTTCGTTTTTGTGTGTTTAAAAATTAAAGTACAGAGAAGTCGGTAAACACCCAGATTCCTGCTACTTAGAATTAGCAGCCAGCAGCAGTTGGACACGTTTGTTTCTGGGCTTGTTTTTTCTTTTTTTATTTGCAGCTCTCGTTACAGACATGGCCAGAACCCTCTGGAACCACCAGCTCTGGTCATTTCCCTTCTCCTCTCCCCAGAGGCAGCTGCCAAAGTTAGGCGCCTTTCTGTATACATATTACTGCATCCCAAAAGAGCCTGCAGAATTGTTCTGGAGGCCGGGCGTGTTGGCACAGGCCTGTAATCCCAACACTTTGGGTTGCGGAAGTGGGTGGGTCACTTTTCACCTGGGTAACATGGCGAAACCTCGTCTCTTCAAAAAAAAAAATTGGCTGAATGTGGTGGCGCACGCCTGTGGTCCCAGCTATTTGGGAGGCTGAGGTGGGACAATTGTTTGAGCCTGGGAGGTTGAGGTTGCAGTGAGCCAAGATTGTGGGCCACAGAATGAGATCCTATCTCAAAAAAAAAAAAAAGGAACTGCTCTGAGTGTGTGCTTTTCATTCATATGAGTACTCTCGTACTGTATATAATTCTGCATCTTGCTTTTTTAATACTGCCTGTTTTTTGAGATCTGTTTTAAGAGCCGCCCAGTAGTATGAAGATACTGCACTGTATTTCTCTGATTCCCTATTGGGAGAAATCCAGAGACATTTCAGAGTTGCGTTTTGATTTTGCTGAAATAAACCTGCTTCTGTGGCCATCCTTGCATCTTCCTTCTACTGCAAATCTGTGGTGGTTTCCCATGCCCTGTCTCCAAAACGTCATGTTCAGGAGGTTTTTCTGCAGGCATGTCTGGAGATGACTCCCGTAATTTCCTTGGGCAGTCAATGGTTAGTATTTGAAGACCATGTAAGACGTAGCCCATTTCTCTCTCTGATTCAGAATGTGGATCTCCAGAGCTTTTCTGTGCTAGCCTGGAGTATTTTGAGGAAGAGCTGGATGTGCCTGGGAATATAATCTATATTTATACAGTCGCACGCATTTCAGGACCTGAAAATGTCAGTGCCTGATTGATAGGGAAAAGAGGAATAGGCAGACTGAGAAGGGAAGAGATGAAAGACATTTGTCGAGATGCTGGTAAAGTCAGTTTCTTGTTGTTGAGCCCAGGCCTTTGCCTCTGAACTTACCACTTCGATCAAGTGAGCTGATGCATGTTAATTGCCTCTATTATAAAACTGATGTAGAAAATAATTACCTAAGGTACATGAATTGATTTCATATTGTCAGACCATAGCTTGCATTCAGAGCATGGGAGGGCCCAGCCAAGTCCTCCCTCCTCTGTGACTTTACCCTGAACTAGAAAGGTTCTGCTTCATTACTAAATGTTTCTTCACCAGCTGCACCATGAGAACTACAACAAGGGCTTCTGAGAACTTCTCCAAGATTTAAATAACCCTTGAACCATACAAGTGCTATCAAAGAATGACCCTGTATCTGTTTCCAAGTAGCATTTGAAAAAGCAGCTCTGGGTGCCGTCATTATTGAGGAAGGCGCTAATGCTTCCAACAAGAGGGACTTTGTTTCATTTAAAACCAAGAAAAAAGAAAGGAAAACCTCACCTAACTTTAACCATCTTGTGTGATTTTTTCCCAGGAAGCACAGCAAGATTCATTCAATGCGGAGCCTTGCTTCACAGCCTACAGAGCTGAATTCAGAAGTGCCAGACCAGGTCAGTGATGGCGCTGTCCTGTGATAACTCTGCTTTTCCCTACACTTCCTCCAAGGAGCCCTGGGCTTCACAGTGGGCTTTGTGATTCTCTGTCCCTTCTGTTGGGGTTTTTAGCAGATGAGAATCTGATTATGGGCCTGGGCTTTGACCAGACACAGCCTGGGCTCAGAGGCTCTGGAGTATGTTGCGTTTTCCGCTGCCTTCTAATCTCCCATGCTGCACTCTAAGCCTCTGAGAACTCAGTTCAGTGGTGGAACCATCCCTGCGGTGGGTAGAGCTGAGACAGGCTCTCCAGCTAAATGGGTCTACTCGGGAAGAGATGGGGACTCGCTTTGTCTGGTGCCACAACCAGAAGCCTTTGCTGGCACAGAACTGGCCAGAGAGTTCCCAGAGCTTGTATTACCGGGCAGTGACCACAATTGGCAGTAAGAAACAATTATCACTCTTGTTCTGAGGGTGGCAAAAGCTCATTTTCCCTGGAGTTGGCCTCTGGGTAAGTGTTCAGGGCTTTCTCCAAAAGAGATAAAAAAGAAACTTGAGGGGAAAAGATGAAGGAGGTTTCATCATGCAAATCCCAAAAATCACTCCTTTCCCCATCAGGCTGCCTGAGAAGTACAAGCAAACACGTCCCTTGTAGTTTTTCTAATGACTGTGTCAGCTTGCCTTCAGGGGTCCCTGATGTGTCTGCCCACCCTTCCCTGGAGACCCGCTGTGGGCTGGAAGGACCCTCTTGTTCCATAGAAGCTTTACAAGCTCAACATGAGTGGGCGTGGTGGCTGACACCTGTAATCCCAGCACTTTGGGAGGCCAAGGCGGGAGGATCACTTGACCCCAGAAGTTTAAGACCAGCCTGGGCAATGGAGACAGACCCCGTCTCTAAAAAATTTTTTTAAATTAACCAGGTTTGGTGGCACATGCCTGTGGTCCCAGCTGCTTGGCAAGCTGAGGTAGGAAGATCGCTTGATACCAAGAGTTCAAGACCAGCCTGGATAACACAGGGAGATGCCATCTCTACAAAAAATTTTTTAAAACATTAGCTGGGCATGGTGATGCAGAACTGTGGTCCCAGCTATGTGGGAAGATCACTTGAGCCTAGGAGGTCCAGGCTGCTGTGAGCTGTGATTATGCCACTGAATTGTAGCCTAGATGACAGAGTAAGACCCTGTCTCTCCCTCCAAAAAAAAAAAAAAGAATAGAGGCTGGGCACGATGGCTCACACCTATAATCCCAGCACTTTGGGAGGCCAAGGCGGCAGATCACAAGGTCAGGAGTTTGAGACCAGCCTGACCAATGTGGAGAAACCCCATCTCTACTAAGAATACAAAAAAATAGCTGGGTGTCATGGCACGTGCTTGTAATCCCAGCTACTTGGGAGGCTGAGGCAAGAGAATCGCTTGAACATGGGAAGTGGAGGTTACAGTGAGCTGAGATCATACCACTGCACTCCAGCCTGGCACCTGGCAACAGAGCGAGACTCTGTCTCAAAAAATAAATAAATAAAAAATAAGAAAAAAGAAAAGCAAATCCCAGCTTGAGTTAGTGGGGTCCTGGAAAGCGGAGACCGGGCCTGACTTGGGCTGCAGGGAACAGTGCTGTCAGCCACCATGCCCTGAAGGAACCTTCTGGGTCATGCCCAGATGTGCTTCTGTGATTGCTGCTAGGTCAGAGCGCTTCAGGGCCTCCACCTGCCGCAGAGGCCTGGGGTGTTGTCCCAGGAGACCCTGGCTCTCTCCTTCTGTGTTCAGCCTCCCTCTCTAACAGTCTCCCTCTTCTCCGTCTCCTGCCCCTTTTTCCCACCTCACCAGTCTCAGCAGAGCACCAGCCTGACGTTTGGAGAAGGGGCCGAATCTCCAGGGGCCCAGAGCTGCCAGCAGGGAAAGGAGCCGAAGCTTCCCCCCAGGGAGCCGGGGCCACACCCGAGCCCCACGCCGAGAAGCCCCGCGGGTAACAAGCCGGCGGACAGAGCCGCCTCGGCGCCCACGGAGGAAGAGGAGGAGGTCGTTAAGGATAGGACCCAGCAGAGTAAACCTCAGCCCCCGCTGCCAAGCACAGGTCCAGCATCCCGGGCTGCTAGAGGCAGCAGTACTTCCATTCCTTTCATTGACTGCAGTGACGTAGATAGCGAATACGACCTGCTTAGAGAACGAGCGTCCCGGTCCCGGTCCCAAACAAATGACAATGATGAGGGTGATCTGACCAGCGGTGTCTATCTGCTGTCCAGGGACGAGGGGCGAGGAGAGGCTAGGCGTAGGGCTTCCCCGCACTCTGCAAAGTCCTCCCGGCCTCCTTCCAGAGAATTCCTTGATGACGATTCAGCAGACATTACCTTTGATATGAGCGGGAGCCCTAGACTCCCAAGACACAGCTCTCTCATAGATGAAATGTTCAAGGGCTCGGCCGGTCACAGCCCCCTGGCCACCCCATTGTCTCCCAGCAGCAGAAGTTCAAGTCCAAATATGAGTTGGGACAGAACTGGGTCTCAAGGCTATGTTTCTGAAAATGGGCATGACCGTAGGGAGAGGAGTATGGGGGAAGACACTCTCCCCAGACAGGGTCCTCGTCATAAACACTGTTCCCCCACCCTGCCAAGACCTTACTTGCAGAATCTTCCCAGTAGGCATAATAAGTCAGAGACAGATCCGCTCATCCTCAGCCAGGTAGCATTTACCCCGGAGGCCATGGATGGGCTTGGTGGTCGTGGGAAGGGAGGACAGGCCGGCGCAGCTGCTCCCGAGGGTGGAAGGCTGGCTAATGGCACCCCTCCCATGGGTGCATCCTCCAAGGTCCCCGCTGCACAGTCAGTGTGTGCCCGTGGCATGGTGAGGCAGCTGGCACCCCTGCAGGTGACCGAGGGCTCCAGCAGCAGTGGGACTGAGTCCAGTGAGTCAGACTCTGAGATGCTGAGCCCCGGGAGCCATCCCCTGGTGTTCGGTAATCCCGCAGTGCTGTGTTCCCCGTCCCTGCTGAGAAGCGGGGGGTCCTTGGCTGGCCTGTGTTTGAGTGAAGAACAGGAGGAGGATGAGTGAGGAGGTGAGGAGGCAAGTCTTCAACCATGAGCAACCTGGGGTCATGAGACCAGGGTTTCCATGGAGATGGTCTGTTCTAGTGACTCATTCATTGGTAGTCTACATTTGTTAGGGGAGATTTTGTGCAGGTACATGTTCGAAGGGGCCTGCCTGACTTCTAAAATCGTTAAGGAAAACAAAAGTTCACACAAGTGGCTTGCTTTCCAGAAAAGGTGGAAAAGATAAACATCAGTCCTAATGGCAGGTTCCTAGGAGCTTGTTTATTTTGCTGGTTGAAGGCTAGGAAAAAAAACACTTTATTATGAATCCAGTCATGTGTATAGTGTGTTACATTTATATGGCAATTTTCTGTGTATGTCCAATTATGTATGCAGATCGCCCTCCTGGTTGAGAGTTTGAACTGAAGCATCCTCGAGATTATAGGAAAGGGATCAGTTTCCCATTCTCCCCTTCTTTAAAAGGAGGGCTGCTCTTTCCATGCCTCGTGAAGTGAGGAATTGACACTATTCAAGGCCAAATGGAAATCGATAGCTAGTTGAGATTGTGTTGGTGAAATCATTAGTCAAGAATAGTGAGTATTTTAATGGGAGAATTTGGGGTTATTTCTGCTTCCCAGGCTTCTTAGGAAATACTAGAAAAGTTGTCAAATCTTCACGAATTGTCATCTACCTGGGTTTCTGGTCTGGTTTCGGTTTGCCTTGGTGGATCATATTGTTATGTGTTAAGACGTACAGTTCTCCCTCTCAGAGTCTCTTGCTGAAACTGAAATACTTCTGAGCGGGGGTGCAGGGAAGAGTAACACCTTGAAATAGGCACCGTTGTCACCAGCAGGTCAGCAAACTAAATGCCGGCCTTTGAATCGTGGACAGCGTGGAGGACTGTTTTCCAGCACCGTTGCTGTAGGTTGGTTTACAGACAGTCCTGCCATTCACACTCTTATGAACAGTATCCTCTCTTGGGAACAGTGATGCTTGGGTGTTTGTCTGAGCCAGAAAAATAAGAAAGTGTAAGTAGAGAGAGATTGACTTCTTTTTAAATCTTGCCCACCAGTGTCACTGCCTTCACCCAGCAATCCTGCATTTTAGATTAAAGAGCCTGGTTTTCACTTGAAGTTTCTCTGCCTTAGCTGCGTATTGCAATTTCCTGAGATACTTTCAGAATTAGTGATGCCTGGCCCCTGACCCTTGAGATTTTGCTCTCATTGCTCTTGAGTGCTCCCTGAACTTCACAGCTGTTTGTATTGGGCAGCCAGGGTCACTTCTCACCCAGGCCTTCTAGAATCTAGTGGAATACAGTAAAAGTGCTAGCTAAATTTTTGGCTTGCTTGCAGAGTAAGAAAAATACCACAAATGAACTTTTTTTCTTGATGCCTGTGATTTGTACTTTTCAGCCTTAGGTACTTTTTTTTTTAACAGCAACAACAAAAAGATAAATTGTAGAATAAAAGTTTATAGATTCTAAGTAACTACAAAATTATTTTAAAGAGAAGTAACTACAAAATTATTTAAAGAGGGCCTCACTGGGCTTATCACGTGACCTATCACAAGGGATGAACCGAGCATGCTTAGGAAACCGAGTAGAATTTGGCAGCAGCATGGAAAACAGAGAAGTATCGACACCCTGCATTCACAAATGATTATCTGTCCACACGAATGTCCAGAAGTTGGTTTTAGAGTCTGAACACTTAATCTGTTTTTATACAGACTTGTTTTGTTTTCCTAATAATTTGATTGAATCAAACTGATTGTTGGATTTGTTTAAGAGTTGTTCATTGAAGTAGTCTATTTACGTCTTGCTTTAAATTTATATCTTTAACAGAATCATAGAGTTTTTAAACTGGAAGGGACCTCAGGTTCCTCTGGGCAAAGCTTCTTTTCTTGTTCTGAAAAAGTTAAGTGACTTTGCTTAAGTGAAATAGCTACTGCATGACAGAGCTGGAACTGTAACCCAGTCTCTAGACTTCACTTTTCCAGTCTATGTGATATCTTGGTGCAATCAGAGCTTTTTGATTCAATATTTTAATTTTGGAGAGTCTTATATGAATTAATAATTAAAATCAGATGTGGAGACTAGTGATCAAGTAGACTTTACTTAGGCGATTACAGGCCATAATAGGTTGGAAGAACTACTCTTTTTTATATTGTGAGGGTTTTGCAGTTATAACACATTTTTGCGTAATCTGTTCAGTATTCAGACATAGAAAAAGATGTCAATTTGCTACATGAGTGTTGAATGAAGTGTGTTAAACAGAACCAACTGTGGAATCCTGTGATTTACTTGTGAGAGTGGTTTGTTCAAATGAATTTTTTTTCCCTCGAAATATGCAGCAGTCTGATAATGAAATGTGATTGAGCAGTAGGTGGGAACTTACACAGCACATGACAGGAGTTGTCAGACGTCAGCATCCCAAAGCAAAACACGCTCCGATCATTATTTTGTTTGGATTTTTCCTACAGCAGTGATTTTTATCTGAAGTGTTTCAAGAGCAGTTGATCAATGGCAGTATACTCAGTTCTGTATTGACAAGATTTTTCACTTTAAGAGTTTCTCATAGAGTTTTTCCCTCATTGGTTTTGTACCAGGCAAGCAACTCAATTTCTGCTTCTTGGCCAGTATTTACAAAAGCAGCAATCCTGGTGTAAGAAACGGTGCTTATAGTTTGTTTAAAGGCTGTTTATCACACATCCTGATGTGCTATGGGTAGTCACTACTTGCCTCAAGAGAAGCTTGTCCTATGCTAATAAAGATTCCATAACATTGGCCAAACTCCAGTTATACATTCTCTGAGCCTGGTAGAGCACATTTGCTGAGGCGATGGGGTCTCCCCACTGTCACTGTGAAGAGCTCCATCAGGAAAAGCCAGTAGCATCTCCTGTGCCATTCTCCATGCCTTCTGACCCATGGGAGACTCCAGTCCTCAGGTCTTTCTTTCCCCAGCCTGCAGGTTTCATTCTAGCTTAAGAAGGACATGCGTGTTTATGAAGTTGAACCAAGAGTGGAGGAAGGCCAGAGGGTGGGTTTGGGTGTGAGAATAGGGAGCAGATATTAGAGACTTCTGAATGCATTCAGATTTCCGAAGGGTTTCCTGAGACCTCTCAACCAATCCTTCTAGGACAATAGCTAGTGTAGGGGTCTCCTGACTCAACAGGGGACCCAGGCGTTCGGATACTAGCCACCCCCTAGCTGCTCTGTGACATGCTATCATAAGGTTGTGAGTGGAAGACAAGCCCTATAGAAACACAAATCTTAAAGCCACTCTTGGCTATTCCAAGGCTTCCCTGCGTTCATGTCTGTTGTTGGATGTTATTTCAAAATATGTAAATTTTAGACCCTTTTGTGGTTGCCTTCGCTGCTGCTTGTTAAGGGTAAAATAAAAACGCAAGAAATTCTTTTAGCATGAACAAATGCATTTAATGAGTTCCAGAACTCCAAGTAAATGGCTTCAGCTCCTTTAACAGTCATCTGTATGCCATTGGCAATATTTTATTAGACAGGCATTTAATTAGAGGAAGTCTGCGGGCCAGATTCTTGCCTGCATGTGTGCTTCGTATTTAGGAATTTCTGATTTATCTCCCTCTATTGTGCCATATGGCTTGCACTTAAAATGCAAGTAATTCTGATATTCTTCTCAAGAAGTTCTTTGAAGATGCAATCCAAACAATGTTGAAAAAGCTAGGCCTGCAAAACTGAAACGCAGCACGAGCCTCTCAAAATTTCCACCAAATCCACAAAATCCAGTCTGCCCTGAATGTGCATCAGAAACTCAGTTTTTGTTATTAGCCCTGGAATTTGGTTCCAGAAACAAAAATTTTGTTTTGTTGTCAAGCAGTTTCTAAAGGAAGAAACGATTTAAATATTAATCTGTCATTTAAAATGTTTGAACTGCCATGAATGTGCACATTTTTCATACTTGTCATCAGTAGTCACATGCTTTCAGTCCACTTTGTCCACTTAAAGCATTACTCCATCTTACAGTACAGAATGACTTTGATGAGACTATAGCTGTTAGTGAGTAATTGGGTTACAGACAGACCCAGCCTTAAATTTAAAAATACGGGTTTCTTTAACTGTCAGGTTTATGTTGGTTTTATTTGCTTCTGTTTGGATCCCTTCTCTTTGCCTGGGACCTTATTCTGGTTAGCTAGAATTTTAAGAGCTCTCAGAGTTACATTCCCCAGAAAGACTCTTTCTCTCTGGACTTTTTCTTTTATAGGATATAAACATTTCTCCTCTGACGGCCATGGGCTAGACTGGCCTTTCTCTAGTTTGATGGTATGAGTCTGTTCTGTTGCTACTAAATTTTACAAATTGAACTGCAAGAGTCTTTTTAGGTAATCCTAGAAATAGAGCAAGTTTCTTTGAACCATAGCCATTTATGCCTCGTGTTCCATTATTGGAACACTCGGCATGTGGGAGTTCCTCATATCTTACTGCACAAAGTCATCGTCAAGGTCTGATTACAAAAATTCAAAAAATTGCAACCTCAGGCATAAATGTAAAGAGGTGACTATTTTTAAATAATCCATTGCTACCATTTCCACTTAAAATGGTAGCTCTCTGATGAGTTTTACATGGGCTCTCTGTTATCCCAACCCATAAGAGCATATGGAGGGAAAGGTACCACTGAAGGACCTTCTCTGAGCAGCAAGTGATCAAAGACATTTACTCTGGCGACATTAAAGAATTCACTGGTACTGGGTTTTTTTCTTATTAGTTTAAGTCCACCTGTTTCTGTTTAATTGAGTGAAACTTAATACAGGAAAATGGGATCGCTAGTGAACACATGTGCATACCTCTAACAGTTGTTGGGATTTAAAATGAAGCTGTGACATTTAGGCTAAAAATAGCATGATACTTAATATAGCAATTTTCTTTCTGTTAAAAAATAATGACAGAAAGAAAAATAAGTCTCTATGATGATTTGGCCCAGAATTGTAGGCGTCAAAGATCAGAAGTGGCCTGGTGCCACCTGTTTGGATATATCCTCGAAAAGGCTGCTTTGTTATTTCTTAGAGTAACCTAGAGAGAGATTTCCAAGCCTTACCCCATGAATAGAAGCTGTAAATGCTGATTAGTGTGCAATGTATGTGTTTGGGAAGCGGGGGCGGTAGCATCTTGCTTTTCATGTTCTTTGTTTTGTTTTGTTTTGAGACAGAGTCTTGCTCTGTAGGCCAGGCTGGAGTGCAGTGGCACGATCTCGGCTCACTGCGATCTCTGCCTCCTGGGTCCTGATTCAAGCAGTTCCCCTGCCTCAGCCTCCTGAGTAGCTGGGATTATAGGCATGCACCACCATGCCCAGCTAATTTTTGTATTTTTAGTAGAGACTGGGTTTCACCATGTTGGCCAGGCTGGTCTTGAACTCCTGACCTCATGATCTGCCTACTTCAGCCTCCCAAAGTAATCAGTGTCAGCCACTGCGCCCCGGCACTTTTTTTTTTTAAGACAAAGTTTCACTCCTTTTGCTCAGGCTGGAGCAATGGTGTGATCCTGGCTAACCTCCACCTCCACCTCCCAGGTTCAAGCGATTTTCCTGCCTCAACCTCCCGAGTAGCTGGGATTACAGACACCCGCCAACACGCTGGCTAATTTTTTTTTTTTTTTTTTTGGTAGAGATGGGGTTTCTTCGTGTTGGTCAGGCTGGTCCTGAGCTCCCAACCTCAGACGATCCACCCACCTCAGCCTCCCAAAGTACTGGGATTACAGGTGTGAACCAATGTGCCTGGCTACGTCTTGCTTTGAAAAAAGTTCTTGCTTCATAAAATAAACAGCACATCATTCAAAAAAAAAAAAAAAAAAGGATGAAACCTCAAGCACAAGTAAACATATTGGTAGATGCTAGGGAAGAATTAGAAAATCTTCTTTCACTGAAAGCTTTAAACATTGAATAGACTGATTTATTCAGGATGGTTTTGGTGTGCGTTGGCCACTTGTCTTGGCAGTAGCCTGGAAACACAGCCTTCAGCATCTTCTTGGCCCCGGGCATTTGAGGATTACTTGGAGTGGAGGCAGTGCGTTTGCATCTTCATGTGGTCTCCATATCAGCTTACTCTGATTTGTCTTGGAGTGGCTTTCTGTTTGAAAGTAGGGAGGATGAAAAATCAACTGTTGCCACAGGATATCTGATCTCCATGAGTAGTTGCAAGCCAGTCTAAAGGGTTAGCTCTGCAGGGCCAGCACCGCTAATGCGGTCATGGAAAATCATGCTGCAAGATACTTGAGTGTGCTGGTGGGGCCAGGTGCAGCAATTGCAGAATGTTGAGGAGCGAGGAGTAGTTAGAAATCACTGCAGCCTGGCAAAGCACCCAGACCAAGGGTGCGAAGGTCGGGGCGAGGACCACCGGGTGGCCATGTGTGCATGTGGAGTGAAAAGCATCGAACAGTGATTGGCTACTTTTGTGTGAGATGTGGAGGTGGTAGCGGTGTGCAGGCTTTGCGGGAGTGAATCTGCTTTATTAAGAATCAGCATTGATAGCTGGCTCTAACATGGGGAATGAAAGAAGGGTCACTTAGGAGCCTGCAGTGGCATGGTGACCAGTCTGTTATTACTCATAGACAACCTTTTCTGGCTCACGAAACCAAGCTAACAACTCCTTTTTTTTCTGGGCCTCAAAGTTCCTTTGTAGGAAGTAAAGCATTTGCCACTTTCCCTGGAGTCATTTCTAGAAAGACTGAAGATAGGTCTTCTGTAGTTAAAGATGCACACTGGCTACTCACTCCAAAAGCACCAAGAATGGCTGATGGATAAATCCCTTACCCCCGTTTCTTACTCTTAAAGTTGCTCTGAAAACCTAACTAACCAAACCTCACCAGCTTAGCCTGTAGTAATAATCAGATTCCCTTCTGTTTTCTCTGTGTGTATATTTAATACTGTAGATAATATGTTTTATAAAAAATTTCTGATACACCAAATTAATTTGAAACAGAAAAGGCTGGGGACTTCATTCTCATTTTTGTCATTTGTTTAATCAGTTTGGGAAAGCATTTTCCGTTGTTCATTGTATGCAGTGTTTTGTCGGCATGTACCTGTCTAGGGGAAAAGGCTTTGTTTTCAGTGTTCTGTCTTTACCCTCAAAGCATGGTGTAGCTTCTGTTCCTGCACTGTTGGAGCACTGTCTGATGTCTTTTTTTTTTTAAAACACTGCTGAATACCACTTTGTACTTGGAATAGCTCTTCCCTCTAGAATACAGTGATCCTGTTCCCCAAACCGCAAGCTTTCATGTGAAAGCATCCTAAGTGGTCATCCTGGGTAGTGCCATATTTCATGAAAGTGGGGAAAGAGGAGGTGAATTTTGCTCTTCCCACAAGGCCTGCACTTTATATTTTGGGCAGTGCATGGGAGGAGGGGACCTTGGAAGTGAGCAGGATCGCTGTAGCTAGAGGGGAGGTCGCATTGAAACAGAGCGCATCTGTGCTGTAGCTTACATGGAGAGCCCAGACGGCCAGCCCATGGATTTGCCTTTATGTTGTGAATAGAAACATCTATTTAAATGGGGATAGAAACCTTTGCCTATGTCATGTCTATAAGAGAATTTCCCTTGCAGATATGTAGATATACGTGTGTGTTGTTGAGGGGGAGGTAGATGGGAATGTAGAGAAGGCCTTGCCTGACTTGGTCCCAGTTGGCTTCTGATAGCTAGTGAGCTGTTTTTCATTTTGATGGGCACCTAACATGTAGGTTCTCACAGATGCTGTCTGGTTTCATCTTCTCTCCGTGGCGGAAGAATGCAGTACATCACTAAAGCATGGGCTCATACCACTGGGAAGAATACTGGCTTCTCCAGCAACAATGAGCTTGGTGATTCTTTGAGCATGGAAGGCCAAACTCATATCACAGTGTATGCACGGTATTAATATCTCTTGTTATTCTAAACTGAAGGGGCTTTTACTTGTCCTAACAGGTATCATGCTGTAAAAACTGTCCATTGTAACTGTTCTTTCCCACTGATGGCTGAAGCTTTGTCCTGAGTACAAGATGGTATTTTTCATTGGTATGAAGCACCATGTTCCCAATCCAAACACTGCCTCCATCACCACTACCACCACTACCATCACCACCACCACCACCACCACTGCCGCCGCCACCGCCACCACCGCCGCCGCCACCACCACCACCAGCACCACCACCAGCACCATTACCATCACCACCACCACCACCATCACCACCACCATCACCATCACCACTGCCGTCACCACCACCACCACCGCCGCCGTCTCCACCACCAGCACCATTACCATCACCACCACCAACACCATACCATCACCACCACCACCACCATCACCACCACCACCATCATCACCATACCATTGCCACCACCACCACCACCATCACCACCACCACCACCACCACCATCACCACCACCACCATCACCACCATCACCACCGCCATCACCACTGCCGTCACCACCACCGCTGCCGCCACCACCGCCACCAGCACCATTACCATCACCACTGCCGTCACCACCACCACCACCGCCGCCGCCTCCACCACCAGCACCATTACCATCACCACCACCACCACCATCACCATTATCACCATACCATCACCGCCACCACCATCATCACCACCACCACCATCACCATCACCACCATCACCATTACCACCACCATCACCACCACTGCCACAACCACCATCACCACCACCACCGCTGCTGCCGCTGTCACCACCGTGGTCAAACAAAGCAGCATTCTCCCATCTTTTCCTCATAAGAACAAGGTAGCCCTTTCGTTTTTCCATTTGTGCATTTCGGTTCTTTTTCTGCAAGTTGCATTGCTATTGCTTTTCTGAATTGCTTGATGATTAACTGTGAAGTTGATGCTTAGCTGCGTGTGAAACTTTTCTTAAAGGAACTGGGTCTAAGAAGCATGCATACATTACCCTCAACAACCTCAGGTATCCCGAAGAGGACCACACTGCTAACATGGGTAATCCTATAACCTGGTTTTTCTTGTGGAACTTTGTAATTTCTGCAAAATACCAAGAGCTTTGCATACTCTACTGAGTGGGGCCCCAACTTAGATAAGATTATATAGTGAGTCCTGTCTATTCGGGAATCTACCTGTTATTCAGCATAATACTACTTTACTTTGATAACTGGCTTTCAAATCGGATAATCTCTAGAGAGGCTTCATTGTATTCTCTTAGAGCTTATAGATTTAAATAGAGCCTTTCAAGAAAATAGATGAAAACCTACATCTCTAATATATTTCCTACTTGGGCCTTTTGAGCATATTCTGGGCACATAGAGACAAAATCTCCTATATTTTAGAACAGAATAAAAGAAGACAAATTACGGTAGATAAAGGGCACCTAGAAAGTTGCAAAATAAATAATTTTATTTGGGGGAATATCGAAGAAAAAGCATTAGATACTTTTTTATAATTGCACTTAAAATTTTGGAAAAGAAAAATTGAGAATGCAATTGATATTCTCAGTTTTAACAGTATTCTCTCAAATATTAGCTATTTATAAACATATCTTGGATTACTATTTCCTTGTCAGTTTTTCTAGTTTCCCCCTTTATAGGAAAAAATAATACCTATATAGTTAAAAACTAGAGACCAATTTAAAGAATAGGACAGATACAGTTAAGTACTAGAAATGCCATTTTTTAACTTGAAAAATAGATTAGAAATGTTTTTCTGGGTGTTTTTCTTTTCCCAGAATCGTGTGAGTTTGTGTTTAAGGCTTGAATGCGGGCTGAGGAGGTACACGGTTAATAGGCAGCTCATACACAATCCCAAAGTGGGAAGAAAGGCCTGGCTTTGGCTCGTTGATGATGAGGTCTCCTGCCGATGCCTTTCAGCAGCTCTGCTGAAGCTGATCAAGACGCTGCAAACCCAGCTTCCCCAGACCGGCCAAGAGGGAAGAATGCTGAGCATATTTGAAATTACGAAGATAGAACAGTGCAGGCAGTTTCTGGGCTGGGTGATCAATTGAAATTCATAAATATAGCAGTGCTAATTTGAAGTTCCATAATGGTTTGTGCCATGAGAATGTGTACGTTTAAAAGGATTTTATATAGCAATTACTAGAAATGCCTCCCTTGAGAGCTGTGTGACTAGGGGCATTTTCTGTCTGAGGGGGCAGCAGAAATGCAGACCTCTTCTAGATGAATGGCTGGGGTGGCAGGAGGGATCATGAAGTCCCCAGGAAGAGGTGAAGGACTTGAGAGCTGCTAACCTGACATCTAACTGAATACCTAAGAAAACGCAGGGTCATTTCAGAAAATAGGAAAAATAATTTTGAAAACATGAGAAGCCTCCAGACTTTCTGCATGGTACTGATCTTTTTTCTAATCTCTTTAAACTTCTTTCCACCTATTGCCTTAATAACAGGTGCTTCCTCTTAGGGTCCCCCCAAATTATTTACCTTGAGCTCCCTAATGAAAGAAATTACTTTGCATTAATTTGTCATAAAGGGAGAAGTGCTAGAAATACCAAGGCATTGATAATTTCGCGGAGTGGCAATGAATGTCAGTCACAATTTCCTCTCCCCACTGCCCGGGGCTGTGCCTTCAAAGCAGGTGACAGACGGCAAGATGTGAACAAGCTTTCTAATGCCGTATAAATCACACCAGGCTCCTTTTACCTAACAACAGAACCGTGTGTGTTTGCTCTTTTGTAAAATGGACTACTTCAGTGAACATTGATTCCACGTAGTTCTAATAACTCTGTGACCTTGGACACTGGCTTTTTTTTAGACACAGCTCTTTACACCTGCTGGTGTGGACACAAGTTTGTACAGACTGTTGTCACATACCCTGGCTCAAAGTCCAAAGAGAATTTTAATTACTCATCAAGCTGCCAAATTCTACTAATTGCCCCTTGTCAGCATATTTGATTAATTGCTGAAAAGTAAATGAGTTACATACTGTTTGGACCACGTCACCTACACATTTTCAAAGCCTTGGATTATTTATCTTGCAAGGAGAGAAGGGGCCTCTTCTCCACAGATGCAGCTCAAATTAGCAAAACTGAACTTTGAAGTTTCAGAGCTTGCCCTTCCTTAAAACTGCTGGCAGATTTCTGGACCAGACTGCTTGATATTATTGGCTTCTTGGTCTTGCTGTTTAAACACACCCATCGCCCTTTCTGTCTTAGGCCCTATAAGCAAAGCTGGAGTCTCGTCTTGGGAAAAGACAATGGACTACCCTAAGTTTGTCATTCCGAGTCTGTGTATCGCACATAGAAAGTAGTTATTGACATGTTTAGACCACGTGAGTGACATGCAGCAAGCCTTCCCCCAGCAACCTGTGGGCTGATCCTGAGCTGTTCCTGCTTGAGGCACACAGGTGACCCGGAAGTCCCCACTCAGCCCTCTTCTGATTCCTGTCTCCTATGTAGCGCAGTGGGGATTCTTCAAAATCCAGCCGACCCTGAACCGTGGCCCGCCTTCTTGGCCGGGCAGGCTTTCTCCTGGAACCATAGTCTGCTGCCTCATTGCTTCAGCCTGCTCTGTCTCCTAAGTATAAGTGTTCCCAGGTGCAGTGCAGCAAGGGCAGTCGCTGTTGGCCTCTGAGAGTAGAGGTGGCCGTGTTGGAGTGTGTGCACCCCACTTCTCCCCCGCCCCGAGTGGCAGTTCATTTCCTCTCTGTTGCCGTTGATGTCCGGGGCCCGCTAGTTGCTATTTCCTTGCCTCTGCTCCCCTTCCCGCTAGCCTTCTAACTACCTTTTATTCTCGGCTCCAACTCTTTCAATGATGAGGCTTTTTCTGTTCCACGTCACTGCAAAGGCAAGGTCCAGCATGCTGTCACTTATAACTGCCTCTCCTGATCTCACGCACAGTGTGAGAGCCAAAGGTAAGCCCCGATTGTTGCCAGATTATGGTGAACAAATAAAAAAAACTCTCCAACAGCAACTCACAAATGCATGCGATGTTTTAACCTCTAGACAGACTGCCAGAATTTCTTTTCTAATTCCTATTTATAGTGATAACCTTTTTCTTTTTGTGATTCTTTTTTAAAAAAGAATAGTGTAGTACCTTGAAATGGCTACAGTTCTAACTCGTTGTCACCATCTCTGTTTGACCAGCTCCCATTCCTTTGCAATTATTGTATTTAGTTGTGCACTAGTGTCAATAAAATTGACATTTGTGAAGCAATTTCTGGCCTTTTTCTCCGGGGTTTTCTGGGTCTGGTGGTGTTTCGGGTGATGGGGGCTTCTTCTAACACAAGACTTCATTTTAGTGAGGTATATTATAAATGTGAGGATTTAGAAGCAGAGGGCTTTTTTAAATGCGAGCTTACCGAACCTGCCTTTTCCTCACATTTTCTACTCTTGTAATCCAAGGATCCTTGCACTGACTGGTGGTCGGTGGGCAGGACACCTGCCTTTGTCACTCTCCAGGTACAGTGGTTCTTCCTCCACTGTGGTGGTGCCGGTGACTGGCCAAGCTGGCACCGAGGGTGGGGGCTGGTGGTGGTTTCTCCAGGGTTCCTTTCACTGGGATCGAACTCACCGTCCTTACTTCATCAGCTCCATTCTGGGTAGGCGGTTGTATCTTGTGATCCCAGAATGCACATGTATGACGTCAGAGGGTGAGAACAGATGACAGGAAAATGGGGGTGTTCCCAGAAAACCCCCTTCACCTTTCCCCCGGAGACCTTTAGTGTACCAAGTAGCAGCGAGCCTGAAACCGTAGAGTAACTGAGAAAGCGCTGACTTTGTCTTTTCCTACCATGAGAGTAGACAGGACTGCAGGTTACTTTAACTTTGCTTACCTCATTCGAGCTCTAGCAAATCTGCTTTCGAAGTACCCATGTTAAGTGTTAGGCAGAAACACTCAGGTTAGGTTAGAAGCATATTCTGAAACATCCCCTGTAGCTTCAGTGGGTTGAGGTATGGATATTTGCAGAAGTATATTGGCAGAGAGTGTCCTGCACACATCGTCTCCCGTGGCTGCCTCATAGCGGGTGACACACACATTTTCAGGTTATTTACCGTGGTATCCTTTCACGAGGATTCATTGGTGTCCTGTCACTTTTGACTCATAAAGGGAAATTGTGCTAATATCATGACCTCTGGTTTTGCATGTTGAAGTGATCGCATATGCCTGTAATGTGATGCTAGTGTTTCTGTCCCAAACAGTGAGAGACATGGAATGACATCACCAGGTATAACAAGCTTGCTTCTGTTCTTTGTAGAATGGGGAGTTAGTCGCTTGACCTTCCTGTTAGCTGTGACCATTGGGACGTAGTGTGTCCTAAGTACACCAGTCGCTTAGATGCCTGTTAGTATAGTTCTATTTTCTAATCATTTTCCCGTGTCTCATTGTGACATAGACACTGTGTCTTTCTTGAGTAATTCTTAGAAATAAGCAGTAGTTGGGAGATGAATTTCCTGTTTTGGGATACACTATGCTTTTAAGCTATTTTAATTGCTATCTAAGCAGAGTTCTCTGTCTTATAATTAATTACAGAATGAAGCCTCCTTTGAATTATTCATACTTTGGTATCTTTATTAAGGCAGCTTTGACTTAGGAAAAAAACTAGAAAATAATGAATCGCTTTCAGTTTGCCATGGGGGGTAGTCAAAGTTCTTACAATTTGTAAAAGGTGAAAGTAGTGAACAGAAATCAGGTCCCAGAAAAAATTACTTTTTTTTTCTTTAAAACCTCTCATCCCCAAACAGGCTCCCTGACTGGTAGCCCTCACCTTTCAGAGCTGTCCATGAACTCGCAGGGAGGAGCGGCCCCTGCCAACGTGACATTGTCTCCCAACCTCAGCCCTGACACCAAGCAGGCTTCTCCCTTGATCAGCCCACTGCTGAATGACCAGGCCTGCCCCAGGACAGACGATGAGGACGAGGGCCGGAGAAAGGTACAGGGCCGAGGGCTCACGTGTGCATGTGGTTGTGTGTGCACGTGTGTTTGTGTGTATGATTTTTAAAATTGTAGTAAAATTAGGTCAGGCGTGGTACCTCACACCTGTAATCCTAGCACTTTGTGAGGCTGAGGTGGGTGGATCATGAGGTCAAGAAATTGAGACCATCCTGGACAACATGTGAAACCCCATCTCTACTAACAATACAAAAATTAGTCAGGCGTAGTGGCACATGCCTGTAGTTCCAGCTACTTGGGAGGCTGAGGCAGGAGAATAGCTTGAACGCAGGAGGCAGAGGTTGCAGTGAGGTGAGATCGCGTCACTGGACTCCAGCCTGGGCTACAGAGCAAGACTGTGTCTCAAAAAAAAAAATTGTAGTAAAATGTACATAAGAGCAGGCATTAAGTACATTCATGTCGTCATGCCACGGTCCCTACCATCCATCTCCAGAACTTATTTTCCCAAACAAACTACATCCATTCATCACTAACTCCTACTTCCCCCTCCTGCCAGCCCCTGGCCCCCCGATCCCACTTTCTGTCTCTATGAATTTGCTTACTCTAGGGAATGCATATATGCAGAAGCATCCAGTATTTGCCCTTTTGTGACTGGCTTATTTCACTTTGCTTAATGCCCTCATGGATCATCGATGTGTAGCTTAGGTCAGAACTACCTGCCATTTGAGGGCTGAGTGATGTCCTGTTGTGTGTATAAACCACACTTTGTTTTTTGGTTTTTTTTTTTGGAGACGGAGTTTCACTCTTGTTACCCAGGCTGGAGTGCAATGGCGCGATCTCGGCTCACCACAACCTCCGCCTCCTGGGTTCAGGCAATTCTCCTGCCTCAGCCTCCCGAGTAGCTGGGATTATAGGCGTGCGCCACTGTGCCCAGCTAATTTTTTGTATTTTTAGTAGAGACGGGGTTTCACCATGTTGACCAGGATGGTCTCGATCTCTTGACCTCGTGAGCCACCCGCCTCGGCCTCCCAAAGTGCTGGGATTACAGGCGTGAGCCACCGCGCCCGGCCCTAACCACACTTTGTTATCCATTCCTCGGTTACTGGACACTCCTTGGTTCCCACCTTTTGGCTGCTATGAACATGAGTGTCCAGGTATTTGAGTCTCTGCTTTGAATCCTGTCATTGTATACCCAGCAATGGAGTCAGGCGGACTTCTATGAGAAGTGGGTAAAGTCGCAGACAACAGGAGACCCCCTTGTACTTGTTGTTTAAAGAGGAAAGCAAAGCTGGAAGGCTGGCCTGCTCCGTGGTGAGGGTGGCTACCCACCTAACTGACAGCCACCAAGGGAGTTCAGGCCCATGATGCCACCAGCTGACCTCACCCCGTCCCTTCAGATCCAGCTCATGTGTTCCCACAGTGTAACTTCCGTGTCATGAACGCCAGCACCACAGCAGACGTAGGACAAGACAGTACCTTTCTATGTATTTCTTTTGACATTTTTCTAATTTCCTAAAAGGAAGTCCTTTTGCTGATGGTAATTTTTACCTGGAAGGAAACTTTCCTAGACTATATTCTCATCATGGAACTCTAGTGTCTTAGCCTAGCTCCTCCTAACACAGAAAGAAGAGGAATTCTTACTTATTCTGCTAACACAAAAAGAAGACACAAAGGAGAATAAGAATTTTATTTCTCATTGATCCCATTTAGTAATATGTCACTTTAAGCAGGACATTCTCCGAGACTTATACTCAAAAATGATGGTTGTGCCTTGTTTCTTTTGATGGATTTTGCAGAGATTCCCAACTGATAAAGCGTACTTCATAGCTAAAGAAGTGTCTACCACCGAGCGGACGTATCTGAAGGATCTTGAAGTCATCACTTCGGTATGTGCAGTATTTCCCCAAAGCATCCAGTTACCTCAGTTAATACTCAGCAGTACAAGAGAAGCTGGAGCTAATTAAATGTTAGATTTCCTGACTTCAGTTGAAAGGACTATGCTCCTAGCGTATAGAAATTAAATGCTCATAGTACATTTAGTTGGGACTGTACGTGAAAACGTTTTTCATAATGGTGACTTTCAAGTGCAAAAGAAGGAAGTTCCTAAGGTAGAGAAAATTAAAATTAAACGTTTTACAGTCTGTGTGCACCAGTCCAGAACATTTCGTGTTTTGCCAAGTATAACTGCTGATTTTTGTTCATGGGAGACCTCAGAGGTGAAAAGGAGATTCATTTTATCTTCGATAATAAATTGAGCTATGTCAGCAAAATCTGCCAGAAGACTGCCTTTTATTATTTTAATCAGTCCTGCTCAGTCTTGGAAACAAGTTCAGAGCATTGCAAATGTCTTCCTGACCCCCGGATTCCGGGAAGGAATTAGCCAGTGGGAGGGAATTGGGATCACTGAGTTTCTGTTGCTCTGGGCTGTGGATTGCATTAGGCCCTTGACAGGTGCTCAGTACACATCATGAACCCAGCTCACCTCAGCCACAGGAGTGGCTTTATTCCTGGCTTTGGCCACATTCATGTCCAGCGATTTTATTTTTTGAGACGGAGTTTTGCTCTTGTTGCCCAGGCTGGAGTACAATGGCAAGATCTCAGCTCACCACAGCCTCCACCTCTGGGTTCAAGTGATTCTCCTGCCTCAGCCTCCTGAGTAGCTGGGATTACAGGCATGCGCCACCACACCCAGCTATTTTGTATTTTAGTAGAGATGGGGTTTCTCCATGTTGATCAGGCTGGTCTTGAACTCCCGACCTCAGGCGATCCACCCGCCTCAGCTTTCCAAAGTGCTGGGATTTCAGGCATGAGCCACCACACCTAGCTGATGCCCAGCAATTTAACAAAGGAACAGAGCTGGAAGTTCTTAAAGGAATGAAGCACAGCATATTCAGTGGTCACACATTAGTGGTTCTCTAGCCAATCGGCCAGAATGGAGGTTTTGATTCAAGTAGTTACCCATTTAAGAGATTTCTCCTGGCTTAAATTATCAATGGTTAGCAAATTTCAGAAAGCAGTTAATACTGAGATGGGCACTTCTCACCCCATCTAAGGAAAGAAAGGGGCAGCAGGAAGGCCTGGGCAGCCCCGTGTTCCTGAAATGCCAAGAAGCCAGGAGGGAAGCCCTGGGTCCTCCTGGTGCGTTTGGCCGCAGCGTGACTTCTGGAGACGTGCAGACACTGGTCATCGGTCTTTGCACCTGTAAGTGTGCTGTCGTCTTTTTTCCAGTGGTTCCAGAGCACAGTGAGCAAAGAGGACTCCATGCCAGAGGCACTGAAAAGTCTCATATTCCCGAATTTTGAACCTTTGCACAAATTTCATACCAGTTTTCTCAAGGAAATTGAGCAGCGCCTCGCCCTGTGGTGAGTACATCTCCGCATCACACTACGCTTCTCCCCCTCTCTTTCTCATATTATTTTTGTGGTGGTCTTGGTAAGCAGCAGGCAGCCACAAGGATGAGAGGCAGGAAACTGGCTTAACACAAGCCAAACTTCAGATGATATTCAGTTAAATCCTGCATCGTTCAGATCTCATCTGCAGTTTCTTTCCTTTGGTTTGCAGTTCTCCAAGATGGATATTTTTCCTCTTAACGATGAGCAGATGATTATCACAAAACAAACACAGCCGTTACTTCTGGAGGACGATAGCATTTATAGAGTAGGGACTTAGGAAGGCTTTGAAGGGTGCTGGTCACATTTTACTGGTGCTGGCCTTAGAGTCATTTACGAAGTACCTATATGCCTCTGCAGCATTCCGTATTCTACAGTGTTTAAAAAGTGCTTTGAAGAGCAGATCTATATAGTGTGTGCATACATGCGCACACACACAAACACACACACACACACACATACCTTACCTTGAGTTATCATAAGAATCTGTTTTAATTCATGAAATGCCATTTGAACAAAGCCATCCAATGAGTATTAAAATAATAGAAATGCTGTCAGTGTCCATCAGTAGCAGATTGGTTAAACATAACATAATCTGAAGTCTCTCCGTTAAATACCAAGTGAAACGTAAGTGTGAGAGAAGAGGGAGGCACATACACACACACACACACAAAAAAAAAAAAAAAAAAAAACAGGAAAAGCTTCATGGACTGTCACGTGCAGAATCTGCCACACCTTTATCTAAAAGAGAAGGTTTTGTAGACAATTCCTATGGCAGTTTTTTAAAGACAGTTACCTGTAGACAGACACGTGGGGAGTTGATTGTCTACTAAACATGCGTTTGAAAAATGCCAGGAGAAGATAACAAAAGGTTGTTGGCTAGAATAGAGGCCGTTATGTGCTGGCTCCTCACTAGCGGTGAGGATTTGGTTTGGAGCGGCCTCGGGGCCCTCAGTGACCATGGGCCTGAAGGAGGCCTGTGTCAGGTTGTCTTGCCTCAGGTGATCCCAGGCTGTGGCATTAAAGTGTCAGTTTAATAGCTAAGCAAAGCTGCTCTGTGTGTTGTAAAACCAGTTTGCCGGGGCCAGCCGGGGCACTCTCATCCCCCAAGTGATGTCCGGCCTTGTACACTTTTTATACATGGAGGATAATTCATGTGCAGTTCTCCTTCCCTTGAGAGAAGGAGGTGGCAGGCGTCACTAAGGGGCCCCAGCGGGGAGAGCACTGCCAGAAATGGGGAAATAATAAGTATAACGTCATCCTCACTTGAAATGGGAAAAATTGAAAACGCCACGTTAGCAAGAGTCTTGGTATTATGAATAGAAGAGGAATGCCACTTTTCAAAATTAAAAATAAAACTCGGCCAGGCACAGTGGCTCATGCCTGTAATCCCAGCACTTTGGGAGGCTGAGGCAGGAGGATCACTTCAGGTCAGGAGTTTAAGAGCAGCCTGGAGAACATAGCAAGACCCCATCTCTACAAAATAATACTTATTTGATTAGCCTGGCATAGTGACGCAAACCTCTCCAGCTACTGGAGAGGCTGAGGTGGGAGAATCACTTCAGCCCAGAAGCTGAAGGCGGAAGGCTGCAGTGAGCTATGATCGCGCCAGTGTGCTCCAGCTTGGGTGACAGAACAAGACGCTGTCTCTAAAATAAAAATAAAAATTCTGCCGGATGCAACTTGACCTTCCCAAGCCTGACCTCGAACCCTTCGCGTGTGTTCTGCCTCGTATCTCGTCATTATTCATACAGAGTTGAAAGATGCTGTCATCATGGGTCAAAGACCTTAACTCTGGAGAACCCATTGGGCGGTTTGTTCTCTGGCCAGCGAGACGTGTGTTAACATTGCCTTAGGCAGATCTTCTGGAGGCTCAGGATATGTTGAGCTGGCATCACTATAGCAGTCTCAGTGCCTGTGGCAGTTGATTTAAGTAAGGTTGGAGAGGCCACACACAGGAAATGTCATCAGTGTGCAGTACCCTGAAAGCCCATCCTGGCGGCTTTGGCCAGCTCCTACATTGGAGGGCGCCACCGGGGAGGAATGCAGAGAGCTGTCTAGTACGACTCATTTTAGGAGAAAACGCCATGACCATAGAGCTTTACCTTGTCTGTGAAAGAGTATTTATTGAGTTGCTTAAAAAGCAATGGATATAATTTCATTCCCAGAGGGTTTTCAGTAGAGTATCTTTCTAAGATTCATAATTTAATCCATGTTTTAGAGAAATACACCAGAAGTATGTAAAGGACTCAGAGCTAGAGAGAAAGAAGACAGTCAGCGAGCAGCTCCATCCATGGGACCTGCAGTAGCCTCAGCACAGTAGACCCAAACCAAATACCCGACACTGCCCAGGGACCCATGAAAGGGCTGCGGGGAAGTTCCGCTAATCAGTTACACAAGAACACGAGGAGGACCTGGTGTGGCAGGAGGTCCAAGGGAAGAAGGCTGTGAGTGAGTTTAGTCTGAGCCAACGGACCAGCCCGGAGAGAAACCAGTGTCTCTCTAGATCTGTACCTCTCAACATCGGCTACTCATCAAAATCACCTCATAGCTGGGTATGTTGGCACATGCCTGTAATCCCAGCTATTGAGGAGGTTGAGGCAGGAGAATCACTTGAACTCGGGAAATAGAGGTTGCGGTGAGCCGAGATCGTGCCATTTGCACTCCAGCCTGGGCAAGAGCAAAACTCCGTCTCAAAAAAAAAAAAAAAAAAAAAAAAATCAGCTCTAGCAAACCCCTAGCCCCATTATATCAAAATCTCTAAGTAGACCCAAAGTATTGGTAGTTTCTAAACTTCCCAGGTGATTCCAAAGTGTAGCCAAGGTCAAGAACATGTGCCCTAAAATGCCTCATTAAAAAGAGCCCAGAGCCTGGAAGAGGATGGCCCCTTCAAAATTCAGGGCTCAGCACTCTTGCAGAACACAGCACCAAACTCGGCCTTCACATGTGAAAGGGGCTGAGAATGCGTTCCATTAAAACAAAGTGATTGAGGGAACCAGGCATTCGGCCTGGATAGGAAGCGTGTCGGGTCCCGTCGCATACCTGCAGGCTGGTCATACGGAAAAGGGCATAAGCATCTTGGTGGTACCAGACGACAAAATGGAAGCAATGGAGTCAGTTTCCAAAGCAGCACAATGTCTTAACACAGGGAAAGATTCCCTAAGCCGAAGTGCAGGTGGCGGTGAGAGGCTGCCTTGTGGGGTCATGAGCTCCTTCACCTCAGGGGTTCTCCAGCGGAGACTGACTGTCACGTCCAGATGGGATTTATCTGTGGAGTAAAACCCCAAACCTGGCAGGGCCTCAGGGTCACTGGGCTTGGGAACTGGAGGGGACTTCGAAAACTGCAGATTGCCAGGCCCTCTCCAGCTCTCTTGGATCAGAACTTTAGGAGTGAGACTCGGGAACCTGTGATTTTTAAGGACTTCCAGGATGATCATGCAGCATGACCTGACCCTGACCCTGCAGTGCCTCTGACAGTCCTAACATTCTATGATTCCTGGTTTGCATGTCATGGACTAGTTATAACTCTTGTTTCTTTGGTCTACAAGCAATGCATGAAGGGATACATAAATGAATGAATGAAATGGGTAGGTGAGTGTGTGTCAGGCTTTGCCCATGGGGGACTTGTACTCTCAAAGGAGGAGGCAGGCACATAGGGCGCAAAGGACCAAGTCCTCTGACAGGTATGGGTGTCACATCCAGGGTGGGCATGGAGCGTCACTGCCAGTTCTGTCCCAGAGGACACACATGGGCCATCATTGCCTGTGCAGAACAGGCAACCCCCGGGCTAAATATATTCACTGAGAAGAACAGATCACAGGGAAGTTTGTTAGGAAAGGATTCACGCTGGGCTACTGACTGACTGTGCCTGTGTGTGTGTGTGTTCATTGCCTGTATATGTACCTCTACTTTTCCTCATGTTGTTGTGATACAGGAAGCTCGAGTTAGCTCCTGTCGATTGGGATGGGTAAGATCCGAATTCGAGGTCACACCCCCTCTGCGGGGCTGCGTTCAACTATAGGTGTGGGCCTTGTGGAGCCGCATTTCCTCCTGGGTGAAACATGGATGCCATCTCCCATGCAGGGCTGATCTGCAGATGGCACAGTATCTAGAAAGGGCTCAGTGTACTGCATAGCACAGAAAGCAGAGAAGCTGATCTTTTTTAAAAAAGTAATAAACTTCTTATTTGAAAGTAATTCCAGAGAAAAGTTGCAAGGCTGTAGTGTTTCTGTGTGGTCCGCACCTGTCCTCTTCCCGTTCACATCTTAGGTCACCATGGGAGAGTCATCAAAACTGAGAAAACAGCGTTGGTCCGTTACATTAACTGAACTCCAGATTTTATTCCATAATAATATCTTCAGTGATTATCATTAGTGGAAAGACATCTAAAGTATCATATGCAACAAAAGCTCCCCAGAATTTGGTACATAGTGATCTAGTGACTGGGACTGCATTATGCTTCCATCAACAGTGGGGAAATTACAGGGCAGAAAAAGCCTCAGCAAGTTTTCCGGAATGATTAGGCTGAAACTCAGTTCAGCAAACACACCTGCCCTTGTCCAAATGTCACCTTCTCCTGAATAAACACACCTGAGAAGGAGATGGATGCCCCAGGCCTGCTTCGTGCTGGCAAAGCCCACACTGCCTACTTTCTTCAAAAACAAAGAAACTGGTTTGGTGAGTTCTAATAACTTGGAGTTATTTTCTTTGTGAAAACAAGCACAGTTTACTCAGCTGTTCAAATGCATTCAGAGAAAGCCACTTACAACCTCTGGCGTGCAGTCAGGACTCCCAAATGCCAGCCCCGAGGTGACTGGCAAAGGCTGAGTGCATGGTGGCCAGCTGGGTCCCCCAAGACGGGTGGCAGGCCTGCTTTGCTGCAGAGTGCCTTGGTAGATTCTGCAGGGTCTGAAGTTCTGCTGATGAGCCAACCAGGAGCTTGGAGACACTGAGCAGTCAGTGGTCAGAGACCCTTGGAATCGGCTATAGGGTGCAGAGTTTTCATGGAGGATCAGCTGCATGCCTTAGGAGAAACTTTGGCCAGAATCACATGGAAGGCATGGCCAGGAGGACCAGACTGACTGAATATTGAGATCTCATTGGGCGCCCAGGGCTCCACAGGACAACGGGGAAGGAAGGGGGAGGCCACCTGGAGTTTTGAACATGGTCAGCTCAGAGGATGGTCATGAAAATGGGAGGGAAATCAAAGAAGCCAGGAAGAAAAGAAGCATACAAGTCTGATAAGGGAAGGTGAGCTTGCTTTGGGAACAGTAATTTTTGAGGGTCCCCTAATATTGTGCTCCAGACAGTTGGAAATGTGGGTCCCAGGCTTTGGAAAGAAACGAGGCAGAAAGGTGTAGGTTTGGAAGTTATCCACAAGAATCAGATCTTCAAGGAAGAGAACATCGAGAGGAAGAGAGCTGAGGGTAGAATCTTCTCGACTATACCTTTATGACAGCTTGTTTTCCATAAACATAGATCATGGCAGCATAAAAACCAGCAAAGGAAATAGAAGAGGCCACCAGGAGTTTGGGTTGGAGAGTCCGAAAGACAGCAGGTCTTGGAGACTGGCAGCCAAGGAGGGCAAGGATGGTTTGAGGAAGGCAGTTCCTGGTATACAGGAGCAGGGGCGAGAGATGTGAGAAGGGCGTCCTGAAGGTCCCTCCAGAGCAGAGAGGAGGCTGTTTCAGGGATGGGACATTCTTGGAAGCTGCTGTCAGAGCGGGGAGCAGCATTGTGTTGCTCTGACACCAGATGGCTGAATGATGACTGAGCAGGTCAGAAAATTGTTTCCCTGGCCAGAAAAGTGGAGCATCTTTATAGAAGTACCAGTGAGGCTTCATAGAACAGAATGAATTAAATACTCTTCTTCTTCTCCCAGCTCTCTGAAGCTTCAAGTGTTTGTCCTAGGTATCATTAAAAGAAAAATCATGGCTGGGCACGGTGGCTGATGCCTGTAATCACAGCACTTTGTGAGACCGGGGCCAGTGGATCCCGAGGTCAGGCGTTCAAGACCAGCCTGACCAATATAATGAAACCCTGTCTCTACTAAAAATAAACTAGCTGGGCATGGTGGTGTGTGCCTGTAGTCCCAGCTACTCTGGAGGCTGAGGCAGAAGAATCGCTTGAACCAGGAGGCAGAGGTTGCAGTAAGCCAAGATGGCAGCATTGCACTCCAGCCTGGGCAATGGAATGAGACTCCATCTCAAAAAAAAAAAGAAAAAAGAAAATCATGTAAGTGTTTCTCAAAAAACTAAGCACATAATTACAATAGGATCAGACAGTTCCACTCCTCAGCATGTGCCCAGAAGAACTGAAAGCAGGAACTCTAGCGGATGCTCATACACCTGTGTTCATAGCAGCTATATCCATAGTAGCCAAAAGGAAGAGGCAGAGCTTCCTTTTGGCTACTGTATCAAATGTCCATTGACACCATTCCTTAGGCACTCGTATGCCGGAATATCCTTTTATTCATTTGCATTAGTTTTTTAGAGACAAAGTCTCGCTCTGTTGCCCAGGTTGGAGTGTAGTGGTATCATACATCACTGCAGCCTTGAACTTCTGGCTTCAAGTGATCCTCCTGCCTCAGCCTTTCAAAGTGCTGGGATTATAGGCATGAGCCACCACACTTGGCCTTGTTTCCTTTTTAAGCATTAAAAATTGCATGTTCTGTTTTTTGTTTTTTTTTAAACGGAGCCTGCCTACATTACCTAGGATGGAGTGCAGTGGCACGATCTCGGCTCACAGCTCACTACAGCCTCACCTCCTGGGTTCAAGCGATTCTCCTGCCTCAGTCTCCCAAGTAGCTGGGATTACAGGTGTGCACCACCATGCCTGGCTAATTTTTGTACTTTTAGTAGAGAAAGGGTTTTGCCATGTTGGCTAGGCTGGTCTTGAACTCCTGACCTCAAGTGATCAACCCACCTTGGCCTCCCAAAGTGTTGAGATTATAGGTGTTGAGCCACTGTACCCAGCCAAATTCCATGTTCTTAAGCATAGCTAGGAGCTAGTTTTTCTTGGATTTTCTGCCTTATTCCTGACTATATGGCCCACAGTGCTTTGAGAGCAAGCTCTTTCCCTGAGGAAAATGAAACAGTTTCGCCAGCTGCCAGAATTGCAAATGGGTTTCTACTAGAAGACACGGGAGGAGGCACTTTCTGGGTCACTTGAGGAGTCTAACACGTCTCTTCTCTTCTAGTGCATTTTAATATGTGCCCTGTTGACAATAGGAATGACGCTGGGGCTCACCTGGGTGCTGTCAAACCTGCCCATGACTGGGTTGTCACTTTTGATCCTCTTACTCGACTTGACCTCAAGAAGGCAAGAAAGAAGCCATAGCTCTGAGCAAGCTAAGAATGTAATTGACAGACTTGAGGGTGGCTAAGAGTGGGAGGGCTTCTGTCTTCTGTGCTCCCTGCAGCTGTCGAGCGCGCAGCGCCCCAGCCCATTGAAGAGGTCTCTTGCACAAATGTCGTCTTGACAAGTGGGCATGTGAATTAATGCTAAGATTAATGGGACCGTAATGAAAAATCCACATATATCACATGTGACTGATACATATGTCATACATGATATATTAGGACAGGCGCAGTGGCTCATGCCTATAATCCCAGCACTCTGGGAGGCCAAGGCGGGTGGATCACCTGAGGTCAGGAGTTTGAGACCAGCCTGGCCAACATGGTGAAACAGCATCTCTACTAAAAATAAAAAAATTAGTTGGGCATGGTGGCAGGTACCTATAATCCCAGCTACTTGAGAGGTAGAGGCAGGAGAAACACTTGAACCCGGGAGGCAGAGGTTGCTGTGAGCCAAGATGGCACCACTGCACTCCAGTCTGGGTGACAGAGCAATGTATATACATTCTGTTACTTCGGCTAATTTGTTTGCTTTTGGAATGCAGCCACCCTCTCTGCCCCATATATTAATGTAGGATCTGTCTGTTCCCACTTACTCATTTCACACTATGCTTTTCACGTACATAGACACAGAAAAATACACAATTTCGTATTTTTTTCCATTTGAAATCATGGAGACTGCAGGGAATAGTGAGAACGAGGATGCGATGTTGGTGTTGCAAGTGAAGATTAAGCGGCTTCAAAAGAAAGATGTATTTTGGGGGTTGAGCGTGCATTGAGAGAGAGCCGGGGACAAAAACCAGCCCTCGAGCTCGAAGCTGTGCCGTTGCCTCGTGTGCTCTGAGGAGAGGAGGGGAGAGCTGGGTGAGGAGTAGGCATGCTTGGGTTTACATTGGCACTTGGGATGTGCAGTGCGCTAGTCACTGCCTGCTTTCCCTGGTGAAGGAATCGCCCTGGGCCCTTCACCACAGCCTGGGCAAATGTTACTGCTTTCCAGAAAACACGCCCTCTGGGAGGGAGCCCATGCCCTAGGGCTCGTGATGTTTCCGAGGAGAGTTGGGAGATTTTATTGCCACCAACGTCAGCAGCACAGTGTGAACTGTTGCTCTGAGATCCTAAATAGGTTTTATGTTGACCCTGTGTTGGGGAGGTGACTAGGAGGGTGGAGTAGCGATTTATCCTGGCCGGCTTTGCCCCTGCCTGCAACGACAAGTGTTTCCCGGCAGTCAGAGACAGAACTCATGGTACAGGTGTCCTTCTGCCTCCTTTAGGGGGATGATGGGCAGAACACTCGCAGTCCACCCTTGGAGACAGCCTTGCTGTTGGTCAGCGGCCCACCCACAGGGAAATGGTCATTTTCATGTCCTTTTCTTCTTCCTTGCCCTCAGCCTGTCTGCTGCTGAGTGGCTGACGAGCTCACACTGTGGTGAGTGACGTACTGATAGGAGGTCAGGACCTGAAAATTCACCATGTGTGGGTGTGTGTTCAGTCCTTCGCTGCGGTGATATGTAGTTGCTCCTGGGAGTAAGTTAGTCCCATCGCTCAGGTCAGTATTGAGCATCCAAGCAGCTTCTCAGCAGACTTTCCATGGTTTTCCTAAGTGAAATTGTCAAAAGAATTTTCATCTTTGTTGCTGTGTGGTAATTACCCAGGCAACAAATATGTGGCCCTGCCTTGCAGACAAGGACCCCTTTCTTGTGAGGTTAACATCCGGAGGACGTCGTGGAAGAGTTATAATTACTTTTTCATGTTCTTGATAATACAGTGACCTTTTAGCTGTTCATAATAAAAGGGACACTTCGGCTTTATAGATGTGGAGGCTGTGACATGTAGAGGAAGTAAAACCATGAGGATATTTCTAGATGGGCAGCAGAAATTTGGATTTTGTCCCTAGTCCCTGGGGCTACGTCCTGTGTATTTGGACCCAAGCAGGGCTGGGGCTTGCTGTGGGAGCTGGGGTGGGGACAGGATGGGATGAGAAAGACAGATGCGCCTGTACTGTTTGCAGTGACTTCAGAGGCCCCAGCCTGTACTCATGTAAAGGAGCTGAGCCCCTTTACATTTAGGGATCTGCATCTTCCCAGCTGCACAGGGGTCTGATGTTGCCAACCCAGAGCCATCTCTACCGAGAAAGATGCTGGGGACTCAGACATGGATGTGGGAAGGACGCTTCTTTCAAGTTTGAAGTTTTAACATCAGTAGATAATACATAGTTGGCAAAAGAACAGAGAAAGTGAAATAGATGACATTTGGCTCCACGTTCATTTCCCACCACCCTCGCCCAGTGTCCTCTTCCCAGCACTTCATTTTCTCTTGGGTAGGGGTGTGTCTATGAGAGAGGAGGTTGCTTGTTACTGAGGGAAGCCAGAAATCCTCCGCGTTTCTTCCCCTGCCATCCAGATTCTCACCATGATATCGAAATGATGTCATTTGAACTCAAGTCTGTTATGTCTGTGTGTTCTCAAATGGCAGATCCATTCAAAAATTCTGGGGCCAATTATTTAAGTTCCAGATAAAGAGGCCAGGCACTGTGGCTCATACCTGTAATCCCAGCACTTTGGGAGGCTGAGGCGGATCACTTGAATCCAGGAGTTCAAGGCCAGCTTGGACAAAATAGTGAGACCCCATCTTTTTTTTTTTTTTTTTTTTTTTTTTGAGATGGAGTCTTGCTCTTTCACCCAGGCTGGAGTGCAGTGGTGTCATCTTGGCTCACTACAACCTCTGCGTCCCGGGTTCCAGTGATTCTCCTGCCTCAGCCTCCCAAGTAGCTGGGATGACAGGCGCATACCACCCATGCTAATGATTCTATTTTTCAGTTGAGATGGAGTTTCTACCATGTTGGTCAGGCTGGTCTCGATCTCTTGACCTCGTGATCCACCTGCCTCGGCCTCCCAAAGTGCTGGAATTACAGGCGTGAGCCACTGTGCCTGGCCCCCATCTTTACAAAAACAAAAAAATTAGCTGGCATGATGGTACACAGCTCTAATGGCTACTCACAAGGCTGAGGCGAGAGGATCGCTTGAGCCCAGGAGTTTAAGGCTGCAGCGAACTATGATGATGCCATCATACTCCACCCTGGGTGACAAAGCAAGACCCCATATCTTTAAAAACAATTAAAAGGGAGGGAGAGAATTTGGTGTTGGAAACAAGATTCTAAACTCTGGAGCATCTTGTGTTTGAGATATGAGATGTGGGGTCGTTCACATGGTGCGCTTTGTATGGTCCAAGAAACACAGTACCTGGGTCAGCCATGGTTCGGCATCATGAACTGAAACCACGGCAGATAGAGGGGCTTGTATGGGAAGAAGAGTGTGAAAGAGACCACCGCAGGATTTCCAAAACACACACACAGCTTGGGAGCAGCCTGAAGAGGTGGCCACAAGAGTTGAAGGGTTGGCGTGAAGAGCAATGAGGGAGTCTGGAGAGGAAAGCTTCCCACGGCAGAGGAGCCTGGAGGGCCACGCAGTGGGGCCGACCAGCCCGGAGAGCCCGAACGTACAAGGAGGAGAGATAGGCTCTGGTGGTTGAGGTTAATGGCCATCTTCCCAGAGCCTTTTCAGGGGAGCGGCAGGGACAGATTTGTATTTTAATTAGCAGAGAAGCAGTGGCAATTAAGGCAGCTGAGAGAATGCAAAGGACTGAGGATGCTGTGCTGCTGGAAGGGAACGGACCAGGCTGAAAACCACCAGCACACAGGGCAGCAGCGAAGGCCCAGGAGGGAGCTGGGGAGCCTGGGCTTGCTCTCCTTTCTTTCATTTTAAAGAAGCTTTAGTTACCTAAAAGGTTTGGGTGCCCTCAGTCCCCGTGATGTAATTTACACTGTCTGCTTAGCTGGAAATAACAGAATAAATAATACTGTTGATTGCCCGGAATGTGAAGCCAGGAGCAACATGTTTCTACTTACCACGACTTTTCTACCTCCTGGGCTTGCTTAATTAAGTGTGTGCATTCTCCTTGCCCTCTTCTGTTCATCAGAAGATCCCTGATGAATCGCAAATTGAGTCAGTGTCAGGAAGGCTCTGAGTGACCCAGTGGAAGCCATTTCTTGCGTTGCTGGAGGGTTCTTAGACCCCAGGTCTGTGGGGTGTGTATTAGTCAGGGTTATTTAGAGGGACAGAATGAATAGGATAGATGTATATATTAAGGGGAGTTTGTTAAGGAGTACTGACTCACATTCACAAGCTGAGGTCCCACAGTAGGCCATTTGCAAGCTGAGGAGCAAGGTAGCCAGTTTGAGTCCCAAAGTTGAAGAACTTGGAGTCCGGTGTTCAAGGGCAGGAGGCCTCCAGCACGGGAGAAAGATGCAGGCTGGGAGGCTAGGCCCGTCTAGGCTCTCCACATTGTCTGCCTGCTTTTATCCTGGCCGCACTGCAGCTGGTTTGATGGCGCCCACCAGGCTGAGGGTGGGTCTGCTTTCCCCAGTCCACTGACTCAAATGTTAAGCTCCCTTGGCAGCACCCTCACAGACACACCCAGGAGCAATACTTTGCATCCTTCAATCCAGTCAGGTTGGCACTCGATGTTAACCATCAGAGGGTGTAGGTAGGTCCCGGGTCTCTCCCGACTTGGCTGTTTTTTTCCTACTTGGAGGACCTCTCACCTCCTATAGGAAACCGAGTGCCCGGGTTTTTTGCCGTTTTGTTTTTGTTTGTTTAATTGCCCCCTTTCATGTAAGTTGGCTTCTGGTTTTCCTGGACAGTCAGTTTAAAGATATTAGCCAGGCTGCTAGTTGAAAACCATGTTTTAGTTGTCTCTGGGAAATCCCTTTCTCGTTGATGGGAAAGTCAGCAGCTTCGCACTGGCACACAGCGAGGTGTGTAGCCTGGGAAACGAGGGCGGGGCTCCTGTGCGAGTCGTACCTGGTGATAACAGATGCCAGACAAGTTGCTGGTTTCTTTCTGCTTCTGTCTCCTTCACTGTACAACGAGGGGTGAAAGTGGTACCTGCCTCGGGGGTTTCCATGAGGACTAAAAGGGCTAATGCCTGTCATTAACTCAGCACGGTGTCTGGTACATGGACAGCACGTGGTAAATACTTGCTACCATTGATGTTGTATTTCTCTCTGCATCGATCAGTGTTATCGCTGAGCCATTGGAAAGGTGAACATGTACCCCAACCCTCACTGAAAGTGCCCACAGCTTTACTGTCTAGCACCCAACATGTCTGGGTGACCACGGTCCTTGCCTCCATGCCCCTCTCTCTTCCTGGGCCACTCACCCTACTCTCTTCTGTGGCATTTGCTCACTCCCACCTTCAGGTACCATCTCCTGTACTTCTCAAGGGCTACGGACAGCTATTGGTCTGCTTCAGGCAAGGGCTCTGGGAAGCAGAAACCTGGCTTTGGGGCTGAGTCTCCCTTCCTGCAAGTGTCTAGAATAGAATCTGTTTAGATTCAGCAAATGATTTCTGTGCTGACCTAGTGACCCTAAAATCACCCAAATTAATATAAAATCAAACTCCAGTGTGCAGATGGGTAGAACAAAATAATTAAACCAAATTAAAAGGATCAGAAATTAGCTTTCTCTTGTCTCTTTCAAAGTGTCAGTGGAATCCTTTGCAGAATGAGTGGGGTAATTTTCACGTTTCCTTCTAGTGCTAATGTTCCATGACCCTGTAATGGGGTCAGGAGACACCCAGGAGGTGTCCTGGGAGGGGTGACTGGAAAGGAAGCGGTAGGCTGACATCTGTAATCCAGGGCTGGGCGTCTTCCGGTCATGTCACTACTAACGCTTTGCGTTTTCAACCCTTTGCTTTTGCTCTCAGGGAAGGCCGCTCCAATGCCCAGATGAGAGGAGATTACCAAAGAATCGGCGATGTCATGCTGAAGAACATTCAGGGCATGAAGGTGAGCTGGCTGGGGTTTGGGTGGAGCGAGTTCACATGGAAAATAGAGCAAGGCTGCCACGGGTGTGGCTGTAAGCCCTTTCCAGCAGCGCGTGTCGCCTGACTGGACTGTCCACACCAAGCCTGTCCAACCCGCGGCCGACCAGCCGCATAGGGCCCAGGATGGCTTTGAATGCAGCCAACACAAATTCAGAAACTTTCCTAAAACATTATGAGGTGGATTTTTGTGATTTTTGTTTTGTTTTGTTTTGTTTTTGAGATAGGGTCTTGCTCTGTCACCAAACTGCAGTGCAGTGGTGGGGTCTCAGCTCACTGCAACCTCTGCCTTCCAGGTTCAAGCGATTCTCCTGCCTCAGCCTCCTGAATAGCTGGGATTACAGTTGCCTGCCACCATGCCCAGCTAATTTTTATATTTTTAGTAGAGACGGGGTTTCACCGTGTCAGCCAGGATGGTCTCCGTCTCTTGACGTCATGATCTGCCTGCCTCGATCTCCCAAAGTGCTGGGATTACACACATTAGCCACTGTACCCGGCTGATATATATATGTGTGTGTGCGTGGGTGTGTGTGTGTCTGTGTGTATGTATGTATTTTTTTTAACCTCATCAGCTATTAGTATCAGTGTATTTTATGTGGGACCCAAGCCAGTTCTTCTTTCAGTGAGGCTGAGGGAAGGCAAAAGATTGGACACCTCTGGTCTAACCTGTGGCACAGCAGGAAGACAGCTGTTTAGCAAACCCTTCTTCCAGCCTTTCTAGATAATTTTATTTCGAAGCATGAATGAAAATCCAAGCACTTCAGTGAAAGCATTTTTAGTAGCTTTTTGTTTCAAAAGCTTTGCATTGTACCCCAAACAGCAAGGGTTTTCTGTGAGCGGGTGATTCAAAACTTCAAAAAAAAGCTGTAGACGTAACATCGTCTGACTGAACGTTTCATTTTCACCCATTTCTTTTCGTTTCTTCTAATAACCATAACGAAAGTGTTAGATTCAGAGCTATGTAGGTATTCCAGTAAATTCTGTGACTTTAAATCAGTGTATGAGGCAACTATAATTTTTGTTTGTTTGAGATGGAGTTTTGCTCTTATTACCCAGGCTGGAGTGCAGTGGCGGGATCTTGGCTCACTGCAACCTCCGCCTCCTGGGTTCAAGCGATTCTCCTGCCTCAGCCTCCCAAGTAGCTGGGACTACAGTGGGCACCACCACACCTGGCTAATTTTTGTATTTTTAGTAGAAATGGGGTTTCTTCATGTTGGCCAGGCTGGTCGCAAACTCCTGACCTCAGGTGATCCACCCGCCTCGGCCTCCCAAAGTGCTGGGATTACAGGTGTGAGCCACCGTGCCCGGCTGCAAATATATTTTTAATCATCCAGCATGATCCACAGCGAAGGATGTAAAAGTGAAAGTATATCCAGAGAAGTCAATAAATGTGAAACCAGTACTCTACCACATTTAAAAATCTGTCCCATCTCATATCCGAACCTTTTTTGTTTTTATTTTAATCTATTAATAATTCCTTTAACATACAATGTTTTAATTCATAGTGTGTCTTTTGAATGCACCTGTACTCACATTTTAAAGCAATCTTCCCGAATCTCAACTGCCCAGAACCTGTGTGATAACCTTAATAAATAAGAACTGCCCAGAGAGGCTAGCAACCCCCTAAAGAAGGCAGGTGCCCATGCTGCCCCCATGTCAGTCCGTCCATCCACCCGTCCGTCCGCAGTGCTAACTGAGCGCCTACTATACAGGAGACACCCATAGAATGAAATTATTATTAGGGTTTGGCTTAATTCCCATGAACCTAGTTGAGTGAGTTAGTGTTTAATTTTTTCCCCTTAAAATGATGTATCTCAGCCAGGTGTGGTAGCTCATGCCTGTGATCCTAGCATTTGGGAAGGCTGAGGTGGGAGAACTGCTTGAGCCCGCAAGTTTGAGGCCAGCCTGGACAACACAGCAAGACTTTATCTCTACAGAAAGTAAATATTATTAGCTAGGAGTGATAGTAAGTGCCAGTAGTTCCAGCTACCCAGGGGGCTGAGACCAGTGGATCACTTGGGCCCAGCAGGTCAAGGCCGCAGTGAGCTGTGACCGCACCACTGCCCTCCAGCCTGGGTGACAGAGCAAGAGCCTGTCTCAAAAATAAATAATAAATAAAGACGAATCTCCTGAGGGGAGGATAGTGGGGGTGGCACAGGAAGGATAGGATCCAATGCCACTCGAGAGATTTTCTGTCAATCTCTGTCTCTTAACAAAGACGAAGATAACATTGACTGGATCCTGAGTTACCGTTGGTTTTCTCACTGTTCAAACAGCAACCCTTTGCAATTTGGGGCAATACCAGACAGAGGCGGTGGAAGCGGTCAGGGTTGCAGAAGCTCATGCAAAAACGAAAAGCAAGAATTAGCTAGGGTGTTCCACAGCGCCGGTATTCGGAATGGCAGCAGCCAAGGCTGAGGCACAACATTCAGATAGAAGGATATCGACATCTTTTCCACTTTCCATGGGAGTCTCTGAAGTTAACATATTTTATTTCAAAGCATGCTTTACAGAAAAATTGATCAGAAAGTAGAGTTATATTCTGTCCTCCGCCCCCAAACACACAGTTCCCCCCGATGAGCCTTTTGCATTGATGTGGTCACCTGTGAAAACTGCTGAACTGATACTGACAAGGTTGACCATTGGGGCTCTCTCGGTGGTGCAAACTCCTGACATTTTATGGGTGTTGACAAATAGAAACTGATGGGGATCCACAGAACAGTTTCCTGGTCCTAAAACTCCCCTGGGCTCCACCAGTTCATCCCCTTAGGTGCCCCCGCAAAGCCCTGGCAACCATTGATCTTTTACCATCACTGCAGTTTTGCCTTTCCAGATGTCATAAGCTGGGGTAAGACAGGATGCAGTCACTGCAGACCAGCTTCATTTGCTTTCAAAAATGTCCTTTTTCCTCTCTTATGTAACGCGAGGCTGTTTCTGTTGTTCTCTCCCATCTCTTCCCTCTTTTCACATGCTCCATACTTTTTCCTGGGCTCTTCTGGTTTCTTAGCTTTTCTCCCTGTGTTCCTCAATCTAAGATCGCAACTGCCCAGGGGAGCGCCCTCTTCAAGGAGGCTTAGACTCTGCCGTGGGCCTTTGGGGACACCAGCAGAGACCTGCCAGGCTCATCTCCACCCACAGGGACAGTCCCCACCATGGCACTGTTCAGCAGGTGTTCTTCGTGCCCTCTCCAGCTTGTGCGCCAGCTCCCACCATGCTTTCCCACAGAGGCTGACATTCCGCCCTCCCATCCACTAACCCAGCGCAGAAGACCACCTAAAAATAACACCTGATTTTCTCTCCTAGCATTCCTTCTCCTCAGTCGGGGGAGCTGGCATTTCTGCATTCGGCCAGCTTCGTCGGCTGTGCTGGCATCTCAGGAGTGTGCTGATGCCATGAGCGTTTATAGCATGGAGCTCTGTGCAAACAAAATAAAAATAGATGGAGAGGCTGTGAGAGCCACTGGCAGCCTTTTTGAGAAGTTAGTTGGGTTTTTTTAATTGCTGTTTTTATTGTTTTAAAGACTCTCTATAAAGCGTGGAAGGGGCACAGCAGAAGTTTCCAGAAAAGTTAGAAGCCCAGGGTGGCACTATTGTTCGAATGCCTGGAGTGCTCTCCAGCCTGTGGTGTCTTTCCGGCTCCATTCCTGCCCCCGACCTGCACGCTCACCTGCTGTCAATAGTCAGCCTGATGGGCTGTTTCCAGACTCTGCACACAGGAGTGAGGTCACACAACCAAGGGAGTGTAGTGCAGGGTCTTCAACCACCTCCCGAGAGTCAGAGACACACAAATCAGGATCCCCAGCCACGCTGTGAACGCCCACCTGCACACATCCATCCAGACACAGGAAAGCACTTGGAAATCAATGCAAAGAAAGGGCCTTCATCCTGCCCTATCACCTGCTTTGCAAGTGGGGACCTTCACTCCTTCCTGTATCACGCGTCTCTCCAAGCATCTGCACCTGTACCTCCTTCTGACACTTCCACCACTGTGCTCCTCCTGGCTGTTTCCTTCCTGCTAGACGACCGGACCAGCTTCCCAGTGAGTCACCTCCCACCAACCCAGCCTCCCAACCACTACTTGCATGATGCCTGGAGTCACCGTTGACACAACACAAAACTGACTCTGCCAAAGCCCCCCCTGCCCCCCGCCCCCACTTCTCTGTGGTTTGGAGAATGCAGTCCCAACTCTAAAGCTAATGAAGAAAGCCTTCCACTCTAGCCCTAGGCCATCTTTCCCAACCCCGCTTCCAGCCCTTCATCTTCTCCGCCTTCCGGCCACCATGAACTCGTGTGTCCTCCCAAGACCCCTGCCTTGACCTCATTCACTCATTAGTGTGTGCAAGGAAGACCTCTGGACACCCACTACATATGCCTGGCCCCAAGGATGTAACAACATGATGATGCCCTCTCTCAAAATCAAACAGGGGACCACATGTGATAGCACTGCACAGAGCTACACACACATGCACGCAGTACATGCACAAACATGCGAGAGCGTGTGTAACTGGTGCGGTCTGAATAAGCTCTGTGGGCTGCACCCATGTCAGTTTCCTGGTGTTGATATTGTACTCTAGTTTTTGCAGGATGCCACCATTGAGGGTGGCTGGGTGAGGGGTGCACAGCCCCTCCCTCTATGTTTCTTTGCAGCATCCTACAGATGTCTATTTCAGAATAGAATGTCATGAAATCAGCCTAGCAGGGAAGTGTCTGATAAGGGCTGACGTGACAGACACAGCAGTGAGTGTGTGAGGATGCAGGAGTGCGGAGCAGGGCAGGCCCCAGAATGACCCCGAGGGATGGGGAGTCCTCAGCAGGGGGCACAGTATGCAGAGGACCTGGGTGCGAGAGCATGGCACATTCAGGTACAAGGTGGTCGGTGGGTGGCCTGGGGTGAGTAGTAAGCGTCAGTGCCACAGAGGTCAAAGTGACCCGCCCTAAGGGTCGTGTGTTCAGTGGCGTTGCGGAAAGTTCGTTCGGGGGGTTCAACTCACAGCGAAGTGGAGGGGGCTGGAGACCACGCAGCAGGGGATGATGCCAGGCCAGGATGAGAGCAGTGCCGGTGGGGAAGAAGGCAGAGAAGGGCCCACATTTTCTGGAGGGCAGATTGATCAGACTTGGGGATGGGTTCAGAGAAGGAAAAAATGTGGTGTGTACCCCAAGTTTTAATGTCCTGAGTACCTGGCTGGCGGTGGTACCAATCCTGAGGTTAGAATAAGCTCAGGGGCCCCAGGTGAGGCAGGAGGTAGTGGGCGTGTGTCTGGACAGCCTGCATGTCCAGCTCTTCACGGGCCTCTGTAGGGGTAGAGATGCCACTGAGATTGGGCCACAGTCTGGATGAGAAATCTGGATTAGGGCAGCGTTTTTCCATTGGGAAAACTACCATGGGTTTTTATATAGAAACAAGTTAATTATAAAACCTTTCATTATTTTTGTGCCTTTTATATCTATAGATAGACATACATAGAAATATATACCGACATACATAATAGAAAAAAAATACTCCAGCCTGGGTAATAAGAGCGAAACTCTGTCTCAAAAAAAAAAAAAAAAGAAACAAAATGAAAAAAATAATGTAGATTTCGGGCCAGGCTTGGTGGCTCCTGCCTCTACTCCCAGCACTTTTGGACGCCAAGGTGGGAGGATCACTTGAGGCCAGGAGTTTGAGTCCACCAGCCTGGGTAACATAGTGAGACCCTGTCTGTTAAAAAAAACCTTTTTTAAATTAGCTGGGCATGGTGGCTCACGCCTGGAGTCGTGGTTGCCTGAGGCTGAGGCAAGAGGATCTCTTGAGGCCAGGAGTGAAGGCTGCAGTGAGCCGAGGTTGTGCCACTGCACTCCAGCCTGGTCAACAGAATGAGACCCCATCTCAAAAAATAAAAATCTAGATTTGGGAGTCACCAGCACACAGAGAGCAAGCCCACTCTGGGAGGTGATTATCAGGTGAGACTTGAAGAAAGCAACCTCTGCTTTTGTGTCCTAGGGTGTCCCCTGTCCCCTGCTCTTCCCCATTTGTCTGGAATTGTCCTTGCCTTGGGATTCCTCCTTTAATGCTCTGTCATCCAAGTGCTTACTCTGTCCCCATTGCCATCGTGACTCCAGGAGAGTCGGGGCGGTGTCTGAGTCTCAACCATCTCCCTGACCCAGCAGAGGCGGGCTCACAGCGCTGCTTAGTTACCATATGAGCAAATGGAGCCAGGGAGGCAGAACTGCGGTTTTTAAAACTATGTATCACTTATGAAGGGCCTGGTCTGTTTGTTATCTGATGACGTTTAGAAGAAAACCACAGCCCTCACTTAAGGAGCTCCTGTTCATGTATTTCTCCCCAGTTTCTCCAGGCTCAATTTTAAAGGAACATTTATGCCTCTGATGTTATACATACAGCTCATACATTTTATGATCCATGTGGATTTTAAACTGCTCAGTACCTTGATGGGCCTCTTTTATTTCATCCTGAGAACTTAAGCAAAATAACAAAAAGTGAACTGTAAACACAGTGAAATTTAAGGGAATTAAATCGATGAACTAAAGAGAATGCAGGTGCCCTTCATTTCCCCAAGCGAAACTGGGCTGAACAGGGTTGCATTCCACTCAGCTGAGCAGGCTCTTCCTCCTCTGTCGCCCCCCTCAAGCACCTGGCGGCTCACCTGTGGAAGCATGGCGAGGCCTTGGAGGCCCTAGAGAACGGGATCAAGAGCTCCCGGCGGCTGGAGAACTGCTGCAGAGACTTCGAGCTGCAGAAAGTGTGTTACCTACCGCTCAGTACCTTCCTCCTGCGGCCGCTGCACCGGCTCATGCACTACAAGCAGGTCCTGGAGCGGCTGTGCAAACACTACCCGCCCAGCCACCACGACTTCAGGGACTGCCGAGGTGAGTGCCTGCAGCCTGCGCCACCTGGTGCCCGCACCACAGTTCAGGCCGGTGCTCCCAGACTGAGCCTGGCCAGGGAGGGGTTCCTGGGGAGAGAGGTCAGCCGTTGCCCCGTTCCAGGTTTTCATCTGGGCAGGCTTTTTATTCGGGATCTGATGTTTGGTTACAACTTGATTGTTTCGGAAAGGTGCTAATGATCGTTGCAACTCCCTTCTTCCTTTCCTGCTTCATGCATTTTCCCCTTTGGTCCTGGGTGGTTTTGTGCAAAGATCCCTGGAGAAGCTCCACTTACAGTTAGCCCCCACCCAGGAAGCTTGCTTCTACCCATGTGGTTGAAACCCATCACTCTACCTTGGCCACAGAACAGAGCTTGTAACAAATCCTGGCGGTCAGTGCTGCTGGCGTTTGTAATGTACCTGTCACCATAATAAGCACCTCTCCTTTATTAACTCTTCACAAGCCTCAGGCACGGCTGAGCTCGTCTTATATATGGGGACTATTGAGACCAGAGAGGTTAAGGAATCTGCCCAGCGTCACACAGCAGGGAGATAAATGATTTGGAACTTAAACCTAGAACTCATGGTCACGACCGTCCTGCCCTCCTATCTTATGGACGGTCCTACCAGCTTACACTTGCTCAGCCCCAGGCTGGGTACTGTGTACCTGATACTGTAGCAACATTCACACTGTTACTCCTTTTTTTTTTTTTTTTTGAGACGGTCTCACTGTGTCACCAGGCTGAAGTGCAGTGGCGCAAACTTGGCTCATTGCAGCCTCTGCCTCCTGGGTTCAAGGGATTCTCCTGCCTCAGCCTCCCAAGTAGCTAGTACTACCAGCTCCCGCCACCACGCCCGGCTAATTTTTGTATTTTTAGCAGAGATGGGGTTTCACCATGTTGGCCAGGATGGTCTCAATCTCTTGACCTCGTGAGCCACCACGCCCGGCCTCCCACGGTGCTGGGATTACAGGCGTGAGCCACTGCGCCCGACCCACTCTGTTACTCCTTTAACAGCCCCTGTAGATCAATGGCATTATTCCATTTTACAGATAGGGAAACTGAGGCTCAGAGAGGGGAAGGGACTTGCAGGGTCACTGAGTCAGAGGTCAGAGCTGCATTTCCCCGGCTGCATGCTTTTCCTCCGGGACCGTGCATGCTCTTCTGAAGGAGGTCATGTTGTCTCGTATCACGTGTGGTCTGTGGGTGTCTGCACTCCCTCGCTTTGCCTGTAAGCACGAGAGTGGGCCTTGCGTAGGTGGCTCTCACACAGGTGACCCGAATCCACCCACCCAGGAGGGCAAGACCCTCATCTCTTGCCTGAAATGTCAGAAACCCCTCCCAATTCTTTGGCCAAATGCATCATCTTTTTAAAAATCAATCTCCTTCCACCTTAAATCCTGGGTGACAGCTGACTGCCTCAGGCTAACATTGAGCTGACTGCCTCAGGCTAACATTGAAAGTCTTTGTGACCTGGCCTGGCCAGCTCACACCCCAGCTCACACCTGTGTTGTGCTGGGCACGTGAGGGAGGAGCAGTGCGGCCCCTGACCTCACAGGACCTGCTGGAGGGCCTACAGGTGGGCAGTGGCAACCCCGCACTGCGGCCGTGAGAGAGAAGCAGACAGTGCATTGGAGCCGGGGCATCAGACTCAGCCCTGGGACGTTGGGGGATCTTGAAGGGAAATGGCATCTAAGTTCAGAGCTAAAGTGTAATAGGAGTTATCCTGGGTGAAGGGAGGGTGTGGGAATAGAGTTAGAGCGCATGCACAGGGGACAGAGACCGGAACATTTCCAAAGGCGTGCAGGGCACAGGGAGAGCCACAAAGGAAGGCTGCGACAGAAAGCAGGGGCCACATGCCACTGCGCCCCATGGACCCTGCAAGGCCGTAAGCTGACAGCAGAGGCTGAACGGGAAGCATGTGAAGGAGGGAAACAGTGACACCAGGCTTGTTCTAGAAAAATCGTTGTTAATATCTAAAATATATGGAGGACTCCTACAAATTAGTTGTTTAAAAAGGCAACCCAATATATCAAAGATTTAACGAAGTAATTAAGACAGTGACACTTCCCAGAAGGGGAACACAAATGCCTTGTTGACATGGTTTGCTGTCAACCATCTGTCTTTAAAACAAACCATGTGGGCCAGGGGTGGTGGCTCACACCTGTAATCCCAGCACTTTGGGAGCCTGGGAGTTCAAGAGCAGCCTGGGCAGCAGAGTGAGACCCTGTTTCTACCAAAAAAATTTAAAAATTACGAGCACACACCTATAGTGCCAGCTACTCGGGAGGCTGAGGTGGGAGGATCGCTTGAGCCCAGGAGTTGGAGGCTGCAGTGAGCTATGCTTGCATCACTGCACTCCAGCCCAGACAGAGCTAGACGCAGTCAAAAAACAACACAAGCCGCGCTGCCTCTTGCTGCCACACACGTTGGTGCATTCTGTTTCTTCTGCCTGGAGTCCCGGCCACCACCTCCTTGGCCTCTCCTGGCCAGCTCTCACTCGTCCTTCAAGCCTCTGCTGATGCTGACCTGACCTGTCCGCTTCGCCCTGTCACACTGGCGTTGCCTGTGTATTGGCCAAGCCTGCAGGGAAGGACCCAGGGCCCCTGCTGGCTCTGAGGACTCCTCAAATACACCACCCGTGGAGGGGAGAGCAGTGTGTGGGTTTGCAGGCGCTGTCCTTGGCGGACTCAGCCAGTTCCATTCTGTTTTTCTAAACGGTACCGAGGGAGATAGGCTATCCTTGACTTTGATTAAGGAAAAAAGTGCTAGCTAGCTTAAAGCATGGGGTGGCAGCACTGTGGGAGCCTAGATTTCTGGAGTTGGAGGGACGCTGAGCACTGCAGGCTGCTGCCAGCATGCCCCTGCCAGCATGCCCCTGCCCATGAACACCCGGGGCGAGGGTGCCATCATTCATCATTTTCCTCTCGGAGCTCTCACTCCCCCACGACTCCTGCCACCTAGCACTGGGTGCCAAGTAAATGTTTATTAGACCAAACTGGGTGGTCATGTCTGAAGATTGAGCGAGCCCTGGGATTTGTCACTAGGACTGAGACCACATTCTCTGATAAGCCTGGGAGAATTTAACTCGCATCCTCAGGGAAAACAAGAAAACTAAATGCTTCCTTTCCAACACCGGAATGCTGGGTAGGAGGTATTTAGTGTTCTGAAGACTGAAGTTCACTCAGCAAGTATTTCTTGCTTTTCTTGATGAAACTACTCAAGTGCCCAGCTGCTGGAGACTTGCATGCCACCCAAGCTTATATTAATCGGGCACTGGTTCCTTTTAAATATTGGATGCCTACCAGTAGAGGGGAGATGTGCCTCTGTTGAAAAATGAAGGCCAGGCATGGTGGCTCATGCCTGTAATCCCAGCATTTTGGGCAGCCAAGGTGGTTGAATCACCTGAGGTCAGGAGTTCAAGACCAGCCTAACCAACATGGCAAAACCCTTTCTCTACTAAAACTGCAAAATTAGCTGGGCGTGGTGGCAATGCCTGTGTTCCCAGATACTTGAGAGGCTGAGGCAGAAGACTTGCTTAAAACCACGAGGCAGAGGTTGCAGTGAGCTGAGATTACACCACTGCACTCCAGGGCAACAAGAGCAAAACTCTGCCTCAAAAAAAAAAAAAAGAAAAAGTTAAATTCTACAGCAATTCTTCACAACCATCTTGGCAAGCAATATAATTTCCACACAAGGCAGAGCTAGGGTGTGGTGGAATGTGAGTTACCTGCAGTGATACTGACACTCACAGTATCAATCAGACCTGTCTCAAACAGATGCTGATTTTGCTCCAGATTCTTCTATGGCCGCATTGTGCTCACTGTGCCTTGTTCTTTCCAAGTAACAGGAGGGAAAAGAAATGTCTCTACCTTGGGATGAAATTCAAGGAAGTTTTTTCCCCCATGTCTGTCCCCTCTTAGCCAACAAACCCATCTAATTGAAGGACAGCTGTATGCCACGTAGCCATGCTGGGGCCACGTACGTTTGCAAGATGCTAAAGCGAAGCAAATAAATACAGAAAGTAAAGTATCCATTCTTATTATAGAGAAGTAGCACTGTTTGCGCTCAAAAGATAGCTCTGAATACTCTGCAGGGACTGGGGTGATTTCCCTGCAGCGTGGAGCTGACAGCTGCTGAGGGAAGACCCCTGCCTGCCTTTCCCACCGCAGATTGTGTGTCTTTCCTTCACAGCCGCCTTGGCAGAGATCACGGAGATGGTGGCACAGCTCCACGGTACGATGATCAAGATGGAGAATTTCCAGAAGCTGCACGAACTCAAGAAAGATTTGATTGGCATTGACAATCTCGTGGTTCCAGGCAGGGTAAGCAAGCAGTGGTGGCATCTCTATGCACTGCAGGGGAGGCAGAAAGGAGGCATTGGAGGGACTGACATTAAACCTTTTGAATACAGACACTTGCAAGGCAAAATGTGCCCCCGCTCCATCCACCTGGGAGACGCTGGCAAAACAGGACAGTGTCGTTAGTTCAGAATCCCCGTGCTCAGAGGAGATAAAGCCGTCCTCTGACCTCATATTCTGCCTTTTCTCCTTATGGGCTGATTTGCTTCTTTACCTTTTCCCCTACCATATCCCAGAGAAGATTTGAGATCACTTATTTTAGTTTTTTAAAAATGTGGCCAGGCACGGTGGCTCACCCCTGTAATCCCAGCACTTTGGGAAGCTGAGGCGAGCTGATTGCGAGGTCGAGAGATCAAGACCATTCTGACCAACATGTTGAAACTCCGTCTCTACAAAAAATACAAAAATAGCTGAGTGTGGTGGTGCACACCTGTAGTCCCAGCTACTCGGGAGGCTGAGGCAGGGGAATCACTTGAACCTGGGAGGCAGAGGTTGCAGTGCGCCGAGATCATGCCACTGCACCACAGCCTGGCGACAGAGCAAGACTGTCTCAAAAAGAAGTACATAAATGAATATGGAAAATTTTTATAAAAAATGAATTGGGTAAATATTAATATAAAGCCAGAAAGTTAGTGCATGAAATTATGCTAGAAATTCACATGCAAGTATGAAGCATTTTTCAAAAATGTAATCATCTATCCAAAATTTAATTTCAGTTCAAAATTAAAATGACATTTTTTAGCTGGAAAGCAATTCCAGGAGAGATGCAGGCTCACTAACAGCGTCACTTCCCCAGCCCTGCCTGAGATGCGGCTCCCTCCCGCTGAGCAGGGTTCCTGCACACGCTCCTTCCTGGCCCCAGCGACAGGGTGGATGACAGGAACACAGCCTGCCTTCTCCACCTCCCTTCCTGGGAAGCAGTCATCGCCCAGGAATCAAAAATATGATTCAGTGGCTGCATCTCATCACATCTCTCTCTGGGATCTTACCCCTGCCCCCATGTCAAACCCCGCATCACCCAGGTGGAGAGCCAACTCACTGTAACTGCTTTGATCTGGTGTGGGCCTACCTGACCCTGAGGACCAGGATCCAGTATCTCAGGGAGTTATAGTCTTTTCTGACGGGTAGCTGCCCTGGAGACTTCGAATCTGTAGCTGAGGACCTGGGAGGGAAGCTCTCTGTGTATCCGGGCATTTCTGTCAGTAAACCTAATTACAAAACTGATCAGAAGCCACGTGGTGAGAGATGGTCAGAAGAGCTAAGCGCTGGCAGAAATTAGAGCTGGGATTGCCTCCCCTCTGCTGGTGAGAAGATCCTACCAGGCCTTGGCTCTTGATGACCTTACTTACCTGTCCACACAGAACCCGCAGAAAAGCCCGGTAGCATTGATGTAATTTTCTCTTAGCTTTGAAAGTTATAAAATATTTAGCATATCATGCTACATGGTGAACAGACCATTGATGAAGAATTCCAGCTGAGTGCGGTGGCTCATGCCTTTAATACCAGCACTTTGGGAGGCCGAGGCGGGCGAATCATGAGGTCAGGAGATCAAGACCAGCCTGGCTAACACGGTGAAACCTTGTCTCTACTAAAAATACAAAAAATTAGCCTGGCGTGGTGGTGGGCACCTGTATTCCCAGCTACTCAGGAGGCTGAGGCAGGAGAATCACTTGAACCTGAGAGACAGAGGTTGTAGTGAGCTGAGATCATGCCACTGCACTCCAACCTGGCGACAGAGTGAGACTCCCTCAAATGAATGAATGAATGAATGAATGAATTCCTTATTTTGAGAAAATGTTTTCCACTGCAATGGAAAAAGCCTTGGATTGGAGGAGGTGGCCCTGGGTTCAGAGTCTCACTCGACCAGAGCTGGGGGTGGGGTGGGGTCTCACCTCCCAGAACTTCCCTTCTGTAACATGGAGACCCTAGCCTCTCCTGCATACACTGTTAAGATCAAATGAGACTGTGTAAAGATGACATCATACATATTATTTTCCTTTTCCCCACCTACGTTTAATTGAAATGTGCGCTTAGTCTAGTGGCATTAGTTACATGGCACAGCACTTTGCCCCGTCACACACTGGCTGGCCAGGTGATCTTGGGCTACTTTCTTAATCATTTGCTCCTCAGTCTCTTTATCTGGAAAATGGGAATAATTATATTCAACACACCGGCTCACGTCTGCAGCTCATATACTCATTCACTCAGGGTCACAGGTTACTGCTGACTATCTGGGCTGGTACAGGGTGTGGTAAGAATTATTTACCAAGACAGTTATAGATAAAGAAACACAGCCTTATTAGAGACATAGGAAAATACACTCCCAGAAAGCAACAGCAAGAGAGGAGCTGGCTGCAAAGACACAACGGCTTGCTGGGGACTTTATAGGGTGGTGTCTGTGCTGTGTGCTGACGAGGGCTTTGTGTGGTGCTGATAACGCCACAGTTGCAGTGAGCTCGCTCACGTTTTTCTGTCTGCTGAGGGTCTGGTGGTAGCTGGGCGCAGGAAGATCGTGAGTTATCTGTGCCGGAGGGCTGTGTCCTGGACCACAAGGAGAGGCAGACTTGTGGAGCTTCTCAGCTTTTTCTTTCTGCTTTCCCTTGGTCCCACCAGCCCGGTTCCTTTTCCCTGACTAGGACTCCACACTCAGGACACGCCAGACACATACCATGTGCTCCATGAGAGGAGGCCATTGTTACTTGGTATTTGTTTTGTTCTCGTTGTTTTGAGATGGAGTCTTGCTCTGTCGCCCAGGCTGGAGTGCAGTGGTGCAGATCTCAGCTCACTGCAACCTCCTCTGCCTTCCAGGTTCAAGCAGTTCTCCTGCCTCAGTCTCCCGAGTAACTGGGATTATAGGCACGTGCCACCACGCCTGGCTAGTTTTTTGTATTATTAGTAGAGATGAGGTTTCACCATGTTGGCCAGGATAGTCTTGATCTCCTGACCTTGTGATCCACCCATCTCGGCCTCCCGAAGTGCACAGGCGTGAGCCTCAGTGCCCAGCCAAAAGGCTGTTGTTACTTGTAAAGGTGGAATGGAATTGGGGTATGCTTTCCTAAGCTCAGATGATCCCCTAATTCTTTCACTCATCAGGCCACCTCACATCCACTTACTGTTTCCCTGAACAGACTGGGAAGGTGGGATCGGAGGCCCCCGAGGGAGCACAATCTAGAAGTAGCCGGTGGCGATGGCAGAGCTACCTTGTGAATGTGTGACGGCCACACACGGTCGATGTTTCATGTACTCTACCCCCATTTAAAAATGGTCTTTTTTTCCTAGCTGCTCTTGGTTGTAAAAAGAAAAGCAAAGAAAGAGAAAAATGGTCATTTTTTGGTTTTTCAAGTGCTTGTGCCCCTGCAATCCATGCCTTCCAGAGCGTGCAACCCCGGGAGTATGTCACTCGGGATCAGGCACCTTGGACACATCTGCCTCTCACTCCTTTATCAGCGCAGTTACACTCATTGAGAAGCCTGGTTTTAAATCCTACAGAAGCTCCTCCAGCCACAGTGCTCCCAGTGGCTTCTCGATCCTCAGAGGTCCCTTGCTGCCTCTTTTTGTAGCCTCTTTCTTCTTTGAGAACTGCTTGAAGTCCTTGTGATCTCCCTCGCCGTGGGGAGCCCTGGGGATCCTGGGATCACTCGTATGGTCCTCAGAGAGGCCCGAGTGCTCTCGAACCTGTTACTACCCTCTGCTGGGGGAGCTGCCAGCGGCGCCTGCCCTGTACACTCCTGGGAAGGAGACAGGTGATGCCTTGAGATGGTTTAGTATAGCACCTGGGCCGAGCAAGCGTGCACTGAATCGCAGCTGAGTGCCACAACTTCCACCATGCAGGGGACCCAGGTGGGAGGAAGCCAGCAGGTGTGCACGCTCACAGTCAGCCCTCAGGGCCACATGGTCAGCCCTCAGGGCATGCACGCTGCCATCAGCCCTCCCATCTGTCTTCCCCACAGGAGTTCATCCGCCTGGGCAGCCTCAGCAAGCTCTCGGGGAAGGGGCTCCAGCAGCGCATGTTCTTCCTGGTGAGTGGAGAGAGCGGCTCGTCCTCACAAGGATCCTGTCGCCTGGGCAAGCAAGGCTCCCCAAGGCCAGACCTCGGCCACCCGAGGAGGGGTCCTGGGGTGGAGGAGGAGCAGCCAAGGTGCCCAGACCCGGGTGGCTGAGGACAGTGAATGGTGGCGGAGGCTGGAGGGAGGCCTGCTGTCCGACAGCACATGGTCTCACCTCCACACGCTTCTGTTCCCAGTTCAATGACGTCCTGCTGTACACGAGCCGGGGGCTGACGGCCTCTAATCAGTTTAAAGTCCACGGGCAGCTCCCGCTCTATGGCATGACGGTGAGTACAGCACAGACCTGAGGCCAGGGCCTGTCTTCTGGGGCGGCAAGTGCAGGCTGGGCTGTAGCGTGTGTGAGCCACTGACCTGGCAGTGAGGAGGGAAAGGGAGAGACTGGATAGGAAGGGAGAGGGAGGGCAGTGTCATCTCGGTCATGAGACCTGGGCTCAAAGACCATCGAAGACCCCACAACCCTTTCACCTAAAAGATCGAGCCTTCTAGGGCTTCTCTAGCAGGGATCTGGGGACATGGCTCCTTCTCCTGCGCATGGGCTGCGCGGGTCCGTTCCTTCTACAGTCAGGTGAAAGGGCAAGCTGAGAAGGCCAGTACCATGAACTCGCCTCCCACTGCCTGCGCCTGGCCCCAGGGGCCCGACAGTCCTCGTCACACACATGAATGACAGCACCCACTCCCTGGAGCTGGGCTGGCTGCCTCATCTTCCTGAGTTGGGTTGGGGCTGCCTCCTGTCCCCTGTAGAGGGTGCTTGGGCCAGGGCTGTGGCCCTCGCTGTGGCCCACGCTGTCCTCCGGGGTTGGAGAGAGGGAAGTTTGTGGGCTCTGCCACAAACATTCAGGGTGCTGCCATCTTCGTGTCGTCTTTCCAATTTGGGTTTTTCCAACTCAGAGTGCCTTCTCCCTCTGCGGGGGGTCTGGTCTCCTGAGCCCTGCCCAGTGGCACCCCTCCTTCTCTGAGTCACCTGCTGCCAGCTCAGACATATTTGAAAGTGCATCACGTGCCCCACGGTGACACGATCTCTCGCCCACAGATCGAGGAGAGCGAAGACGAGTGGGGGGTGCCCCATTGCCTGACCCTCCGGGGCCAGCGGCAGTCTATCATCGTGGCCGCCAGGTAACTTGGGAGCCCGCCCCTTGCCCGTTTCCCCTTTGGTGTGCTGTGACCTGAACCCCTGACGCATCTGTGTCTCCAGCTCTCGGTCCGAGATGGAGAAGTGGGTTGAGGACATCCAGATGGCCATTGACTTGGCGGAGAAGAGCAGCGGCCCTGCCCCTGAGCTCCTGGCCAGCAGCCCCCCTGACAACAGTGAGTGTGGCCAGAGCAGCTTTCCCAGGCGGGGCTCTGGTTCATGGAGGGACAGCATTTTTCACCTAAAGCCACCCCGTCGGGTCAGCCTCACACCTGTGGTGTCAAGAAAGTTCTTTTTCCTAAAAGTAAACTCCTGAAAACAGTGTGAGGGAGGTGGGATGTCACCTTTTCTGGGCTGGCATTTACCCTTGTCACTCAGTGTCCAGGGAGAGAACACCAGGCTCTCCACACCCAGACTGAGAACTGAAATCCGTGTACCCAGGAGGGCCGGGGCCCCATGGCTGGGGCTGCAAGGACCATCCCCCTTGAGTGGGGGCCTCATTAGATTGCGGTTGGGTGGGTGGCACAGGGTGTGACTGCTGTGAGCCCCCAACCTTTCCAGTGCCTCAGTGGGCCTCAAGAAGGGGTGTTCTTCCTGGGAGGAAAGATCAGAAGCACTGCCTTTTGCCTCATCCTGCAGAGTCCCCTGATGAAGCCACCTCAGCTGATCAGGAGTCGGAGGACGACCTGAGTGCCTCCCGCACGTCGCTGGAGCGCCAGGCCCCGCACCGTGGCAACACGATGGTGCACGTCTGCTGGCACCGCAACACCAGCGTCTCCATGGTGGACTTCAGCATTGCCGTGGAGGTACGCGGGGGGCCAGGCAGCTCTCATCCCTAGCCTGTGCTGGCCCAGGTGGAACCCAGGCAGACTTCTGGGCCAGGGGCTCGAGGGAGGCTGGCACCATGGGTGGCCCCACCCACCTGTGGTGGCTGAGCAGGGAAGGATCAAAGCTGGGCCTCCTTTGGAGCCTGCCAGGCAGGGAGGGGGTACCCTTGCCGAGTGGGTACCATTCTCCTACAAATGCAATCATGTCTCTTCATGCTCATCAGCCCCTGCTGCCGTCCGTAAGATCATTTTCTTTCGTTCTTCACCTGTTTCCTTGCTTCTCATGCTGTTAGCCTAGGACACAGACACCCAGGGCACAGCTGCTGGACAGCTCCATGGCTCTCAAGCCCTGAAATGGCCCCACGGGAGGAGAGTCTGCACCATAGCAAGCGGGTGTCAGCCAGGCCCAGAGTCCTGGCTCACAGGAGAACCCAGGGAGCAGGGGACACAGGTTCCGGGAGCCATCCCTGCGGAGGGGTGGAGGTGATTCTGCTCCTCCCTGTCACGAGGGTCACGGCAGACACTCCTGTGACAATAGACAGGCTAACACGGGAAAAGCATGACCAGTTGATTTCATCCTAGTTTTACACGACACTGGAGCCTTCAGAATGAAGACCCCCGAGGTCCAGCAGAAACTGGCCATTTTTACGCTTAGGTTCCGTGAAGAACAGGTAGCCGTGCAGAACTGACGGCCAGAGGCTGAGAGCTGATGCCAGGAGGGTGAGAGGAAGCCAGCGAGGCACATCCGGGTTCTTCTTGGCTTCTCTAAGCATGTTTCTTGCTCCTGGGTATCTGCGGATGGGGCGGGACCCTTTCTGAACTGGGGGTCTTAGAACCCATTCTCACACAAGGTGGGCTAGGAGTTTCTCTATAGCCAGCTCATACACAGAACGGTGGGGAAAGGTGAGGGTCACCGTTTCGGTTTTGTGGCTGGCTTTGGAGGAAGGAAGTGCTGGTTTCAATGCCCTGCCTTAAGGAAGCAGGGGCCTTTAGTTTCTGTGGCCTAGGGAAGAAAGGGGCGCGAGGCAGGAGCACAGGAGGTGTCAGCAAGGTGAGGCTTCTGAGCCTTTCACTTTGGGGTATTATTTTCTGAGCCCACCACTTGAAAGATTGCGTCTCTCCCAGGCCTTGCATCCTTCCAGAGCTTTCCAAGCAGCCCTTCCCTAAGCAGTCCAGATCCCGAGCTGTTTCTCAGAACACTCCAAGCCCATGAAGGTCTGAAAAAGGAACACTTTGTTCACCCCTCACTGGCAGTGGGAGCTGCCCTGGGCTGGCGAGGCCGCTTGTCACTGTGATGGTGTTTCGTGTGAACACTGGCATTTTACTGTGGAACCTCTGCCCCGTGCCCTCTGTGGAGCCTCTGCAGTAGAGGCAGGACTCGCTTTCTAAAACGCAGAAAGTTCTAGTTCCCACACAAGTCTGGCCCAAGCAGTGTCACATAAGAGACTGTGGCTGGGATGGGAGTTTGTTGGCTCTTAGAACCAACAGCACAGTAATGTGCCAGCAAAACGACCTTCCCGTTGCTCGGACCTGCCATTACTGAGTTTCCTGCTACAAGCTGGCATTCTGAGCCCAGGCCTGCCTCTGCAGACGTCCTCCAGGGGACACGTCTGAGTTGCCGGCCCCGGCTCCCCACAGGCCCAGCCTTTTTTCCCAGCTGGCCCCAAATGTGAGGCTCTGTCCCATGGGGTTCCCGAGTGTGCAGGGGTGAGTAAACGTCCCCTCCCTGAGCCTCCCTTCTGCCTCCTGACAGCCAAAGTGTGAAGAATGCTAAATGTTCTTCCCCAGCTTCACCCTTCCACCAGGCCTGTGCGCAAAGCTTGTGGCTCTGAGACTTCTCCCGGGGGATGGGGATTATCACGGCAGGAAAGGAGACCCCTGCGCTAGGGAGCAGGGAGGAACCTGTGAGAGTCTCGTGGGAAAAGAGGCCTCATCAGAGTTCACCTGTGGGTGTGGATCACCATCAGGGAGGAAGTGTCTTCGCCTTGCTTCCTTCTGACCTTGGCAATGTGTGAATGGTAACTTTCAAGGTGGGGGTTTGTTGTAGGCCTCAAAGCTCCCAGGCCGTACACCAAGTGGGTCCAGCGGCCCAGAGCCACCTGCAGCCCAGCTCTTTTGGGTAACAAGTCTAGACGGTTGCAGCCTTCCATGTGCATGATCAGGTCAGGGTATTGAGCTGGGGGGTGCACACTGGTCCCCAGCCAGACCTAGCCCCTGCCTGGTGGCTTGTGAATGAGGAATGGGTTTCATGTTTTTTTTAATAGCTACTACATAATTTCTTCAGTTTTGCCCCTTGGCCTACAAAGCCTGAAATCTCTGCTGTCTTCCCTCTGAGGAGAAGCTTGCTGAGCCTAGCAGAGGGCAGGAGAGTGAGCCACAGGCCAGCAGGGTCTGAAGGTGGCAGAGACCACCTAGTACACTCAGGGAACTGGCAGCTGTCACTTTGCAGATGTCTCTTCTTGCCTGTAAGTCCCCTTCTGAGGCGCGTGGCGTCAGTCTGACGTCTCTGGCAGGCAGCCTCACATTCCAGATGCCAAATGCTCACAGACGAGCCCGTCCCGAGGGCCTCCGCCCTGCATGACAGGACAGAGCAGCTCCATCTCCTGACTTGACAGCCTCCTCTCCACGGTCCCATGCCCAGCCTCTCTTCCAGTTCTCGCACCCGACTCATGCAGGCAGACATGAGGAAGGGGCATTCCAGGGGACTGTGTGGACTTGGCAGCCTCTGCTAAAAGTTATGGGCACGCCAGCAGGTCTGGGGGCTCCACTATAGGTGGGGTCAGATGTTGGGATGGCCAGAGGGCTGCCCCACCTGTAGGTACCAGAGCCAGCGAGGGGCCGGAGGCCAAGCAATGCGAGTTGTCTTTTAAGGCTAGAGTGGCAAGATGGGGGACAGCGGACAAAACACAGACAGGACCAGGAGGAGGGAAGGGACCTTGGGGCCGGGGAGGGAAGTGACAGTGCAGACAGGACCAGGAGGAGCGATGGGACAGTGGGGCCAGGGAGCAGCGGGTGTGGGGATTTTGCCTGTTCCTCGTGGCGTCACAGAGCACCACCCTCATACTGGGCGAGGCCACAGAAACGCATCTCAGTTCAGGAAGACTTAAGTCCAGAATCAAGCTGTGGCAATTGTGTTGGGACACATGGCAGCCCAGCCCCTCCAGAGACCTTGAGGGAAAATGTTCCCGCCTCTCTGACAGCCTCAGGTGGCCATAGCAGTCCTGGGCTACAATCCCCAGCTCCTCGAAGAGCTCTGTCTGCCTCTGTCACCTGCTGTCCTCCCTGCATCTGCGCTCAAATGTCCTCTCCTAAGGACGCGGCTCATGTTGGGTTCGGGGCTCATCCTAGTGATCTTACCTTAACTCGATGGCATCTGCAGACTGCTTGTGTCCATAAGACCATCATGGGCACCCCTGTCCATGTGAGCTCACCGTCAGAGGCATGGAGGGTTTGGACTTGGGCTTATCTTGCTGCAGGGTGCAACTCAACCCACAGCAGAGGCCAAGGGGAAGGGGACGAGAAGGGAGAGGAGTGGAGGCGCCAATGAACAGCCACAAGGAGCCGGGGGCTGGCTCTGGACAAGGAGGTTGGTCCTCCTGTGAAGGCAGTGAATGGAGTCAGGTCTGAGAGCCACCAGCATGGCCTCGGCCTCCTGAGGAGCGCAGGTCAGGAAAGTCGCGGTACACAGCCTGTAACACGCTGGAGCCGAATGGATCTGATGCAGGGGAGCGGGAGGCCCGGGCGGTGCAGTGGGGCTTGAGGGGGGCCACTGGATGTGCCTACTGATGAGGTTTCCAGAGCCTCCTGGAATGGCCAGGCAGAAGCTGGAGCGCTCTAAGGAAGCTCCTTGGGAAACGAGTGGGCCCAGCCCGTGATGGGTGACATGCATGACCCCCCGTGGGCTGGCTTCAGTGTGAAAGTTCACTGCAGATAACAAACATGTTTGGACTGTATTTGAAGTTTAAGTGATTGAATAGAAAAAAAGGAAGGGGGAGGGTGCCGCCTTCCTCCCACTGTGATGCATGACCCCAGATGCCACACAGGCATCAGCCCTGCCCTAGCTGCCACCAGCACCTTCTGGGAATCTGGAGCCGGTCATTTTCTTGTTCCTTTCTGCCACTGGTGTAGGAGAGTGGATAGCTGGAACTGCCTGCCCAGCTTGGAACCCCTTTCCCCGTCTGCGGGTCCCTCTCATCCCACCAAGTCCACAGAGAAGGCCTCTAGTTCCTGCCGCCCCTCATGGACCCACTATTGGTGTCCATCTCCCCCACTGGACCCTGAGCAGCTGGAGGGCAGGGACATCAGACTGTGTCATCCCAGCTCCCAGCACCAAGGCTTAGTGATGGGTACCCAGAGCCATGGGATGAGGCAGACTTGGAGGTATTTTCTATCCTGGTAAAATAGCAATTCCACACAATTGGCCAACTTAACAATTTTTACATGAACAGTTCAGTGGCATGAAGTGCCTTCATAAGGTGGTCCACCCTCTCCACCCTCCCATTCCCACTGCTTTGAATCTCTGCTGGTGATGTTACTTAGGCAAAGGGATTGAATGAGCCAACAGTGTGTCAGGAGTGTGGCAGACCTGCTCAGGGTCCTTTGGAGGGGGCACCTACACGGGTGCCTGTCCCTGCCCCCAGCTGGGCTGCTGTGTGTCCCAACACTGCTGCAGGCCTGGCCCTAACCAATGTACTATTCCAGGGGGTGACCCCAGAGGCTGGACCAGCTCGGCCTGGAGGTGGGCAGGGCTGCAGCTGCCCCTCCAGGCCACTAGAGGGCACGTGGGAGCCACTCACCAGCACCCCAGACCCGGCTTTCTGTGCAGGGTGTCTGGCATTTCCCAGGGGAAAGCCACACATCAGGTGCCTCAAAATGAGGGCTTCTGCAGCTCTGGGGACCAGGCCGCACTGTCTGAGGTTGTTGGGATGGATCTCTCCCTCTTTCAGCTTCCACCTGCTGGCAGCGCATGGTCCTGCACCATTTCTGCCTTGGTGTCATAGGGCTCACTCCCCCCACAGGGTGCTCTTCTCCTTAAAGGACCCCACTTTGGTTGGCTCTAGGCCCATGTGATCTTATCTTCACTAGTTACCCTACAACCACCCTATGCCCAAATAACCCTGCGTTCTAAGGTGGTGAGGACCTCAGCGTGTCTTTCTGGGGGCAGAGGGCCCCCAAGATGCCCCATAGCAAGTGACAAGGGGAAGTGATGAGATCAGGCTCCCTCGGCCTGCCAAGTCTCCCCACACCCTGGGGCCACATCCTTCAGTCATGATCATGCCCCAGCCCAGTGGGGAGCCACCATGGACTCAGGAGACCAGGCTGTGGCTGGGCTCTGCGTCTCATAGGCCACCTTGCCTTTCAGAATCAATTGTCTGGGAACCTGCTGAGGAAATTCAAAAACAGCAATGGGTGGCAGAAGCTGTGGGTGGTGTTCACAAACTTCTGCCTGTTCTTCTACAAGTCACACCAGGTGAGTGCCTCATGCAGGGTGGCCCTGGGACCTTGGAGACGGCAGCATGAGGTGAAGGGGCTGCCCCTCTCTCCAGGAGACCACCGTCCTCGGAGAGGACGGTGGCCTCCTGAGCTCCAGCCGGGCAGCACAGGGAGGCCCTGTCCACCGGAGGCCCTCAGCTCTCAGAGAAGCTGACATGATCATCCGCTGAAGGACCACCTGTCTTCTGGCTGGACAAGGGACAGGGTTGGCTTCATCCACAACTCAGTCTGGGTGGGGACTTGCCACCTGGGCCATCACAAACAGGCCAATGCTGGCTGCCACAGTCCTTTCCAGGCCCACGCCCAAGAGTGGAGCTGCCTGGGCTCCCAGTCCTTGCCCCATGAGGGGTAGCAGCCAGGACCGCTAGCAGAAGCTGCACCCCAAAAGCCGCTTCATTCCCCCTTTGCAGGACAATCATCCCCTCGCCAGCCTGCCTCTTCTCGGATACTCGCTCACCATTCCCTCAGAATCCGAGAACATCCACAAAGACCATGTGTTCAAGCTGCACTTCAAGTCCCACGTCTACTACTTCAGGGCGGAAAGCGAGTACACATTTGAAAGGTACACACCCCCTTTCCCACGCACAGGGCCCTGCAGCAGGACATCTCTTCCAAACACCAGGATTTCTCCCAAGTGAGATACCCCCAGGAGGTCCCGGCTTCCCTGGGCCCTGACCCTGCATGGCCTTGGCTGAGGCCCTAGCCAGCTCACCTGCAGGTCTCTAATGTGGTGGATGTCCGGGACTGTGAAGCTGAGCCTCAGTTGGTGCCGCTACACCTGCCTCTGCCGGCCCAGCTTTACCCACCCAGGCCCAGAGGAAGCCTTTAATAACAAAAACCAAACCGCACCTCAGGCTTCTCAGAAGTGCTGGTTCAGGAGACCTTATAAGGAAGGAAAAACCCTTCGTTCTCCTCGGGGTTATCTTATCAGTGAAGCCACCTACATGGTGTAATGGGACCCAGGGGCTGCAGACCTCATTTAGTCAAGAAATGAAAGTGAGACAGAGTCAGGCTTAGGCTGTTCCTGCAATTCATATTTTGAGTAAAGATTCTGGGCCTCTGCAAGTTGCATCTCCAAGCAGACTACCCAGGCAGCTGGCACTGCTGAGCCACCCCCTAGGGTGGAGGGAGGGGTCCTCGGGCCACAGACCAGACAGGGCAGTTCCTCATTCAGAGAGCAGCTTTTCTGCTGCTGGTGGAGAGAACTGATGCTGAACTCTACAAGGATTTCTAAAGCAGTGAGGCCAATCAGGAACAGTGCACACTTCCGGTAAATTAGCACAGTGCTTTAAAACCAGAGGAGTTTAAAACTCCTGTGACATCCAAAGTTAACACTTCCTAAGCAGTGTTGCCTGAAAAAGGAACCTAGAGGAGAGTCATTCTCAAATCTGATCCTGGACTGAAAAACTCAGCTTGAAGGACTGAGCTCAAGAGCTGGGTTTATCCGTGTTGGGATTTTGTTATTATTGTGGCAGAGAGTCCAGCCTTACAGACCAGATCCTGAAAGGCCTGGCACAAGGAGGAGTAATTCAGGGAGTCTGTCCTGCAGCGTGTTTATCGGCATGCCAGCAGCAACCCCTCCCTGTGACATCCAAAAATGTCCCAGACTTTACCACATGGGACAGCATTGCTCCCAGTTGACAACCACTGGTATGGAGCAAATACCCAAATAAAAGGGAGACTTGGCGCAGCTCCTGGGAGGCTGGAGGACTGATTGATTGAGCCCAGGAGGTAGGTGACAGAGCAAGACCCTGTCTCAAAAAAAAAAAAAAAAAGAGCAGGAGCTTCCACTAAGCAGGATGGGGCATGCACCACCGTGCTCTGAACTGTCCATGAAAATAGGAGGCAGCATTCTCCCCAACAACCAGAGGCCACCTCACTCCTCAGTGCTCCAGTGGAGTGGGTCGTGTCACCTCAGCAAGGCACCTGGGTCTCAGGTACTTCAAGCTCCCTACTTGAGTGTGCCCAGGCCCATGGGTCTCAGGCCTGGGTGCTGGGAGTTGCCTTGCTCTTCTGTTGAAGTGGCAGATTACAAACCAGGTGGCATGACATGACTCTGTGTTTCTGTAAGTGATGCCCACCCAAGCGTCCCGAGTCTCCCCAAACAAGAAAAAGGTTGACTACGGCGTCCCGAGGGTGTCCCTGGCTTTCCTGTGTTGCAGGTGGATGGAAGTGATCCGCAGTGCCACCAGCTCCTCCTCACGAGCCCCCGTGTTGAGTCACAAAGAGTCTCTTGTGTATTGATGGCTGGACACATTACTGTTTCTGCAGTGGCTGCTTTCCTGGAAGAAGTTTCCTTTCTCCTGCATTCATGAAGCCTGGTAAAATTAACACCTGTCTGAAAATCAAAAACATGGCTTCCCAGCACCTCTCCTGTCTCCGTCTGAACAGAACAGCACTCCCACCTCCAGGCACCCACTGGGGGCGCTGTTCTTTGGCTCGTGCCAGTATTAAAACATTGTCATTACGTAAGAGTGCCAAACACCATCTTCCCCTCCACCCTGCCCCTGGAAAACAGTACACATATATCCGTTCAACACAAGACAGGGCAAGTTTTTTTTTTCCCCCTTAAAAAGGAAACATGATTCTCACCCGTGGGCTGCTGCGTTTTACAAAGTGGATTTCCCAGTGTTCGCAACACACACGGCGCAGCCTTAAGCAAATGAGATCACTTTCAGATTTCGTTTTCAGTCTTTCTACTTTTGTAATAATAGGAAGTTAATAGACTCACTCCTGTGATTAATAAGCAATTTGCAGCACACTGCGTTCCACTGCGGGGGTTTCACGCTCAACTGAAAACACCTGTGCCCGACCTGCTTCTTGATGCGAGTTGACCAAATCGTTAAGTGGTAACTTTTTCCGAACCGTAGCGGGTGGTTTTCTGTGAAGAAAAGCTGAAAATGCCTGGACTGTCACCGTACCATGAGGGCTGTAAGCAATGAGAAGATAGTACGCCGTGGTATTTTGCTGTCTGTGTCACAAGCATGAAAAGCTGTATGTCATTGATCAGGGCCATCTGCGGTATGTTGCGTGATGAGTGTGTAGTGAGCGTGCTGGCTGCAGAGCACTATGAAGTCATGGTACGTAGTCCCCGCACCTGTCATTACTCCTGTATCCTCGTGCAGCTGTGGTTTGAAACTGCACATTCTCTAGTAGTATGTATCGTGCCTGTCTTCAGAAACATTTACCTTTTGATACTCGTTCCTCCCAGGCATGGGGTAGTCAGCTGGACTGCACAGGGAACACGGTTTCCAATGGCAGCTCCGGCCCCAGCTCAGAAAATGTCTGCCTGTTCTCGACGGTCATGGGTAGCTGCCAGTCCCCCAGTGTTCCTAAGCCCTCCTCATCCTCAAACAGCAGAGGGGACGGTCAATTCAATCCCGTTCTCTCCAGTGCCCTGCGCTGCAGCCAGGAGAGGCTGCCCACCCGAGGACCAGACACATGCCCTCTCTGTGGAGCTCTGACTGGTGTACCTGGAAACGGCGACTTGCAAACAGACAAGGAGCCCAACGTGTTAATCAATCATTTGCCTTACAAGATGTACCAGACGGTTTCCAGTACTAACAAAGGGAATAAAATACCTCACGCCAGAATCCAGCATATTGACATTTTAAGGCAAAACAGCTAACTTTGTCTTCATCTTCTGTGTGCGTGTGTGGGAGGGAAGCGGAGAGGACATCCCAGCATTGGGTTTCTAAAGCCCAAGTGTTGAGGTGAGGAAAGGAGGGGCCCTGGAGCCTGTGCTCCTCCCACCTGCAGGCAGGAGCAGAGCACATGGCTCCAGGGCACGTGACACAGCTGCAGCAAGCTCCCTCCAAAAGTCCCCAGTCACTCATTCCTGGAGATTTGGGATGAGCCGGTCTCCTCACTTATTTCTGAGTGATATCCAAACTATACTGCATGCTGGTGGTTCTATTTGTGACCAGCGCCTTTGCCTCCTGTATGCCTGCAGGAAAACACTATGGTGTAGGCAGCAGTCCACTCTCCAGCTGCCAGGGACAGATGGAGTTTCAGACACACTACACATGAGACACACTCTTGACGGCAAATCCTCGTTTTCTTGAGCTTTATTGGCCCCTGCATGACACAGTCCCTGTGCCAAAGAACGTGCCCTGTTAGGCTCACTCTGCCTTTGCTGACATGTTTTAGAGCAGAAATACAGAAGCTGTGTTTTTTAAGGAAAGAAATATCAAAAATGTTTATAAACTAACCACATTTTGCCAAAGGAAAGGTACAGAATGCTACACCAGCCACTTCACAAAAGCAACTCAGGAATAAAACTTTTGAGTAAGGAAGGCAGATGCACGTCCAAGAAAATCGGAGCCCAGCGGGAGGTGGCCAGGGCATCCCACACCACACTGGTGTCTACCTCAACGGCAACAGCCAGCCAAGACACAGCTCAAAAAGGCAGGAGCCACCAGCCACCCAGCCCCTGTCCCCCATATGCAGAGGCTGAGCATCCCCCCACCCAGGCTGCAGGCTCCGGGCTCCAGGCTGGCACTGAGAGACTGGTGACGGTACATCTGTCTCAAAGGCTGGGCCCACGGGCCTGGCTACAGACCAGTGGCAGGTGATGCTGAGGCAGGTTCCCGTGACAACCCTGGTGCCTGGGTTCTCTCTGAATGCAGGGCTGGAAACGGCTACAAGGCCAGCTTCCTTGGCTAAGTTGCCCTTAAAAACATCCCAGCCGACTGTGTATGTCCACAGAAAGTAACAGCCCGGGAGAGAGTCACCCACAGGCAAGCTACTTTGTAACTCCACCAAACCCCATCTCCCCCAGGAGGCAGAACTGACAGGAAACAGTGCCGGTCTCGAAGAATCACTTGTTGTCCACAGGGAAAGGAGCTGAGTATGATTAGTCTGATGACTGCAGAGACCCCTGTTCATACCAAGAACCCAGTCCCTCGAGCAGCACAGCCACCGTTACTGACATGAGACTGGCTTCAGTGTTAAAAACGGTGATGTCATTGTCCATTTGTAAATCTGAAGAATTCTATAAATTGCTGTCCACCCTGGCTCCCTTAAAAATCAGGTAACAGCACGCCCTGGGGGAACACAGACTCATTTGTGTGATTATCTTGCAAAGGACAAAACTAACCTTTGGCTTCTGCCACATGCCTCACGTAGGACAACGGTTCCCACACACAGAATACTCCCTGGAAACAAAATGAAATCATCTCCAATTTTATTGTTCAAGATAACATTCTTGTGCAGAGTAATAAGTACAGTAAGAATTAGTAACTCAGTTCTATTTCCCCTACCAAAATATATCCCTTATAGAAATTAAGGGTTCAACCCAAATCCACTCCTAATAAAATACCTCAGTTTTAGAGTTTGAAAACCAGACTGCACTAGCAAATTGATACAGTAACCCACTCAAGCATCTGTAGCTCAGAGCTGTCCCCTCCCCATGACTTCCAGGCCACCAGACCCGCAGACAGCTGAGCTGCATCCCCAAGCTCACACACGAACTTCCTTGCTTCCAAAACTCCTGTGTCTTACTCCCTAAGAACTAGCACACCCACAGGCGTTAACAATAATCTGCTTCCACAAACATCAAAGAATGCTTCATGTACCAGTCAACTGCTGCCGCAAGAATTCTTCCCCATTCCAGAAACCCGCAGATTTTTTCCCCCTCCTCGCCAAGCAAGGCCCCACAGCAAACCAAGAAAAACAGACATGGCTAGCTGCCTGAATAGCACGCACAGGCCCCTTTCAGAGAAGCAAAACAACCCTTAAGGTCTCTGGCAAGCACTATAGTGATTGCACAGATCAGCAACCTCCAACCACATCGTCTCAGTGAACAGGTGCCCAAGCTGTCCAGGGTGCTGAACTGGGCATTCGGCAGCTCCACACCTGGGGACTTTTCCCTGGAGTTTTCCCAAGTGTCCTTTTACACACGCAAGGCCATGAGTATACATGCACAGCCACACATACACAGCAGCTGCCCTGTCCTCTGGAGAGTCACATTTCAAGGAGTATGCAAAATAAGCATGTTATAAAATTTATTCGTGTAAGCATTCAGACATTTTTAGGTGGGAAAGATGATATGCAGAATCCACTACAAGGTGCAACAGAAAAATCTTATTAGATAGGATGGTCCATCTGGTGCAGACCAGCAGTGGCACAATTCCAAACAAATGTCAGACGAGAGCGCTTCATGGGGAGAAACTGAAAATAATAATTTAAAGCTTCATGAGGCAAGATATGTTCCAATTTAAAACACTAAGAAACAGTACCGTCAATGAAAAAGGAAATCAACCTTTAAGTGTACCAAAAGAGGTGCAGGGCAAACAAGAGGAAAATTTGCATTTGTTGAGGTACAAACAGGGTGTTCTGTAAGAGAGGGGCATTAATGATTATTAATGACAAACCCTGCAAATACAAAATAAAACGCAAATCACTGGTCACAGAATTCAAAATTTACATGTAATAAAAGGCAAGGCAATAGACTCAAGTTATGGCCTGGCGAATATTTACTCCACTGACATTATCTACAGAAGCACTTGGCCAGTTTGTACACAGTGATTCCTTATGCACGCCGAAAGGGTTTCCATAAAAATGACACTATATACAATCTGTACACCCAGCCACCAGAGCGATTCTCCAGCTCCCAGAGGGAGTTCTCCACGTAAAGCAGGATACCTGAGGTTTCGTGTCTTTAGTTGCCTTATCAGAATCCCAAATATACATTTCAGGGTTTGTTTTTGTTTTTAAAGACACTTCCCTTGAATATGTGCACTATGTTTTTAAAATTAAAAACAAAAGTAATAAAATGATCGCTGGAAGGAGCGGACCCTCCCCACCCATCTGAGAGACTTCATCTGGCTGCAGCACAGTGAGAACTGTGTGTGTCCCTGGGTGGGCGCCCGGCATCAGGGTGGCCCCGGCGGCGCACCTCTTCAGTGGAGTCAGCGAAGGCTCTCGTTGACTTTTGAAAAGAAGGAGGATGAAGAAGAAAAAGGGAAAAAACAAAACCCCAAATGCCAAAGAAATTTCAGTGGGATGAAGTTCCTCCACCACTTAGAGAATATCTAGGGAAAAACAGAGAAAGAAGTCAATACATGTCATTTCTCATCCCTAGGCAAAAATTCACATAGTGACCACAATCTCATGTTTCATAGCAAATTGCAAGTCATACAAAAGTAAGTGCAGCAAATATCAATGGGTTAATAAGTCTAATTTTAAACGAATGCACATAAAGATTGAGAAAATCATGATCCTCACACAGAAACTCCAGAGTACATCACAAAAAACAAGAATGGGTTCAGACTCCCTGAAGAGATGTGAATAAAACAGGAAATAACCCTTGAACTTATTATGATCAATTCTCAAAACCTGAAAATCGATACATACACAATGGCATAGTAAGATTCCAGGGATGCATATCCATTCCTAATGTGAGTGCAGGAAACCCTTTTTGACCACAAAAACAGTGATAGTCCAAGAATCTATTTCCTAGAACCGCTTCTGAAATAATGGCCCAAAGCAGGAAGAACGCATCTGCACAAAGATGTCTCTCTGGGTTTTTGTAATTATACTCAATTTGGAAACAACTCTGATGCCCAACAGTACAAAATCAGTTAAGTAAATTATATAAACTGAAATAATAGAGGTTAAAATGGTAATTATCTATATCTACATATATATATACACACACACAATATTAAAAATATGTACAAGTTAAAAAGTACATAGAAAATTACAGGTTGGACACATCCCTTATCTGAAACCCTTCTGGCTTTGGATCTGGAAATCTCTGCATTATACTTACCAATGTTCATCTCAAAACCGGGAATCTGACATGCCCCAGAGAGCAGTTCCTTTGAGCCTCACGCTGGCACTTGAAGTTTCAGATTGGGGATTTGGGATATTCAACCTGTATATGTGCACTAGTTTACATGCACAAATTCTGTATCCTAAATAAATACCATAAAAAGTCAAAAAAAATCTTATCCGCACTATAATTTGCAGGTAGATAAGATAATTCAGTAAGTTTATAACCTGGTATAACCACAGAAGGCAATGCACCCAAAGATGATGCTGAGATTCGGGCTACAGTGGTGGGATTGTGGGTAATTTCTGTGTCTTCCAAACATTCTACAATATTGTCTTGCTTTAGAATACAAAAAAGGATAAGGACGGGGTCCCCTCATGACCAAGATTCCCTCAACCATTTTACAATGTACTCCAAGTCACATGTCCAGGAAAGATGGCTGGGGGTATATTTAACGAGACCTATCTCAAACGTTCCAATTCAGAGCTCCCCTTTCAAGGCCCTGGAAATACTTGGCACTCTACCATACAGCAAATGGTTACATAAGATCCTCCAAAAGCACACCTAATAGCCATGGATCCTAAGACTCAATTTTCAAGAAATACCAATGACTAAATCATGGGATGAGTTGATGTCACACAAAAGAATGCAAACATTAATTGCAACTGAGACAGAAAGGCTCTGAAAATGCTTCAGATGAGAGGCAGCTCTCATTTTTCCTATGGTCATCCACTGAAATGACATGTTCGGAGCAAAACTGGCAGGAATTCTAAGCCATGGCCATCATGGTTTTGGCAGCCATTGGGGGTGAATGCTCAGAGGGAGCTTCAGGAGCAGAGAAAAAAGAAGTGGATGCCACAGCCAAGCCTGCAAGGGAGACGATAAGCATGCCAAGAGACAGGTCGTCTGAGGACAGAGGCAGAGAAAAGGGCACTGATCACAGACAAAGGGAAGAGCGCACCGACTCGGCCTCCCTCGTCAATCACTGCGAAGTCAAGTTTTAAACACAGCATCGACATCAGCAGCTACAGATGTGCACAAGAGTAAACAGGGTCAACCCCAGCCACAATGTTCAGTGAGCACGTGGCATGTGCTGAGTCTAATAGAGACGCGCTGCTAAGTGTAAAATACACATCAATTCCAAAGACAGTCCCCCCCAAAATTTAAAATACCTTACTGATGATTGCTGGTATTAATGTTGAAATAATACTTTGGATCTGGCAGGTTAAAAAATGTGTTGAAACTAATTTCACTTTTTTTCTTTTTAAAAATAAGGCTACTAGAAAATGTGAGTATCTTTTTTTGTTTGGCTTTTATTTATTTATTTATTTATTTATTTATTTATTTATTTATTTATTTATTTTTTTGAGACGGAGTTTCGCCCTTGTTACCCAGGCTGGAGGGCAATGGCGCAATCTCGGCTCACCGCAACCTCCGCCTCCTGGGTTCAGGCAATTCTCCTGCCTCAGCCTCCTGAGTAGCTGGGACTACAGGCACGCACCACCATGCCCAGCTAATTTTTTGTATTTTTAGTAGAGACGGGAGTCTCACCATGTTAACCAGGATGGTCTCGATCTCTTGGCCTCGTGATCCACCCGCCTCGGCCTCCCAAAGTGCTGAGATTACAGGCTTGAGCCACCGCGCCCGGCTTGTTTGGCTTTTAGAGACAGGGTCCTACTCTGTTGCCCAGCCTGAAGTGCAGAGGTGACCACAGCTGTAGCCTCAAACTCCTCAGCTCAAGCAATTCTCCAGCCTCAGCCTCCCAGGGAGCTGGTACCACAGGTGCAGGCCACCATGCCTGGCGTTTTTTGTTTGTTTGTTTTTGGGTAGACACAGGGTCTTCCTATTTTTGCCCAGGCTGGTCTCAAACTCTTGGCCTCAAGTGATCCTCCTGCCTAGGCATCCCGAAACACTGGAATTACAGGCTTGAGCCACCACATCCAGCAGAAAACGTAAAACTCCATGTGGGCCCCCCCTGTACTTCTACTGGCCAGCACTGGTGCAGATCAACTAGCCTTAACAACTGAAAGCAGCAGCATGGGCAGGGGGTGCTGGGAATGCGAAGCACGCATCAGCTGAACACATACAAGCCACACACACCGCGCTGGCGCTGCTGGGGAAATTCCGTCATGTCTGTCAACAGTTTATAACAATTTCATGCAATTCTGGAAAGAATCGTTTCTAAAAGTAATACTAAAAAAGCAAAGAGCAAAACGCCAAACAAGACAATACCACCTCCACCTGTTTCTGGTTTTGTTCTATTTGCTTTATTACAAGGCTCTTTCTGAGAAATCAATGCCACTCAAATGAGGTATGTGATACTAAGTTTGAGAAATCAAAATGTTTGTGTTTGGATGTAGATGGTGACTTTTTAATTCTATTTTCCTTTATTCCCATATTGTTTTTAGTATCAAAGGAGGGAGGGATCATCCTTCATTTGCCTCAAAACTGAAGGCAGCCAAGTAAAACATTTTTACTTTCTGGGACCTTAAAAAGTAATGTCTTTTGCTAAGGAACCCGAGTTCAGAAGCATAAGCCTGAAGCGTCAGAACCATGGCTTTCTTCTGCTGTCCCCACTTAGAGGGGCTCAGCCCCTTCCATCACTTCCAAATGGCAAAAGGGACCTCACGTGCCCAGAACTTCTTTATATACCGTCAGGAGGGACACAGTCTCAGGAGAGACCTGGACATGCCCCTCATGATCACAGCGGCTCAGCCAGCTTTGGGAGGCGCATCAGCCTGGACAGCTGAAGACGCATGACAGCGAGGTGACAAATCACCCTCAAGTCACACAGAGCGGCTGCCCAGCACACATCGACTACTTCCCAATGATGCCTGCACCTGGGCCGGATGGCAGTCAGTCAGGAGGGGCCTGGTTCCCATGGATACTCCTGCAACAAGCTGGGAGGGTGAGGTCGTCACCCCACTGAGTCCTCACCCATAATGCGTGCAACAGGTGGGGCCACTGGGCAGGCACAAAAGGCCCCTCCAGGCTGACAATAGATGAGTCCCTACCAAGGAGGCTTCCAGGCCAGACACACACGACTCACGGTGAACACACCTGTACCCGCTCCCGCTGAGTTTACCACGCCCAAGCTGCTGGCATTTCTCACACTCAACTTTAAAGCCAAAAACCAGATAGATACAAACATTTGGCTAAGAACGATCATTCTCTGGCCAATAATTAAGCTGCATAATTAAGAAACAGGTATTTTACCGCCACTCTGTATTTGCGTGGCAAGAGCTATAAATACACAAAGCCCTGTGGCTTCTCCAGCAGTTTCCAGATTCAGATTCTTCCTTCACATTGATTTCTAGAACTCAGAACCAAGTCACCTCTAATTCAACTCTTACTTCCACCCTGAAGCCTGCAAGGTAACAGGGACAGACAGGCCAAGAATGAAGTGCCAAACTCAGCAACAGTCCTGGCCCGAGTAGAGGCTGGTGCCACCCCAGCCTGGAGGGGCCCTGGGCAGTTACCTCTGGAGTCGTTGCACAAGCTGCGCCACCATGGTGTCGGAGATGCCGGGGCACGCCTCCTCCGCCAGGTAGATGGCCCCTCGAAGCTCTTCAATGGACCCCAAGTTCCCTCCACATGCCTGGCTCTTCTCCTTCAACTGAAAACACATGAACAGGAAGAACAGCGTGAGGCACACCAGCTACAGAACTGGGAGCGCACTTTTCAAGGAGCAACATGGCACATGGACCATGACACTACTGCAACACCAGGGTGTTTGGGAAAAGCTTTGGCTCAGGCTCCAGGTCACTTCGGATTCCTTTTTTTGGGGTGGGTGGGGAGGCTGGAGTGCAGTGTCGAGATCTCAGCTCATTACACCTCTGCCTCCTAGGTTCAAACGATATTTCTGGAGCACAGCCTGGAAAACCCACAGGGCCAATTCCCAAGGGACAGAATGAAAAGCAGGACCGCACTCTACCACGGACATTCTAGGTAGGAAAAAAACAGGTGTCCGGAACCATGTGCCGTGGCTGGAGCAGGACACTATCCAGTAGGGCCTCCCCAACACCAGTGGGCTCAGCTGTTTCGCATGGAAGTTGCAGGTGAGGCCTCGGGCTCTGCCCACAGCCCTGCTCTCACCTGCCCTCAACCTGCCAGGTCAGATGCCCTCAAACCCCCCAGGGCACCTACTGGGCAGAGCAATGGGTGAAGGCTCATTGGAGGGCTGAGAAGAGGTACTGGCAGGACCGTGGCTGGCCAGGCACAGCCCACAGCCAGGGCTCCCCCACTTCGGGATGCAGGCACAGGGGAGGGGAATGAGCTCCTGTGACACTTCCTCCAGAGGGCCTCCCCTTCAAGGACCCCAAAACAGCCACAGTGGAAAGTGCCCCGAAAGGGCTAGATTGCCATGCAAACAGATACACACGTGGCTCACAGTGAGAACCTCAAAGGCAGCCTCAGCCAGGAAGGGGCACAACAAGAAAGGTGGGATGACTTCCAACTTATTTTCAAATCCACTGCTAACCAGATGCAGAACAATCTTCATTCTTATAAAGCCTACTTTTGAAAATTTCTCAAAACAGTGTGCACTGGGCCAGCCATGGGGCACCTTCCTCTGGGAGGGAGAAGCTGGGGGGAAGGCAGGTGAGGGGAGGACAGGCACAGGAAGGGCGCCATACTGCTGAGCAGAAGAGGGACTTGGGTGAAGCACATGGCTCAGGGAAGACAGGAGGACTCCAGGGCATCCAACGTCTACTTAGAAGTAAGAATGTACTTTTCACATGGCCAGAAATTGGTCTGAGGCAAAGATAGCAGGCTGTACCCCATGAGATTTGCTAAAAAGCAGCATAATGGGTGACACAGGGGTTCAGGTTGAGGACTGTCATCCGGTCTACACATTCCAAGGTGCAGAAGAGCGGGCACCTCCCAGAGAGACTCAGCAGAGGCACCACCCAGGACAGAGAGGGGCAGACGGTGATGCCTGGTGCTGGCAGCCTTTGGGGAGGCATGATATGGTCTTCCAAGCCTCTGACCCTTGTCTTAATGTTCCCAACTCCTACTGGCAACATCGCCACTGACGTGTGCCCAGCTTCTCCCTCCCCACCTCCCACTCTGAAAAGGCCAGCCAGGTACCTTACCTCTGCAAACAGAGGAGAAATAATTGTAGATAAACACTGAGAGAAAGGCCTCTTTGGGATGTCTTTCTTCTTGAGGGAGAGGAAAAAAAGGTCATGAGAAACATTTAACAATCACATCAGCAATAATGCAATAAACCTCACATCTGGACTGTGGAAGCTTGGGGGCTGCCTCTAACTTCACACTGAGGAAACGTCCTCCATGCACCATAACATTGGAAGAAGACCATCGGAGGCATCTCCTCTCACTAGACTTCAAAGTTTCACTTGCAGTGACATGCAAAACCCACATTCAGGGGAAACTGGCATCTGGGTTCCATGTGGAACCCCACGGGCACAAGGCAGTGAACTGCCTTGTCTCGCTAACTGTGCAGAAGTGCTTTCCTGGTTGGGCATGGTGGCTCACGCCTGTCATTCCAACACTGTGGGAAGCCGAGGCAGGAGGATCACTTGAGCCCAAGAGTTGGAGTCCAGCCTGGGCAACACATGGTGTCACATGCCTGCAATCCCAGTTACTCAGGAGGCTGAGGGGGAAGGATCGCTTGAGCCCAGGAGTTTGAGGCTGCAGTGAGCTATGATGGCACCACTGCACTCCAGTCTGGGTGACAGAGACCCTGTCTCAAAAAACAAAAACAAACAAACAAAAAAAAACAGACAGAGAGAAACTACTTTACTAATGCAACCTGGAAATAGAAATCAGGTCAAGATCAACCATTCCAAGTGCTGTCTAGGACTGAGGTCGAGTTTCTACTTTTGCAACCTCCACTTGGACACTGAACAGCTGTTCACTTATCAAAGCGGGACTTGTAGGATCAACAGGGGACAGCACTGGCCCACCCTACCTGAGAGAAAATACACCACTATGCTTTACAAGACCCTAAATAGATGGCCTTGCGTAACTTTAATGGGCATAAAACCAATTAATCAAAATTGTTTTACATAAATATCAAAAGCAATGCAGTTACTTATAACATCCCTAAAACTCAATCACAAAATTATGACAAGTAAGTAAGTAACCCCAACATGCAAAACAGTCCCTCAAAGACAGCTATGAAATCAGTTCACCGGAGACCTCACCCCCAGACCCCATGACAGCAGGGCTGCAGGGAGCAGAATGGAGCGGCACAGAACAGACCAGAGGCCAGACTCCCCAGTGTGAGCACCTGGATCATCAGACAGAACTGAAGCTCCTGATCTGTCCATCCCCCAGCAACAAAAAACAGCTGCCACAAAGGACCCCACCCGCACCCACAGCAAGCTTCACACACAAGTGCCTGCAAAACCCTGTGAACTGAGGTCAGTGTGAGCATTCTGGAGGGAGCAGACGTACCTTGTTTCCGTCTAAGTCTGACGGCTGAAGAGCTCCGTTCTCGAGATTCTTGGGATCTTTTTCTCGGATTGTGAAGATCCAGTCCCCAGAATCACTGCCCCCTGCAGCTTGGCCATCTGTTTCCCTTAACACAGAAATGCAGGGAAATCCCGTCAGTGCTCGCACACCTGCTCTGAGGACTGGGGAACAGCCGAATCCACACCCACCAACCCCAAGTCCCCAACCATCACATCCTTGCCCAGTCCTTCTGAGATTTTCCAAAGATGCCCCTGCCTCCCTCACAGAGAAGAGACCATCAGAAGGTGGTTCCACCACCCCTCTGGGTGCCACTGTGTACATGCCCACCTCCTTCTCCTCCGCCTCTTCCTCTTCCTCCTAGAGGACACCTCCCCCACCTCCGTGGGAGCCCCTCTCTGGGACATCAGCTTGTCTCTGCTGGGCTCCTCCTCTCACCACGCAGGCAGGCATCCCTGCATCCTGCCTCATCACAGCCATCTCTCAGCCTGGGTTCTGGGATCCACACTCGCGGCCTCCATTTGGTGCCCTCCACTCACTCCAAAGCCCACTCATGTCCCTCTGCACACTCCCTGGCCCATCATAAGATGACGATGTGCTGGTCACTCCCTATCCCAAGTGGGCCTCACAGGCAATGATCCCTTTGCCCCACTGATTGACCTGATTCCTGTGGCCCCACTGAGCCTGCACCTCCTCCCGCCCCTTGCCACACCTGTCCCCTCTCACTCACAGGTAGAGCCTCACCCTCATACCAGCTTCCCTAGGGGCCAGCCTCACTCCCCGACACACCCCAACTAACACCCTTTGCTCTCAACTCCACTGACCTCCACAGAACGGTGACCCCTAAGCCCACCTCACCTGCCCAGCTGTCTCACCTGAACTCCACACTTCCATGCTACTTCACATTGGACGTCTCCTCCTGGACAACTGAGACTCACACACACGGTCCACCCACACCCGGCTTCCTGCACCTCGCATCACAACGCCTGCAGCCATGGTGCCCAAGCCTGGACGCCGGCTTCCCTCCTTGACCCAAATCCACTGCCTTGTCCTGGCTCTCCAAACCTCTCTCCAGTCTCTGTCTTGTCATCTCTATTGCTACCCCTGCAAGCTCCCAATGGCAGCACCTCAAGAACTTCCAAGGTCAGTGGTCTCAACCTTGGCTTTAAACTGACATCATCTAGAAACCCTGAAAAACCACTTAGGGTCTCATCCACAGACACCCTCATTCAACTGACCTGGAGCATGGAACTGCACTGTGGACCAACCTTATTCCTGCCAAGGCATGCAGAACGGATGAGTTCCCAGGCTCCCACTTCCTGACACATCCCTGGCCCGACTGCCTCCCCAGCCTTCCCCACACAAATGGCTGCAGCCCCACTTTGCCTCTGATGCCAAAGGAATTCCTAGATGCCGAACTCGAAAGAGTTCTCAGTAACTCACTTCCTGGTACAGAGCTTCTACCAGACTCAACAGGAAATCACAAAAACATGCATTTCTAGCCTTTCAGGTATTCATGGGACACAATTTCACCTCGTCAGGATTTTAAGAACAGGAAGTGTCATGGAAAACAAACAAACCAGAACACAGTGAAACAGCCAGGTCCAGACCCCTATGCACAGCTCTAACAGAGTTCCCTCACAGAAACTTCACCGACAACATCAAGAGGCTAAATGATGCCCAAACAGGCCCATGCTGTGTCTAACACAACAATCGCCACCAACCTGGATTATCTGGAAAAAACTCAACAGGAAACGAAATGCACACCAAACAAGTGACAAGGACCAGCGGCTCCATCCTACACCACGCCTGGGCCACCCCAGGGGCCACTTACGCATCAGAATCCTCAGAGCTGGAGTCGTCATGGCTCTGCTCCGCCTTCCATCTCTTGTACCTGTCGATGAGCTCAGTCAAGTAGGAAGTTTTCTTTGCATTGCGTAGGATAAACTTGTGCTTCAGCAACTCCCTAGCAGTGGGTCTCTGGAAACACACACACAACAACCCAAGTATGAGATGAAGCTCTCCATCCCCCCCGAAAGGACACACTTCAGCCTCAAAACATCAGCCCACACACCGACACTACTGACAACCGGACTCCACTCCACAGCTCTTCTCACTGTGACTCGTCCCAAGATGAGAGTCTCAGGACCTACGCCTGGACTCGGGGTGCTGTGGTGGGCATGGCACTGAGTTTCCAAGGAGGTCCTTAATATTCTACAGGTAGCCATCCAATGAAAGCACAAGAACTTCCCCGATAATGCACTTCCACAGAAAACTCTGCACAGAACTTCAGAGGGATGATTCATGAGAGCTTATCTCCTAATTTATAAAATACTTTATGACCAATGATGACAAAATACTTGTTCTGTGTCGCTTTAACTTTTTTTTTTGAGAGTGAGTCTTGCTCTGTTGCCCAGGCTGGAGTGCAGTGGTGAGATCTCGGCTCACTGCAACTTCTGCCTCACAGGTTCAAGCGATTCTCCTGTTTCAGCCTCCTGAGTAGCTGGGACTACAGGAATGTGCCACTACACCTAGCGAATTATTTCAATTTTTGTAGAGATGGGGTTTTCACCATGTTGGCCAGACTAGTCTCAAACTCCTGACCTCAGGTGATCCACCCGCCTCAGACTCTCAAAGTGCTGGGATTACAGGCATGAGCCACCGTGCCTGGCCGCTTTGTTAACTTTCTGTATTAATGTTTGACCACATCCAGACACATAATAGAAATGTCAATTTGGAATTATCTCAAAGAAACCGTAAGGGAGCCAGCAGATGCCCTTTTTCCTGTCTGTTGAAAGAAGAGCAGGGTGCTCTTCATCACCCACTGTCCCGGTCTAGAAAGGCTGTTGCCCAGGTCCCTCCCTTCCCTTGTTATTGGGCTGAGGACTTCACCCATGCCCTGAGCTCAGCATGGCCACCGCAAGCAGCACCTGGCCAGCTACCTGCCTTGAAGATGGCGACAGTGACAGGGAATGTGCTTCCCAGGGAAACCAGCCTGGCCCAAATTGGAACAGACAGAAGGAAAACCCAAACACCGAGTCAAACCAAGTTCCCACTCACTCCAAACTACGAAAGCTTAATCACAAGAGTCAAGCACGTTTTCAGATTCAAACTCATGAGAAACCTGATCACCTCAGGTATTCTCCCTCCCTGTTCACATGAGGGTAAAACACCAACTATCTCCGAGGTGCTCATATTCTCGCCTCTCAGCCGGCTCCTCAGTAGCCGTAGGGTGGAGCAGTGTGTGCTGGGGAATAAGCCCATATTAGACGCATGCTGTGCACGGGAAGGCATGCCTGCAAGCGGCCGTATATCCACCAGTGCATGGTGGCTGCAACAATCATCATCATGTAATAAAATGCAGAGCATCGTGGCACGTGGGACAAGCCTCACCACTACCTGACGCTGATGGGGTGATCAATCACTGGCGTGGTGGTCTCCGGCTGCATCTCCTTAGAGGTGCTTAGAAAATGTTGCATTCTGTCCAGGCACAGTGACTCACACCTGTAATCCCAGCACTTTGGGAGGCCAAGGCAGTGGATCACAAGTTCAGGAGATCAAGACCAGCCTGGCCAACAAGGTGAAACCACATCTCTACTAAAAATACAAAAATTAGCTGAGTGTGGTGGTGCACACCTGTAGTCCCAGCTACTCGGGAGGCTGAGGCAGAAGAATCCCCTGAACCCAAGAGGCGGAGGTTGCAGTGAGCCAAGATCACGCCACTGCACTCCAGCCTGGTGACAGAGTGAGACTCCGTCTAAAAAAAAAAAATATTGCATTCCCCACTTAATTCCTTTACCAAAACCAGCGTATTAGAAAACCACGGTGCTCTTGTAAAAGCAACCACCCATTTTTAATTAAGAGTTAGGAAAAGGGGCGCTCAGATTGGCCTTCAGCTAACTCTGCTGGAAAACTCAAACAAAACAAGGACATATGGTGCTGGATCCAACACCGACACACACTGACAACTTTCAAAGAATTGTCCTAATTCAAAGAGAAAACAGGGCAAAGCCAGGCAGTCGTTAGGGCTGTAAGGCTCTGCCAAAGTCTATTAAACCTAAAAAGAGAAGTGGGCAGGAAGAGGCGGGGATAGCAAAGAGGGGGCTTGGTTGTACTTGTATTTTCTAATCTTTTGTTTCCTAACATATGTCACCTGTAAATTGAAAACATTTACTTTAAAGACATATTTACCCATTTATTTCCAGGCTAAACTTTCCCATTCCTAAAAAACAGTGTAACAGTTTGTGGCCTGATCCTCAATATTAATATCAATTATTAAACTTTGATGTTTCCACATTTAATATTAAGGAGAATATTCTTCAGATTCAATGAAGTATGAGGGCAGAAATCTAAAGGAAAATAAAGAAATTGCTAATACTTATAAAACGTATTTGCAAACCAAAGAGGTCAATCATACTTATTTATAGAAAAAGAAAAATGAGGAATTCCATGAAGACAGCTGAAAAGAAATCCCAACAGGATGTAATTAAACCAAGTCAAGACTCACATAAGGAGGGACATTCAGATCCCCAGGAAACTTACAAAGCTCGGCTCCTTATTCAAACAGGCCTCCACAAACTCCTTGAGGGGTTTGCTGTAGTTTCCTTCCAATGTTGGTGGGTTGTTCTTTGGAATGAGGAATAAAACTTTCATGGGGTGCAGCTCGGAATGAGGTGGTTCCCCTCTTGCAAGTTCAATAGCTGTTATGCCCAGGGACCAGATGTCTGCCTGCAACAAGAAAAGCACCTTTACCAACACCAAGCAGAAATCAATTCTGATTAACGGTATTTAGGTGGAAAATGGTAACATTTCTCAATACTTCTGAGGTTTGGAGAAAGGCATTTTTAACAGCTATTTAAAAACATAAGTCCTCGCTATAAATTCAAGAAACAATGACAGGAGAAAGTATAACATGCCAAATGCTTTCTGCCTCTACATGAAGACCGCTTATCAAGCCACTCCTAATACACCTCCTGCTGGACACCTTCGACGTTCCCTGTCGAGTCCTTGAAGCCAGCAGGACCAGTAGGAGAGGTGAGCAGAGAGGAGGAGTCCAGAGAGGGAGTATGCTTGTGGGTCACCCCCTCCAGCAGTGCTTAGAACTTAGGGCACAGCTTTGAGGTCAAGAACAGGTACCTCAAGAGACCTGGGCTGAAATGCCAGTTCTACAGTCAGAGTCCTGTGACATCGGATGAAAGGGCTAACCTCTGAACCTTGTTTCCCTAATTTGTAGAATGTGAGTGGAAGAGGAGGTGGCCGAGCCAGGTGCCTTACATGGGGCAAAGAACTTTAAAAAAAAAAAGTTTATTACTAAAATGCTCAAACCTACAAATAACTGAGAATAGTAATATAATGCATCCTCATAAACCGACTGCAAGAATTTCATGATTAACATTTTCCCACTCAGGCTTTGTCCATGTGTCTGTGTGTTCCCATAGTGTATTTTAAAATAACTGTCATCATCCCCCTGCCAAGTACTTCAGTGTGCCAACGTAAGGACTTTTTACTACCTATCAATGCCTATAATTAGCACCAATTCCTTCATGTCCTATATTATATAATTAAATGTTCTCCATTGTTCAAAAACAATCATTCCATGGCTAGTTTATCTGCATCAGGATCCAAACACAGTCCACGGGGTACAACAGACTGTTTCAACCTACAGCAGTCCTCTCCCCAGTGCCATCAACTTGAAACCGGTCCCAAGTTCTGGATTTGTCTAGTGGTTTCTTCCTGGTGTCATTTACTGTGTTTCTCTAGTGCCTGTATTTTCTGCCAAATGTCCTATGGGAGACTTCTGTGAAAATTGTGCGGCCCCAACCAGAGCACCTTGAGTCCAGCTGCCCCACCTCCTTCTGCCCACCCAAGCAGTTAGGTGAAGGAACGAAGTCCTTGAACATGTCATGTAAATGAGAAGAGCCTGGTAGTCTTAAGAGGAACTTGACAGCTGAGGCTTTGACAGCAGATGATACCAATCCCCACACAGAACCAAGGCTGACAGTGAGACAGGATATAGTCCTTTATGGGCTGGCAGAAGATGACTTGGGGACCGGAGTAGAGAACACACCTTACTCCAGTACAGCTTCCCTGCTGCTCTCACTGTGCGCTATAATCCATCACTATTCCAAGAACTTCAGTTAGAACTGAACACATCTCTCGCACTCACTCTTCAGCAGGAAATGCAGAGGCTGAAGCATCATTGTGGTGGCTGCAAGGTGCTTTAACTCTCCAGAGGACACACGTGCCACGTTCCTGCAACCTTAGCGAGTACCAGAAGCCCCTACTGGAAGCACCTGAGCCCATGGGAATGATGCCTATGGCATATTCTATTTCCTTATTCTCAGTGAAGAAAAAAAGCTGCCGGCAAGTCTTGCTCTAAATTCTACTAAATCCTATACTGAAGGGGTCAGTCTAGAAGAGCTGATGCTACAAGTAACACTGTTTTCCTTCCCTCTCCACTTGGACTCTTTGCTTTAGTCTGCATTGCATCATCTTAAAAACCAGCAGAAATGTAACTGATCCTGGCTCGTGCCCCTAGGAGGGAGAGGCAGGTGCAGGGGGGCACACAGATGGGCAAGCACCCAGAACCATGGCCACAGGAGGACAGGAGTGGGCAGGCACCAGGAGGTAGGAGGGGAGAGGTAAGAACAGAGGAGACTAATATGACCCATGCCCAGCAGCGCTTCTCCACGCCAACAGGTGACTCTCAAGTTTGTGTGATTCCATATCTGTCTGCCTCCCAGGCATCCCAGATTTTGTTACAGTTCCTGCTGTTTCCAAAGCATGCTGTCTCCTAGCCACACAGATCCAGAGCCTTCTCATTTTTAAGGGCACATAATAGTTAAACGAATTTGGGGAGTACATGTGATATTCTGGTACAAGTATACAGTGTGCAGCAATCATATCTGGGTAGCTGGGATACCTCTCACCTCAAACATGGATCATTCCTTTGTGTTGGGATCATTCCAAATCTTCTCTTCTGGCTATTTGAAACACAATAAATTATTAACTATGGTCACCCTACTGTGCCACTGAACCTGATCTCTGACGGATGCTCCTCCAGACCTCCAAGCATCACTCAATCAGCTAAACACACTCAGTGACGGCCAGGGCCCGGCAGTGGCCGGTCTCTATTGAAGAGTACGTCAGTAATGCGCTTGCCTTGATTTCACTCAGAGGCCCGAGGGCTGGTTTTCAGGCTCAGGGACAGACAGTAAGCAGGCAGCACAGAGGAGCGAACACCGGCTTCCACGAGCCAGTGTGTGCCACGGGAAGTCCACTGAGAAAACCCTGCCAGCCCCATCTGAATGCAACCCACACAGCGATCACCTGGCTTCCCAGGAGGGCAGCAGCACAGCACCATCAAGAACAAACATGGGGGCCAGGGCGCGGTGGCTCATGCCTGTAATCCCACCACTTTGAGAGGCCGAGGCAGGCAGATCACTTGAGGCCAGGAGTTTGAGACCAGCCTAGCCAACATGGCAAAACCCCATCTCTACTAAAAATACAAAAATGAGCCGGGTGTGGTGGCCTGCACCTGTAGTCCCAGCTACTTAGGAGGCTGAAGCAGGAGAATCACTTGAACCTGGGAGGCAGACATTGCAGTGAGCAATACCATAAGCCTGGATGACAGAGTCAGACCCTGTATCAAAAAAGAAAAGTGGGGGCCATCCTCCAGGCAGCCATGCCAGGAGCCCAGGTTCACCCAGCTCCTTAGGACCCCCCTTTGGACCCTCCTAAATCCAGCCGCATCCCAGGATGTATGGTTGCTGGGCTCTCAGCACCCTGTGTCCCCTCTACCCCTCCTAACTTAGATCAGTCTAAAGCGATCTCTTCTCCCCAGGACTTCTGTGGGGGGGGGGGGGGGGGGCTCCCACGTGGTCTTCCTGCCTGCTGGCTCTCCTGGCAGACATCTAACTATGACTAATTTGGAAACCTGGACTGACACTTAAATCAATGGCAAGCAATGTGGCCATACAACACATTGAAAGCCACAAAAATATCCAAACTTGTTAAAACCAATTACTTCTACTTCTAGATATCTATATTAAATTTTAAATTTGGAAGATGGTATATGCCCAGAATATTCAACAGCAGCATTACTTATGTTCAACCTCAGAAGAATAAGTTGCTATGGCACATTAACTTAATGAAGTACGTATTTAACAATGTCTTGATAGGGAAACTTATACATACATATTATTGAGTTTATCTATCACTGCTTCTAGGAAAAATGACAGCAGATTAAGAACTTGTCTCTGAGGTGTTTTGTTTTGTTTTTTGAGGTGGAGACTCACTCTGTCACCCAGGCTGCAGCCTTGATCTCGTAGGCTCAAGCCATCCTCCCACCTCAGCCTCCTGGATAGCTGGCTGGGGCTATAGGGCACACCACCATGCACAGCTCATTTTTTAATTCTTTGAAGAGGCAGGAGTCAGAGGTGGGGGTAGGTCTTGCTTTATTGCTCAGGCTGGTCTTGAATGCCTGGCCTCAAGCTCTTCTCCCACCAGGGCCTTCCAAAGTGCCGGGGTTTTAGGCATGAGCCATCATGCCTGGCCCGTGTCCGAGTTTTAAAGTAAACGTTATGTGGGGAACAGGCAGTCATCTTCCAAAGCAATTAAAATGAGGTGAAAGGTGAGACTCATTTTGGGCCATTTGGGAAAGATATGAAATGAGATATTAAGACACTGCTGACAGAGAAAAAAAAAAAAAAAAAAACACCGATTTCTAACATACGCTCCAGTCAGAAGCTGCAAATGTGCATGATCACTGCAAGCAGATCTTCCTGGGGCCCGCTCCTGAGTGACCCCTGAGCTCCTGGTCACTGATGGTTCAGGACTCTCCCCGACAATGGGAGAGGTGGGAGTCTACCCAGCAGCATCCTCCATCTTCCCAGTATCGTGTCAGATAAAGAACACTGGCTACAAACTAAAGATACAATACAATTTAAGTGATAGTTTTTAAATTACAGAAGGAAAATAATTCTAAAAGAAACCAATCAACTCTACAATCAAGAGGAAGAAGAAAACCACCGATAAGCCTAAGTCACAGTTGTAACTAGGCAAAACAAAATCTGACTTAATATAAGCGTATTACTTAAGCAGATGCAATCTTTAGGAACACACTTGTCAGGGGTCTCTAGAGGCTTAGGTGATGTTTATCACCACTAAGAGCAACACGTGGTTGACCAAACATTACCACCTGTGGATATAAAGCCTGTTGCCTCCCGATTCACCTTCTTCCCTTGCCCTCAGGGCTCATCCTCCCAGCCAGGCCTGTGGGTAATTCTTGATCAGGATGCAGGAGCAGGGAGGCCATGGGCTCAGTGCCCAGTGACAGGAAGGGCTGGTGGGCAGTGCACTATACAGGCCAGCTGCCTGGCTTCTGGCAGGTCGTCAGCTAATCCCACCACGCTTTCACTCATCCTCAACAATGTTTTTTTCTCCATCAATGCATCACCAATTTCCACTTTCCACCATGGTTAGAATGCAAACCAAGCACGATCCATTCACTAAGGTACCATCATCAAAATCTTACAAGGAAAAAGGGAGATTCGAGTTCTTCAGCCCAGGACCTCTCTCTAGTGTTGAAACTGGAGGCAGTGAGCAGTTATCTCCCTTGGCACCATGTCCCAAGGATAGGGACTCCTTCAAACAAACCTAACTTCCCAAAACCCCTTAAAACATTAGTCATGAAGGTTCTTAGGACATGTGGGCAATAAAGACTTAGTAATGTCATGCTTAGGTTAAGAACTGAGATTGACAGAAGATGCCTTCTGTATGCAAACACGTTCAGCAACACCTGAGCAACCCAGACAAGACAAGGGGACACAGGTAGTGCCAGAGGTGACAATGCTCAAAAGGTTCCAAACAGGTTCTAAACATAAACAGGAAACAGAGGTGTGTATTCCCTTTAGTTCAGTGAGATGAAGAAGCTAGCAAGGCAGGTAAAGTCCATCACTTCTGCCAATCCTCCCTTCCTTTGAGACTCTCCGTGTGAACCTAGGTGTGACTTGGGCACATGCCTTCCTAACTACCATACAGAACCCTGTCCCCAATAACAGGAAGGTCTTTCCTTACCTGCAGTGCACAAACTAGGGGGGAAATTATCTAGGAGTCATGCAAGACAGAATGGAGGGAAAACTGGAAAGCAGCTGAGTGAGTCACGAGACCAGAACGGCCTCCAGTGCACCCCGAGGAGCACTGGCTGCCCAGAAGGCAAGCCAGCCACTGAAGGGCCACACACGGGGTAGGTGGAAGAACAACCTTGTCAGGCCCTGCTTGTGACAACAGCTGCCAGTCCAGAACCACACCCAGGGGGGTAGGGGTGGGGCAGGGGAAATCTAAGCCCTAAGGCACAGCCTGAAACCACACTTCTGATAACTTTGAGACTCAGACACAGATGTGACCCTCACAGGTCCTCACCACACGTCTCCCAGATCAAAAAACCTAGAAAGTCAATTTCACATCAACGTAAGAGTTTGCTCATGATCTCCAGTTCAGAGTTGTTGGGTATGAGCTAAGCAAGTGAAACAACTACTTCTGACACAAGTCAGAGTAAAGGTAAAAACTGACCAAAAATGTGACACATTTTTTCATACTCTCTCTAATCCATCCCACAATACTACACCTACTAATCAGATCAGAGCCTTCTGATGGTTTTTATTTCCTTTTCTTTTGAGACAGGGTCTTGCTCTGCTGCCCAGGCTGGAGTGCAGTAATGCAATCTGGTCTTACTGCAACCTCCGCCCCCTAGGTTCAAGTAATTCTCCTGTCTCAGCCTCCCGAGTAGCTGGGACTACAGGCGTGTGTCACCACGCCCGGCTAATTTTAGTATTTTTAGTAGAAATGGGATTTCATCATGTTAGCCAGGCTGGTCTCAAGCCTCAGCCTCAGCCTCCCCAAGTGCTGGGATTACAGGCACTCATGAGCCACCACACCTGGCCAGAGCCTCCTGATGCTGAAGAGCTGGAAGAAGGCAGCTGGCCAACCTGTGATGTTGGGACACTGCCTCCAGCCAACGCCCATGGAGGCCCTGCCCTCTGAGGAAAGCAGGTGGGGACGGCTCAGGCAAACAGGACAGCTCTTGAAGAAAGGTTCTCAAGCAAGCAGTGATGGCGGAACTGAAAATGTCAGATCTTCACATGGCCTGTTTCCTTTTCTCTGTGGCACTTGCATGATCTAAAACTGCTTATTTACCGTTTCTTCTCTCTACCTCAGGAGAGGAGGGAGTGTGCCGTCTTGCTCACAGCTGTATTCACAGCACAGTTGCTCAGTACAAATTTGTGAATGAATGACACCAGCCTGATTTTCCTCATTTGAAGGCACTTAACTTTTTAAGTTTAATGTTTGTAATACACCTTTTGTCCTCTTGAAAAGATTCTGACATACATAATCATCTCTGCTCATTCATTTTGCTTGGTACCAGGCAACGTCTTTGACTTATAGGTTCATATTATTCTTAACTTCAGGTAAGTTTTAAATCTTTAAAAGAGCTTCTGTTATATTTATTCTGGAGTTTTACCAATTAGCGCTGTGCACTGATTCTTTTTTTTTTTTAAGTGAGCCTTGAAGTTAACTGAGAAGTTGCAGTTGCATAACATGATGTATTTTTAGGGCTTGATGACACTTCAGTCAATATACAAAACATTGCTTTAAAAAGCAGATAGAAATGTCTGTGGATTTGATGTCTCCACCTTTTTTTTTTCCCCAAAGAAAAAGAGAGAAAGAAAAAAAAGAATGAAAGAGAGGGAGAGAGAACGGAAATCTTGCTCTATTGCCCAGGCTGGAATGCAGTCTAAAAATGGGTATTAAAAACCTCTTTTATGCCAATAATTGTGCTTAACAATGAAGACAGGAAGGAATAAGGGAGGAAGATAACAAGCAAGCAGCCAACCAAGATTTCATTTAAACCTGTGAAATGCTGTGCGATTGCTGAGGAGTGATTTACTTCCAATTATGTAGTCACTTTTAGAGTAGGTGTGATGTGATTCTGAGAAAAATGTATGTTTTGTGGATTTGGGGTGGAGAGTTCTGTAAATGTTTATTAAGTTTACTTGTTCCAGGTCTGAGTTCAAGTCCTGGATATCCTTGTTAATTTTCTGTCTCGATCTGTCTAATATTGACAATGTGGAGTTAAAGTCTCCCACTATTATTACATGGGAGTCTAAGTCTCTTTGTACGTCATTAAGAACTTGCCTTATATATCTGGGTGCTCCTGTATTGGGTACGTATATATTTAGGATCATTAGGTCTTCTTGTTGCATTGATCCTTTTACCACTATGTAGTGTCCTTCTTTGTCTCCTTTGGTCGTTGTTGCTTTAAAGTCTATTTTATCAGAGATGAGAATTGCAACTCCTGCTTTTTTATCTCTCTCCATTTGGTTGATAAATCTCCTCCTTCCCTTTGTTTTGAGTCTTTGCGTATCCTTGCATGTGAGATGGGTCTGGATGTAGCATACCAATGGGTTTTGGCTTTTTATTCAATTTGCCTGTGTCCTTTGATTGGAGCATTTAGTCCATTTAAATTTAGGATTGATGTTGATATATATGAGTTTAATACTACCATTCAATGCTAGCTGGATGTTTCACCCATTAGTTGATGTAAATTCTTCATTATGGTGATGCTCTTTACCTTTTGGTATGTTTTTGGAATGGCCGATACTGGTTGTTCCTTTCTATGTGTAACGCTTCTTCCAGAAGCTCTTGTAAAGCAGGCCTGGTGGTGATGAAATTTCTGAGTACTCGCTTATTTGCAAAAAAAATTATTTCTCCTTCACTTATAAGCTTAGTCTGGCTGGATATGAAATCCTGGATTGAAAGTTCTTTTCTTTAAGGCTGTTGAATATTGGCCCCCACTCTCTTCTGGCTTGTAGGGTTTCTGCTGAGAGATGTGCTGTGAGTCTGATAGGCTTCCCTTTGTGGGTAACCTGACCTTTCTCTCTGGCTGCCCTTAGCATTTTCTCCTTAATTTCAACCCTGGTGAATCTAACGATTATGTGCCTTGGGGTTGCTCTTCTTGAGGAATATCTTTGTGGTGTTCTCTGTATTTCCTGGAGTTGAGTATTGTCCTGCCTTGCTAGGTTAAGAAAGTTTTCCTGGATAATATCCTGAAGAATATTTTCCAGCTTGGATTCATTCTCTTCATCACATTCAGGAACACCTATCAAACGTAGATTAGGTCTTTTCACATAATCCCATATTTCTTGGAGACTGCTCATTCCTTTTTAGCCTTTTTCTCTAACCTTATCTTCTCATTTTATTTCATTAAGTTGGTCTTTGACTTCTGATATCCTTTCTTCTGATTGATCAATTTGACTGTTAAAACTTGTGCATACTTCGCAAAGTTCTCATGTTGTTTTTCAGCTCCATTAATTCACTTATATTCCTCTCTAAATTGTCTATTCTCATTAGCATTTGGTCAAACCTGTTTTCAAGGTTCTTAGTTTCTTTGCATTGGGTTAACATGTTCTTTTTAGCTCACAGAAGTTTCTTATTATCCACCTTCTGAAGCCTGATTCTGTCAATTCATCACACTCATTCTCCATCAGACCTTGTTCCGTTGCTGATGAGGAGCTGCAATCCCCTGTAGGAGGAGAGACATTCTGATTTCGGGTGTTTTCAGCCTTTTTGCGCTGGTTTCCTCCCATCTTTGTGGATTTACCCACCTGTCATCTTTGTAATTGGTGACTTTCAGATTGGGTCTCTGAGTGGATGTCCAGCTTGTTGGTGATGAAGGTTTTTCTGTTTCTTAGTTTTCCTTCAGTGGACACCCCTCCTCCACAGAACTGGACCTTCCTGGGTTCAGCTGTGCTTGCTGTGAAACACTCAATTTTCAGCGCTTCCAATTGCTGGGTTTGTTTTTTTTTGGGGGGGAGGGTGCGCTGGCTGAAACAGCAGCATTAAGATTCGTGGCACTTTTCTGCCCAGGAATCTCCTGGTCTGGCTCCCCGCTTCAGTCCTTTTTTCAATCAGCTGAATGGGTGACTCTGCCTTCCCGGAGCTCCAAACGCCAACTAAAAGGGCACCCAGTCCCATATACTCTGTATTGAGAACCACTGTGCCGGGGCGCTGGCAGAACAGCCACGCCAGCCAAAAGAGTCACACTGGTGACCCATGGGGCTCCTCCGCTGAGAATCTCCTGGTCCATGGGCAACAAAAATTCATCTGGAAGTGTGTTGTCCACTCACTCTCTGCACTTTCACTGGGAGCTACGATCCTGAGCTGCTGTTAATCGGCCATCTTGGATCTCTCTCCCTGTGCACTGATTCTTTCAAAACTCTTTCAAACATCTCTCAGTTCTAGTCTCAACTAGAATACCATCTCACCAGGGCCCAACTCTGAAATGGTCTCATGCTGAGGGGCCCACACCTTCTGCCTGCCGCTTTCTAGGGCTATTGCTCACCTAAGACAGGTAACTCGCTGAAAAAGGTAACTACAACATGGCCTGCTTGCTCCTAAAGTGCTGTTAATTCTTCCTTGTTTACTGTCAGTCTCCCCCATATGAATTTAAGATGTACAGGAGAAGAGACTTTTGTGCTTGTCTACTCCGGTATTACTGGAATCTAGAAAAATGTGTCTAAACTGATTGGGCTAAAGGAATGAAACAATCAATATGAAATAAATACGGTAATGAAAGAGAGAAAGAAAAGGAAGGAGGGGGAGGAATGAGGAAGGGGAGGGAGAGAGGGATGGAGGGAGAAAGGGTTGGAGTGGGGAGAGAGGGAGGGAGGGAGGGAAGGAAGGAGGGAAGGAAATCTAAGCTCAGAGTCCTCAGTCACATGGTAGATCAGCTAATTTACTACAGTGAATGAGAAGAGAATAATCAGGGTGGTGTCATCCAATGAGTTGATGAGTTCTAGTCTCAGCCTTACCAAAATCTACACGGATGAACTTTGATAAATGGGACTCAGTTTAAAATAAAGGACGTGGACTAAACATGTAAGTTCCTGGTCAAGTCCTAAAATTACATGAGCCCAGGAAAAGGGCCAACAGCCAAGATGGCTGCAGAAATGAGAAGCAGCCAAGGCGATGTTCCTCCCACGTGGGGCAGAGACACTCCCACACAGCACACACACCCAAGACCAGCCAGGTGGAGGGGAACCACCAGTCACTCACCGGCCAGTGGCTGTCAAGGCCACCACAGTGCTCAGAAAAACCATGGCCACTGCTACCACTCAACAGTGAGACAGTCGGGCTCACTCCTCCCATGGTGGAACCAGGTATGCCCACAACCTGAGCTACAACCTGGATACTTTTTTTTTTTTTGAGACGGAGTCTCACTCTGTCACCCAGGCTGGAGTGCAGTAGCATGATCTTGGCTCACTGTAACCTTTACCTCCTGGGTTCAAGCAATTCTTGCCTTTGCCTTAGCCTTAGCCTACAGGCATACACTTCCACACCCAGCTAATTTGTTTTTTTTTTTTTTTTTTTTTTTAGTAGAGACAGGGTTTTGCCATGTTGCCCAGGCTTGTCGCGACTACCCAGCTCAGGCAATCTGCCTGCCTCTGCCTCCCAAATGCTGGGATTACAGGCATGAGACATCACACCCAACTAGACACTAACAGTCTGTGGCTGGCAACAGTGACCCTGGGTCTGCAGGGAAAGTCACCTGGTGCTTCCTGTACTATGTTTAACAAGGTGGGAAGTCTACTGAGTACTGGGAAGATTTCTATTTAAAAGCAGCAGCAAGGTTTGGCCTAGATACATATCTGAGTTAAATATTTGTTTGCTCAGAAATCTGGGGCCCAGGAAAGCCTATTCTCTGTGGATCACGAGGCGTGTTAACTGCAGGCAGGGTCCTGAGAAGAGCAGACTGTGGGAACTCAAGTTAAATCGGAGCCTGAGGAGGTAAAGTCCCGGGATTTTTCGTCCCATCTAACAGAGTTCACAAAGAGGGAGGGGCAGCAGATAAAAAGAACATGAGAAAAAGTAGGAGACCGTACATAGGAAAAGTGAAAACAGTGGGAAGAAAGGGTGAGGATTTCATCTCATGTTGCCAAGGTCCCGCTGGGAAAGAGAATCCTGAGAATTAAAAATAATAGGAAGACTCTGCAGCAGTCACTCGAAGCACGTTCTTTCTCTGTTCTCTCATTTCCCTGGACCCCTCCCTTTCTCTACAGTCCTCTCAAGGCTGCAGAGAACCATACACTTGCACATCAACCCCCGACTGTGCCCAGAGAGCAGGCAGAGCCCCTGTGCAGCCCCATATGCCTCCAGCTCTCGCCACCACCACCCTCACCACTGCCACTGCAGCCCTTCTGTTCCTCCCAGCCCCCTGTGTCCTGTGTCCTCACCCCCACCAAACACAAATGGCCTGAGCTAAAAACCTCAGCCATGGTGGGCTGGATAAGCAAAGGGTATTAAACGATACAGCAGGAGTCAGAAGAGAAAACTGTTTCTAACCAAGGCTGAAGAACTACCCATATGACCCACCTCAAGGTACCAGCTTCCTTCCAACTTAGAAAAGCCACCAGGTTCAAGAGCCATAGGTGGGAGCCGTAAAGACCTAGTGAGGCCAGACCTAGTGGGGCACAGCGCTGGCCCTCACCTTCCCCTCACCTTGGAGTCGTAGGCCGACTGCTTGATGACCTCGGGTGCCATCCAGAACGGGGTGCCCACAAAGGTGTTCCTTTTGATCTGGGTGTCGGTCAGCTGGCCAGCCACGCCAAAGTCCGCCAGCTTCACCTCACCGTGCTCAGACAGCAGGACGTTGGCCGCTGCAAAGGAAAGCCAAGGGCACCCTAGACGGCGTGGACTCACGACTCCGTGCATTGCCGCAAGGAACACGCGCTTCTTGTCCCCAGCCAGGTGGCAAGCCCGAGAACAGGCACCGGAGCTACACTTTTCGTCAGACCCCATCAGAGCCAGCCCAGGCAAGGCTTGATTTTGCCCAAACAATTACAGTCCACTAAAGGACCTTTAAAAAAACAAAGAGCCAGAGAAAACGGCTTTGCTGAATGAAGCCAAGCCAGCAGAGAAGCAAAGCGGAGCCCACGAGGAAACCCCGTGGCCACCCACCTCCACCTTCAGTATCTTAAAGGCAGGAAAATGGACGTGTTCTTACCTTTAATGTCTCTATGGATTTTCTTCTCTGAATGGAGATAATCAAGTCCTTTCAGTATTTCTCTTAATATAGTAGCGATCTGGGTTTCATCTAACGAGCCAGGTTCTAACTAAGAAGAAAACAAATTCTTAAAGTTACTTAAATGATTATCTTATGAGCAGTTTGAGACAAAACAGAAGCACCTCCATGTTAATGAACAAGGATAAAATCTTAAATCTTCTTCACTTAAAACACGGATTTTGCCCAAACAATTACAGTCCACTAAAGGACCCTTACAAAAAACAAAGAGCCAGAAAATAACAGCTTTACCGAATGAAGCCAAGCCAGCAGAGAAGCAAAGCAGAGCCCACGAGGAAACCCCGCCCCGCCTGCACCTGCCGCTGACCACAGGGCACCCCTCAGGCCCTGGCAGGAGCCAGGCACAGGCTGGGGGATTTCACTCCAGGAAACAGCCCAGAACCTCACAGAGCAGCCAGGATCTGCCCTAACATATGTGGTTCCCTTACCAGAAGGCTTGCTCCTGGTACCCAAAAACACCTAGGAAAGAAAGCCAAGGAGCCAACGGCCTCCCAGGAGATCTTTGTACTAGAATTTTTTAAATCTGCAGTTAAAGCTCTCCAACTTCAGGAAATGCAGCTGAAAGAGCTTAAGTCCTAATAGTTTGGGATTTGTTACATAACACATATTATATAATAAAATTACTATTTATTAATCCCTGAGGTAATAATTACCTCTGAAAGCTTTTATTCTCAGAAACTCAAAATAATTGTTTCTGTTGACTCCTTTATATCCATAACTGTGTAAGATGAAAGGAAGAAATGTCAGGTGTGCACATCTCCATGTAAAAGGAAAGGAAAAGCAGGTTCACAGGCTCACTTCAAACCAGATTGGAAGACCTCACCCCCAGCAGAGCGGGGCAGTCCATCACACACAGGATGACAGTGGCAAAGCCACCAATGCTCCCTGGAACCACGGACACGGAGCCAGACAGAGGGAAGACATCTAATCCAATGCGAGCAGGGTTCCCCCAAGTCACCGTCTCCCATTCTGTGTTTTCAGACTTGACAGTGAATGTCTTCCCAGCCCACATCCACACATTTTAGCCAATAGGAAGAACAATCCAATGCCTTTCATGAAGTTTTAAAAAGATAAGTAAACATGCTTTAAGCCAAGGGATGGACACTCAGGCACTCCTCCATGGGAAGCGACTCAGGCACTCCTCCATGGGAAGTGACTCAGGCAGGCACATCTTTGGGACAGACCCCAAAAGTCCCCCTCGCATGTCCCAGCTGCTTCAGCAGGATGTCCTGTTCAACACCCCAAAGGGCTTATGGGGCAGTGTGGGGGCAACCGAGACAGCCCTTGTCACCTAAACCCCAGCCTGACTCACACCTGGCGCTGCTTTCCACTCATCAGCAAGCTGTGCTTGCAGGCCCATCCCAGTCTACACAGCAACCCCAGGGTCAGGCCCACACTCAGAAGTGGCCTCTCCTCACACGCTGGCCTCGCTGGGACTCCAGCCTGCCTGGCAGCAGACACACCTGGAATCCAGCAGACACACCCAGAATCCAGCTGCCCCTGGCCACCTCCACTCAGGACCCAGGTGCAGAGAATGCGCTTGTTTTCAGTTTGACCTCACACCTATGCTCATCAGAGAAAATCAAAATGCCTGTGTCCACTGCCTGCCAGGAATTATGTCAAATTCCAAGTAAGATACTGTCTAAAAGTTACGTCAGACTAAGACATTACGGCACATACCCTGTTACCCAGAACATAGTTTTTCCTAGCTATCTGACCAAGTGTCTTATTTTCAAGAAATGCATGTGGAAACTAGTATTCTAAAGAACACAAGCTGCAAAATCCTGCCTTTAGTCTGCTTTCTCCACATCTATTTTTCAGTGTTCATAGAATGTAGAAATTTTAATTTTTAAAACAAGGAACACAGGGTTTTCTCATCACCTGAGGGAAAGGAGGGAGGAGAATAGACAGCCAGAGTGTTTGCTTTTGTTCACAACCCTGGAGTGCAGGAGAAACCAGTCAGTCAAAGATCAAAGCCACATTAGAGGCTGGACGTGGTGGCTCACACCTGTAATCCCAGCACTTTGGGAGGCTGAGGCGGGTAGATCACCTGAGGTCAGGAGTTCGAGACCAGCCTGGCCAACATGGTGAAACCCCGTCTCTCCTAAAATACAGGAAAACATGTGGTGGCACATGCTTGTAATCCCAGCTACGTGAGAGGCTGAGGCTGAGGCTGAGGCAGGAGAATCCCTTGAATCCAGGAGGCGGAGGTTGTAGTGAGCTAAGATCGCACCATTGCATTCCAGCCTGGGCAACAGAGCAAGACTCCGTCTCCAGAAAAAATAGAGTCGGGTCCCATCTCCAATCTCCTCCTTCACCAAGTCTCTGCCCAAGCAGATATCAATAACCTGTGGCTAGACCCAGCTTGACCACCCTCCCTTCCATTATCAAGTCTCCCAAAAGCAGGCAGAGCAGCCTGCTGTCATTCCCAAGGGGTGCTAAGTGGAAGAGGTGAGGAAAACTCCCCTGGTTAATGAAGGGGCTGGCTCTATGATGACTATCTGCATGGTTCTGCCCTTTGAAATGTGGCCTGAACACCATCCATCTTTGATTTATATGCCCATGGGGAACGAGAAAAAAAGAGGAGAAAAGAGATAAACTCTACTTACTTGGGGGGAAATCCTTCACTATAAAGGGTATTCAGCTGCTCTCTACCCCACAGAGTATGGTCTCCCTCATTCAGGCAGTTACAGACTCTTCAAATAGCAGCCAGGAAATAAATCTAGACCACATCCTACCTCTGGGTGACTTCTAACTCCCCCTCCCCGAGTCTGTCCTCCCCTGCTTCAAAGCTATCAGCCAGGGGCACAGCCACAAGAGACCACATTTCCCAGACTCTGAGCAGCAGGCTGTGGTCACGTGACTAAGACCTCGCCAACAAGACAGGCAGGAGCAAACATGCCCCTGCTTGGTCCTGGCCCTGAAGCACTGGCAGCGGGAGAGAACAATGGCTGAAGACCGAGGGAAGCCTGGGGCTCCAGATGATGGAGCCGCCCAGAAGCACAGACCACAACAGTGTGGACCAGAGCCACTGACCCCACATGCGGGGGAGAAATTAATTTCTATCTTTTGTGAGACACGGCTTTAGAGCTGCTATGATGGCAACTTGGCCTATACGTTAATGAACATGCCATCTCATTTCTTAAAACCCATGCTGTGTATTCATTTTTTAAGTTTGTCAAACATCTCTGCCAGATTAAGTGACTGATTTATGTAGCATAGTCCCTTTGTAATTAGATTTCAAGGTTGTCCCTCGGATTCTCTGGCAACACTGACTGATCTTCTAATCAGCTAAAACCTTCTGTCTCAGGCCCTCTGTGGCTCATCCTCACTCCAGCTGTTTTCCCTGTGGGACGGAACCTTCTAACAAACAGTATAACTGAGAGCCCTCCCCGACAGAACTCCCCGAGCAGGACTTTCCACTGTTGTGTCCACCACAATAACCCGAATGGCCAGAGCAGCCCGACACGCAGGAGGACACAAGTCTATGCTGAATGAAAAATGATTCCCTCACGAGGCTACAAAGATGGACTGCACAGTAAGTTAGGGTGTCTTGGACTGCATGTTACTTCTTATGCTCTTCTAAGTCAAGGCACCCTACAGGTGGCTGGAACTTGAGAGATGACTGACATCCCCAGTTTTCAAGCTACATTCCAAAGAGTCCAGTGTCCTTGGGAATCATATAGACACTGAATTTCAATTTACCATTTTATTTTAAATTTTTTTAACAGAGCACACTCAAATATGTGCATCCAAAATAAAATGTATGCCTATTTTATATTCATGGCTCTTAATAATACCATATCTCTGGTTGGGCGTGGTGGCTCACGCTTGTAATCCCAGCACTTTGGGAGGCCAAAGCAGGTAGATCATGAGACCAGGAGTTGGAGGCCAGCTTGGCCAATATGGTGAAATCCCACCTCTATTAAAAATACAAAAATTAGCTGGGTGTGGTGGCATGCACCTGTTGTCCCAGCTACTTGGGAGGCTGAGGCGGAAGAATCCCTTGAACCCAGGAGGCAGAGGTTGCAGTGAGCCGAGATTTTTGCCACCACACTCCAGCCTGGGTGATGGAGCAAGACTCCATCTCACAAAAATAAAAAATAAAAGTAATAATAATACTGTCTCTTTATTTGCCACACAAGATCCCAAATTTGCATAATTTTAAAAGTTAAAAAGCACCCAGAGAGCAGAAAAGGCGGCTGCTAACGGATGCACCCCCTGCCAGCTGAGGGATGCCCATGTCCGACAGCAGGCCTGGGCTCCTCCCAGCCTTCAAGTCCTAAAGCCTCTCCGCTTTGTCCTTCGCACTGATGTGTGGAGCCCGAGATTTTGTATAGGCCATGTTGTCTGCCACCCAATCTCTAAGTTGGGGCAAAGTCACTTCCCCTCTCTAGGGCGCTCTATGCATCTGTAAAATTCCTGATGGGCTTTCCGTTCTCCTCGGCTCCTGGAGACCCTTGCACCTCGAGAGGGCCCAGTGGTGTGGATATGGGAAGGAAGTAAAGATGGAGACAGCTCCCGGCCTATCTCCAAAACACCCCTTTCCATCAAAGTGTGACCTCTTTTCGGGGCTGAGAGCAGGCCAACAGAAAAGGGTAAAAGATGGAGAAAGACAACAACATCAGAGGTTGGGGGAGGACAGCGTGGGGTCAAGGGAGAGGCCACAAGCTCTGAGCTAGCAGAGCCAGGGTCCAGGCCCAGCTCTATCTGCTAGCTGGGACCCCTCACCCCATCCCAGCACCAATTAAATGAGATGATTAGGGACAATCAAAAAGGAGTATCTGTCCCTTGTCACCAGCACTCCTTAAGCATAAGTGAACAGCGGTTTGCTGGAAGTCTCACACCATCTGGGATTTTTTTAGTGGAGAGTTTTACCCTTCCTTCCAACTGCAAAGTCTAAAATTTCACAGACTGCAATTCAAAGAAATCTGAAGGTTATCATCAAATAAATTAAATTATTATACCATTAAAAATGAACATACTAAAGCATTACTGGAATTGCTCTTAAGGACTTAACACTGGAAAGAGGCCCTGTAAACAACTTCATACTACAAATGAAATTCACTTAATAGTAAATCTAATTACAGAAAATGAAGCAATTTTCTACATTTCTGTAGTATTTCCCAACAGAGTGAAAAAATGAAAAGCTCTTTATGTACCGTGAATATTTATGGAAAGGAACCAAAATAAGTTGTAAAAGTAATCCCACTATGTTGCTGTTTTTCCTTTTTTAACATAATTTTCATATTATATTAATTTTTCTTGAAATCTCCCCCTTTTGAGTTTTTGAGACGGAGTCTCGTGCAATCTTGGCTCACTGCAACCTCTGCCTTCCAGGTTCAAGAAATTCTCCTGCCTTAGCCTCCCAAGTAGCCGCGACTACAGGCACATGCCACCATGCCCAGCTAATATTTGTACTTTCAGTAGAGACGGGATTTCACTATATTGGCCGGAATGGTCTCGATCTCTTGACCTCGTGATCCACCTGCCTCAACCTCCCAGAGTGCTGGAATTACAGGTGTGAACCACAGCACCCAGCCGAAATCTCCCTTTTTAATACCATTTTTATCAATTGTTTCTATGGTTTGTAACAGTGTCTGAGTATGTAAATTGGGTACATTAGCCTCCTGGAGACACATATAGTTTCAGAAGTTTATCTTCCCAAAAAAAAACCTAGCAATTGCTACTATTACTGTGAGAAAGAAGTTTTTTCTTTTTTAAAATTATTTATTTATTTTAGGATTAAATTTTTTTGTAGAGATGGGATTTGGCAATGTGGCCCAGGCCAGTCCTAAACTTCTGGGCTCAAGTGATCCTCCCACCTCAGCCTCCCAAAGTGCACAGATTATAAGCATGAGCCACTGTACTAGGCCTAAGAAGTTACCTCTCAAAGGGGCTTTCGTTCCTTAATGAATCAAATCTGTGTACACTACACTAAAAAAAACACACCTTCCTTCAGCTCTCCCTGCAACAGCAGTGGAAACTGCAGCCCGTCGTCCTGATGGCTGTTTATCATCCAGGACCCATCCTCTAACACTACAAAGACAGATCCGACCTATCTTGAAAATCACCACCCACCTAAATGTCCTGTGCTTACAGGAGGGGTGGGGAAAGAGTGCTTATCACAGCGACTTTGCTGCATAACCACATCTGGGATGAGAAAACAAGTGCTAAACAACTGTACAAATTCTTTACAAAAAAAAGTTTGTATTTACTATGTTTCAAGGATGACTTCAGCTGTGCTCGTGATATATGCTGGTTATCTGTGAGCACTGCATCAAAACCCAACAGGAAGCCAGGTTTTACACAAGTGAATCTCAGACCAGGACAGTACAGCCACCTCCACCTGGCTTCCACTACCTGATGTGTGGACTGGAGGCCACAGAAGTCACTTGCAGGGGAGTTCAGAGGAGGAGACATCCCTGGTACGGGCTAGCCCCACCTCCACACCCTGGCAGTGCTGGCAAGCGGGGAAGTGTGTGCTCCCCTGGGCATGAGCGTGCTCTAACATCCAACACCCGACCTCAGTAATCACACCCTGTCCCTTCCAAAATGAAAATATTACATGCTCATTTTGGAAACTAAGTTGTCATGTGAAATATTAAACGATGATGAGATAACAGCTCTACAAAAGTAAACAAAATCTGTTTTGGAAAATAAGCTACCAAACCGTTCTTAGGTGAGGTAATTCCAGGCATGATCCTTCACTGCTTCCTTCTATGAATGGATTTATTGGTTTCCCATGAAACAAAACAGCTGGTTAAAAAGTAGACCTATAGATTGGGTGTGGTGGCTCATGGCTATAATCCCGGCACTTTGGGAGGCTGAGACGGGGGAATCGCTTGAGGTCAGGAGTTTGAGAACAGTGTGACCAACATAGTGAAACCCTATTTCTACTTTAAAAAAAAAAAAAAAAAATTACCCTGGCATGGTGGCAGGCACCTGTAGTCCCAGTTACTTGGAAGGCTGAGACACAAGAATCGTTTGTACCCAGGAGGTGGAGGTAGCAGTGAGCTGATTGTGCCACTGCACTCCAGCCTGGTTAATAGGGCAAGACTGTCTCAAAGAGAGAGGAAAAAAATGTAGACCAACAATTTTTAGTAATATATACGAAGCAAAAACACATAAGGAATAGTTTCATTCCTTTTTTAATACAACTTGAAAGAAAAAGAAATGGATACATACAACGGATTCTTTAAAACCCCGGCTTCCTGAAAAAAAGGTTTATATGTATTCTGCATCCAATGTAACACTTACTAGATCTAGCGCGGAGCCTCCACCAAGGTATTCCATTATTATCCATAGTTTTGTATCCTATAAAACAAAAACAGAAACAAATCATTTTCAAAGTGAATACAGAGAATTTTTTTTAATAATCAAAGGGTATTTTTCACTATTATATAGGAACTAGAAAGTTTTACAAACAAGTACCAGTGAGGAAAGTACATCAAAAAGAGAAGTGAGCAGCGACCCCCAGAGTGCAGGGAAACCCCCAACATGATCTGGGCGGGAGCCATGGGGGGTGATCGAGGGCCTGCATCAGACTCCAGGGCTCCAGGGAGTGTGTTCCAGCCCCACTGTCCCAGGATCTCGGAAGGGGGACCAGGGTGCTTCCATTTTCAGGCCACTTCAAGGGGTGAGGGGGTTCTCAGGCACAGCCAGAGCTGAGAACCCGCAGCCACTCGAGGCAGCAGTGTCATACACATCAGGACAGCAGTGCCCAGGCAAGACCCTTTCCTCCACTTCCCTCCTACAGCACTGAGCCACTCGAGGCAGCAGCATCACATACACATCAGGGCAGCAGTGCCCAGGCAAGACCCTCTCCTCCCCCTCCCTCCCACAGCAATGAGCTTTCCCCACACCTCCACCGTGTCTCCAAGTCCCTATGAGCAGAGGGGCCACCTAGTGTGGCCTCTGACTCATTTGCCTGTTTGGTAGAAGGGAAGCCAATTCTACCAGCTCCAAAAACTGCCACGATCTCCCCCTGCTCAGGGAGCTTTCCAGAAAAGCAGACCTGGCCTAACATGCATGTCTGAGTCCTCTCAAGGCCCCAGCTCCCCACAGTACCCAGCTCTGCACCTGTCTTCCCTGTGGTCTCTCTTGAAGCTACTCAGCCCTCATGACTTCCAGAGTTCTCTTTTTAAAAACAAATCCCAAAGTGCTACTCCCTGGAAAACACACCCAAAACCCCCCCTCCCTCCTGGGGGAGGCAGGCAGTGTAGGGCACAGGGCGAGCCTGGGAAGAATCTGGATCCCGACTCCCGCTTCACAACCCAGAGACCCAGCTGTCTCCTGAGCTTCTGCACGAGGCCCTGGCCAAGAGCCTGGCCATGGCAAGCAGCCAAGAACCCATGGCTGGCACGGGACGCCACCGCCAGAGTGCGGGTTCACAGTGGGTTCACGGGGCTGGGACACCAGCCTGCTTTGCTGCTGACTCAGGACTCAACGGTGGCGTTCGCATGCACGGAGGAAAAAAGAAGAAACCTTTCTGAGGTTCTTTGGCCCCTCAAGAGAGCACTGTGCCCGGCTCCTAGAATACCTGAAGAAGACCCCTTCACTCGTCCCATGCAGGTCTCACTGCGCTGACTCCAGCTGCTCTCACCCTTCCAGAACGCATCCCAACTTCCCAGTCCTTTTTGCTTTTGAAGTTTCCACAAGTCACAAAAATGCTTCACTTGTCTTCCCTCCCCAAGCCTTTGGCAAACTTTACTTTTATATCGATTGCTCTAATTTTCATTTCAGGTTTATTTCTCTGTGTTTTCCACTTAACAGCAAACTCAAGTGCCCAGGGACAGCGCTGACGTGCTCCAGCTCAGCAAATGTTAACTGTGGACCCCGTGACCAAGGAAGGGTAACTCGTGTTGACTCTAGGGAGCCACTGATGCCAAGATTCACTGCATTTATAAAATACATTCCTCTCAAAATCCCAACTAAATCCTGCCATCTGGAGTTGATTCTAAGACGGTCCAAATAAACAGTCCAAGTTTTAACGTATGTCAAATGCTTTTCAAGCTTTTAAATGCCCTTGACTACGAAGATAATAATTAAGACAACTTCAGTCTTGACTGGACAAGGCGCAGAAGCTTCAAATGTGTCTGACACCCAACTCACAGGGCCAGGCAGGCTGCTTATTCACTAACTACCCAGTCAAGGGCACCTGCCTAGAGGAGGCTCACTGATCCCAGGTTTTGATTTCAGGTCAGCTTCCACCATCAAGAGTGTCCTTCAGCACACCTTCATCTCGCACACACACTCTCTTGCAGGCTTCCACAATGCATGCTCCCAGGGAATGGGCAAGCCACAGTAAGCACTTCCAGGAAAACACCAGTATCTTTTTGGATGGCACAGAAATCTACAACGATTTTCTCTTAGGAGGGCTGGGAACTTTGACATTCCTACTCCCACCCCCCTTTTAACAGCTGCTGTTTAACTGGATCCCATCCCTTCTATTTTCTGGGCATTAAGTCTGCTCACAGCAAGGCAAGCTCCCAGCAGGGAGGTAATCTCCCCCAGCCTCTTCTCCCCCTGCAGCCAGCTGTCCAATGTGACACCCTGGGAAACAATCTTTTGCTGACTTAGGGGACTGAGTGTCACCAGGCAGCTTCCTGAAGCAGCAAGGCACAAGCGACCACCCCACTGTTCATCTGCACTTCCAAAGCTCCACCCTCCTCAGTTCACTGCTGCTCTCAATCTGACCACCAAGGTAGGTCACTATCTGCCAGGCAAACAAAATAACCATCACCTGGCTACTTTCTCCTTTAAGGAGCCCTCACAGGACACATCAACCAAGTTTTCTGTGTCGCCCGGATCCCTCCCAGGATGTGCAAGCAACAACAGAACATCCAGAAGCTCTCCACCCAGAGCAAACCACCCGTCAAGACCAAAGACGCCTGCTTCCTGGAGAGGAAGATGGAGAAAAAAGCAGCTTTGCCTGTTTAACCTCCAGCTCCTTCCTGGTAGCAGACACAGTGGGTGGGAAGGCTACCCAGACACGAGGCTCACCAGACTCAAGGGCACTCAGGAAACTGGCTCAAGTCCTTATTCAGGTCACTGCGTCTCAAATACCTGGGCTGGGCCTGTGACTCACACTCCAGCACCGACAACCAGGGGGTGGGACAACATGTCAGGAAAAGCTCCACTCTGGGTGGAACCTGCTTTTCAACTTCACTGGGTTTACTGTGCCCACTGCCTAGATACAGCTGACTCATCAAGACAGGGAAACTGCAATCAAGAAAGAGTAATTCTCACAGAGTTGGCTGAGCGGGAGACCGGAGTTTTATTATTACTCAAATCAGTCTCTCCAAACATTCAGGAGCAGAGTTTTTAAGGATAATTTGGTGGGTAGGGGGAAGCCAGTGAACTGAAAGTGCTGACTGGTCAGAGATGAAATCATAAGGAGTTGGAGCTGTCTTCCCGTGCTCAGTCAGTTCCTGGGTGGGGGCCACAAGCTCAGATGAGCCAGTTTATTGATCTGGATGGTGCCAGCTGATCCATCAAGTGTGGGGTCTGCAAAATATCTCAAGCACTGGTCTTAGGAGCCATTTAGAGGGAGTCAGAATCTTGTAGCCTCCAGCTGCATGACTCCTAAACCATCACTTCTGATCCTGCAGCCAATGTTAGTCCTACAAAGGCAATCTAGTTCCCAGTCAAGAAGGAGGTCTGCTTTGGGAAAGGGCTGTTATCATCTTTGTTTAAACTATAAATACTAAGTTGTGCTCCCAAAGTTAGGTCAGCCTGTGCCCAGGAATGAAAATGAACAAGGACGGCTTGGAGGTTAGATCTTCACTGTCTCAGTCATAATTTTGCAAAGGTGGTTTCATGTGTGCAACCATTCCAGCTGCTGAAACTCGGCCCTGGGGACCGGATGGAGCCCACTGGACACGGGCAGCAGCTGCACCGCCACCTGGCATACCTGGGGCTCTCTGCCTGTGCTCCACATGCGCCAGCCACTAATAGAGGAAGAACCTAACAACCAACGCCAACCACCAAGGACGGCACCTTTCCCCTCCTTCCTCCCTGCCACAGAAATGGAAGTGGAGGAGGGGCAGGGTGGACAGTGACCTCAAGGACCATGACAGAGAAAGGCTGACCTTGTAGCCCAGGTTAAATATCATCTTAGGGTTTCCCTTAGTAGTAGTGGGACTAGTGGGACTTCGTGGAAAGGGAGGAGAGGAGGTAGCCCATTCTCCAGGGCCTGTTACTTTTCCTCCTGCCTCAGGGTAAGGCGTACCCCCCTGGGCAAAGCAAGCACCCTCCTGGCTCGGCCCACCCCCACTTCCTGCTCCCAGCATCACTTCCTTGGCTGTTTTTCAAGGTCACAAAGAGCCCTAAAGCCAGGGGTTCTGCTTTGCTCCTCTCCTTCCTGGCCGGAATTCCCAAACTCCTAGTCTCAGCTGCTAGTCTCGCTTTCCTACTGAAAGAGAAAGCTGCTAGGAATAAACCTTGCCTGCCTCACCATGTGGATCAGAAAAGAGATGCTGTGGCCATTATGAAAAGGGGATGGAGAGAAGCAGGGGTGGCCGGCAAGATGGCCAAATAGCAACAGCTCCAGTCTGTAGCTCCCAGAGAGATGAACACAGAAGGCAGGTGATTTCTGCATTGCCAAATGAGGTACCCGTCTCATCTCTTTGGCACTGGTTACACAGTGGGTGCAGCCCATGGAGGGAGGACCAGCCAAAGGAGAGGGAGGCATCACCTCACCCAGGAAGCACAAGGGGTCAAGGAACTCCTCCCCTAGCCAAGGGAAGCCATGAGGAACTGTGCCAGGATATTATGGCCCAGATGCTATGCTTTTCCCATGGTCTTCACAACTCGCACACCAGGAGATTCCCTCCAGTGCCTATGCCACCAGGGCCCTGGGCTTCAAGCACAAAACTGGGCAGCCATTTGATTGGACAGTGAGCTAGCTGCAAGAGTGTTTTTTTCATACCCCCGTGGCGCCTGGAACGTCAGCAAGACAGAACCATTCACTCCCCTGGAAAGGGGGCTGAAGCCAGGAAGCCAAGTGGTCTAGCTCAGTGGATCCCACCCCCACAGAGGCCGGCAAGCTAAGATCCACTGGCTTGAAATTGTCACTGCCAGCACAGCAGTCTGAAGTCAACCTGGGACAGTGGTCTGAAGTTGGGCTTGGTGGGGGGAGGGGCGTCTGCTTTATTGAGGCTTGAATAGGTGGTTTTCCTCTTACAGTGTAAACAAAGCCACCTGGAAATTCAAATTGGCTGGAGGCCATCACAGCTCCGCAAAACCGCTGTAGCCAGACTGCCTCTCTAGATTCCTCCTCTCTGGGCAGGGCATCTCTGAAAGAAAGGCAGTAGCCCCACTCAGGGGCTTATAAATAAAACTCCCAACTCCCTGGGATGGAGTACCTGGGGGAAGGGGTGGCTGCAGACGCAGCTTCCTGCCTACTGGCTCCAGAGAGGGCAGGGAATCACCCAGCACAGCGCTCGAGCTCTGCGAAGGTACAGACTACCTCTTAAAGTGGGTCCCTGACACCCGTGTCTCCTGATGGAGAGACACCTCCCAGGAGGGGTCGACAGACACTTCATACAGGAGAGCTCCAGCTGGCATCTGGAGGGTGTCTCTCTGAGACAAAGTTGCCAGAGGAAGGAACAGGCAGCCATCTTTGCTGTTCTGCAGCCTCTGCTGGTGATACCCAAGCAAACAGGATCTGGAGTAGACCTCCAGCAAACTCTAGCAGACCTGTAACAGAGGGCCTGTTAGAAGGAAAACGAACACAGAGAAAGCAATAGCATTAACATCAACAAAAAGACGTCCACACAGAAAAGCCATCCAAAGGCCACCAACATCAAAGACCAAAGGTAGATAAATTCACAAAGATGAGGAAAAACCAGCACGAAAAGGCTGAAAATTCCAAAAACTAGAACACCTCTTCTCCTCAAAAGATCACAACTTCTCACCAGCAAGGGAACAAAACTGGACAGAGAATGAGTCTGATGAATTGACAGAAGTAGGTTTCAGAAGGTGGGTAATAACAAGCTCTGCCTCGTCAAAGGAACATGTTCTAACCCAATACAAGGAAGCTAAGAACCTTGAAAAAAAAGGTTAGACAAACTGCTAACTAGAATAACCACTTTAGAGAAGAACATAAATGACATGATGGAGCTGAAAAACACAGCATGAGAACTTCACAAAGCATACACAAGTATCAATAGCCCAATCGATCAAGCAGAAGAAAGGATATCAGAGATTGAATATCAACTTAATGAACTAAAAGTGCAAAGACAAGATTAGAGAAAAAGGAATGACCAAAGCCTCCAAGAAATACAGGACTATGTAAAAAGACCAAACCTACAATTGATTGGTGTTCCATTCTACGGGGAGAATGGAACCAAGTTGGAAAACACTCTTCAGGATGTTATCCAGGAGAACATCACCAACTTAGCAAGACAGGCCAACATTCAAATACAGGAAATAAAACACTATAAAGATACTCCTCCAGAAGAGCAACCCCAAGACACATAATCGTCAGATTCACCAAGGTTGAAATGAAGGAAAAATATATTAAGGACAGCCAGAGAAAAAGGCCAGGTTACTCACAAAGGGAAGCCCATCAGACTAACAGCCAATCTCTCTGCAAAAACCTTACATGCCAGAAGGGAGTGGGGACCAATATTCAACATTCTTAAAGAATTTTGAACCTCGAATTTTATATCCAGCCAAGCTTCATAAGCGAAGGAGAAATAAAATCCTTTACAGTCAAGCAAATGCTGAGAAAGTCTGTCACCAACAGGCCTGCCTTACAAGAAGAGCTCCTGAAGGAAGTACTAAATGTGGAAAGGAAAAACTGGTACCAGCCACTGCAAAAACATACCAAATTGTAAAGACCATGGACAGTATGAGGAAACTACATTAACTAACAGGCAAAATAACCAGCTAGCATCATAATGACAGGATCAAATTCACACATAATAATAGTCACCTTAATGTAAATGGGCTAAATGCCCCAGTCAAAAGACACAGACTGGCAAACTGGATAGAGTCAAGACCCATCTGTGTGCTGTATCCAGGAGATCCATCTCCCGTGCAAAGACACACAAAGGCTCAAGATAAAGGGATGCAGGAATATTTACCAAGCAAATGGAAAGCAAAAGAAAAGCAGGGGTTGCAATCCTAGTCTCTGATAAAACAGACTTTAAACCAACAAAGATCAAAAAACACAAAGAAGGGCATTACATAATGGTAAGGGGATCAATGAAACAAGAAGAGCTAACTATCCTAAATATCTATGCACCCAGTACAGGAGCACCCAGATTCATAAAGCAAGTTCTAAGACCTACAAAGGTCTCTAAGACTTAGACTCCCACACAGTAATAGTGGGAGATTTTAATAGCCCACTGTCAATATAAGTCAGATCAACAAGACAGAAAATTAACAGGACATTCAGGACTTGAACTCAGCGCTGGACCAAGTGGCCCTAATAGACATCTACAGAACTCTCCACCCCAAATCAACAGAATACACATTCTTCTCAGCAACATATTGCACTTATTCTAAAACTGACTACATAATTGGAAGTAAAACACTTCTCAGCAAATGCAAAAGAACAGAAATCATAACAAATACTCTCAAAACACAGTGCAATCAAATTACAACTCAAGATTAAGAAACACACATAACTACATGGAAACTGAACAACCTGCTCCTGTATGATTACTGGGTAAATAATGAAATTAAGGCAGAAATAGGTAAGTTCTTTCAAACCAGTGAGAACAAAGACACAACATACCAGAATCTCTGGGGTACAGCTAAAGCAGTGTTTCGAGGGAAATTTATAGCACTAAATGCCCATAGGAGAAAGTAGGAAAGATCTAAAACTGACACCCTAACATCACAATTAAAAGAACTAGAGAAGAGCAAACAAATTCAAAAGCTAGCAGAAGACAACAGTGAAAATCAGAGCAGACTGAAGGAGATAGAGACATGAAAACTCCTTAAAAAAACATAATGATGAATCCAGGAGCTGGTTTTTTCAAAAGATTAACAAAATAGCTAGACCGCTAGCCAGACTAATAGAGAAGAAAAGAGAGAAGAATCAAATAGACACAATAAAAAATGATAAAGGGGTTATTACCACTGATTCCACAGAAATGCAAACTACCATGAGAGAATATTATAAACACCTCCACACAAATAAACTAGAAAATCTAGAAGAAATGGATAAATTTCTGGACACATACGCCCCCGCCAAGACTAATCCAGGAAGAGGCTGGATACACCAATAACAAGTTCTAAAATTGAGGCATTAATAGCCTACCAGCCAAAGAAAGCCCAGGACCAGACAGATTCACAGCCAAATTCTACCAGAGGTACAAAGAGGAGCTAGTACCATTCTTTCTCAAATTCTTCCAAACAACAGAAAAAGAAAGACTCCTCCCTAACTCATTTTATAAGGCCAGGATCATCCTGACACCAAAACTGGCAGAGACACAAGTAAAAAAAAAAATTTCTGGCCAAAATCCCTGATGAACATCGATGTGAAAATCCTCAATAAAATACTGGCAAACCAAATCCATCAGCACATTAAAAAGCTTACCACTCATGATCAAGTCAGCTTCATCCCTGGGATGCAAGGCTGGTTCAACATACGCAAATCAATAAATGTAATCCAACACATAAACAGAAACAAGAGAAAAAACCACGGGACTATCTCAATAGATGCAGAAAAGGCCTTTGATAAAATTCAACACCCCTTCATACTAAAAACTCTCAATAAACTAGGTATTAATGGAACATATCTCAAAATAGTAAGAACTATTTATGACAAACCCACAGCCAATATCATACTAACCAGGCAAAAGCTGGAAGCACTCCCTTTGAAAAGTGGTAGAAGATAAGGATGCCCTCTCTCACCACTCCTATTCAACATACTATTGGAAGTTTTAGCCAGGGCAATCAGGCAAGGGTATTCAAATAGGAAGAGAGGAAGTCAAATTGTCTCTGTTTGCATATGACATGAGTGTATATTTACAAAACCCTTTGTCTCAGCCCAAAATCTGCTTAGGATGATAAGCAACTTCAACAAAGTCTCAAGACATAAAATCAATGTGCAAAAATCACAAGCATTCCTATATACCAATAATAGCAAAATCATGAGTGAATTCTCATTCACAGTTGCTACAAAGAGAATAAAATACTTAGGAATACAACTTACAAGGGATGTGAAGAAGCTCTTCAAGGAGAACTACGAATCACTGCTCAAGGAAATCAGAGAAGACACAAATGGAAAAACATTACATGCTCATGGATAGGAAGAATCAATATTGTCAAAATGGCCATACTGTCCAACAGAATTTATAGATTCAATATAATCCCCATCAAGCTACCACTGACTTTCTTCACATAATTAGAAAAAACTACTTTAAATTTCATATGGTACCAAAAAAGAGCTCATATAACCAAGACAATCCTAAGCAAAAAGAACAAAGCTGGAGGCATCATACTACCTGACTTCAAACTATACTATGAGGCTACAGTAACCAAAACAGCATGGTACTGGTACCAAAACAGATATATATAAAACAGACCAATGCAACAGAATAGAGGCCTCAGAAATAACGCCACACATCTACAACCATCTGATCTTTGACAAATCTGACAAAAACCAAGCAATGGGGAAATAGGATTCCCTATTTAATAAATGGTGTTGGGAAAACTGACTAGGCATATGCAGAAAACTGAAACCGGACCCCTTTGTTACACCTTACACAAAAATTAGCTCTAGGTAAATTAAAAATTTAAGAATTAAAACCTAAAACCATAAAAACCCTAGAAGAAAACCTAGGCGATACCATTCAGTACATAGGCATGGGCAAAGACTTCATGACTAAAACACCAAAAGCAACAGCAACAAAAGCCAAAATAGACAAATGGGATTTAATTAAACTAAAGAGCTTCTGCACAGGAAAAGAAAATATCATCAGAGTGAACAGGCGACCAAAAGAATGGGAGAAAATGCTTGCAATCTACCCATCTGACAGAGGGCTAATATCTGGAATCTACAAAGCACTTTAACAAATTTACCAAAAAAAAAAAACCAACCCCATCAAAAAGTGGGTGAAGGATATGAACAAACATTTCCCAAAAGAAGACATTTATGTAGCCAACAAACGTGGAAAAAAGCTTATCATCACTGGTCATTAGAGAAATGCAAATCAAAACCCCACTGAGATACCATTTCACACCACTTAGAATGGCGATCACTAAAAAGTCAGGAGACAACAGATGCTGGAGAGGATGTGAAGAAATAGGAACGCCTTTACACTGTTGGTGGGAGTGTAATTAGTTCAACCATTGCGGAAGACAGTGTGGCAATTCCTCAAGGATCTAGAACCAGAAATACCATTTGACCCAGCAATCCCATTACTGGGTATATACCCAAAGGATTATAAATCATTCTGCTATAAAGAAACACGCCCACGTATGTTTACTGCAGCACTGTTCACAATAGCAAAGACCTGTAACCAACCCAAATCCCCATCAGTGATAGAGTGGATAAAGAAAATGTGTCACATATACACCACGGAATACTATGTAGCCATAAAAAGAGATGAGTTCATGTCCTTTGCAGGGACATGGATGAAGCTGAAAACCATCATTCTCAGCAAACAAAGGAACAGAAAACCAAACACCGCACGTTCTCACTCATAAGTAGGAATTAAACAATGAGAACACTGGACACGGAGAGGGGAACATCAAACACCAGGGTCTGTCTGGAGGTGGACATCGAGGGGAGGGATAACATTAGGAGAAATACCTAATATAGATGATGGGTTGACGGGTGCAGCAAACCACCATGGCACATGTATACCTATGCAACAAACCTGCACATTCTGCAGACGTATCCCAGGACAGAAGGACGGGGGGCGGGGGAGGAGTGAGGGAGGGAGGATGGGTGGGTCTCAGTCTTCTGGTGCCCATACATAATATGGGCTGTACCCACACCACACCCCTGCAGCAATGCACCAGCAAGGCAGAACAACAATCAGTCAACATAGGCGCCAGAAGAGGGCCCTGAAATATGCCTCCTTCAAGATCCCATGGAATCGTTTCTACCAGTACCAATCCTAAGGAAGAAACATTCAAAGGGGAACACACAGATAAGCTTGCAAAAGTAAGAGACAGGCTTTGAGGGTCTCCTTTCCAGCTGCACCAGGGGTCCTCCACCCCAGCACTGACTTTTGGGGCTGCTCAGCTCTGCTGCCTCGTCACGCACTGCAGGGTGTTTAGCAGCACCCCTGGCTCTGCACACTAGACGCTGGTGACACATCCCCAGTTTTGATGATCGAAAATGTCTCCAAACATCATCAATGTGCCCCAGGGGGCAAAATCACCCAACTGGAAACCCCTGAACTATACTACATCCACGATGGACGCTGGTAAGTCTGACATGGTTCCTGGACCAGAAGCATTGTCCAGCCATTCTCCCACATCTTGGCTTATACACTAAAACTCCTGCAGCAGGAAGATGAGCATTTTCCAGGACACATCAGGCAAGTCATTTAAACCTTTTACTTTCTCATCCATAACAAGATGTGAATCAGATCTCTGCTTGAAATCTCACAGTTCCAAGGGACAATAAAATGAGATCATGAGTAGGAAACCGCTTGGCAAAGTTCATGGTGCTCAACAGATGCAAAGTGCAATCAGCTTTATCAGCATCATTGCTGAGAAATGCCTCCAAATAACCTGGTAAAACCAAAAGGGCCCAATTAACAAGACTAAATAGTTCCTGAGCAAAATGAAGCCCGGTACAATGATTCACGTATTCTGCACCAGAGGCCTCGAGGCAGGAGTGTCTGAGCGGTGGCCTGTTCTCCGGGAAGGTCCAAGCTCTGTCCTGCAGATGTAGAATCACTGTCCTTATAAAACCTTCCAAATCATGACTTCTGTGGCACTCCTTCCCCAAGACAAATAAACCAGCAGACTTCTCAACACAAAGAAGACTTTACTCTGAATAATTTCATGTTTTTTTTTAAATAACCTCAAATAACCTAAGTCATGAATGATCTCGTGATACAATTTTCTCATCAGGGACATAAAAGTATTCATTTAATTAATAAATTCAGGAGTCAAAATTTGAAAGGTACCAAAGTATATACAGTGAGACCCGCCCACCAAGGGCCCCCATCACCCAGCAAACCAACCCTCCCTGCCCCAACAAGTCATCATGACATCTAAGTAACCTCAGAGAAAAACATTTATGCACATACAAGCAAATACCTACAAAATCTAACCCCCACTTTTACCCAAACTGTAACATTCTATACACACAGTTATTTACTTTGCTTTTTACCTAAAGTTTTTTTCTTTTTTGGGGGAGGGGACGAAGTTTCACCCTTGTTGCCCATGCTGCAGTGCAGTGGCATGATCTCGGCTCACCACAACCTCTGCCTTCTGGGTTCAAATGATTCTCCTGCCTCAGCCTCCTCAGTAGCTGGGATTACAGGCATATGCCACTATGCTCGGCTAATTTTGTATTTTTAGTAGAGATGGGGTTTCTCCATGTTGGCCAGGCTGGTCTCCAACTCCCAACCTCAGGTAATCCACCCTCCTCAGCCTCCCAAAGTGTGGGGATTACAGGAATGAGCCACTGCACCCGATCGCCTAAAGTTTCTTGAAGAGCAGTCCCTATCAGTAAAGGACTTCCTCATTTTTTAAAACCATCATTAGCCCATGCCTTACTGAGCTCACATTGTTTCCATTTTTTGCTCTGATGACCCAGGTGTCAAGGAAGAGCTGCACACTTGTCAATTTTGCTAGGTCCTGGAAGTAGACCTGTTGGGTGAAGGGACTGCATCTGAATTTTAACAGATACTGACAAGTTACCCTCCAAAGGGGCTGTCCCATATACAGCCTCGGCAGTGTCTGAGGTGCTAATTTCCCCTTTCCCGTGCCACGGTGTCATCAAGCTTTTTTTTTTTTTTGTCATTCGTACGGGCTGAATTGTGCTTCCCTCTTCCACACACCCACGATTCACTTGCTGGAGTCCCAACTCCAATGCAGAAGGTGACTCTTTAAAGAGGTGACTGAGTTGCAATGAGTTCATTAGGGTTGGCCCTGATCCAACATGGCTGGTGTCATAAAAAGAGATGAGGACACAGACACACACAGGGGAAGACCATGTGGGCATACAGGGAGAAGACGGTCGTCATTCATAAGCCAAGGAGAGAGGCCTCAGAAGAAACCCACCCTACCAACACCTTTCCAGGTTTGTCAGCAAACGAATTCCTGTTGAAGACTCCCAGTCTGACGTACAGTGTTCTGGCAGCCCCAGCAAAATAAGGCAGCAATTCATTCACATACAAACGATGCTTCTGGCAACTTTTTTCTTTCTTCTATTGTAAGGATGAACATCTTTATATACTGAAGAGTCGTGCATATTTTCTTTCCTGGCATGGAGCTGTTTATATCCTTTGTCCATTTTTCCATTGGGTTATCAACCTTTTTTAAAGAGTGGGAGTTTTTAACATATTAGAAAAATTTGCCTTCTGTAGTAGGAGCTGCAAACCACTAGCTTTTGCTTCTGGTAGCTTCTGCTTGCAGAAATTAATTTGATGTAGACATAACATCAATAACCATAGCACTTCCCGGCATACTGGCCCTGAAGTAGTTGGAAGTGCTTCCTAAGAACCGGGAATCACTGACCAGAACCAGGACAACAACTCTCACAGGAGCTTGGCAGATGTTAGATGAACCCATGAAGGTTTTTTAAAAAAAAAAAAAGGACAAATGAGAAAGGGCAGATGCCACACAGTTACCAACAAAGATTTTCAAACAGGAATTCACAACTGCAGCTCTGCTCTGCACCTACAATGCCCTCAGCAGCCTCCACATTTCACCAGCTGTAACCAAAGGCTAAGAAGTATAAACAATGCAGTGGGCTTTATTAAAATTACGCGAGGTCACGGACTTCCTTAAGAGTCTAAGTTTTTGTAAAAGATATCTTTCTGCACAGATGACGTGTGTGACCTCAAAGCCTTAAGGCCTGGTTTGCATTCTGCCTCCACCCAGGCCAGCTCTGATGCCAACTACAACAAGCCCTGAGCCTCCACTTCCCACATGCCCACGGGGCTGATGCGCATGCTCTTCAGAGGGGCTTTGATAAGAATGAAGTCAGGCCGTGTACAAAACAAGAATCATCAATTTTAACCATCATTTCCGTGTTAACGCTAGTGTCCTCTGTCTGAACTGCAGACTTGCAAACCTGGGATAAATCCGAGCCTGTTGCCCATTTTACCTTCAGAGCAGCTCCTGACCATCTTCAAAGTGCAGGAACCATTTCTGACCTCTATCTGGTTGATCCTCAGGCTCACAGATGCTAGAATTTCCTAACCAATTCATCTAACACATAACACACCTACTAGGTACCCGGGGTGGCTGAGGGAGAATACAGAATGAGTAACACCCCGGCTCCGGCTTTCAGGAACTTCTAGTAACAGAGTGCGCAAATAATTAGCATCAGACAGCCAGCAGCAGATGCCACAAGAAACAGGGAAGACCAGGTTGCTCAGGAAGGTCCATCTGAGCTCCAAGAGGGAGGCAACAGCTGAGCTGTTCCCTGAAGGGCTATGATCTGCCAACCTGGGGCAGGGGGCAGGTGCGTGTTTCTCCCAGGCTCAGGTGCAGAAGACCAGCAGAAGGTGAGGAAAAATCCTGCTGACTGAGGGCAGCTGGGAATGAGAGGGACACCCTTAAAGCCAGCTGATGGAACTTAAAGTTAATTTAATAAGCAATGGGAAGTCACAGAAACTTCTGCTGACAGAACAAATGAGCAGCCACTGCCTACAACCATAAATACACGAGGAGAAAAGGAAAGTAAGAGCAATGAGAAAAAGCAGGTCAGGGGAAGACCCAGAGCGACTGTAGAAGGGGCACCAATGGGCAACCAAAGTGGACAGGCAAGGAAAGAAGAGAAGCTGGAAGCTATATGGTGCCATGCTCTGTGTCCAGGATGGCCAGCTCTGCCAGGACAAAGAGCAACAGCGGGTGGACAGAAGAGGGAAGGGAGATGGCTGCCTGCATTTCTGTGATAGTGAGGAATATTCTGGTGGGATATTCACCAAGCCAGCTGCTTCCTTTGCTGGCTCCTGTGTGCATAGATAAAAAACGTTTTCTCCCACTAATGTCTTTTATCAGTTTACTGCAGGCCTCAAATGCTGAATCTAACAGTTTTTCCTTCCTGAAAAGTGACCTATTGCCAATTATTTAACTCAAAGGGCACATTGATCATATGCAAGACACCCTAGGTAAATAAGGTCTGGTTCTGTCACTTAATCATCTTAAGTTAGTAAGAGGACCCTGTAGTCACAGGAGAACATTACAGCCCTGTGGGTCACTCTTCCTATGTTCTACCTTAGTTCCAAACTGCATCTGGAACTCTTACATTATCTCAGCAACACAATTAATGGATTGGGGGCAGGACATACAATGCTGAATTGGAAGAACATCCAGGATCAAAGCTTCCAAACAATCAATGTGGCCTGGCCTTCCATTCTCCCAGGTGATCATTATTAGAAAGGAATCACCAGCAGTGACAGCCTCTGGCATTGGAGAAAACCAGGACTGGACAATGTGGAAGGCAGGCCTCATCCTCCCTGGTGTTCGCCCAACTCAGGCACACAGCAGCTGAGTGTCTCCAACCCGCTCCCATAGGGAAGGCAGCCCACATTTAAAAACAAACAAACAAACAAAAAAAAAAAAAACAGAACACTGGAGTTTCTGTAGCAAATCACGTCACTACTACCTGAAGAGGCTTCCCGGAGTGAAGGAGAGGCCGGATGGAGAATGAAGTGTTCTCTGGAGAAAACAGAGCTGCAAAGATGCACGGTGGGGAGGTGGGGGAGGTAGGGGAAGCAGTGGACAGCCCGGCACAGAAAGCTGGGGAGCTGCCTGGCTAGGTAGAGAAGGAAGCACTCACTGGTCGTCCTTCCTTTCAGATGCCAGGCGCTGTGCTGGATGCCTGTCATATGTCATGTCACCAGTCTTCACCACGTTCCCATGAACTGGGGGTACAGCTGGCCCTCTTATAGAAAAATGCAGAAACATGCCAGACCTGTACCCCTTTCTCATCTCCCTGTGAGCACCACCTTCTCTGCTGACACTAATGTCCAAGTCCCTAACAGGTGGCTTAGCCACTATTTTTAGGGATGAGCATGAGGGAGGGGGAGATCACTGCCAATCAGGAAAGGATCGGGGATGGAGACCTCAAGGCTTCCCTCTTCCAGCGGGCTGCAAATGCAGGAAGAACTGCTTCAAAGCAAGGAATGTTTTCTTGTGCTGGCAAAAAAGGTGACTGGGAGAAAGGCCACTGAAATATCAACATCAACTTAAAAATAGGGGTGCACAATAAAACTTGAAACAACCCGAAGAGAAACAAAAATGAAGCAGCTGAAAATTATTGGATCACATCCACACATCAAAGAAAAAAGTCCAAACCACCACGAGTTAGCTACAAATATTACTGAAACACTGCAACACCAAGAGTTATACAAATCCAGCCGAAGATTTATTTAGAGAAAACCCACAGCATTACACACATTCATTACTAAGCCAAAAAAAAATACGATGTGTTCAATCCAAAAGTCTAAGAAGGAAAGCAGAGAACAGAATCAATAAAGATACATGCATAAATAATCAAAAATATTGGGATGAGAAGTGAATCCAGTCATTTAAAAATAAATAACCTCCAATTACTATAACCAAGGAAAACAGGTAACACATTCATTTGCAACAGATCAATAAAAGAAGAAAATCTTGACAGGAAAAAATTTTTAATGCAAATAAAATATATGGCAAAATTTTACAATGGGAAATTTGAACATACAGAATCAGAGATAATTTCTCAATAATGTATTAATAAAATTTACTCAAGAAACAATAAGAACTATAGGCAGAAAAGGGTCGATGAAGAAACAGATCGATTCACCTCCTTTAAATGTTTTTTATACACACACACACACACACACACACACACACACAGCCCCGACAGCTCACAAGAGGCTCAAATGGTTTTGCCCTTGAATAATTCCAAAACTTGAAGGAACTGATAATTCTAGCAACTCCTTCAAGCACAGTATTTTTTAGGGGCATCACAACATAATACCAAAATGGAGGAGGAAGAGGAGGAGGAGAAGGTTCCTGTTAAGGAAGGATGAGAACTCCTAGGAAGAGGGACCGTGCAGCTGAATATGAGAAGAACTAAGCACTTTCTGCAATAGGGAGCTGTAGTCTAGTGAGAGGGGCTGGCCCAAAGAGGGCCATTTCTGGAGGAGGAAAACAAGGTGTTTTGGAAATTAGTATGTGAAGTGCCGAAGTCTCCGGGCATTTAAATCTTTTTCGGCTCTTTTTTTCCCCCCAAATACCACCGGCCCACGACTAGCAATCCTCAGGATTAGCTCAGCACAGCCTGGCAGCCAGGTGGGCAGGATGCAGGGTTTTCAAGAGGCTTGAGCTGGAAAAGTAGGAAAGCCACATTCTCCTTCACACTGGGTGGCCACAGGCTTCCTTAGGAAGAAAACAGCCCCAGAACTTCTGTTTTTCTCTGGTCGAGAAGGCAGGATTCATACCATCATCTTATGTTAGCACCATGTGGCGACAACTCATACTGTCCTAAGTATCTTCATAAAGAGAACGCCATTGGATTCTCTCAATCATCCTGTCCCCTTAGGTCATCAGCCTTTTCCCATTTTACAGATTAAGATGCCTGGTCCCAGGGCAAGGAAGGAGAGAAACTGGGACTCAAATTCAGATTTTCTGACACTGCCTCAGATGCCTAAATAAGAACCACAATAAAAATAAATTCACAAAGTACTAATTTCTAAAGGATTCCAGTAAGAAAAATACTTTCTAATATGATTGTTCTTAACGTTTAACTGATTTCCTTTTAGAAGCCAATAAACTCTAATCTTAATGACCAAAAAGTACATCAATTTACAAAACATTTGCCTGTGATGTGAAAGATTTACATGCCCCATTCCATCATGCCAGGTTTAAAAACGCTTGTTCTGATCCCCTTTATTAAGATGAAAAGAACACTGGGCATTTCCTAAAACATCCTTCTTGGGATTTATGTCACTCACAGGCCATCTTTTTTGGGAAGGGTTGTGTGCGTGTGTACGTGTGCACATGTGCACATGCACAATATGTACTGAGATGTTCATTTCCATAAACACAAATCTGAAACAATAATAAATCTGCTAATGGGAAGTTTCTGTGCTTAAATTCTAGCAGATACTAAGATGAATAAAAACATTCCACTTAAACTTAAGGATACTTAAAAAGTAATCAGGGAAATACAACCCGCAAATAACCTAGATCTGAGGGAAAAGAAAAGAAGCAACAAAGAGAAGCAGGCAGAAGGACCCTGGGAGGCAAGAGAGACATGTTTTCCTTTCCTCCCCATCCATCTTCATTAACGAGCAAATATCACAATGATTATCAACTGCTAAGTCAGAGAAGTTCTATGCCATAATCTTGCTATGAAGCTAGTATTGTGTTCTTTATGCAAATGTGAAATATTACTAATAATCACAAGATTGTTCTTCTGCTAGGTGACAATCTTAATGGTCAATATGTAACACGTTATAAATATCAATAATAAAAACCAAAAGAGTCATTTTTTTCTTTATGGCTTAGCATTCTTTCATCAAGACCCAGCTCAGAGACCAAAGACGACTAAGTCAGAAAGTGTATCTGAGAAAAACACGTAATGGTATTCTGCAACATTGTAAACAAGTGCCTCTAACAGTATATTAAGGACAAAGTATGGAATGAGTAGGTTCCCAAACAGCAAATCTGTATTTCAAGTGCATGGGTGGCAAATTCACATCTATACTTCCACTGCCATGTGGGGGGTTTAGCGCAAGCTAAGCAGCTTCGGAAGGAAGGGACTGCTCACTGTGGTTGTCTGTTCAATCCTCGATTGTCCCGAGGGAGTTTTTTCTGGTGTTGGAACCCTCTGGTTCTCTTCCCTCCTACCTTTTGCTACTTCACTCACTTTTATTTTCTGCACAGTTCTATTCCAGAAGGAACTGTCAGTTATGTAAATCCATGTGTTCTTGATTTATAAAAAGTTTGTTAGCCGAGAGCTGCAAAACAGTCACACTGCCTAGGGTCAGACATGCAAATCCAAGGGCACCGGCACTGAGGCACCCCTGGGGCACAACACCTGGCTGAAGGCCCACCAGAAGGGTCCTTGACCCACGGAGGGGTGCAGAGACTGCTGCCCTCCTAGCATCCAGCACAGAAGGAACCAGCACCAACGCCTCAGTGAGGACCACCCTGCGGCAGCACATAAAACCCAGGCAGGAGGACGGTGGGCTCCAAGAAACAGCCTCTGGCTTCATCTAGCACCCAGCAAACCAGGCCCAACGACAGCAGCAACCACGACAACTTCTTGTTACTACCAGACAAGCTTCAATAAAGAGGCCTGGTTCTCACAGCCCACTTTCCTTATTCTGAAGCAGGTGTCTTTATTTACTCAAATGCCTGGAAGTCATGCTGCGCTACAGAACTGCTGAGCCAGAGTTGATTTGCCTCCCTGGAAATAAGTCCCCTCTTTAATCACTTACCTGCAGTCCTTTATTACATAATCTAATTAGCATTTGTGATCTCTTGTTTCATACCACATTGTAGAAATTTACTCAGGAATATAGACGTTTTACAAATGAAAGCATATGGCATAATTATTTTATTGAAATATATCAGATGTGTTTGGATACCCCAGACAGAGGTTTAAATTTATAGAACGTGCATACTGAGACAAAAAGAACTAAAAATGACATCAATACTTATTCTAAACTATAGGTAACATTAGCCAGAAAACAGAGATGAATTTCTTTTGGGGAAGTAAAATATTTAGCCTAATTGGAATTTTAATTCTATTCATCTTTCTGGACAGAAAAACATAAAATGAAGCTGCCAAATGTCTTCGGGGGCTTTCTTCAGTTACACTAGGACAGTGTGTTCAGCAGAGAGAAAGGGATCATCGCCTCTGTCCTCGGAAACATTTCAAAGCACATCTTTTATGTTATCTTCGGCACTGAGCCTACAATTTTTTTCCCATAATTGATTGCAAAATGAAATGTACTCCCTTGTGATTTCACAGCAAGATTTCCTTGCTGATTTGTTTAGTCCTTGCTGATGTGTTTAGTGCACCCAAAAGCAAATAGCTTTGCTGTTACCCACGGTCACACTGCAGTCTGATACCACGGGCTCCAAGGACCATTTCAATATTCCACAAAAGCTCAAGGACATATACTTGCAAACTAAAGATTATTCTCAGAGAAAACAGATTTACTTCTCCCTCTCCCAGAAGTTGCAGCTGTGCTGGGCTAATCAGGGAGGCAGTTGATGACTTCCAAATGGCAAAGGAAGCCATGGCGCAGGGCTGCCCTGCACTCATGCAGTAGGGCACGAGGGTCTCCGGGTTCCCTGCTGAGGATTATTTAAGCAGATGAGCGGACATTGTTGCAGGGCAGTAAGGACTGAAACTGTCAAGGGGCAGCCAGCATGCTCCTAAGAACCAGAAAGAGCCTCATGTTTGGAATAAACAAGTCTGATTTCCAAGCCTTGGAGAGGCAGCAAAAGTGGAAAGGAGAACTGCCGCAATCCTAACTGAAGTCACAAGGATAGAGAGTTTGTTTATTGCTCAGAGGAAGAGAATTCTCATGGAGAAAAGAACTCCAACTGTAATACCACATCAAAGAAGAGTGTGAGGCTGCTGCGCAAAGAAACAGAAGTCCCCAGCGTCACTGGGCCCCAATGACTGCAGTAACTCAACGGCCACCGGACAAAAACCCTCCATGTCCCCAGGAAAGGATCCTCTGGGTGTGTCTCCACACAAGATTGATGATTTGGCTGTTTTCAAAGAACACCGTGCCCCCTCTTCTACAAAATAATCCAACTTACAAACCTCTGGGGAAATTGCCACAAAAAGGAGCTGTGCATCTGATCCTGTTTATAAAACTCTGCAGACTCTGCTTATTATATTTGCGCCACTTAACCAGAATCATAAACCCAAAACCCATTCCTTTAGAGGACGGAGTAGATTAACTGGAGCCAACAAATGGAAAAAACAGACAAGTGGCACAGAGACAGGACAGACATTTTGAAGTAACTCTTACATCAATTTTCTTTAAAATCACCAGCCAAAATACCTAAGAAAACCACCCAGAGAAGTTACAAAACAGAAATACACAAACCACATCATCTGCAGGTACACGTCCTACTCTCCCTCCAAATTTTAACATGCTGTGATTACTGTTGGGAACAGCATTTCTAGGAGCAAGAAACCCATTTTCGATTCTGGCAGAGGCCAGGAGCAGAGCAGCCCCAGGTACAGGCACCCCTTCGCTGCCAGGCCCACTCTTCCACACGCCTCTGCTCTGGCCACCTCCCTGTACACGGCACAGTCAGGCTTCCTCACTGCCTTCCTCTGGGCTCTGACTCAAAGCCACCCTCCCTGTGAGCTGCTGCTCCCTGACCCCTCCACTGAGGGGTCCAGCAGCCCCACCCAAGCCCCCTTGTGCCCCAGTCTTCTCCACAGCACTCAGGAAGGTGGGATTAACCATGTATTTTAGGAATTGGCTTACGATGTCTCACCACAAACTCTAGGCAGACTATGAACAAAATTTATAATGCACATTTCTTTTTTCCTGCCTGCCAGATCAAAAAGAGTAAGACACCAATTTTTCTGTTCCTTTATTTGACCTTCCATGTCACAGATACAGTGGTGATTCCCCATTGAAAACCGGGATGCCGTAAAAGGGAAGTCAGAACCTCTTGTCCCAATCTCACAGTGCTTACCTCAAATGACCTGTCATGGTCTTTGAGGAAGTCTAGCGCTCCCAAAACAGTGGCAGCTCAGGAGACTTAGGACCGGCTGGCAAAGCTGAGGAGGGCAGCTCCAGCCACTAACACCAATTCTATGGACCACCCACACCCTGGCTCTGGACTTGCCCACTGGCTTGTCTCTCATTTGGATAAAAGAAGAGAAGGCAGCATCTTCCCCGCTAACCCTGGGGCAGAGCTGGGTGGATACCAGAATATGTAGAGAAAACTGGCCCAGCAACGGAAAAACAACAGGGCAGGGCATCCTGGGGACAGATGCTGTGAACTGCAACACTGACTCTCTAAAGGAATCTCTACCCCTCAATTCACCAAGAATAACCAAGGGGCGTTGGCTGCACTCAGCAACTGAGCTACCAACTCACTTCAGGGAGTCCCAAGCCCCCACCCCACTACACCTATTTTGGTACCAAGAGTGGTTCTAGAGGAACAAAATCTTATGGATATGTTTTCTGAATTGGTTTTGGAGTTTCTGGAATTGGCTCTCTCATCTGATTAGATCTGAAGATGCTAATGATGTCATGTCTAGTTACATGAGCACTGATGGTCTATGGTTTGAACTGCTGATAGAGATATAATAAGGTCTGCACTGGATACTCTGCAGACTTAAAAGGGTCTAAGTAACTCTGTATGATCCCTTCCAACATCTTTGAAAAACTGAGAATATGATGTTGGTTGGTTGCTCCTAAAGTCACTGGATAAAGTTGTGAAAGAGCAGGATGAACTAAGGGATTCAAATGCTCAGCTCAAGCGCTGCATAAATCATCTAAGAGCGGGTAGGTGTGGCCTGAGGAAAATCTCTCCTCCTACAGTCACTGGACTGAGACTGCTGAAAAGCAAACCCAAGACCTCAACCTGTGATTGACTGAACGACAAGTTACAAGTTAACCTCCCAGCCTCATGGGGTGTCTGTGGTAAAATGAGGGCATTGGTTGGGAAAGAATGGGATCCTGTAACTTGGGATGAGCCCCTAAATTCTGGTGAGTCTTCTCTGCAAGTGGAAGAGTGGTGTGTAAGGACCTCTAGGGCTAGATCTAGCTGAGCAAGGCCTGAAACTGAACACTTGGCTATCAGGTTAGATGGACGTAAGAGAATGATTTCTCTGTCTCTGCTCCCATACCATCACCCTACTGTGCAACCTGCAAAAGAATCCAGGAGGCATTACCTGTCCATGTCCTCCTGTCTGCAGAACCATGGCAGACACAGCAGGAGCCAGTAAGACAGAGAGGAAAGGGAAAGTAGGACTGAGCCAGGCTAAGGCATCCCAGACAACCACTGCCGAAGAACACTGTAGTAACTATGTCTCCAGATTTTCTGTCTCTAAGAAACCATTTGTGATTCCATGAGTGAGGACCTTCAACACAGTTCCTCTGAAAACAGCTGGCCGGGCGCAGTGGCTCACGCCTGTAATCCCAGCACTTAGGGAGGCTGAGGTGGGTGGATCACAAGGTCAGGAGTTCGGGACCAGCCTGACCGATATGGTGAAACCCCATCTCTACTAAATACAAAAATTAGCTGGGCATGGTGGCACACGCCTGTAATACCAGTTAACTCAGGAGGCTAAGGCAGGAGAATTGCCTGAACCTGGGAGGCAGAGGTTGCAGTGAGCCAAGATCATGCCACTGCACTCCAGCCGGGGTGACAGAGTAAGACTTCATCTCAAAAAAAAAAAGAAAAGAAAAAAAGAAAAGGAAAACACCTTCAGGCAGGCGTGGTGGTTCACACCTGTAATCCCAGCACTTTGGGAGGCCAAAGGGGATGGATCACTTGAGGTCAGGAGCTCAAGACCAGCCTGGCCAAGATGGCAAATCCCTGTCTTGACTAAAAATACAAAAATTAGCTGGGCGTGGTGGTGCATTCCCAGCTACTGGGAAGGCTAAGGCAGCAGAATTACCTGAACCCAGGAGGCCGAGGTTGCAGGGAGCCGAGATTACATCACTGCACTCCAGTCTGGGTGTCAGAGCAAGAGTCCGTCTCAAAAAGGAAAAAAAAGCAAAAACAGCTTCAAATAAGAACCTAATGTTCTCCATATGTTCACCCTCTCAAGACATGAACAGGTTTCTCAGATGCACAGCAGAGGAAATCCTGCACCTTGGGGAATTTAAGTGAGTCGGGGTGGGGATGCAGCACCTACATTTTCACATCCTCCTGCTGTGTTCCCGTTTGAAGTTACTACATAGTTACTTCAAGGATGAAAGGAAGCACCTTCTGATCAATCCTTTGGAAAAAGTAACTTCTGATTCACTGAGTCCTGGCTCATCAGCTGGAAGAACTCACTGCTGGGGCAGGTGGAATGTGATGTTCCCATAGGGTGTTTGGGGGAGTGAGGGAAGGGCATCATAGCTTCCCTGTGTGGATCTGAGAGGAGGAGAGGGAGGGGGAAGGGGGGGGAGGAAGCGGGGAGAAGCGGAGGGAGGTGGGGGAGGGTGGGGGAGGGAGGGGAGGAGAAACTGAGACAAAAAGATTTTAGGACAACATAGTGCTAATCAGAACCCTTTAATCCCCTCAGTCTCTCAATCTGTTGCTGAAGATTTTAACCAACTGCAGGTTTCAGCTCCTGAGATCTGTGTGCCAGTATTACTTTGTGTTTCCTAAGGAACCGGACCATTCACAAATACCTTACAGCTTCTTTTCTCTCAAAATGCCACTGTATCACTCAGAAAGCTATTTACTGGAAAACAAACTGTTTAAAACATTAACATGCTATTTCAGGAACTGCCTTTTACTTAATGCTTCATGGTCCTTTGTTACTTCATCTCATTTTAAAAACAAACATTTTAAGAAATGCTTTTTAACCAGAGCAAAAGAGCAGGAGGCCCACAGAAAGCTATTACTGACTGCACTTAGCATCTCTGGACTTAGGTTCTTAATCACGTTTCTCAAGGTCTCTTCTTCCCAAGTGTGTTGGCTGGAGAAGCTATTTAAGAAGGCTCTGCCATGGTCTTGATATGGAATTGAAATCTACCACTCAGGGAGGAGAGGGGTGTCCCACAATTAAATACTGTCAGGAAATGCTGCACATTAAGCCTCTCTTAGAGAGTTCCAAAAGCTCTGAGAATACTGTAGCAGGAAGCTGCTAAACTGAATGCATCCAAACTCATGCAACCAGGTAGCACCTACTAACATCTATGGATATGCTACCTGAATTCAAACCCTCCCGACCTCTGAGTGGAACTGACCATGGGCTCACCAGTCAGTAGGAGATCCTTCTGCCATGCCTCCTCCCAAACCTCATTCATTCCTTCCCCCAATCCATCCACAAGCCCGACTATGACAATAATTAGATTTGGCAAACAGACAACTTAATAAAATACATTGTAAGTGATATTAGTGGCAAATTTCATGATTCCAGAGACCTGGGTGAACAACAGGATGCTCACATTTTTTTTTTTTTTTAATACAGAGCAAGCAAGGTGCAGGGCTAGAAGTAAAAACAGTTGTTTTGCAGTCTATGGTTTTCTAAGGTCTCAGCTATATCATCCCAACTCCAACTCTCCACTACTACTCTCTTAAGACTGCAAGAAAATGTAGCAATCCTACAAGAAAGTGTGGATAAAGGAATAATAAGGAAAAAGAAAGGAGGAAGAAACAAAGGAAGAAGGAAGGAAGGAAGGGAAGGAGGGGTGGGAGGGAGGGAGAGGAGAAGAAAGGAAGACTATGTCGTCTGTTGTCTCTACCAAGGAGGTGTCTGATATTCCTCCAAACTATGAGAAATGATCCATCTTTTTTAATCATAAGTTATCTAGAAGAGACAGCATAGATTTTACATACCACAATGCACAGAAAACCTTTACCAAAATTCTCGAGACAACTTTTCCTCCCTAAAGTTTTTTTTTTTTTTTTGAAAGAAAGAGGAAGAGAAAGGGGGAGAGAGAACAGGAGTCTTGTTCTATCGCCCAGGCTGGAATGCAATCTAAAAATAGGTATTAAAAACCTCTTTTATGCTGATAATTGTGCTTAACAGCAGAGACAGGAAGGAATAAGGGGAGAAAATAACAAACAGCCAACCAATATTTCATTTAAGTCTGTGAAATACTATGAAAATGCTGAAGAATGATTTACATCCAATTATGCGGTCACTTTCAAAATAGGTGTAATATGATACTGAGAAAAACGTATGTTCTGTGGACCTGGGGTGAAGAATTCTATAAATATTCGCTGAGTTTACTTGTTCCAGGTCTGAGTTCAAATCATAGACGTTCCTGTTAATTTTCTATCTCATTGATCCGTCGAATGTTAACAATGTGGTGTCAAAGTCTCCCACTATTATTGTGCGGGAGTCCAAGTCTCTTTATTCACATTTTTTAATGACACATCTAGACTTTTAAAGCCACACACCTCAATGTTCTGAAGTAGCCACATCTTTTCTCACTACGTCCAATGAGTAAAAGATGCACGTCCATGTCACACTGGCCAATATACATTCAAGTTACTGTTTAAACTTTGAAATGAGAATGTAAGGGGAAAAAAAAAGGGAAACCTGAACAGAGGGTTCCAACAATATTTATATCACATTATTCACACATCGTATGTGTGCTTTCAAACTCTTTAGTCTCTAATTAAGCCAAGTGACTAAAAACAGTTCAGTTTTCAGGAACTGAAGTCGGGTTCGCTTGCACAGCCTCACTGTGGATTCACAGAAGTGGCCTGCCAAGCTGAGCAACCCCAGGAGGGGAGCTGCCCTGAACCTGCACACTTCCTCCTCACAGTGCTGTGCTGTGCCCCAGGCAGACGCTGTGCATGGCCCCATCCCTGCTTCCTCGGCCAGCCAGGGGTGCGATGGGGGCCAGGATGGCTGGGGCAGCCAAGAGAGACTGCAGTCGAGAGCTCTGGGAACTGAGCAGGTGGCAACCCACCTCTGTCAAATTTTTAGAACATGAATTTTTCAAATGAAAATTCTTTCCCATCCCACCCCCCCAATTTAGGAGCAGAAAACCACCTTATCTGAATAATAAACTACAAGAATTAGGTGCCTGATAGAGTCAATTGGCAGAATACAGTTCAAAATAAGTTGTCTGTATGAAAACAGTTCATGTACCCCATAAATATATACACCTACTATGTACCCGCAAAAATTAAAATTTAAAAAGTTTAAGTAAAAAATTTAAAAACAATAAAAAATATTTTTTTAAGTCCATTATCTGACATTGGCCAATACTCATGCATCATCTCTATGGTGTGGTAAGTGCGATAAGCAGCCCACCTAAACCTGTCTGCTCTCCGACATGGCCCAAGGTCCCCATGTGGCTTTCCCCTGCAGCACTATCAGTTTGGTGCCTTTACTAAGAAACTCCCCTGATATCTCCTCTTAAATCTCCCCTAACTCCTCGCCCTTAGTCCCAGAGTGCTGCTGCCACGAGTTCTCACACAGTCCCCTATGCCAGTGGAGGGTCTTCTTTTTAAGCTGCTGCCCCAGCTTTCCAACCCTAAGCCAGCAAAAAACGCTAAAAATTGATCCAGGAAGCCACTGCCCTGTCTTACTCTGCCCCAAACCTGGCCTCCAGGCCTCCTGTCCTGAATGGTTCCCTCTCTTATGTTTCCAAAGCACAACTCTGCCCTGACCATCCAAGCACTTACTCAGGGTGGCAACTGCCTGGATATCCATCTCTTTCCCTCACTATGCCAAAGAAGTTCTGGGTGCAGGGCCACATCTGCTATGTTCCTGTCTGTGTTTCTGGCCCGAAGCCGAGCATCTGGGTCCAGTAAACAGAGGAATCAATAAGTTGATAAAAGATGGGGCAAGAGGAAAAGACTGACACCTTACTTCAAGCCCTAGAAACAGGGTCTTAGGATCAAGTGGGAACAAAGAACTTTGGACACAAAATGATTTCCACACAGTCCTAATGCTATGGTTTGAATGTGTCCCCCAAAGTTAATGGGTGGGAAACTTAATCTCCAATGCCACAGTGTTGGGAGGTGGGGCCTTATAAGAGGTACTTGGGTCATAAGGACAGAGCCCTCGTGAGTGGATTAATGTGGTAACTTTAGTAGTAGGTTCATTACTGTGAGAGTGGATTGTTACACAGCAAGTCCTGTCCCTGAGGCCTTTCTCTTTCACATGAGCTTGCTCTTCCCGCCATGTCATGACACAGCATGAAGGCCCTCACCAGATGCCAGCACCATGCTCTTGGACTTTCCAACCTCCACAACTGTGAAAAATACATTTCTTTTCTTTATAAATCACCCAGTCTATGGTAATTACTCAGTCTTTCTGTTATAACAACAGAAAACTAAAACACAAAACATACTACTTGAGGGAGAAGACGGCACCGGGAATCCTAATTACTTTCTTCAGATACGAGAAAATTCCATTTATAATTTTAAAAAGGAAACACCTGAGAGGACTACTACCTGTGAGGAAAGACACTTCAGATCTTCAGGTAATTAAGGGCTCACACATCCCATAATGAATATACTAGAAATATTTTCCATGTGTTTTTTTCAGTATTGTACAACTGACCACCAACCAGTTAAATGTGCTCTAGGAGCTCCAGGCATAAACCCAACTGCCAAACAAATTCAGAAGATCCCAATTTACCAAGAGAGTATTTTTTAAAAAAAGTTAAAGATGAACACAACTCCACACATTTGTGGCACATTCAGCAGAGTGTTGGGTCAAGGGACCAAACACTTATATGCACTCAAAGATGATGGCAGAAAGTCAGAGACTAAGAATGTGCCTGCCACTCTGTCGCCAGTCATGCCAACAGACCAATTTTAACTTCCCAAATAGAAAATGGGTGCAGAAACTTGATTAAAAACAAAAAAAGCAGTATCAAACTTGGTACATTCCTAAACCAAGAACTGAAGCTTGAATTAAATTCATCTGGAGTTTGTGACCTCCTGGCAGCAGGTGAAAGTTCACTGTTCCTATGGCTGCCTCACATTAAAGTGGCTGCTCATTCACACAGTCCTCGAAAGAAAGGCCAAGGACCATGGACAGCTTAATGTTCCCCTTGGAAAGTCAGCACGCCAGTGGGAGACATGGAAAGGAGAAGCACATGTAAGAACCAAGAAGGACCTTCCTAATATACTAGGCAGAGCCTCACAAGGGCACTGCTTCCAAGTGTGACTGTGAACTGAAAATATCCTTAGGAATCACAAAGATAATCTTAAGGGGAAGAATAAGATAGAAAAAGGGCTAACACTGAAGATTTTTCCTTTCTTAAAACTGCATTAACTGTTATAAAGGAAATGTTCAGAGAGCTGTGACTGCCCCCATGAACATGTCACGATGACTCCCCCTGACCACAGCCACCAGCCACAAACACTGCAGCTGCGCTGCACAGTCCATCGTCTGCCTACAGAAGCCACCAATGTAGAATCGGCCTCATCTCCTACACCTACGATGGCCAAACACACTCTCTCTCCTCATTACTGTCCCAAAGGGAGATGATGTGAAGTCTATCTAGAAAGACAGAAAGATCACATTTGGGTTAAGATCAACTTCTCCCAGCAGCCATTATTCAACTTCCAAAGATACTTTTACTTTTAAACAGTAAAAGTGAAAGATCATTCCTAGCAGATTTTCCCAAGCACACAAATGAAAACTCTCAACCCTACAACCTAACTTCTTAACTGAAGGCAAAAAAACTTTTAAACGACAAACACACACTTATTCTGATATATCCATTCCTTTAATAATGAGACAACAGAGCAGGAGGAGGTAGAGCTTCTGTCAACAACAGTCAAGCCTGTCCAAGGTTGCAATCCATTTTCTAGTCTGTAGCTTTGTTCTGGGAAAATGCAGATTTTCTGGTCCACCATGCCTTCCCTGGGTCAGGATCTGGCATAATACCCTCTAGAGAGGTCAGAGCTTAGTCTCTGAAACACTAGCACCAGACTCAGTTCGGGGTGACCACCACCATGGTTGACACCAACCCCTCTGACAGTTTCCCCTTTAATGCAAGAAGGGAAATAGACTCAATTTGTCCCCAAATGACAACAGTGGTTCATGGTGAGACTGAAGCCTAATGTGTGGTGAGGGGCAGACAGAAAGCTGTGGAGTCATCCATGACTATCTAAACAGCACTATCTCAGGGGAACTCCTGTCCTCAACCAGAAGGAAGCTGCTAGAGCTTTCTTTCTCTCCACTCATTTCCAAGCCAAGGAGAGGAAGGGCTATTTTTCACCTGAGGTCGCTGATTCCTACCCTTGGCTAGAAGCAAGAGAAAGACTCCAGTTCTCCATCCACAACTGTACAAGATGTGGATGGAGGCAGGTTCAGGCTGATGAGGAAGGTGCATGTCTGTCTGGGCGACACTGACAGAGCAGCTTACCTCCGTGGAAGTCTGTTGATGTCAGGGTCATGTGCCCACTGTCCATCGGGCTGCCATCCCTTTGAGGAGAGGGAGACACTGATGGGAACCCAAGGATCTTCTAAAGGCAAGTTCTTACCGCAAGCTGGCCCCAAGGTCCCTGCAATCAAAGAAATCATTGTGGTTTTGCATTTGGCATATTTATGCCCCCTTTCTTCTAGGGACAAGTCTCTCAGCCTCTGAACGGGAACTCAACTTTCAAAAGGAAAAGTGTCCGGAAACACAGATCCACCAAGGTATAAAGGAGATGGGAGAAAGGCTTCATGCCACACCTCAGTGTAGACAGCAAACACAATAGCAATTCCTCCTGAAAAAAGAGTGGAGATCCACTGTCACTTTCAAAGAACCAATGTTTTCTACTAAACATTTCAACTTAAGCCAACTCTACCTCATCACACTTGTTGGAAATATATGATCAATAATGACTCCAAAATCCACGTACCATACCACACCAGCCTTGGCTGGAAGCAAGAGCAGAGCATTTACGTAAATACAGGCTGCAGGTGATAGCTTCTGTAAGCACTGGTCTATAATCAACCTTGTCACTGACAGCTCCGCTTATCATAACAGGGAAAAGTCATCAGATCCGACTGAAGCATAGAATCAGAAAGCCAATCTCATTCTAAGTCAACTAAAACTCATCACAATTCTGTAAACTAACTTGAGTACCTACTCCAGTGCAATGCTTGGTCTACTTGACAGGTTATGTAAATTCCTTTCAGCAATTCATCTGCAGTAACCAACAGCCACCCAATGTCAAAACATCAATATTTCCTAAGTAACTGCACACCTAGCAAAAGTATTTATATATGTTGTTATATATCATCATTTCCTTGAAAAAAGTCTGCTTTTCCCGGGACAAAGAAATGCCTGCAGATATCTGATCCTTGTCACTACGGAAATCAGAATACTGTTAACAGTTATCTGTGTATCGAACACACAAAGGATGACAAAAAATCTTCTCATAAAGAGTTTTCTGAGAGAATCTCCATTTTAAAAGTTTGATTCAAATGTATGTTTTGGATAACCAATCAAAAACGGAAGAGAAAAAGGTCACCTACAAATTAACTTGCTTCTCTAAAGATGAACTGCCACAGACAAGAGGCCTTGCCAACACACCAATGAAAGTTTTAGGTCCAGTAGATTTTCAAAAGGCAAAAATCTAAACCAGTCACCACTCCAGAAACGACTAGGAACTAACTCCAACCACATCAGTCAATTCTCTAGAGCCCGATGGGTCTGAACTGCCAGACAAAAAGAGCTACGTTCCCACAGGCCTCCCTAGGATGCAAAGTGACAGGGAAATAAAATAGAGGTGGTCAGGAAGGACACAGCTTTTCAGACAGCTGGGTTCCTTCCTAATAACTGGAATGAATGTAATCACTACCCCATTTCACAGGCAACCAAGACCATCCACAGGGGAGGAACACAACAGTGCTAACGAAGGAAGGTGCAGGATCACAAAACAAGGCTCCTGGCATGGCCGGGCATGAACACAGAAGGGGAGGACTCGGACTGCCCTGTGGAGCTCCTGGGGCAGCATCTCTGGCAGCCGAAGCAACTCCTCCATTATCTTCTACATGGTACAATTTCCTACTCACACACAAAGGACATACTTGGGGACCCTGGCTAAGCTTCCGGATCTAGGTCAAAGTGGGGCATAGCTACTGGCACCAATTCAAATTCAGTCATATAATGCATGTGAGTACAGACATGAACATCAGCAAAGCGCTGAAATGGGCTAAAACCATGGACACATGTTAGGCAAGAATTTCTCCTGTTAACTACCCAATAACTAAGGTGGCAGTGAGTAAGAATTCAACACTAGGACAATTAAGGTCTTTTGAAGATGTTACCTAATACTCTCAGATTCCAGGCAAGTGTGAAACGGTGACCCTGTGCCGGAAGCCCGAAAGCCTGTCTTGCTAATCTGCTCAGGCTTTCAGTATGACCTCACTGGCCACTTGCAAAGGGAGTGCTGACCTGTGAGCAGAGCCCCGAATCCAAAGGTTAGTGCTGGCCGACACCAGATCTCCGGAAACGCACAGTTGGGTGGGACAGCCAGTGAGGATGACTCCAGCAAGGCAGTGACACCCGTGTCCACTCCACCAATGCCCCTTTCTCCCTCCTCGACTTTGTAAAATGGCTAAACTACTGAGTAAATATCTGAACACCCTCTGTAGAAGGAGATCACACCACCAGAGAGGAGGGATCCAGTAAGAAATGGGGGAGAAGTACCTAAGAGGGCAAACATCAGGTGCAGGGAAGCTAACAGTAGACCAAGAATGAGGTAGCCCTGGCCCTAAAATTGCTCAACAGCAAGAGAGGGCTGAAAGCTTTGAAAACCTGAGCAAATTAACAAAACACTGGCCTGCGGGCTCCTGGCCCAGGGTCACTGTTTCACACTTGCCTGGAATCTCAGAGTATTAGGTAACATATTCAAAAGACCATATTTGTCCTGTGTTGATAGCAGGAGAAAATGAAATCACTCAGCTTCTCTGGGTCATGGTTTTCTAGTCTAGAGAATAAAAGATAAGGGCTAGGCACTTCCGAAGGCCTTTCTGGCTCTAACCATCTTTGGCTCTCATTTCTCTGACTTTACACAAGGAATATTGTATCTTAGTGCCAGCTGAGCCAAATCAATTACGGTCTGAAAAGAACTTAAAAGACAAGTATGCCCAGTTTCTGCAGACAAGGAAACTGATTCCAAAATTATACTACCACACTACCTGGTTTCATTCCCAGTCAGAACGAGATATCCTGAGGTAGGTATCCAAGGTCTCCAGATCTCAGTCAAGAGGGCTGGAGAACAGAGACGTGATGATAAAGGCAGCCTCCCCTCTGTCTAACTAGGTCTTGTCTCTGGCTTCTCTTATGACACTTCCCAAAAGCCCACTGCAGATCTCTTCCCCCAACCCTAAAACCTCTATTACAAGTCAAGCTCAAGTGGTGTTATCCCATAAACCTACATGGCCCAAAATGCAAGCGGGAAAGCACGAAAGGGGAATTCAAAAGCCAATGCATAGCAAGTATCTGACATTACAATAAACTCAAAAATGTAAAAAACCGTGTGACCTGCAACAACAGTCCAAGCTACCCAGAATTCTTCCTCCTCCCCACCACTTCTGGCTACTTTAAATACTAAAATGTGAAAGGCTAAATTATAAAGCTAAGAGAAGAAAAAAAATTAAATATATTTATAACCTATGGGAAGTTGATGTATTTCTTATACAGGATCCCAAAAGCAGAAATCACAAGGTGAAAAACCAATGGATTAACTACTGTAAAATCGAGGATTTTTCCCCCCAACAGAGGACGCTTCAAAGTTAAAAGTAGTGTGGTAAAGTCAGAAAAGACACCTGTGGAATCAAAAATCAAGAATTAGTAACTTAAATATATAAATAACTCAAACACTGAGAGACAAGAAACCTAATAGGAAACTTCACAGAAGATTGTGAATGTTGCAAAAAACAGCAAAGGTATTTGCCTACAAGTAAACTGCCAGCCTTTCATGGTCAGTGGAAAAGACCGGTAATTTAAATGCAACTTACCACAAGCCCCACTGAGAGCGGAAATAACACGTAGAATTTCTGTTGGGGCAGAAGATGAGATCTTTCTTGGCAAACTTATTGCTATTGTTGGGGAAAGTGAGGGTGGGAGGAACAGGGGATACTTTAATGGGGCCAGATGCATGTCTGTGTACACGGTTTCTGGTTCCACACCATAGAATTACCGTGTATTAGAGAGAAAAGCATTTTCCTCTAACTCTCAAAAAAAGTGTTCTTAAATCAGAATGAGTTAACTTTGTAACATACTCACAAATAAACCTTCAGGCCCAAACCTACTATTTTATTCCTATGAAGCTCCCACTTAAAACAATTCACACCTTCTCTGCTTTGAACTCCATTCTTCAGCTTTGCCAATTTCAAAGCTGTTTCATCAGTTCTCAAAGGGATGATCAAGCTTGAGGAACTTGACTAGGGCTGGTGAGAATCACAAGAGCTCCTGTTCCCTGACTAGAAATAATTTGTAATGTGGTTACCAAGCTGAAACATACAGTTTTTGGGCACCATTTTTTAGTTTCACGATACTTCATGAGCCTAATTACCAGAAAATTATTTCCTGACTAGAAAATTAAAAGAAAGGGAATTCGATAATCACATGTAATAAAAACATTAAACTATAGAAAACTTCACAGGAGATATAATTCAAAAGAACAGAAAATCGTAATGATTACTATATAAAGATGCTCAAAGTTATGATTAATATAAATGCAAATAAACATAAAATACTGTGTTATAGCTAACAGACTGGTGAAACAAAGTTCTATAATATGTTGGCAAGAAGGTAAACAAACCGTGCTCAACACAATTAGCCACGATTAGCCATGAGGGAAACGCATGTGAAAACCATGAGCTGTTGCTTAAAACAATTATAAAAAAAAAAAAAAAAAAAGAGGAGAAATTGAATTTACTCACTATCATGAGAATATAAGCCACTACAGAACAGAGTCTCAATAGTTCCTCAAAGCAAAGAAAAAAACCAAAAACCCAGTTCCTCAAAAAGTTAAACATAAAATTTGCTTATTATAGTGAATTCTTCCAATTTTATGTTGCCTTGGCATCCATTTTGAATACAAGTTTAACTTTCTCATACCAGAAGCAGGGCTTAGTCACACTTGACTGTCTCCAGTTCTAGACCACACCCAAAAGGCCAAGCTCACTGCCAAGATAAGAACTTAAGAGGCATCTCTCACCCAGCGGACTGAGCTCCTGTGTTCCGTCTACTTCTTTTAAACAGACCACTCAAGCATCTGCCGGAGAACTCACCATGCCCCACACCCTATTTCCTCTTGTATTATATATACTGCCAGCTGTGAACACTCTCTCTCCGTTTGTCTCTCTCTCTCTCTCTCTCTCTCTCTCTCTGCCCAACTCTTTATTCCTGTCTAGGGTAACCCAGGACAGAGGACTGCCCTCCTGGCCCAGGATATGTTAGGAATAAGTCTTTGCACTTGGATTTGACCATGACATATTATATGTATATATCAAAATATCACAGGTACCTCAGATATCTGTACAATCATTATGTATCCATTTTTAAAAAGCATCTTCTAAAAAATATCTTTGAACTTACTTCCTGTTGTGGTGGTGTCCTGACCGTGCACCCTCCATATGAGGAACCAGAACTGTAGGAGCTAACGAGGTTGGGCTCCCAGCACCAGAACCACGGTCAGACAAGACCCTCAGGGTGTCCACCAATATAAACAAGTTTCCCGAGTGAGAGACCCCTGGTCTGGACTCAGATCACTATGTGTGAGACCATCTACCAGGTAAAAGAAGCGTCCCATGAAAGGCATACGGTAATCACCCACATCCAGCTGCCTTTCATTTTCCCTGAGGTCACTAACCACTCCCATACTGGAACCCCAATTTAGCCGGGGGCTCCCAAAACACATTTGACCCAATAACCTCACTCCCGAGTAATACATCCAAAAAAGGAAAACATATCCACATAAAAATTTGTACACGAAAGTTCATAGGAATGGTATTCATAATAGCCAAAAAATAAAAACCCAAATATCCATCAACTGACAAATGGTTAACAAAATGTGGTCTGGCCATACAACAGAATATTATTCAGCAATAAAAAGAAGCTACTCACACATGCTAAAACATAACCCTCGAAAACATGCTGAGTGAAAAAAAAAAAAAAAAAAACAGATACAAAAGGACACATATTCTATGATTCCACTTACATGAGGTTTCCAGAATATGCAAATTTATAGAGACAGAAAGCAGACTTGTGGTTGCCAGGGCTGGGCAATCTGGGAAGAAATGGGAAGTGAATGCTTATGCATAGAGTATCTTTTGGGGGTGATGAAACTGTCCTAAAATTGTGGTGATGGCCGCACAGCTCTGTGATATACCAGAAACTCTTTGAGTTATTATATATTTTAAATGGATAAATTGTATGTGAACTGTAGATCAGTAAAGATTTTTCTACTTAAAGGAAATACAGAAACAAAAGCCCACTGCTAGCGGGAGTTTAGCTGGTAAGGCTTTGTCAACAACCACATGGTAGTATTTATTTTCTTACTAATAAAAGAGACAGGGTCTCACTTTGTTACTCACTTTGTGCAATGGCACAATCACAGTTCACTGCAGCCTTGAACACCTGAGGAGTTCAAGTGATCCTCCCACCTCAGCTTTCCACAGTGTTGGGATTACAGGGTGAGCCACCGTGCCTGGCCCCATAGTCCCACACGGCAGCATTTACCTAAAAGGAATATACTACTCCCAAGTCTAGAGTACTGCATGGAAATAGTAAGCATCATATGAAAAGATACTTGAAATCATAAGTCATTAGGGAAACGCAAATTAAAACTACAATGAAATACCATTCCACACCTACTAAAGCAGCAAACATGAAAAATACTGACAGTCCCCCAAATGCTGGTGGGGATGCAAAATTATGCAGGCACTCTGAAAAATTAAACGACATTACATAGAAATTAAATACCTATGCTACTCCGAAGTATTTATTCTAGAAAAATGAAAAATTTATGTTCATACCAAAAAAGCGCATCGCTTTTCATAGCAACATTGTTCATAAATTGCCAAATTCTGGAAACACCAACACGTCCTTTGAGAGGTCACCCTGATTATCCACACTCTGGTGTACTACTCAACCGTAAAAAGGAAAAAAGTGACACATGCATGAACACGGATGGATCCTTTGGGCATGACAGTAACTGAAAAAAGCCACTAACAATAGATGTGTGATTCCATCTACGATGCTCTGGAAAAGCCAAAATGCTAAGGGCAGATCAGGGGTTGCCAGGGGCAGGGACAGTTCAGAAATTCTTTGGAACACTGGCATTGTTCTGGTCCTATGTGTGGTGGTGCTTATGAGAATCTATACATATGTTTAAACACACAGGACTATACATCCAAGAGTGAATTTTTTTTTTTGGAGACAGAGTCTTGCTGTGTCACCCAGGCTGGAGTACAGTGGTGCGATCTCGGCCTTCCAGGTTCAAGCAATTCTCATGTCTCAGCCTCCCAATTAGCTGGAACAACAGGTGCATGCCACCATGCCTGGCTAATTTTTTTTTTTTTTTTTTTTTTGTAGAGATGGGGTTTCACTATGCTGGCCAGGATGGTCTCAAACCCTTAAACTCAAGTGATCCACCCACCTCAGCCTCCCAAAGTGCTGGAATTAAGGCATGAGTCACTATGCCCAGCCTACTGTACATAAATTTCTAAAAGTAATTATGTTGTGGGGAAAAATAAACCCATACACCATACACAAAACCATGTTTTCTCTATTGAAGGCACACAAATTAAAACAGAAAAGGATCTTACATAGGTTGATGGTATCGGTGCCACGAACTACAAAATATGAAAACCTCATCTCTCATCTGAGGTCCATAAATAGAAGAGGGAGAAAGAAATGTTACAAGAAAATGATCAATAATTGACTTAGCAAAGTGAAATAGGTCATTTTATTGGCTAGGAAGGAGTCCAAAGCTCAAAGAGGCTAGAGTGGGAAGGTCTCTGCTTTAGCACTAAGATATACATGTCATGAAACAAAAACAAGAACCCTAAACACACCCAAAATAAGTTTAAAAATTTTTTAAAAGGTGGGGGGAAGCAAGGTACCAGCCCCTCACTTGCTTTTTCCTTCATTAACACCACTCTAACCAACAAGAACAAGTTAAAAATATAAAGCCAACTAATTCTGACATCGGTCATTATCAGTTTACTATAAAACACGCAAAAAACATGAGTGGATGAGGACCTCCAATCAGTCACACAGGCCCATTCAGATGTAAATAATGTCCCAGGGAATATTAATTTTGTGGTAAGAGTATAAGCATCCAAGTAGAGTCTTAATCCCATTAAGATTCCACTCAGTGAGGGAAGGGCTCCCTCTCATTTGTGTGGTCTCCTGCTTAACTGTGGAAATCAGGGTTTATATTTCCTATATATATCAGCCTTGCTCATACTGTATGAAAACTTCACAGTTCAGAAGAAATACTAGTCTAGCTACTTGATGATGAATGCATCCTGTTAGGACACCTGTGAATTTTTTCTTTACTCACACCCTTCTTCCAGCTAGCTCATAGTAAACCATGCTCTTATATTGGCCCCTGGCTTAAGACATACTTAGAAATTCAGATGGGTTATTATATTAGTTTCTGAAAGCATTTTAGTTCAGATACATGCCTGGTATGGATGAACTCTCCTATGTCTCAGGAATTCTCATCAAAGAGAATTAGTCTGTTATTATCAGACTAGCAAGGGTAACTGCCAACACTTACTATCAGTCCCTGCCTCGAACCAGCTTCTGCAGCCCATCAGGGTCCACCTACTGCCCTCTCTTACCTCCGAACAAAAGTAACCCAGAAAAGTATCTCTGATATACCACCCTTCCCAGGCACCATGTGAGTGAGCATTCACAGCCTCGCAAGCAGAGGCTGGCCGGCCCACACAGGGTGGACACACTGCCCCATCAACCTACAAATAGATGCCCTTCTCAGGCTGCTGGCAAAGCCTACACTGGGTCCTGCTACAGACATCCCAGTGGGCACAACTGTGGCCCGAGACTCTCCATCCAAAATGCCCTTTGGGATATTCCAAGTCTCCCAAACATCAGCCCTAGAAATACCAAGACTTACACCTATTTTCTGGGACAAAAGGTTCATTCCATGAGGCAGTTTCTCGACAGTGGCACTGTGGACATTTGAGTTGGGTAATCTCCTTTGTGGGGCTGTCCTGGGCATCTGATAAGCATCCCTGGCCTCCACCCACACCCCCAAGTAGTGAAGCCAAAATATCTGCAGACACTGTCACCTGCACCTTCAATGACGGCAGGCGCAGGAGGAAAAGAGAGGTACATAGGCTAGATCTGGGTGGCTCAGTTCTCTTCTCTGCTAAGGCCACAGAAGCCCTTTAGACGGCACAAGAGCTTCTCCATATGGTAGAGCCTCAACTTTCTTCTGGGCCCTTTCAATTTACTTTGTCATCTAATTCAAATTAACAGCAAATCATCTCTCCATGTGTACTAAAACAGAACCTCATTTTCACCATCTCAATGAAAGCACTGCTGGGACTCTGCCTTTGGAAGGAGGAAAAATATGAATGAGAAAGACACCGTATGCTTTGATGAGAATTTCTGAGACATAGGAGAGTTCATCCACACCAGGCATGTATCTGAACTAAAATGCTTTTGGAAACTAATATGATATAACCCATCTGAATTTCTAAGTATGTCTTAAGCCAGGGGCCAATACAAGAGCATGGTTTACTATGAGCTAGCTGGAAGAAGGGTGTGAGTAAAGAAAAAATTCACAGGTGTCCTAACAGGATGCATTCATCATCAAGTAGCTAGACTAGTATTTCTTCTGAAATGTGAAGTTTTCATACAATATGAGCAAGGCAGAGAATCAGCGTTTTTTTGTGTGTTTTTCTGCAGACAGGGATAGTAATTAGGCTGATTATTTTCTACTGTCCAAACTAGGATGCATCTGAAAGTCAACAGGCCAGTTACTGGTAGTTACACAGGGAGGAGAAGCACCCAAGACAGCAGATGGATGCTGACCTGCACAACAGCCTCGTTCATGGAGATGCTGGCCACTTCTATCAATGTTTTTTGCTCTTCTCCCCAAGGATAAAATGATTTGTTTTTCTATTTCAACAGAAACTACTATTTCCACTTTGGGGAAGACAGAAAAAAAAACAAAAGTCCCAAGAATACAACTTGGAAAGATGATTGTGAAGTGAGATTATGAACCTGTAACATACCCACACAGAATCAATCCTTTACCAGAATAATTTGTACTTTCATAGAGCACTTAGTTTTCTAAAACTCACCAAGGGACTTTCCCATGTTAGTTTTTCGGCGACTCTGATGGGTCAAACTATGCAGAACATTTTTAGGAACTGATGAAAACTTACTTGTAAGTCAGGAATCTGAATCCGCGATGAGACAACAAGGCATGTTTCTTTAACAACAACACTACAACAAAAACTACTACGACAAGTAAAAAGTTAGAAAAGCACAGTTTTTTTTTTTAAGATCTTGCACCTGATTTGCTTTGGTCAAACTGGCTTGATGTTTGGGAGGAAGATAATGCTAACTATTTTTAAGACTTGTGAATTTTGGGCCGGGCGCGGTGGCTCAAGCCTGTAATCCCAGCACTTTGGGAAGCCGAGGCAGGTGGATCACTAGGTCAAGAGATGGAGACCATCCTGGTCAACATGGTGAAACCCCGTCTCTACTAAAAATACAAAAAATTAGCTGGGCATGGTGGCGCGTGCCTGTAATCCCAGCTACTCAGGAGGCTGAAGCAGGAGAATTGCCTGAACCCAGGAGGTGGAGATTGCGGTGAGCTGAGATCACGCCATTGCACTCCAGCCTGGGTAACAAGAGCAAAAACTCAGTCTCAAAAAGAAAAAAAAAAAGACTTGTGAATTTTGAGCCTGTTTGGCACAGATAAATTTTTTTTTAATAAGGGAAAAGTCATCATTTACTAAAAACCTACTATATGCCAGCACTTTACATACATGATCTAATCTTTATAGTAATCATGGAAGTATATCTGTGTTTCCTCAAAGAACCCGGTGGCGCAAATGGCGACCAGTGAGTACCTGTAATACAATCCGAGACTAAAATCTTGGCTATTATAAAAGTGAATCTCAATATGGAGATTCTGCTGGGGGGGCAAGCTCCCCAAAGCAAACCGAAGAAAATGAGATTTGTAAGTGCTGAAGGGAATGCACATTTGAGAATGCTGCAAAGAGGAAAATCAGGTCAGAATCCTGTACTGCACCATCCTGTTTGGTTACAATCATATGTCTTCACTGCAATGAAAAAAAAAGGAAAAAATTCTCTCTCTGCTCCTGCACACCACGCCATGTCCTACCCAACCCCACACAGAGGCAGTTTCATTTTGACTTTGTGGATGGTACCTCAGTGGTAGAAAACTCCAGGCATATAATGGCTGGGACGTGGAGGGTTCTAGTTAATTAAATTTCCTAGCTGGTTTAATTTCCCAAAAAGTAAACAATGAAATGACAACAAACGAAGTTTCTTCATGGTCTGTCATCATCTTCAAGACCTTTCCAGGCCTCAGATCCATAAATATTTTTTTTTAAAAAAAGAAAAAGAAAATTCACTGTTGTGCTGTTCCTTCTCCTCCCTAAATTCTTGTCCTTGTTTTTAATTTTTAGTGGAAAAAAACATGCTACAAAGCAATTCTGTGACTTAAACACTGCTACAATCAAAATTAACACCACTGACCTGATCCTCAGTAACATTCAAAATATTCAGACCAGTTATCTACTGTTCTGAATCTCTTTTGACCAGAGGAACGAATCAAAACATAATTATGAGGCCTGTGAATGCGAGCTAACCCAGCAATGAGGAAACCAGCTTACGGTAATCTCTTCTTCATCCTATCCTGCTGTATAAAAGTCCCTTAACACAGGGTGAAATCCTAAGGCTCTCTCCCCAATCACCCTTAAAGAACTAAGAATATTAACTCTGAACGCTACAGGGAGTATTTTTAAATGACAATGGAAACCATATAGAGCACTATTTCCAATTCTGTGCCAAAGACCCATTCGCCTTACAAATCCATTTAATATGTATCCTGCTTGACATCAGGACCACACTTCCTAAACCTACCAAGATGATGAAGAATGGCCTCCGACGCATCACGGAGAAGAGGCCCCAAGAATTTCATGACACTCCATTACACAAGAATGGGCAGACAGAATTACAGGTCTGGGTTCTTGTCCTGCTCAATTATAATAGTTAATTATTGTTTTAGAAGAGCAGTTCATGATGTGTTTAGCCAAATAAGACAATTGTCTTTCACATGGTTTTAAAATCTAGGCCAACTTTCCACAATGGCCACGTTATTCCAGGCATTCTTGTGGCAGATACTCCCTAAAGAACAATCTGCCTAGTCAAATACAGAGAGCCCTTTAGATAAAGTATCAAAATCTTTCAACCTACCTGGAGGCAATAAGCACCTGAAGGCCACTCCGCAAGCTATTCCACTTCCTACAGAGATGAAGTGACTTTGAGTAGAATAGCCTACTGTGCACACAGCCTGTGTCCTCTTCCCACGAGACACGCGATTCAATGACATTTCCTGGCCTCTCCTGGGCCAGGTGTGGTCATGTGGCTGAGTTCTGGCCAGGAGAACATGAACAGAAAAAACGTGCCATACATCCAGGCCTGGGCACATAAAAACTTCCCATACCCTAACCTCCCTCTCCCGCAATGCTAACTTATGGCAGCTGAGCACAGCCACTTGCCAAGATGAAAGATTAAAGAACAGTAAGATAAAAGGAATTTGGGTTCCTGAATCCGTGTCTAATGGAAAACAGCCCATGGATCAGGGCAACCAATGAGGAAGAGATACATTTCTATCATGTATGAGTTGTTGCACATTCAAGGAGTTTACTACAGCGGCTGACATTATGATAACTAAACAAAATACAGGGGTGAACTTAGATCAAAGTTAGGCTGATCTCAAACCTAACGTTCTAGAATTAGCAACTCGGGAAAAACAAAATGTGTGGAATGGAACCTCTAGATATGTGCAGATATGTACTGTGGGCTACCATATTCATTCACAATAAAGCAATCCATTCCAGCATGCAGTAAAAACTGTGCTAAGGAGCTGAGGCTGAAGAAGATGTTCTGAACTACTGATCCTTAATTTCCATAGTTAAATATTAGCTGGTATCAATCACCAAATATTTGTCAGGATTCTCCACACTTCCTTTGCCAAAAGTATCATAATCATTCATATTAAATACAGTATCAGCAAACCACATGAAATTCAACTCTGGATTGACTAGAACACTACTGCTGAAGTCATTTCACAGGGAATAGTAGGCAGTACAATGGACAGAGCCCAAGCTGAGTTTCTTTAGCTGTTTGTTTTCAATCGAAATTTCACAGGTGTGGTGGCTCACGCCTGTACTCCCAACACTTCGGGAGGCCGAAGCGGGTGGATCACCCAAGGTCAGCAGTTCGAGACCAGCCTAGCCAACATGATGAAACCCATCTCTACTAAAAATATAAAAATTAGCCAGGTGTGGTGGTGGACGCCTGTAGTCCCAGCTACTCGGGAGGCTGAGGCAGGAGAATCACTTGAATCCAGGAGGCGGAGATCGCAGTGAGCTGAGATGGCGCCACTGCACTCCAGCCTGGGTGACACAGCAAGACTCCGTCTCAAAAAAAAAAAAAAGAAAAGAAAAAAATAAATTTAACATCGAGAAGATGCTGGCATTCCCCCAGGGAAGTCACATGTGTAGTGCTTCCTTTTGCTGTGTCAAGACCCAAACTGGGTGCACCACCACAGCAACATTTGCTTTTCCTGTGGGCATTCTTCTTCCATTCTTTGGTCCTGGTTTTCTTGGTTTGACTTCAATGAATATCTTCACTGCAAACTACCTTCATTGCAGGGTAATTTAAGAGATGATATATAAATAAATTCATAAGTACTCATTAAGTAGCTACTATACATCAGGTCCTTTCACATACTTAATTCCATTTATTTTTTGTAACAATATGATCGATATATTCCACGATTTCCCATTTTCCAAATAAGAAAGTGGGGAAGATACAAAAAATAACAAAAACTCATTCAAAGCCAGACACCAAAGTAAATAAGAACAAGATTCAAGTCAAACTCACTCTCCATTTCAAAATGCTACATTTGACCTATAACATATTGCCATCCTTTATACAAGGGGACAAAAAAGGGATCACCACTCAATTTTGATCTCCTTGAAATATTCATTTTAGAGAATCAGTGGTTCTCAAAATGTCCGTCCTCTGACTTATAGCTTATTATATTTCTACAAAAGCAAAACCTCCACGCTTCCTTCTGACATCAGAACAGGTTACAAGCTGTAACTCAGAGACTTTAGAGGGTAAGGCCAGGAGAGGAAGAGGCCTGGCCCAAATGATACAGGTTTAACGCTGCCTCCCCTGAAAAAACATCCTTTCTTTCTTCATAGTTTTGTATTCCACAATACTTATTTCAGAGGGTTTTTTTCCCGTCAATTCTTATGATTTCTAACAGCTATTTTAAAGATTACAACATTTTTAAGTTCAGTGAAGCAGGCAGATGTTGAGGAACTTGAAACACAGGAACAGTTGTGAGTCTTCTGAGTGTTGTAACAGGATTGTTCTACAATGTCTCAAATGGTAAAATGGTTCCATGCAGGATCAGAAAACCGTTTTTAACACTATTCTTTCCCACTTAAAGAACAGAGTGGCAGTCCAGAACAATTTTTGTGTCATATTACTGTAACTACCATTTTATTTAAGTAATTACCAATTTACCTAGCATTTTTAAAAGGGTAGGCAAGTTAGCTAACTCATCATCATCAATTCTCATTAGCAGTTTTTAACAGTATTAAACCAAAGCTGGTAACTAAGAATATCAAGATTAACATTCTTGAGTTGGTATGAGTTTTTATTACTAATCATAAGCCACCCTAAAATTAGGTGAATAACTTCATAATAACTTAATAAGAAACGGTTTTTATGACAAAGACCCACTCGGAAATACTCTTTCTTGTTCAAAAGAGAATTGTAACATCAAACATTTCACCACAAATATTTCTATAGGTGACACTTGAGATGACAGAAATATCAAAGCCAGGTTCTTTTGATCACAAAGGTCAAAACTTTCTCCTTGCTCGGAAACCCTGCTGTGCTAGATCACATCAGACCCTTCCCATCCCCTGCTTGTGCCTCGGCCAAGCACCGCAGAACGGAAAAGCACGTTATTTTAAGCCTTACCTTCAGATAGGATCCATAATATTTGGTTACGTATGGACTGTCACACTGACTCAGCACTGTGATTTCTTGTTGAATGTCCTCTATCTCATCTTCAGCTTCTTCCAGGTCAATGATTTTTATGGCAACCACTTTCTGAGTCCGATTGTCAATGCCTTTAAACACTTCGCCAAAGGAGCCCTTCCCAATTTTCTCTAGTTTTGTGAAAAGCTCTTCTGGATCTGCCTTTAGGTTCTATAGAAAGAAGGAGAAGGAGAGAAAGTTTAGACACTCATAGCACCACAACTCGTTTTTCATTTTATTTGTAATGTTATAGACCCCATGGTCTTCCAGGGACTCATCTATTTTCTGTGTCCAGGATCAGGCTAGTGGTGAGCACAGCTCCACAGGTTCAGGGTGTAAGATTCCTAGGTCTCACCTACACGTGCACATCAGACTGTGAAAGGCAGCAAGCCTGCAATAAGAACAATTACTCAGCGACATGAAAAAACACGGAAAAGGCTCCAACTATTGTATAACGAGAGTAAATTGAAATCTAAGTGCTTATTTGAACATGTTAGGATACACAGATTTATTGAAAAATAACTCGTCTAAGCAAAAAATTCACTTTCCTCCCCACCCAATCCCCAAAACTTGCTGATTTCTAATGGATTTTTATTAAAATGTTAACCAGCTAGATCACAGAACAGAAAACGTATAACGTAACTACCCATCTTCATGAATAGCGCTGCCTTCACCAAAACAGTAACAATTTAACCAGATTCCAGAAAACAATAAGCAGCCTGGTTTCTTTTGACACACAAATGCTGTACCCTGCAAATAGCTTCTAAAACCTCTTAACCACCTGATTAGTTGCACATACTATACAGTATACATTTCCAAGAAGGCCAGCTGTCAGAGCTCAAGCTCTCATCCTAGCAGCTACGCTGTTAGAGTCATGTAAACAGCCAAGTTCTCAAAGGGGGCAGTAACCTGTCATCCACAGGGCTTGTCTGTCAGGAAACTGAGGAGCAATCCTGACGTTTAGCAAAGCAAGACAGGGACGCTGCACATCTCCCCACAAATAACTGCCCAGCCCACAATGCCAATGGCACCCTGGTGACAAGCACCAGCCTCGAACCCCACAGAGCAAGAAAGGACTTGTGAGCTGCCATTGCTGCAGACACAGCTTCCCTCAGAAACAGTCCACAGGAGGAGGAAGATGCCAGACCAACGCTCAAAATCTGTCTGTCCTTTGAAGAAGCTGAAATACCAGGAAAAGGAACAAACGCAAGGAGGAAAAGGAGGTAAATAAAGAGAACGAGAAGAAAGATGGCGCAGAAGAGTGGTATCCAAAGGGCAGTGTGCAAGCGCGTGGGTCACACACACAGAGCTTTACGGCAACTGCGGTGCATCATGCATCAGGCAAGCCGCAGGGCCGTGCGGGGCCACCTAGTCACAGCTCTCCAAGGTGAGATGCACTGAGTTCTGAGCAGCCGCTCTCTAAGGGTACTGCTGAAGGCCAGTCAGCCCATTTCCGGTTTGGAGACCTTACTGTGCTCCAGCATGTCCACCATGGCAACAACACACACACTGTCGCAATGACACACGAGTGGACCGCCACAGTGACCTCGCGCACACCGGGCAGCAGAGTCCCTGCCCCACGCTTGAGGCTGCACATCAAATAACGTGAAAGCTCACAAACCTGCCCCCCACAAGTATCTTAGTAAAAAATGAACAAAGTAAGGCTGGTGTGCTGGACATAGACACAACGGGAAATGCGTCCTGGGGTTACCGAGTGAGGAGGACATGCCAGAGGCCGGACACTGAGCACCCAGTCCACACCGGAAGGTCATGGCCGGCGTAATCCGAGGTCTAACGAGCAGCCGGGGATTACAAGGACTACAGTTTTAGCCATGATCCCTCTTGGCTCCTAAAAATTTAAACAAACGTCCATTGTGTAAAAAATGAACCTGTCTATTCAACTTCTTTTCTACTCAAAGTGATGCACTAAACATATCAATTGGGTGATTAATAGAGATGCATTTAATTTTTTTCTTCCTGAACAATTGCTAGTGTTTTCAGTCTTAGCCCATTTCAAACGTCTTTAAAGACACAATCGTACTAAGGAGGAAGTCTGGCTGTGTGTTTACAGGTTTTAAAAACACAGTCCAAGACCCCTGGGGTTCCAAGATAGTCCATGACCCACAGTCAGAGTCAAGCGTAATCTCCTCATGTGAAGACTGTGTTTGAAGCTGGTGAGCAGCCCAGCAATAGCCTCCTTATTTTCAGCCTGTCAGTGTCCCAGCTGAGTATCATCAGTCACTGTTGGGAATGCCCCAGAATGACCAGGTGGGTGCCGTCCATCTAACTTACCTTGTGCATGGCCTCAGACCCGCACCTCCACCTCCTCTAACACAAGCGGCTAGGATGAGACACTTTTGGGGATGCGGGGGAAGCAGCACGAATCTCCTTTTATAGCTGCAATGAAACACACCCCGTTTTCGGCAGCTAACAACCTTTCGTGCCTTCTCCCTTACCTTGCTCCCTCCAGGATGAGGTGGGGTGGTCCTCCTTTTATTCAAGGCCAATCCCCAAAGCTGGGCTCTGGAATCCATCCTTCTCTCCTCCAGGATACGGCTTTGTCAATAACCCCCTTCTCAGCTCCCTCTTCATTCACCCTTCTCTGCTGGCTCTCTGCTCTTGGCAACATGCTCCAATGTCTCTCATTTAAAATAAACAAAAGCACCCTCCCTAATCCGAAGCCCTCCTCCTCCACTCTCTCATTCCTCTGGAGTCCCCTGAAAGTCATCTGAACCTGCCCGGTACTCCCTGCCACTGCAGCCTGGCTCCACTCCGGCTCCAGTCACAGGGCTGCAGTGTGGTGTCTGAGCCTCGTCAACCACGCCCTCCCCCCTCCTCCAGGTAACTTTCCAGTCCCTTGGCATCCACAGCCCTGCTCCCACTGGTTTCTTCCAGTCCCCCTAGTTCCAGAAGGATCTTCATGCAGACTCCACCTTGACCCCACCTTGCCAGCCCTCATTCCAGGGCATCATCCCAGGTCCCAGCCTGGGCTTCTATTCCTTCTCCCCAGGGTTGCCAGACAGTTTCAGGGTGTGGGGCCCTTTTTTCCCAAACCTGGTCAAGCAGAAATCACCTGGGACATCTGACATTCTTGCAGAAATATGTGGGAATTCAGAAGGGAAGAACACCCAATGCGTGTTTTTAAAATACCCCAATGGATTCTGATCAATTGCCACCTTGAAGTAAAGGTTGTGTTAAAGGCTCGCTTGTGTACATGACAGCTTTCAAAGTACTAGCTCAGGCTGCCTTCTGAATGGGAATCCCCGGACTAGCTGCTTCCCAGGTATTGTCTCTTTCTACCCAGACTTCTCAAGCTCAACATGTGTGCACAGAATTCGGCGCTTCCACTGCTGGACTGTCCTCCCACAGTCACCCTCTGCACTGTGTCATCTCTTTTGCACAGCTGCAAGCTGAGGAGTTGGGGACTATATCTCACACGCCTCTACAACCTTGTGCCCAGATATCTAATGAGTGGCATGGGACTGTGGTCGGTAAACATCCCCGGCAGTAGGAAAACCCCAGACTCACCATGGCACGAACAGTACCCAAGTCAGACACCTCAAATCCTATCCTCCATGCAGACAGGAGGCCCTGGGTGGAAGGGGGCAGCACTTCCTGCTGACAAGGGCAAGGAGGGTGGTAAGAGCCTGTCTTGCTCAGGTCAGAAGAGCCGGTGAGCCTTGTCATTCCTGGGAGCGATGATTCTTAGACCCAGGTAAATCTCACACTCCCCTGGAAAGCTTGTTAGGCCACAAAGCCCCAGCCCACCAAGAGTTTCTGATGCAGTCAACTAGGTTGGCCCGAGAATTGGAATCCCAGGGTGAGGGAGGTGCTGTTGGTCCAGGGACCACACCTGAAGAACCACTGCCCAGCACAGGTGGGGACAGGAAGCCAAGCAGCCCCAACAAGGGACTGGCCACTAGACATCACAGTGTTAGGACAGCTGATCACCCACTCCAGTAACGGTCCCGCCCCCGTCTTAAGAAAACATTGGCCTTTTCCTTTTTGAGAGTTAATTTAAAAAGTGGGCAACAAGAATTTATCCAAATCCTCACCATGTTGTTGAGGACCCTGTGGAAGACTGTTAGAAAAATAATCACCCACCGGTCTCACCTCTCTGGGCCTACACCCCTATGAATGTGACTTGGGGGCTGCCGCCCAGGCCCCTGAACCTGGGCTAGTCTTGCTCTGTGTTCTGATGAATATAATCTAAGCAAGGCTGCAAGAGGGCTCGCAGAGGCCCCTCCACAGAGGCACGTGACCACGGGACAGTGGAAGGCCGGCCGTCAAAGATGTTGTGGTCAGAAAGACAAGGACATCCACCCACTTCCTGGACCCCAGCTGAGGCCCCAGGATGTGCCTCAAGTCATCCAAGGCCACCTGGCCTCAACCATGCCATTCACTGACTGCAGAGAGCCCAGAAAAGGCCAGCAAAACAGCTCAGTCAATCCACAGAATCACGAGAAATCGTGAGCCTGCTGTTTTGGCCACTCGGTTTTGGTTGGCTTGCTACTCATTAACAATAGGCACCGAATACAAAAACTGATGCTAGAAGCTGGGCACTGCCCCAGCAGAGGCCCTGACAGCCCATGCCTGGCTCTAGGTCAGAACTTCTGCGGCCCATCTGCTGCAAGATGCTCCGTCCCTGCCCTCTTTGCAAAGGAGTCTCTGCTGCCATCCTGCCACTCTAGTTGAGCTGGGACTCTCTGATTCAGGAGCAGGCAGCCCGTCCACACCCAGTCCCGAAGCAGGCAGGGCACGCAGACCTTGAGTTGGATGTGTGCCAGGAGGGAAGTGGGGAGAAAGCAGAGAGAGGAGTGTCTCCTGCATGTGTGAGCGGCATGAACCCTTGGGACTGGAAGGCAACCTTGTGGATTGTTACAATAATGGCACTAATAACCCGTCCCTTGTGTCTATATCCCCAAGACTTTGCCCTACTACTCCCGTAACAGCAGCCCACACCTGAAACTGCCTGGCCTGTGGTTCCTGTGCCAGTGTACCATGTCCAAGGTCAAGCCCCAAAGGGCCCCACAGCATTTGCTCTGCCTCTCGGAACGCCTCTATCAGCAGCATGTGAAGAGGCCTGTTCTAGACACTGGAGAGGCCACATGGAAGAGACCAAGGCACTAGCTCAACACCCAGCCAACTGCTAGACCCAGACGAGACGCCCGGCCTTCCTCGCTGCCCCTGCTGAGCCCAGGCCCTAGCCACTCTCCAGCTGGCCACAGCCACATGAATGTGCCTCAAACAGGCTGGCAGAAAAGAACCACCAAGGAATGGTGAGAAACGCTAAATCATTACTGGTTTAGGTCACCAAATGCTATAGTGGTTTCTTATAAAAACAGCAGATAACAGAATTCAACAGAGACCACTACGGGAGAAAAGTGTCTGGGGGCAGGGGAGGCGGGGCGTGCAGGGAAGGCGGGGAGTGCAGGGTGGCGGGGCATGCAGGGAAGGCGGGGAGTGCAGGGTGGCGGGGCATGAAGGGAAGGCAGGGCTTGCAGGGAAGGCAGGGCGTGCAGGGAAGGCAGATGTTCCAGATTCTGGAATGTTTTAGTAACCTGCCCATTTTCCTTTTGCCTACACCCAGATGGCTTAGGAAACAGCTATTTTCACTCTTTCACTGTTGTCCCAAAAGACCTTTCCAGGCATCTGGCACCTGCACAGTATAAGTGGTCACTAAATTGTCTCAATCTGCTCAAGCGCTACGTCTTTCAGAACCCCTGGCCTCTGTGTCAGCAGCTGTACACTGGGCTAAAAATTACCGCTGGCAAGAAGGGAGCCATCTGCTGAGGCACAAAGCAGGGTTCCCTGTGCAGGCAGCCTGCCCTGTGGCAATTCCTGCACAGGTTCATTACCATACCGTGTCCTGCTGGCCAGAAGAAAATCGATGCCAAAGATGGCCTGTTTTGAACAAGAACCTCGAGATTCTGCTGCCAGAATTTGCTCATCGAGGAAAGTAGATCTCCTTGGCAGAAAAGGCGCAATTCTGCCAACCATCTTGAGAATTTCCTTTTTAGAAGAGTTTGGGCTGCACTTAGCGCCAGCTATGGCCTCAGATTAGAAAGGCCTGCAGCCCTCACCCCCACCACCCCTGCCTGAAAGGAAGCAGAGCCTGAGCCAGGACAAGGCAAGAGAATCAGGATACCCAAGGGCTCGGCTTCCTCTGAGGCAGGGAGAAGTCAGGACACACGGACACCCCCCAACATTCCCTTCCAAGGTCACCTCCCATAAGGCAACAAGACTAGGGGCTGGGGGCGGCACTGGGGCTGGGGGGGCCTACACACAGCAGCCCCTCCCTAGGCCCCAGTCTCAGCACTTAAAAATATCAATTAGATGCCTATCCCTACAGTGGAGCCGGGATCACCACCCTGGGACAGGCAGGAGGGTCAGCTTCTCTAACAACCTCTGGGTGAGGGTAAGCGCAAGGGGTGATTTCCCTTTCTCGAGCTCAGGGGGCCTCAAGCCCCACAAGCGGCCTCACACTGATGAGCCCTGGCTTCTTCCTCTGAAGGAAGGGTTCAGGGATAAAAAGATTATAGTAATAATAATAATAATAATAATAGCATCTATCTCTGCATTAAGGGCAACTGAGAGTGAGGATCCACCACCTTCCACGGAGGCGTCTGACATGTCCCATGCAGTGTCTGAACAGAAGGCACTAGGACCCTTATTTCTCTACTCACAACTTTCCAATTCCCTAAAATCTCCCTATGCATGTTAACAAACAGCCCAACTTCCCATTTTGGGGAGCCTTGGGGTTAAGTGAAAACTTTAGAGAAATGACACTCGATTTTCTCTCTTCTGGCGGCTTGACTGTCCTTCCATCATGACAGCACCAGGTCATCTGTCTTTTTAAATTCTAGTCAACTAAATTCTGCACCTGCCTACATCCTCATACCCTGTCTCGTTGATTTTTACCTGCAAGATTCAGGAAAACCAAGGCATTTATTAGACAAACTCATGTTAAGGTCAGGATCCTTCGTAAGTGACCAGGATCAGTAGAAGATCCATTTCCCCAGATCGAAAGACCCAGGCACAAGTCCTAAGCCCCTTCCCCTTCCCCGGTAGGGCGGGGAAATCATCATCTGGGCTACAGGATGGGGGAAGAGCAAAAAAAACAAGGAGAGGGTGCCCCAGGTAAATCCCAATCAACTGCAGAGAAGTTTCTCATGAGGACAATAGGGAAGCATTCTTCTTTGGTGCAACCAGGTATCCAGAGGCCTGGGGTCTCCCAGAAGCTCAGGGCCCTCGGTAGCCAAAAAATGTGTGCACAGCGCAAGTACCTGTGACACTAGCACACTCTGCAGTGAGGCTGGGCACCACGCCCTGTGGCCCGAAGCACTGGGTGAGGGTCCTCAGCTCTGGGCACTCAGCCACCCACCTCTGGAGAGGATGGGCCACAAGCTCTCAAATATGGGTCTGGGCCACCAAGGGGTCCTATGGAGAACGCCCATCTAAACTCAGTGCAGATGCTAAGAAATCAGACTTGAAAAATCATCAGTTAGCCAACTTTTTGTACAAAATGTCTGCTGCCTATATATAGCCCTTAAAAGCCTGCTCTGCTGTGTGCATACATACATGGGCCCTGTGATTTTCCAGTTATTGTCAGTGGCTGGCCATTCCCTTAGAAGAATGATAGACCCACATCTAACCAAAATCGATATAAACTCCAAAAAGATGCTGAGGAGAATTACAAAACAAATCTCTGCTCCACAGTGTATACAGATTTCAGTCACTGCGTCTTCTCAGGGAATGTGACAGGTACACAGCAGTGACCGTGTGCGCAGGTTACTCTCAAATGGGGATCAGAATCAGCAGGCCGATTTCACCCGGCAAGCATCTCATGAAAATGTGCCTGTGGATGGCGGTCCTCTGTATCTGAATGACATGTTCCACACCCGCACTCCTGGGATGGGCCCCAAAGCTGATGAGCAAATTCCAGGAAGCCAGCTGTTGTCCTTTCCAATCACATTTCCCAAGTCTTGGCCGGGAGCTGACAAGCACTCACTCACTCCTCCCCACAGCAGAAATGCACAACCCAAGTTTCTTAAAACACAAAATAAAATTTAAAAAGAAGTAAATGCGGGCCGGGCACAGCGGCTCAAGCCTGTAATCCCAGCACTTTGGGAGGCCAAGGTGGGTAGATCAAAAGGTCAGGACTCTGAGACCAGCCTGGCCAATATGGTGAAACCCCGTCTCTACTAAAAATACAAAAATAAGCTGTGCATGGTGGCGGGCACCTGTAGTCCCAGCTACTCGGGAGGCTGAGCCAGGAGAATCGCTTGAACCAGGGAGGCAGAGTATGTAGTGAGCCAAGATCGCACCACTGCACTCCAGCCTGGGGGACACAGCAAGACTACATCTCCAAAAGAAAAAAAAAAAAGTAGTAAAGGCAACCTAATTAAGCAGCAGAAGACAGGTTAAATAAACTCTAATACAGCCATATAATGGAATACCTGCTTTTCAGCCCTTAAATATGTTTCTAATGACATGGTCCCAAGCCTAGTAACAGTGAGGAGGCAAGGACCTGCTGCCTAGGTTCAAACCCCTCCTCTGCCCTCTGCCCTCTGCCAGCTCTGAGACCAAGGGCAAGATACTCCATCTCTCCTGCTCAGTTTTCGCATCTGTAAAATGCAGCAGACAGAAGTACTTTCCTCTTAGCTTTGTCATGACAATTTGCTGAGACAGTTCATGCAAAGCTCTTGACCCAGAGCCTGGAACAAGTACACCCTCAATAAACCCGGAACAAGTACACCCTCAATAAACCCGGAACAAGTACACCCTCAATAAACCCGGAACAAGTACACCCTCAATAAACCCGGAACAAGTACACCCTCAATAAACCCAGAACAAGTACACCCTCAATAAACCCACACCTATTAGGCTGGCTATACAGTGCGTGCACTGCAGGGGAAAATGCCTGAGTCATATTAGGACACTAAGACAACTTTGCATCCATGAAAAACATTATACCTATAGCTTGACAAAGGACAAAGCATCTGCTCACAGAAATAAGACAGAGAGAAAACAGGACAAAAATCATTTAAAAAATGAAAAAAGCAAAGCCTGCCCTATCTCGAAAGCCCCTTTCACCCCAGCATACTGCCAATGCTCCTCCCTCCACGACACTCCAGCCTCTGCCTCTCAGCTAGCTCGGCTTTCCAGCTGATCACCCCTGATGTCTCCAACCAAAGCATGCCCTTCAGGCTGGGCCTGGTGGCTCACACCTGTAATCCCAGCATTTTGGGAGGCCAGCGGATCACTTGAGGTAAGGAGTTTGAGACCCAGCCTGGTTAATAAAGGGAGACCTCAGCTATACCAAAAAAAAAAAAGTCTGCCCTTCTCCCTCCACTTCATCTAAAAAGCCCAGAGATGAAGAGTACGTCTGATGCCAGTGGCCAAGACCACACTCCCATTACAGCGGTGTGGACATGTGCCTGCACAGGGACAGGGTGCCAGGAAACAGGTTCCGCAGGCCACCGGTGAGGACGTAAGTTAAGACCTCAAAGGCCAGATCAGAGTCAAGAAACCTGGGGGAGTCCGGACACAGAGGCTATGCCCACACCTGGGCAGCTCCCACGGGCCACCGGCAGCCCCTTCCCCACTATCTCTGGACCCACCTCCTGTACCCCTGTGCCTTGAAAGACTGAAGGGCACAGGCCTCTTAGGCAAACCTGAGAGGGGAGGCTCTTCTGAGGAAGGACCAAATGCAGTTCAAGAGGCAGAACCAAACCCTGGATTCAGAGGACACAGGACCCTTAAGAGTCACAAGCGAAGTGGGAGGGCCCAGCACTGCCTCACCAGCACCGCCCAGCCACACACACAGAGTCAGCAGCCACAGGAGACCAGAGGGGTTCAGAGGCACACGGTTGAAAATTCCAAAGCAAGGGGAGGGACAGAGCCACCTGCTTTACTGGAACACATGTCTCCTACTGTGACTGCATGCTCAGCAGCTGCAGACACGGCCCCACATGGCCCCCTGAGCTCCTGCACCTCTCTGGGCTTGACTCAACAGCAGAATGCAAAATGAGAGCTCCGGGGGGGATGGTCTCCCCAGCCACAGCTCCCCAGACTAATAATCAGGCCTCCAGGAAGCTGGAGAGAGCTCTCTCTACCAGGCCAACCCCTGGGTTCCCACTGGGCCACCGGACTTTCATTCATGAGGATGTACAGGTCGGCCCAGGGCTGTCCTCTGCTCTGGGAGGCCCAGGACAGACCAGAGACCATCAGTATCAGGCTCCCTTCACAGACCATGCAGAACGGCCATGATCTGGGGTCTGCCCTGCCAATGTCCTGAGCACACCTACATTGCAAGGTGAAAACCTCAATAAGTGAGAAAGACAGATGGAGGTGTCTTCTGATTTACAGACTGATTCTGCACTCAATGAGAACGCCAGAAGGTGGGTGTTTTCCTGCACCCTCTCATCTCAAAAAACCACAGACCTCTCAGCCCAGTTTTTGGCGGGGAAGGGGAGGTGGGCAAAACCAGCAACTCCAGCCTGGCCTCCAGGATTCTGGCTTCTTCGAGGAGAAAACCCAAGTGTGAGGCAATCTGTTAACCACTCAAAATTTACAAAGAGAATTTCGAAGCTCTGCCCTTCTGCAGCTCAGAAGCAGGCCCATTCCACAATGCAACACAACACTTCATTATGTTCCATAATCCCTTGAAAGAATTCGTTAAAATTGTTCTATGATGACTTAAGTATTTTATATTTTTAAACGTGAATAGCTGTCATCATCTTCTTTTGATCATTCTGGCAATAAAAAATGCATGTGGCATTACTAATCAACTTTCAGAGTTACTCAGCTCCAAATGTACCACTTGCAGTCAAGCCACACTAAACTCCTCTGGAGCTTCTCTATGCTTTTCCATGAAAACAGAAAGAAACTGAGGCTGGTGTGCTCTAATATCCAGTACTTCTCATACCACTATCCCCACAGGCATGGGTGAGAGGCCGCTGGAGGGAAGCGGAGCCTGGAGCAGGGAAGAGAGCTGGTGGCAGGCACGGGCTCTCCTCCACTCTGGCCTTGGCAAACATCTCTAATGAATCACAAATTCTCTCCTCCCAGAGCTGAACTGAGCCTCAGAATCCCCTCACCCCAGCCAGTCGCCACCAATTTGGCCAACTGGGCACGCAGGTGGAAACCTACCTGCCGGCCTGTCTGGCTCTACCACCAACAGATCAGTGGTGGCTGCTTCCATTCCAGCTCACCCTTCCATACCCACCGTCTCACTCTCCCCAGGCCCCCACCAGGTGCTTCATCGTTAGCATTGTGGTTACCTACCATTCCCAAAGCTGGAAACCTCCGTACCCCCATTCCTCTCTCACCCCAACATGCAAACCGTGCCATTGTTCTTCCGAGGTGTCTCTCCATCCAGCCCCCTCCAGGTCACTGCCTGGCCTGCCCTCCCCCAGAGGCAGCCTCCAACTGATCCACTTCGAGACCTGCCTGTGCCCTGCTGACAGAGCTGATCTTCCTAAAAGCTCATGGTTTCCTCCACTGCCCTTCACACTGAGGCCACACTCAGCTTGTGCATCTAAACCCCAAAGCTCCTTTCTAATCCCCCCACTCACCCTCTTGTCATCCAACTTCTTAACACTGTCTACAAGCCCCAAAGGTCATATACAGTATGAGTCCCTTTATAGAAAATTCTCAAGGTGACAAAATTCGACTGGTGGGAAACAGATCCTTGATTGCTGAGGCTGGGGTGAGGAAAAGATTAACAAACTACAAAACAGGGAGGGGCCAGAGGCCCCCTGTGGGCCCAGAGGCAGGTCTAGGTGGGGTCCTAACACGAGGCTTCCAGAAGGTGCATTCAGCCATCTATGCGATGACCCTACCCTACTTAACAGGCTCCTAGTTCTATGAAATGATGCTAGGAACTACAGAGGCAAGATGATGGCTACCAAAATTTGCAGAAATCCATGGACCTTTAAACTGCCTTATAAAGGTAACCATCAAATCTCTTAAAATAGAAAAGGTCTATCTACAGGAGCCAGGAAAGAAGGCTCTACACCATAGGCACTGCCGGGAGAAGGAAGCCAATGTTAGACAAGAGGCCAACTGCAGGAAAAATGACAGCAAAGAAATAAGGCAAAAGGCACTGGCCGTGTGTGTGTGGGGGGGGGGGGGGGTGGGGGAGACACACACACACACACACACACACACACACACACACACAGCTGTCAAGAGGTCCTGACATGACAGTCTCTGTCTCCCAGACAGAAACACACATACATACTTCCAGAAAGTTTGTGAAAGAGAAAGCCTAACAATGTTTGAGCAGAAACTTCACTGAATCTAAGAGAATGTCTTGCCAAACACCTTAATACTTAAGGCAGTTCCGTGTTCACACCCATAAAGAAGCTAGATTCCCAGAGCTCCAGGCATTCTCAGTGTCACAGATTAGGTGACTGCTGCAGTCAGAGGCAATGACACTCTTCTCTTGGATGTGGCCTGGGCAGGAGGAGGCCGTAAGCAAAGTTACTGTCATGCCTGAGTGCTCTCTATGCAGGGGGTGAGAGCTCCATTTTCTGATGGTTATGTGATGACCTGTCTCCAGGCACAGAGCTTGAACAGGAACCCACGCCCATCCGATTCCAGACACTGAGCATGTCCATCACTGTCTCCTGAGCTCTCACAGCAACATACAACAGAAAGGGCAGGAAAGATGATACCAAAGCTCTGGACTCAAAAGCTGTGGCGTGTTGCTGCATGACCTCAAGCAAGTTCTTTGCTTCTCGGTCACATGGACAATAACCTCACAGGTCTGTTTGGGGATCGAACCTGCTGGCAATGTGGTGAACTGCCACCAACTTCACCAGAGTTGGCATGGGCTCTTCAGCAAGCACACTGAGGAACATGGGAGGTCATCTGTACAACAGCACTCAACTTTGGAGGTATTTTTGGAAATCAGGAACTCACTGGCCAAAACTCTTAACTGAGAACATACCCAGTACAACACAATGTAACAGGGTCCCCAGAGAGTAAAAATCAGAGTTGTTTTTTAGTATGGCTGAACTTTAGGCCAATCTCCCCTTTTTTAATATATTCTTCCCATAAGTAAGAAATCCTAAAGCTAATTGCAAACAAACAAAATGCCCTGAAAACCCATTTCATCAAATTAACCTGGCCATTAAATTTGAAGAGGCATTCTGTGCTGAAAGGAAGAGTGAACAATTTGTCTACAGCAAGCCCATTCATCCATAAAGGTCTTCTTTCATTCTAAAGCTCACTCTTTGTCAGGATCTTTCCAATATACCCTCCCAAAATCTGATCATCAAGCTGCCCTCTTAATAAAATATCTATACATGCAGGAGTATGTACAGAAAAGGCCAATGGAAAGCTTATAAACCAAAGGAAAAAGACCAAATAAAAGCCAAATGCCCTTTTGTGGGCAGTTTTCCAGCTAGAAATTGTCATCAGAAAACTATAATGGTGGAGACCCAACCTGGGATGGTGTCACCCTGGCCCCCTCTGCTGCCCTGGGAAGCCCCCCGGATATTTCCCCTCTCAGGACAGCATCACACCTGAGGGTATATCCCCAGTCAGATCCTGGGGTTCCATGCAGCAGCCAACCCTAGACACCTTTTGATATGAACAGAAACATGAAGCTCCTGATTCTGACCTCGTAGAAAGTTTCAGGTCAAGACTGGCTTTCACACCAGTGCTGACTCAGGACATCAGGGCTCCTCTTGAAGCCAAGGAACAAATTTGAATTCCAGTTCTCCTCCCCACTTGACCTTCATCCTTCGAAGGTGCAGATGGTATTAATGGGTTTTTGGCTAGACATCACTAACCACCCAATGGTGCCTATCGTCCCCACGATGTCCTCTGCTCCGTTAGAGGAGAGCTGGAACTGTACAGATGCAGGACACTGCGTCAGGAGAAAGGCACTTGTGGGAACTATTTGCTCTGTCATCCTGAGAGGTCAGCACCCTCCCAGGGCTGACCCTCTGTGCTGTGTGTGGCTAGGAATTCTCAACCTGGGGTGTGTGTAGGGTGCCTCCCTAAACCGCTCGATGTCCCAGCTTCAGCCTGGACCGATTAAATCAGAATCTTTGGGGAAGGGACCCAACAGCCCCCCAGAGACTCCGACATGCGGCCAAGGTTGAGGACCACTGGTCTAGTCTAGGAGACTGCCCCAAGCTCTGCAGAAGTCACAATGCCAGCAGTGATGCCTGGAAAATTCCTTTAACCCTGGGTCATGCTCACCTACTTTCTACACCTGGGAAAAGAATCATGAGTGCAGGGCAGGGGGCACTCCCAGCAGCTCACCTTTTTCATCTTTTCCTCTCCCACCTCTCTTCTCCACAAGAGGAGAGGGCAACCCCTCCCCACTACCTTGTCAGATGACTTCAGTGACTAATAACTGACAGTGGATGCCAATCCCACATCCACCAAAGACCCATCCCATACCCACCGCACACCCACCCCACACAGACACATCCCACATCCCACACCCACCCCATATCCATTCTCACCTCTCTGGAAGTGAACCCCAGAGGGTGCTTCGTGTATGGTGAACTAGTTGGTTAATCTAAGGTCTCCAAAATAAAAACCTGTATTTAACAAATAAATCTTTAGCAAATGGCTCCAAGAAGCTCAAAGAATTGACACATTTTTCTAGTCCTCAAATGTTCTTTGGGGAAAAAAAAGTCTCATTTCTAGCTAACTGATGTAAAATCCTTTTTATAAAGTAACATGCTCTTCTACACATTACAATAAATCTACTAATTACGACAATGTAAGTTCCTCCTGGTCTGTTTCCAAACACAGAGATTTTACTTTTCTAAGTGACGCCACTCAGTTTATCCAGCTGAGCTGTCTTAATGCATTACAAATGCCCCTACAATCTGGTTTAGTAAACTCGTGTCTCCCATAATATACACTTTATTTTAACCCTACAACAATCACACAATCTAGAAGAAAATCCAAATAAATATCCGACAGTATTTGACAAAAAAGAAAATTGGCTTAAAGAGAAGTTAAATTCTATGAATTTCAAAGTCTAGGTCTATATAATCAAACAATTAGTTTTCCCCGCGAGGCACAGTGGCTCAGACCCATAATCCCAGCACTTTGGCAGGCTGAGGCAGGTGGATCACTTGAGGCCAAAAGTTTAAGACCAACCTGGCCAACAAGGGGAAACCCCATCTCTACAAAAATTAGCCAGGCTCCCAGCTACTCAGGAGGCTGAGGCATGAGAATCACTTGAACCTGGGAGGTGGAGGTTGCAGTGAGCTGAAATTGCACTACTGCACTCCAGCCTGGGAAACAGAGTGAGACTGTCTCAGACAGTTTTCCTAAAACCGTATTCCTTACTATTTAGAAGAACCCTAGTACTAGCATCTACTGTTTGTAAAAGAATACTTAAGATAGAAAATGCTCTAGCTAAGTAAAAAATATAGCAGGGCATGGTGGCTCAAGCCTGTAATCCTAGCTACTCAGGAGGCTAAGTGAAGTAGGAGGATCACTTGAGCCCAGGAGTTTGAGGCTGCAGTGAGCTATGATTGAGCCACTGCATTCTAGCCTGGGTGACAAAATGAGGACCCCCCCCCATGTCTAAAAATAAAACAGAAAAAATATAAATTCGATTTTTAAAAAGTATTAAAAATGAGAAAAATCTACTGTACCACCTAGGTCAATTTATTGCTTGTAGCCTCAGCATCCAATACACACGCGCGCACCCACACAAGCAGGCATGCACCGCGCCACCACCTGTTCTGTTACCTTAGGAAACCACTATCTGAGTGAGGTCAGAGTGCAGGGGAAGGTGACCCTAAAGAGAATAATGCTCAGACACTGTGGGGTCCGGTCTGGACACAGCCCTGGTGTGTGCCAGGGCCAGGCTCTCTGCCCAACTCTCCTGGAGTCATGCTCCTTCTCAGCACAAGTTCAACAAAGGTTCTGAGGCTCTCCTAGTCTGCTGACGCCTACCCACTACCCTGTGCTGGCGGGCACCTTGCTTGGTCATCTCATCCACATCCTCCTCCAACCACTCGAGGCTTCATAGCAGAGACAGCCGAAGAGGCGAGGATGGGGGGCTTCTGCTGGCCTGTGGTCACAAAGCTGCAGACTCCCCAAGTCCCCACCAGAGAACCTCAGCCCTGCCCCAGAGTCCCCCGGCAGTTGCTTGGTGTACTGTTCTTCAACAGTAGGCTCCTGGGCTGAGTGATGAGGCCTGGGGTTTATGACAATGAAACCGCCTTTGCAAAAATTCTAACAGTCAGAAAATTATGACAGTGAAAGAGATCTGATCTAACTGACTTCATCTTACTTCTAACCTTTAAGCTGTCCTTGTTCATTCCTGGGCATGGGCTGAACTAACTTTGGGAGGAACTTACAGTTTAACTTTGAAACAAAACTGGTAATGGCCCTTTCCCAAAACAAACCCCCTTCTTGCCTGGGGACTATACGACCTTTGTAAGACTAACAAATTAGCTACCAGATTAGAAATTATGGTTTAGGAGTCATGCTGGGTTAATGAGGGACTTGCCAAGCCTCCCCTTCCCATCTTTGGAGGCGGCTGCTTCAAAAAGTTGAAGGGAGGTAAGGAGATGAGCTGGGTGGGCAGGCTCTGGGCAGTGTCAGGGCCACACAGGGGCCTGCTTCTCCCTCCCTTTCACTGGGTGGCTGGAGGACAGGTGGAGGAGCGTGGCGGCCAGGTAGGGTGTTACAGGCTGGAGGCTACAAGATTCTGAACTTCCCCAAACTGCCCCTGGGGATAACATCACTATTATAAAAACTAAGATCAGTGCCTGGGATATTTTGCAGATCCAGCATGCTGATGCGCCAGCTAGTGCCACCCAGACCAGTTATCTGGCTCAACCATGAGGCCTGGGATCCCATTCAGGAACAGAAAACAAACAAAAAACACTTCAATCTATGATTTCACCTCCAACCCAACCAATCAGCATTCCTCACTTCCTGAACCCCTACCTACCAAATTATCCTTAAAAATCCCAATCTCCAATTTTTCAGGGAGGCTGATTTGAATAATAAAAAAAACTCTGGTCTCCTGTACAGCCAGCACTGTGTGAATTAAACTCTTCTTCTACTACAATTCCCCTGTATTAATAATCAGCTCTGTTTGGGCAGTGGGCAAGGAGAACCCACTGGGTAGTCCCAACAAGCAGGCCCTGGCTGCACAACCAGGACAGTTTCACTGGGCAAGCGCTTGACACAAAATATGCAATGCATTCCAAACAAAGTATACAGTTCCTTGGAAAGTGAATCCGGCACCTCCTTTATTAAAATCAAAATGCAAACAAAAGCCACAGAAAACAGCCAGTTACAACTCCGTAGTAACAAACAGAAGCAGCTCCCACTGCTGATGCTCGTCCCACGTGAAGGCCCCATGCCAGGCAGCCTTCATAAACACTGATTCTGGACTTCACAACCACCCCATGAGAAAGGGAACACCGTCCTCATCACAGCTTAGACAATTGGGGCACAGATCTTGCACAAGATCCCCCACACTTGGAAGCGGGGTTTAAGGGTCACGGGTCATTCTCCGGACTAAAAGTGGTCATGAGCTGCAAGCTTCACAGTCCCAGACTCCAGAGGCACCTAATTGGCAAATCTCACCCTGTCGTCACATCAGAATGCCGGGATCAGTGCAAAGAGCAAAATGTGAGGCCACTTCCCACTCCCTACAGGTGAACTCACCTTCCTGTGTGTATTTTATAAGAGCCGATGGAAGCAGTGAGTATCAGCTTCAATGACTCTTCTAGAAGCCAGACCAAATCGTTTTGGTGTATGCAGATTTCAATCACTATTGCATTTCCTTTACCTGATAATTTTTCAGCTTTTAGAGGCCTCCAAGGGAGAATGACTGGAATGGAGGTGCTAAGGTCGTAAGACAAGGTTGATCTGTCACAAATAGGAACACACATATTCTGCCCACCAGGGGAAAAAAGTGTCACCGTGTGTTCTTTTCTCCCTAGTTGGGGCAGCAAGGGCAAGAGGGAACATGAGTAATCAAGATGCATTCTGTGTGAGCCAAGTCCTACATCTCACAGAAACCCTGCAAGCTCCAGGCCAAGCAGGGGGACGGCTGGCCGCCAAGTCAGCTGTTCTATGCAGTCCTCGGGGGAATTCAAGAATTCCATGTCTGGGTGACGGGATCAGGGGCAAGAACACTTCAGCAGGGGCCAGAGAGCAAATGCCTTAGGCTTTGGGGGCTAAACTTTCTCTGGTGCATATTCTTCTTGTATTTTTTCTTTTTCCTTCCAAGAGAAGGGATCTCTCCCTGTCACCCAGACTGGAGAGCAGTGACACAATCATGGCTCACTGCAGCAAACTCCTGGGTTCGAGTGATCCTCTCACCTCAGCCTTCCAAGAAGCTGAGACTACAGGTGCGTGCAGTCCGTACCTTGTCTGGCTGATTTTTTTTTTTTTTTTTTTTTTTTTTTTTTTTTTTTTTTGTAGAGACAGGATCTATGTTGCCCAGGCTGGTTTCTAACTCCAGGGCTCAGGTGATCCACTCAGCCTAGTCTCCCAAAGTGCTGGGATTACAGGCATGAGCCACCACACCTGGCCTTCTCTCCATTTTTAAAAGCTTATAAGCTGACAAAAGTCAGCTTCCTGCATGTCCCCTGGAGAAGCCCAGTGCCCTGAAGTCCCAGAAACTGCCCCAAGCTCTCAGAATGATCTCCCAAGCATCACTCAACGGAACCAGGAACATACACCCTACCCTGGCCACCACACTCCTCCACCTGTCCTCCAGCCACCCAGTGAAAGAAAGGGAGAAGCAGGCCCCTCTGTGGCCCTGACACTACCCGGAGCCCGCCCCCGCCCCCCCCTCCCCCCTGCTCATCTCCTTACCTGCCCCCAACTCCTTGAAGCAGCCACCTCCAAAGACGGAAAGGGGAGGCTTGGCAAGTCACTCCTTCACCCAGGGACACAGCCAGGGTGGTGGCATTCAGCTCCTGGAACCCTCAAGCCAACATTCTTCAGCCTACACCATGACCCCCTCCAGACCCACCTCCAAAGGAGCAGGCTACCTGTGGAGAGTATTTTTATAGGCAATGCCACCTATCTGGACAGTGGCCCTTGAAGGGCTCGCATCAGGCAGTCCTCCTGGGTGAGGCTGCTGGGATGGCTGAGGATACCTGTCTTCGTGGGGCCTCTCACAAATGTACACACCCCATCTGGAGTGGAGCCTTCCCTCTGGACGGCGTTACCCTGCAGCCGCTGCACTGTTTGAACAGTGGCCTGGGGCAGGCTCATTCACAACAGCACAGCACCTGGCACATGGGGGACCTCAACCCCATCGGTTGATCAACAAGCCAGGCAAGTGCAGCTGAGGAGCCGAGGCCCCAGCCGCCAGCTGTGGCATGAGGGGCAGACAGACCTTCCAGACTAAGGACCGCGCCATGCACAGGCCAGGGCGCCGGCCTCACTGCCCACAGCAGGACAGGGGCTCCAGCTCCACTCAGGTACACCCCAACAGCCCAGGCAGACGAACAGTGCACTCCTAGGTAGAGAATGTGGGACAGAAGCAAGAGGAGTGGTACTCTTTCAAGTCTTCACCTGAATTCATTTCTGCTGCCTGTCAGTGTAGCAAAGGGGCTGAGGGCACAGCTCCTGGAGCCAGACTGCCTGAATCAAATCCCAAGCTGTGATACGGAGCCCCGACAAAGTCACTTAAATGTCCTGTGCCTCAGCTGCCTCTTCTGCAGGTGGGGGTAACAGGAATACCTGCATCGCAGGGCTGCAGGATGAACCTGCTGAGGCGCTCAGGGCTCGGCTGCACCGCCCGACCATTGCCATGACGCCCCAGCTGCTGGGCTGCGGCTGCAGCTGGAGGTCAGAGCGGGCCGGGCCTGCCCTGCCGACATCACCTGTAGCTTCCATCCTAGTTTCCTGTCACAACAGATACTTGTTTTCTGGTGCCCCTCAATGTCACTAATCCACAGGGACATCAGCAAATCCTTATCACTTGCAGCACCTCCTTCCCAAGGACCAGGCTGAGCTTCAGGTTCTAGTGAAGGGAAGTGTGTTCTCCATTGGCTAGGTCAATCACTTTGCTTTGGTGCCTTTTTTTGCTTTTTTTTTTTTTTTTGAGATGGAGTCTCGCTCCGTCAACCAGGCTGGAGTGCAGTGGCATGATCTTGGGTCACTGAAACCTCTGCCTCCCAGGTTCAAGCTATTCTCCTGCCTCAGCTTCCCACGTAGCTGGGGTTACAGGCACCTGCCTCCACACGCAGCTAACTTCTGTAGAGACAGGCTTTCACCATGTTGGCCAGGCTGATCTCGAACTCCTGACCTCAGATGAGCTACCTGCCTTGGCCTCCCAAAGTGCTGGGATTACAGGCGTGAGCCACCGCACCCGGCCTGGTGCCTATTTTTAATCCCTTCCTCGACCAATAGCTTACTGCACCTTCAACTGATCTTCCGCTGCAAGGGGAGTCTGTGAACTTACCTTATTCATTCTCTGCCCAGTCTCTTGCCCCTTCTTTCTCCTTCCTCTATCCTGGTACACACACAGGAACGTGCGGGCGCGCGCGCACACACACACACACACACACACACACACACACACACACACCTGCCTACACAAACAAGCCTCCCTCCTGGAGGGAGCTTCCAGAGTGGCCAACCTGCCACCTGACCTCCTAGGTTCATCTCTGTCACTGCCTCCTTCCCACACTCCCACCCTGGTGTCCCTGCTTTCTTGCTCTTCGGTGAGGCCCAAAGAGGTGAAAATTTCATCATTACCCAAAAAACCACAGAGAAGATCATACTTTGGTCTGCCCTTCCCACCTGTCACAATTTCTGGAAGGTATTGGAAGGAGACAAAGGAGTCAGGGTTGGTGGGAAGGGGGACACAGAAAGGAAAGGGCGACAACCAATACTCGCGCACAGCAACTCCACAGACCTGACATCAGCTGCACACAGCAGAGCACCCGCTGTTTCCATCAAAGGCTCAGCCTGCTGCACACTTTGTACACAATTTTCCATTTCCATTCTGCTCGCTCCAGCTGTACCACCCTGAAGCCCACACCTCTTCCATGGGTGGGTTCAGCCCGCCACAACTCTACAGTCCTCCAAGACAGCAGTAATACTATATAACGCAGCTCTTTTTTGTGATTTGGCTGCTTTTCTCCATTTTGCCATATTGATATATCTATATTAATGTTTCAATGGAAGTAGTAGCAAATCTACTGACACCATAATCTGTTGTCCCTTCCTATATTAAAATGATTCTTGATGATGAACCATCACTGGCATGCATGGAAGAAAAGAATTAAATACTTCTCCTCAGTGCTCTCTCAGCATTTGAAAATAATGCTAGGCTTTTAAAAGATCACGAGTCAGCCAAGCGCTTAAGAGAGTCGGCTTTGGAGTCACGCTGTCCCCAGGTTCCTACCTCAAGTCGAGGTGGTTCTGTTGTTCTGAGATGAGGTGAAATCATCTCTGCAAAGCTCCGTTTGTAAAAGGGAGACTTATGTTACCAGGTGTAAGGCATACAGCAGTCATGAGAGCTGCATCATTATTTCTCTCTTATGTTAGCTCAGAACTTAATTAGGTCCTTAATGGCAACTTTTTACTGTTTACTGTATTAAAATTATACATACGGAGAAACAGTAACATCATAAATGGCTGGAGGGAGCAAAATGATGCAGCCACTTCAGAAAGCCATTTGGCAATTTCTCAAAAAGTTAAGCATAAAACTACCATATGTGGAAACCAGAGAGTCTCCAAGGGGAAACAAAAAACCTACCTTATAACCCAGCAATTCCATTCCCAAGAGAAGAGGACACATACATCCATGCAGGGAGGCACACAAAGATGGTCACAGCAGCCACCCGTGCAAACGGCCTCAATGTCCACCCACTGGCGAGTAAACAGCACACACATGGCCCATCCAAACAACACAAGATGATTCTGCTGCAAAACGAATGAGTGACAGACACAAGCTGCACTGCGAACCCCAAGAGCGTCATGCTAAACCAAAGAAGCCAGTCACAAAAGAACACATACTGTGATTGATTTATAGGAAATGTCCAGAAAAGGCAAATTACAGAGCTACAAAGTAGATGAGGAACTGTCCAAGGCTAGGGTGGGAACAGAGATCAGCTGTGAACGACTATAAGGAATCTTACTGGGGGTGAAAACGTTCTGCACTGACTGATGATGCTAGCTGCACCATTCAGTAAAATTACTAAAAATCATTGAATTGTACACCTGAAATTTTATATGTAAAATATCAATAAAGCTGTTTAAAAGAAACCTTACACATTACGGATCTTTAGACATCTGTCTCTCCCAATTACTGTGAGATACTTAAGGGCAAAGACTTCCTTCAGTCCATCTTGCCCCAGCATCTAGTAAAATACCTGGCACAAAGTGAAAGCTGAAATGCCCAGTGGATGAAGGACTTCTGAAAACAAAACCAAAAAAACCAGCTAAGTCTTGTACAGCTTCATGATTTATCTAAACTTCATATTCCTGTCTACTCCTCCACCTAACTGATCCCCAAAACTAATGACCAGTGCAGACCACAAAGCTGATAACGTGTCCACGAAGCTTTGTGGCAGGCCAGGTATCACTAACGCAGCCCTCTATAACAACTGTTTCAGTACTGAGCAGTTAGGCTAAATATAAGAGCAGGGAAGAAAAAAAAAAAGCCAGTGCCCTTATACAAAGGCTGGACTGTAACAAAAGCCTACCAAGAGTTTTGCCTGGGCCTTTCAGGATGACAAAAAAAGAAGGAAATCTTAACAGGACCCATGAAATCCTTAACAGGATTAAGCAAGTTTTACTGGGGGTCTCAAGAAATTCCCCAGGCCTCCACAAACAAGTTTACTGGGGGTCTGAAGGAACTCCCCAAACCTTCTGGGATTTAGCAGGAGACAAGATAAGGGTAATCTACCCCAGCACCTGGACCCATTTAGATTAAGTAAATCTAAATGGCTCCAGAGGCTCCAGAGGAAGGTCTTCGTGACTCAGACCTTAACTATAGATTAAAAGAAGTTGATCACTAATGTCTTTAGATATACACTTACACACAGACATATAGCTTAGAAGGTATATATGCTCTGGGAAGCTTGGTAATTTTGAGTTGGTCTGGCAATAATTTCCAGGCCTTCTCCCTGTAACCAGTTGCAGAAATACACTCTTTCTCCCTAGTTCATCTGCATCTCGTTACTGGGCCAATAGCAGCCTGACCCTCGGTTTGGTCTGGGAACAGCTTCAGGCTGATCAAAATCAGAACCCAACACTTTCAGCTGCATCCCAAACAACTATTTAAGAAGGGCAGTTTGTCTCTGTTCAGATGTTCAAAGGAAAAGGTGTTTTCCTTATGTCTTAATAGCAGTATTATGAAAACTTTGGGGTTGCTGTGAGCAGAGAATAGAGACCATGATGTCAGAATCAGATCCAGAAAACGGGAGGGTGCAGGAAAATTATAACCTAATTTACACCGAATTTTTAAATTCTTTCAAGAGATATTTCTTATTTTTGACCTAGAAGCTGCCAATGTCATAAATATACCAGATACTGTCCCTACAGAATTAAATCGTGTAATCCCCATCTCTTCAAAGATAAAGAAACCACAACACAAAGCTTAGATGAATTGCAGGAAAGATTTGAACCAGTCTGTCTCAACAGACCATGCCCTCAACCATGACTCTTTACCTTTCACCATGAGGAAGTATGTTTTATCTGCACAATAAACAGCAGGCACTGGTATTACTGAAACCTGAGGGGAAGCAGGTATAGCACATAAATTCCGGGTAGTGTGGAATAGAGTGAGCAATGCATTTCCACTCCCTACTCCACTACTGCTGCTACGATATTTAGCTGAGAAAATAAAATCGTGCGTTTCAAAGCAATCCTTGCTAAGTATGATGTCTTCCTTGGCACAGATCAAAGGACGCAGAACACAAGTGAGTCAAAGGCTGCTTGTTCCATCTCCACTTGCTGTTCTCCAAGGACCCACTGGGACTTTAACCACGGGCCGTTTATAACTCATTTCTTATCCTGGCTTGAAGACAAAGGTCATTCACAAGACTGCATTATTTTCTGGGCATGATAATCAGCTCTCATGATTTAATATTTTCTTGGCACCACACTCCACCAACCCCAGCACTGCCTGGCATGCCAGCCATTTTTAAGTATTGTAAATGCAACTTAAATAAGCAACATTTTGGAAGGTGTGCACACCTAAATAAATATTGCTGAGTAGGGACTGTTCCAGCCAACTCTCTTGTCTGTTAAGGGAAAAACAATACATTCATCCTATGTTCACGTATACACACACACACACACACACTCTCTCTCTCTCTCTCTCTCTCTCTCTCTCTCTCTCTCTCTCTCTCTCCCCCCCCTCCCCCCCCACCCCCTGCAGTTGGTTGGTTCCGACGTCCTCCCAGCCCTGCCTTTTACTGATGGGGGTAACCAGAACAGGGCCAGCCTCACAAACTCAGGAGTCAACTGAAGTGATAACACAGTAACCCCAAATACTCCTGCAGCCCTTTCTGTTTTTCAGGAAACCAGCATATAAATATAAATGGCTTCCTAGACCCAAGAAACGGCCTACAAGGTAGTTCACCCACTTCAGATTAACAGACGCATTAACATCACAGGGCTGCACCTAATAAATGCTCAGTTTCCGGCTCCTAGGTTCCTTTCCCTATTAGTCCCTTGTTCCTGGAGTGAAAGTGATGGGAAGTAAAGCAGACCACAGCCTCTAAAAGGCTGACGGTGGACTCTTTCTATGCCTTTGTCTTTTACCCTACTTTTTCTATCTACACGTCCAAGTACCAACACTCACCATGTATGTCTGCAAGAGGTCAGCTGAAATCCAGATCCCATCATTTCCAAACTCAACACCAGAACGCACGGCCTGACAGGAACGGGTAGATTTGTGGAGACAATGGGACAGAGTACAAAGTCTCAGACTCACCCCTCCTTGTAGCAGAAAACAGCAGCCAGCCAGGTGTGGGAGCCCCCGGGGCCTAGAGGTGCCTGCAAAGGCCGGAATAGGGGAAAGAGGCCCAGCTCTGCTCCAGCTGGGGGGAGGAGACCAGTGATGCCATCCTCCAAAGCTCACAGCTTTGGGAAAATCCTCTCTACCCAAGTGCCCTACGGAGTTGTTCCCACTCCCAGCAAAAAAAAAAGAGAGAGAGAGAGAGAGAGAGAGAGAGAGAACTAAACACTTGAAGGGCAAACCAAATGAATAATGCAACAAATGCGCTCCCTGGCTGGACCCAACAGGAAGTCTGCATACATTTACTTAACTGGAGCTCTCAGTGATTCAAGTACAACTCAACTTTGATTCTGTGCTCAGATCTGAGAAATCTCAATCCTCCAGAAGCACCAAGCAAAAAAAAGAAAGGCCTCCAAGCACAAACACAGCTGCCCCAAATTCCCAGTCCACCCAAACCACACCTCTCACAGGGAGCCGCAGTCCTGCTCTCAGGACACTGTGGTGCGTGATAAAGGCACAGGCTACGAAAGGTCCAACAGCTGGGCTCCATTGACAGCAGCTGAGAAACAGCAGGTGAGGCGAGGGTGGGTGTGGACCCAAAGACGCCATCTGATCGCTGCATAGAGACAGAGGATGCCGGGGAGGCAGCAACAGGAGACCCCGCAGTGTGGCCTGGAAGCCCTCTACTCCCAAGCGGCCCCCAAGGATGGTGCAGAACTATGATAGGATGCAGGACACCCCCGAACTGCGAGACAGGAGCTGCCAGCCTGCAGAGGCAGTGCGGGTCATCAATGGCTTCAATTGAATGATCGCCACCGGAAGCTGCCTTCCACGACTCCGTACCCAGCAGCCTCAGTCAACCACATGCATAAGCCACATACTATACAAAAGAAATTTGATTTCACTTCTGGGTCTTTTTTGATCCTAGGCTTCATAAGAACAGCACACAATGTAAATTGGCAAGTATGAGAATCCTGGCTGTAATTTGGAGTCACGTTAGTGGATCTCAGGTTTAAAAATAGCTATGAAGAGGCTTCCAGTAAAAGCCGTCAAATGAGAGGCGCATTTATGTTAGGCTGCTCTGGCCCACACTGACGTTAATAAAGGAAGGGGTGTGAGAAGAAAAGTCCATCCATCTGCAATAAATGTAGGAACTACCGTAACCAGAACCCACAGGTAACATAGATTACCTGCCAGGCACTGACCTCTGCCCCAGGCTGAGGGGAGAACTGAGAACACATCAGGACCCTAGGCCCACAAGGGGGCAGGCGGCTGGGAAACTGAGGTCCTTTTCTTGGCATGTGGGGCTGAGCTGGCAGGTACCATTCCTGTGGGGACCCAACTGAAGACCCAGAGGCACCCAGCAGGCCTGGTCCACGAGGGCATCTCCACTTCCCTAATCAGGAAGGCTTCCTAGAAGAGAGGCCAGCTTTGCACTGTGGGGCCCCCCTCACCCAGGGAGCAAGCGAGGGCGCTGCTGGGAGTGGCACAGCCCCCCTGGAGTATCTCATCCCGTGGAGAAGAGCAGGCCCTGGCACAGCCCACAGGCAGAAAGCAGGGCAGGCTGGAGAGAAAGAAGAGGACAGAGTTACCCGCCCCACAAGGCAGTGCTCCTGCCCCTCCGTGCTCACCCCAGGCCTGGCACATGGCAGGTCCCCTCCTAAGCCAAAGGAATCCACGCCGAGGAGTGAAGGAAAGGCAGTGGTAAAAAAGAAAACAACAGGAAAATATTTCCAAATTCCCAAGGGAGAGGGGAAACATTTTAGAAAAATACTTCTTTCAACTCTCAAAGAAATTACAGACAATCCAGATAATCTTTTTTTAAAAATCTCCAAAAAGCGTTAACACAGCTAGAGATGAAGCTAATAAAAATCACTAATAAACCTCATATTAAAAGCAGCAAAAAGTAGAAAACAATGACATAAAGAAAACTGTCATTTAGTTCTCATAGGAGAACTAAAAAGATGTAAAAGTGATCAGAAATGAAAATAAGTAAAAGGCAAAAGCCCGGCTTCCAGTCAGTTTCTACTAGGGAAATAATTAGACAAGTAGAAAGATACATAGGTCCATCAAAATTTTCCAAAAATTTTTTTAAAGCTGCAAACCCCCTAGGTAAACATCAATGTAAAATTACAGGAATTAGTCCCCTTTTGGTTGGGGGACAGGGTTACTTATTTACACATCCAAAGAAAAAAGGTGGAATGATGTACACTGAAATGCTAACAGTACGTTTTTCTCTTATCTGTGTTTTCTGCACTGTCCCTGTTGCTAACAATGAGCCTGTCTCACAAATGCACACTGTGGGAAAAGCAGAGCTCCAACATCGCAATTTTTAATGTACACATGTGCAGATCAAAAAATGCCAGACTTGGCTTCAGGAAGATGATTTTAAGTTTATTCCTGGCTGCTCAAAGTCAGTGATTAGACAACTCAAATCCATTACCCTAAATCAATACGGATAATAATAAAGAAGCTAAAAGCAGCAAATGTCTTTCTATATTAGATGAAACATCTTGCATTACATTACACCAAATACTGTAATTACCACATGACTTGTAAACAATTCTTTCCATAAGGAAAACCAACAAAATGAAAATATAAAAAAAAGAGAAAGCATTCAAGAAAAAAAGTTAACTCATTTTTTTTGAAGCTAAAAAAAGAAATATGAACGTTTAAAGAAATTGGGAGGTCACAGAAATTGCTTAAGATCTGAATACAATTCAACACCAGTCTTAAAGTCTTTGTCATTCTGAGTTTCACTGATGAAGGGTAAGAGAGCAGGAATAACTTCCGATAAACAAAACTGTTCTGTTTAAAAGACAGCGCACAGATGACCGCTGCAGCAAAAGCTGGGCAGGCTTCTGGGGTCCTCCTGATGCCTAGTGCCCCCACATTGTCCCCCAACCCCCGTTCAAAAGGGACAACTGCAAAACGGCGGCAAGCACACAGCGTGGCACCTTCTCCTGAAGGCAATGTTATCCCACCAGATCTGGTAAGCATTCAGGCAGATCTCAAGCGGCCTGGCCCATCTGAGAAAGCCCTTACTTTCAAAAGCCTTCTACCAACCCTTACAAAAACACACATTTGACCAATTTACTTTAAAAGCCTTTTTTAAATTTTGCTTTAAAAAAAAAAAATGATGAAATCCCCAGACCTGTCAAAAGCTGAATCTATGCCAGCAGGAGACCAGATTTCACCACGAATATGGTGAACAGGGACTTCCTAGAGTCCCCTGGCCACAAGTGGCCTCACTCACCACCAGACGGGCTGCTTGTCCTTCCAGCTGGTCTCACAGTCAACCAGCCCAGAGATAAGCAGGCTAGTTCATCCTCCAAACATCACCCACAACAGGCCTTAGCTCCAACCCCACAAACGCAGGTGGGGCAGCCCTATCACAGAGAGTCAAGTTCCCATTTCTAATTTCCAATGAGGTGTCAAGAACCAAGCAACAGACTCAGAAGAGCCAATACAATGGATTTTCTCAACTGAAAAAGGCCACAACACATGAACTCCTCATGTTTGTCATGTGAACTCTAGATAACTCACACCTGGATCTGAGGCCCTTAACATCTGTGTTTCCCTTCTCTCCATATCTAACTGTTTTAAGGGGTAACTTTTATATTAAAATAATTGTGGCCAGGCCCAGTGGTTCACACCTGTCATCCGAAGCATGTTGGGAGGCCAAGGTGGGAGAATCGCTGGAGGTCAGGAGTTAGAGACCAGTCTGGGCAACATAATGAGACCCCATCTCCACAAAAAGTTTTAAAAATGAGCCAAGCATGGTGGCAGACGCCTGTAGACCCAGTTGGTCGGGAGGCTGTAGCATGAGGACTCCTTGAGCCCAGATGTCCAAGGCTATAGTCAGCCATTACTGCACCACTGCACTCTAGCCTGAGCGACAGAATGAGACCCTGTTTCTTTTAAACAAAATTAATGATCAAATATGCTAAAAAGTCAATAGGTTGTTTGCAGCGAACTGTTTTCCCAGTATTTGTCCAGTATTCGTGTAATGCACACCATGGGCTGGGGAGGCCAGATGTGGAGTAAAATCAATAGCTGTGAAACGGTTCTGTGAGGCTCCCAGTTGTGTTCAGCTATCAATTTAGTAAACTTGGCCTTATTACCAACTCTTTGTGACCAAATGAGCAACTGAGAAAATACATAATATGATGGGCAAGCGCCTCTCCTAGACTTCAGTATCACAGCCACAGTCACCTGCCTCATCTCGTCAACTGAGTCCACACTGCAGTTCTAAACCACACAGAGCAATCTACTGCCAAACCCTCATGGGAGGCAAGGCCATTTATGCAACTGGGCCACCAAGCCCTCCCCTCTCCCTTAAGAACTCAACTGAGAGAGACCCTAACTCTCCGCTCCAGCAGCAAATCTCCTGAAGAAGCTGATACCACATGAAGAGAAGAACGTGGAGTCTACGGCCAGATGCGTGTGGGTTCAAATCTACCTCCACCTCTTGGAAGTTATTTGCCTCTCTAAGCCTTAGTTTACCCACCTGTAAAAAATACAGACAGAAAAATGCATACATATTATAGTTCCTGGGTCTAAAATAAGACAATGTTTTATTTTCCCGGGGCTAAAATAAGAAAGTTTTTTTTTAAACTGGACATAGTAGGTGTTCCCCTGTTTCCATTACAGTGTAACCTGCAGCTTCTGCTGCATTTTCCTTTCTGAGCCACAACTGCCAATGCTACATAAAGGAGCAGCTGAATCACAGGTGACAAGCACAGCCAGTAAATTCCAACTAAAAGCTGACATGGGAGAATAAATCAAGTGACAAGGAACTGTCCCATCTCGAGGGTTTACCCTCAAATCACACAGTTGACAGTGCATGACTTCACTATTATTCTCCCTCACGTCACATCTTTCTACATGAAAACAGAATAAACAGCTGGGCATGGTGGCTCACACCTGTAATCCCAGCACTGTGGGAGGCTGAGGCAAGTGGATCACCTGAGGTCAGGAGTTCCAGACCACCCTGGCCAACATGGTGAAACCTCATCTCTACTGAAAATACAAAAATTAGCCAGGCATGGTGGCGGACACCTCTAAGCCCAGCTACTTGGAAAGCTGAGGCAGAAGAATCGCTTCAACCGAGAGGCGGAGGTTGCAGTGAGACAAGATCACACCACTGCACTCCAGTCCAGAGTAAAAAGAGTAAATGACTTGATCTACCATATGACCTTCAATACACATGTAGCCCTCCTGGGTAAGACCTTTAGTAATAACAAATAGAGAAGCCCTCAATCATTACCCTGCGGCAGGACAATCGTCATGATGCAGGGCCCTCCTGCAATTAGGCTGTTGCTAATACAAGCCCCAATGGAGACACGATCCCGAGACCATGTAGACAATGCACACTGTGAAACACAACAATTTCAGTTTAGAGAATTTTGTTCTCACTATTTGAAACATATGCAGCTCATCACCAACAATGCTTGTGCAACTTCCTCCATTAGCCTAAACGCTTCTGTCTTAGTCGGCTTAGGCTACTGTAACAAAATACTTTAGACTGCGTAACTTTTATAAACAACATCAATTCATTGCTTACAAGTCCAAGATGCAGACACTGGCAGATTCGGTGTGTACTGAGTGCCTTCCTCACGGACGGCACCTCCTAGCTCTGTCCTCACATGGTGGAAGGGACAATGACCCTCCCTCAGACCTCTTTTATAATAAGGGCACTGATACGGTTGGATGTCCCCCCAGACTACATGATGAAATGCAATCCCCAGTGTTGGAGGGGGGACCTGGTGGGAGGTGTTTGGATCATGGGGGTGGATCCCTCACAGCTTGGTGCTGTCCTCATAAGAGTGAGTTCGTTCCAGCAAGATCTGGTTGTTTAAAAGTGTGTGGCAACTTCCCTCTCTCTCCCTTGCTCCCACTTCACCTTCCCCCATGAGTCAAAGCTCTCTAAGGCCTCCCCAAAAGCCAAGCAGAAGCCTGTACCATGCTTCCTGTACAGCCTGCGGAACAATAAGCCAATTAAACCTCTTTTCTGTATAAATTACCCCGTATCAGGTATTCCTTTATAGCAACAACAGAACAGCCTAAGACAGGCACTAATTCCATTCATGAAGGCAGAATTACGTAACAGCCCCACCACATAACTCGGGGTAAGATTTACAACATATGACTGTGGAGACACGTAAACATTCAGACCACAGGGGCTACCTATTTCCTTCCCTCCGGACTATGCCACCTCACAGATTTAGGTGGTCCCATCTCACATCTCTTCAACGATCGTTGACTTTTCTACAAGAACCTTGCTTCCACAGGCAAGTCATCTGGAGCACACTACTAGCTCATTAATACACTTTATTAACAGTTACTGGGGCTGTAACACCACAGGTTTCCCTTTCATGACTAAATTTGATACTCCATAAAGATTTGCATCCTAGTTCATGAAATGTCATTAACACTGTTAGTCATTTACAATGGAAGAATTCTCCAGAAGCGGTGAAAGTTTTCTTGTTTCTTTTTCATTTCAAATAGGAACAGGCCAAGCACAGTGGCTCATGCCTATAATCCTAGCACTTTGGAAATTCAAGGTAGGAAGATCGCTTGAGCCCAGGAGTTCAAGACCAATCTGAGCAACATAGGGGGACCCCATCCCTACAAAAAATAGCTGGGCATGGTGGTGCACACCTGCAGTCCCTGCTACTTGGGAAGCTGAGGCAGGAGGATCACCTGAGCCTGGTAGAGGCTACAGTGAGCCATGATCACGCCACTGCACCCCAGCAACAGAATGAGACCCTGCCTCAATAATTAAATAAACAAATAACTGTCAAGAAGATAGTAAAAGACTATGACTGAAGACTCAGAAAGTACAGAACACGGCTGGGTATGGTGGCTCATGCCTGTAATCCCAGAACTTTGGGAGGCTGAGGTGGGTGGATCACCTGGGGTCGGGAGTTCAAGATCAGTCTGACCAACATGGAGAAACCCCGTCTCTACTAAAAATACAAAATTAGCTAGGCATGGTGATGCACGCCTGTAATCCCAGCTACTCGGGAGGCTGAGGCAGGAGAATCACTTGAACCCAGGAAGCAGAGGTTGCAGTGAACTCAGATCGCGCCGTTGTACTATAGCCTGGGCAACAAGACTGAAACTCCAACTGAAAAAAAAATTAAAAGTACCGAATGTGTCTTTCTTCTATTCTATTTAGATTGTTTGCCATTTAGAACTGAAGAGAAGGCTTGGGGAGGCCATTAGACTTTTTTTTTTTCCTTCCTTATCGCAGCAGTTCCATCACAATGTCATGAACCTCTAACCAAGACCCCTCAAGCCATCCAATTTCTGCCAGCAATTAAGTGCTTTTCATACTCCTGATGAGACATGATACTCATCCCTCAACGATTTATTGAATATCTGCTATGTTTAATGCACCATGGTGGAGCCTGGGAAAGATGCCTATACTCTACTTGATGTCCTTAATGAGCTCACAGGCCAGCCTCAGGCAGACATTCCAGCAAGCATCAGAGTCCAGGGTGACAGTAACCAGAGAGGCAAAAAGCAGGTGAAAGAAAGGAACCCTTCCTGGACAAGTCAGCACCTGAGCAATTCTCAAAGGTGCTAGTGGTAAAGGCACTCCAGGCAGACGGGTCTCTTCATAGAACTGACTGTAGCGGCCAGGCGCGGTGGCTCAAGCCTGTAATCCCAGCACTTTGGGAGGCCGAGGCAGGTGGATCACGAGGTCAAGAGATCGAGACCATCCTGGTCAACATGGTGAAACCCCGTCTCTACTAAAGATACAAAAAATTAGCTGGGCATGGTGGCGCGTGCCTGTAATCCCAGCTACTCAGGAGGCTGAGGCAGGAGAATTACCTGAACCCAGGAGGCGGAGGTTGCGGTGAGCCGAGATCGCGCCATTGCACTCCAGCCTGGGTAACGAGCGAAACTCCGTCTCAAAAAAAAAAAAAAAAAAAAAAAAGAACTGACTGTAGCTTGGGTTGCCTGACACAGATGAGAAGGGTTAGGCTTTTCCTTCCTCTCCTCCCACATGAAATAATGGGAAAGAAGCATGATCGAAAGATTTAGTTTGGAGTAGGATAAAAGTGCTAAGAAAAAAAAAGAGAAAGTATGATGGGGGGTTTCAAATCTCCTTAATGGATGAGATACCTCAGATCAGTCTTGAAGAAGGCTTGGTGGCCTCATAACTTATTTCTGATTTTTAGTGAACAATCTAAATAGTGAACAATCCTTTGCAACTAAGGAGAGCACAGAATCCTTACTCTCAGTTACTCCTAGGGAATAAAATCATACTTCTGTATCGCCTAATTTTTTTTTTTTTTTTTTTTTTTTTTGAGACGGAGTTTCACTCTTGTTACCCAGGCTGGAGTGCAATGGCGCGATCTCGGCTCACCGGAACCTCCGCCTCCTGGGTTCAGGCAATTCTCCTGCCTCAGCCTCCTGAGTAGCTGGGATTACAGGCACACGCCACCACGCCCAGCTAATTTTTTGTATATTTAGTAGAGATGGGGTTTCTCCATGTTGGCCAGGCTGGTCTCAAACTCCTGACCTCAGGTGATCCACCCGCCTCGGCCTCCCAAAGTGCTGGGATTACAGGCGTGAGCCACCGCATCCAGCCCTGTATTGCTTAATTTTTAAACAATTAATCATGTATTGATTCTGTAATATTTTAAATAAACTTTACAACAGCTTGATTTTATTAAAAGGAGCCTTTACATCAGTAGGGAGGGGCACTATAGGGTATCTTCCCCTACCTACAATGACCACCCACAGGGACAGGCATGATGGAAAGGGACTTAGACCTGGACGCTGGGTACCAAACTGATGAGAAACACAGGAGAAGCTGCGGTCAGCCAGGTGGGGACAGGCCAGCTGGGGACACACGTGGCTGAGGGAGAGCAGAGAGGCAAACCATCTGCAGCTGAGTGGGGTGAGATCATCTTCCACTCAACCAGGCTGGAAAGGACTAAGAAGGGAAATTTGAGGCAGACAAAACAAAGCAGGAGGCCCTCCTTAGAGAAGGACCCACACTCAGCTTTTTAACCTGGCCTCGAAGTGAATGGGGGAGCACAGGACCAAAAGGAGCTGTGAGAACTGCCCGTTAGAATCTGCCCTTGTGGGGGCCCAAGGTGGCTGCTGAGGGCACCTCGAGAACCCCAAGGCCAGGCAGCTTTTCGAGCAGCAGACCGGCCAGGGGGACCCAGGATCTGCCACTCCAGAGAAACTGCCTTCGGGCTAGTCAGAAACCGAAGATGCCAACAAAAGAACAATGGCACCTATAGAAAAGCACTTGAGTAGAGCCAAGAGGACATGTTTCTAGGACACCCTCACTGATTTGCAAGCAGTGGAACTATCCTGTAGGACACTCCAATGGTGGATGCATGTCACTATACATTTGTCGAAACCCGCAGAACGAACACCACCAAGGGTGAGCTCCAGTGTCAGTGATGGACTCGGGTGATAATAACATGTCAATGCAGGCTCATCAGCTGCGACAAACACACCACTCTGGCACAGGATGCAGACACTAGGGGAGGCCCCGTGGGTGTTGGAGCCAAGGGCGATGGGAAATCTCTGCACCTTACACTCAATTTCGTTGTGTTCTAAAACTGCTCTAAAACAATAAAGCCTACTTTAAAAAAAATAAATGACAATCAGCACGGTAAACTGAGCCCCAGATACCCTGGTGGGCGGGTGAGAACTGGATGGGCACTTGGCAACTCTGGGCCCTGCTGAGGAAAAGAACTAATCTAGGGTGAAGGAGATCAGAAGCCGAGGGACCAATGTCATCACACGTGTTCTTGTGCAAACCCGCTGTGGGGAGCACAAGCAGCAGGGCCCAGAGGCTTCGGGAGCTCCTCTGAGTTTTCTCAGAGGTGCTGGGAGAGGTGGGAGACCACATATGCCAAAGAGAAAGGAAAGATAAAGGCGCAGCCAAGGTGGGCCAGGTCTGTCATGAAAATAAATGAAGCCTTCATTCCTCCTCCAGGTAACAACAAAGCAGCTCAAGGATTCCAGGCACCCAAGAGGCCTCCTTCGGCCTTTTTCTGGTTCTGTTCTGAGCATCACCCAAATTCAAAGAGAACATCCTGGCCTATCCTTTGGTGATACTGCATAGAAACTGGGAAGGATAGGACAGATGACTCTGCTGCCAATGCCCAGTGGCCTAGGGAAAGGAGGAGGAACACAGAAGGATCCCACTGCAGGCTGAGCTGAAGGAAAGCCCGATGCAGCACAAAAGGAGTTGCTGAGGCTGAAAAAAACGCAAGAAAAAGGAGGACCAGGAGGTTTGGCGCAGTGGCTCACGCCTAAAATACTAGCACTTTCAGAGGTGAAAGTGGACAGATCACCTGAGGTCAGGAATTCGAGACTAGCCTGGCCAACATGGTAAACCTCGCCTCTACTAAAAATACAAAAATTAGCTAAGTGTGGTGACAGGTGCCTGTAAGCTCGGCTACTCAGGAGGCTGAGGCAGGAGAATCACTTGAATGTGCATGCTGGAAGCTGCAGTGAGCCAAGATCACACCACTGCACTTCCAGCCTGCGTGATGGGCAACAGAGCAAGACTCCATCTCAAAAAAAAAAAGGAAGAGGAGAAAGGTGACAAAGGGGAGGAAGATGATGATGATGATAAGTTGGTTCTGGTGCAGGTTTCTTCTTGTCAATAAAGCATTTAAGCCTCCCATATGCAACTCCGTTTAAAGAAAAAAGCTGAAATACAAGGCTATGCAAAAACAGTAACAAACATCCTCATTACTCGTGGTAGCCCCCAAAGAGCCCACACTTCCCAAAGACATTTAATACCTACTGCTCTTTACAGAACTTACTTTAAAACAGGAGATTTTACTTTACCCTGGCCACACACTCAGCTTTTTAACCCGGCCTGAAAGTGAATGGGGGAGCAGAGGACCAAAAGGAGCTGTGAGAACTGCCCATTAGAATCTGCCCTTGTGGGGGCCCAGGGTGGCTGCTGAGGGTGCCTCGAGAACCCCAACGTCAGGCAGCTAAATTACCTCTGACTAACACCACAACAACACAGGCACTCCAATGTAACCTGCCAGGTTGGTCTCATGGCCTTCCAGGCCTCTAGGTTACCTAAAACATTGTGCCTCTCATAGATTAAAGCGACTAAAAGCAAATCACCTACATAAACTCCAAACTCCCTTTCCCAATTAAATCTAGCATTTTAGGCCAGCGTCAGTGGCTCATGCTTGTAATCCCAGCACTTTTGGAGGCCAAGGCAGGAAGACTGCTTGAGGTCAAAAGGTGGAGACCAGCCTGAGCAAGGTGAAACTCCATCTCTATAAAAATAAAAAATAAAAAAAACTAACTAAAAACTGGCATTTTAGAATGCTTAAGTCATCCAAATATTAAAGAAAACTATTAGGCCAAGTGTGGTGGCTCACGCTTGTAATCCCTGCACTTGGAGAGGCTAAAGCAGGTAGATCACCTGAGATCAGGAGCTCAAAACCAGTTTGACCAACATGGTGAAACCCCATCTCTATTAAAAATGCAAAAATTAGCTAGGTGTGGTGGCACACCCTGTAATCACAGCTATGCCGGAGGCTGACGCACAAGAATTGCTTGAACCTGGGAGGTGGATGTTGTAATGAGCCAAGATCATGCCACTGCACTCCCACCTGGGCGGTAAAGCAAGACTCCACCTCAATAAAAAAAAGAAAGAAAATTGCTTTAAGGACATGATCACCCAAAATATCCCAACCCTAACTCTTTTTATCTTTTCTTATTACACTTGATTGGTATAATGTGTAACACTCATAACCTAGCTGCCATCGTAGTTGACTACAAATCCTGCTCTTTAGAGTGAACTCTCAGGTCATGCCATCCCTTTCCCCACATGTATATATATGCCCTGCCTTCCGTGCAGCACACACGACCCTATTGCTGGATAACCACATTTAAAACTCACTCTCAACACAGAACTCGTGAGTGGTTTTAGCCAATTAAAAACATCCTACACAGCTGGGCGCAGTGGCTCACGCCTGGATTCCTAACACTTCGGGAGGCCAAGGCGGGCAGATTACGAGTTCAGGAGTTCAAGACCACTCTGGCCAAAATACTGAAACCCCGTTTCTACTAAAAACACAAAAAATTAGCCAGGCGTGGTGGCGTGTGCCTGTAATCCTAGCTACTCGGGAGGCTGAGGCAGGAAAAGCACATGAACCCAGGAAGCGGAGGTTGCAGTGAGCTGAGATTGCACCACTGCACTCATCTCAAAAAATAAAAATAAAAAACAAAAACGTCCTACACATATTAGCCTGTCTTATGTAAATGTCTACCTTTCTCTAGATAAAATCTTTTATTAGCATATACTTGATGATGTGCCTTGCTAAGAAACTCATCCTACTCAGGACCCCCTTCAGGAAGAACTCATCTCCCTTCCCTGGGGAACTCAGTCGCATGGCCTGGATTCCCCAGCAGGGTTGGCAGGGAATGAGGACTGGCCAGGACCCCACTCCTCCTGCCACAGGGATCAGGCCGGGGTTAGGGACACCACCTGTGCTAGGACCCTCAGCACTTTCCTAAGAACTTGTGCTAGAGCTACTGAACAAGAGGTGCTCTTTGTTCCCCAGGATCACAGCAGAAAGACTGGGTGCTTCTGGAGGCCACCTTTATCATCGGCTGGGGGACACTTGCCTAAGTAAGCCCTCACGTTCCACAGCACTGGAAGCCAAACCCACAGTAGTCCTTTCCCTGCTGTGAGCAGAACGAATGTCCCCTTTTGCTTTTTGCTTAAACTAGTTGAGGTTTTCTTTTGCCTACAATTGGAAAAAAAAAAAAAAAAAAAAGCAACACTGTAACACAATGAGTATGTACCCCAATGATGAGTATCAACACCAGCAGGGTCATGCCAGCCTGAGCCACACCAAACCAGAGTGGTAAAAGCACCACCACTGGAGGCCCAGAATCACCAACCCCGTTTTAAAATGAAGGTCTGCTTGGTTTAACTCACCTAGAGGCTTCTACCTGATTTGTGCAGGTGCAACCAAAGACCGAGGCTGTTTAAACAGCCTTAAACTCTGCTATGCAACTCACTGGAAAACTACCTTATGACCCATTTCAGAAGTGACCGCCACTAAACTAGACAAGAGATACAGGGTCAAAACGAAGTATATTATTAGGTATGTGGAGCTCAGGCTAATAATGTGTCTAACAACTTTGTTAAAAGAAACTCCTATCGTCTAAGAAATTACAAGCTACTCTTGACGTACAGATGACCAGCTGACACACTGTTCCCACTGATGATCAGCCACTCACAGCACCCCACACCCCGTCCACCCACCTGGGCCAATGCTATTGCTGTGGGGACACTCTGGGACTCACATTCAGAGCAGAGCTCGTACTGCCTAGCAGGTAAAGCTACGTGGAGCAGCCAGGTGTGAGTCTGGGATCCTCCCTCTTCAATCACCCTCTGTATAATGATCACAGCCTTCCCAAGCTGCTAGCACGAACGACCTAATTAATCAGTCTTCCGCCAGCTCCAGACCCATGTTTCTAACTGCCTGTTCATTTCCTCCGCCCACAGTCCACTGATCTGAAACAGAATTCCTTATCTACATACAATCTTCGTCTTCTATGCTAATCATCAGCCCCACAGACCTGGGTGTTCAGGGTGTGTTAATTCACCCCCGGGTACCTCCCTCCCTCCACTGCCATCATCACTGAAGCCTGCTCCCCTGGCACCTACAGCTCCCTCCCTCAAATCCCTCCTCCTCCCCACCCAGCCACTGAAGCCATGGTTCAGTCTGGCATCAGCTCTCATCTGGGCTACAGCAATGGTCTCCTAGCTGGCGGACCAGCCTCCTTCCTTTCCAGCCTAACTGCCAAACTGTCAAGACCCAAAATGGGTCTCATTCTGCCACTTCAAATTTCCCAAAAATGTCACATCACCTAATACGCTAAAGCCCAAACCACTCAGCATGGCCCTGTGGGTGATAATAACAAGACAGTCTGGGACCAGACATTTTAGGTGCAGAGATGATCTGGTCCTGGACTACCTTCTTCAATACCATGTCTCTCATTCTCCTTCCTCCCCACTTAAGTCCAGCAAAATTGGATTCCTTGTACTTTTCCAAACCCACTGTGCTAGTTAAAGACACCATACTTTTGAACATTCTGATCTGTCTGGATGCCCTCTGCCTTTGAAAGAAATTCTTCTGTAACAGAGCTCAGCCAGCGTTTCCTTCATTAATCTTCAGCCGGCTACGTCTAGATATTTAATTACTCCCTCCTCTGTGCTACTTCTAAGCCTTTTACTTCCATAAATGCATTTTTCCCAATGAAATGTATGTGACACACGTGCCTCTGCTACTGGGCCATAAGCTCCCTGAAGACGGAGCTCTTAGTCATCTAATCCCAACACCAGCACTGTACCAGATGCATGACAGATCCCTCCTCAACTCTCAACACCAACTCCTATGCTTTATATTGGCTGATACAGTACTTACTAGATATCTATTCAAATAAACACACATCTTTCTTTCCATAATTATGAAGGACTACCGGTTTTATGAACTATTAGGAATGTTTTCCCAGCATCCAGCTGAGCAATTTTGACAGGTGAAATCCTGTTTTCATGGGAACTACTGAAGCCACTAGAGGGGGTGCATCAAAGAGGAATGCGGTAAACACCAGAGCCATATAACACTAGGAAGGCACTAACAACGGAGGAGGAGGGGTACTGCAGGGCACAGCCAGGCCTGGCACAGCCCCAAAGACCAAAGGCAAAAGAAAGCAGCATGGAGGTCAGGCACTGTGGCTCATGCCTGTAATCCCAGCACTTCGGGAGGCTAAGGAGGGCGGATCACTTGAGGTCAGGAATTCGAGACCAGCCTGGCCAACACGGTGAAATTCCATCTCTACTGAAAATACAAAAATTAGCTGGGCGTGATGACACACACCTTTAATCCTAACCCTGAAACCCGCACCTAGAAACACACAGAAAACTCCTCGTCCAACTCTCTTATGCCAACTAGCTTCCTGCCTTCAGAACCAGGAACTTAACGCTTAAGATTATAGTTTACATAGACTTTGGAGTGAAAGGCTTTTCTAGACTAGCCTCACAACTTAACCATGGTTTCAAAACTCACTTCTATACGAAAACATGCTAGGTGACTAACCAACAAACTTACGAGTAAAATCTGGAATCATTTGGGAACAGTCCACGTATTTTAAACTTTATTTCTGACAAGTGAAAAGCTGCACTTCTCTTTGTAGCAAACATTAGTGACCACAAAAGTATATTATCATAAAAATATGAATATATCCCTGATATGGTTTGGCTGTGTCCCCACCCAAATCTCATCTTGAATTGTAGCTCCCATAACCCCCCGTTGTGGGAGGGACCCAGTGAGAGGTAACTGAATCATGGGGGAGGGTGTTTCCCGTGCTGTTCTCATGATAGTGAGTCTTAAGAGATCTGACAGGTTTATAAAGGGCAGTTCCCCTGCACACACTCTGTTGCCTGCCAACATGTGAGATGTGGCTTTGCTCCTCCTCCACCTTCCGCCAGGACTGTGAGGCCTCCCTGGCCATGTGGAACTATGAGTCCCTTACATCTCTTTTTTAAAGAAATAAATTATCCAGTCTCAGGTATTTCTTTATAGCAGTATGAAAATGGACTCATATAATCACTTACTAGTTTTTGTCATGCTATTAGTTAAATGGCCACAGAGTCTACACTTACATACCATTTTTGCTAAAATATCAAAGATCTTTGTAACACAAAGTCTGGCAACATTCCCTCTGTCTTTAAGTGTACTTCCAAATTGTTTCCATTTCTCACAGAAGTTAAATCACTGAAGACACCAATTATACCATGAAGAAAAATTTGAAAATACGAACAAAGAGAAAAGGCACACGAGTTCTAGCAAAATTCAGGAACACCAACTTCTCATATCTCATATCACTGAAAGAAAAAAAAAAGCCAGGCGCTGTGGCACACACCTGTAGTTCCAGCTTTTGTGGCTACTCAAGGCCAAGGCAGGAGACTCACTTGACCCAGGAGTTCAAGTCCTGACTGGGCAGCACAGTGAACTCCCATCTCTGGAAAAACAGTAATAATAGAAAGGCAGTAGTAAAGGTCCATGTCCCTTATCCAAACATTCAAAATCCAAAAGTCTCTGAAAACCAACAGTTTTTCTAACTCCTCTGGAGGTGAGATCCAAACTAATCGGAAACCAGTTGGCAGCAAATCCTGAAATGATGTGCAGCTACTCACAGACTTGGTGCCAACAGGCAAACACCTCCTCCCTCAATGCTCCAGTCCTCTCATGGGGCGCTGGGCACAGCCAAGTATCCGCTCTTCAATGCTATTGCTCACTGTTGCCCCTAACCCACTTACGCATCTTGCACAGGATGAAAACTTTATACAAAGAATGTATTATTTCAATGACGACTGCCCTGCCAATACACTATGATTCTGTTGAAAAGCAGACTGGTCCTACTTTGAGGTAAATGTTCATTCAGAGCAGTAATTTTAAGTCATAATATCTGCACTTACCCAACAAATCTCCTTCTCATCTGAAACTTTTAATTAAATCAACAGACTGAAAAGAAACACACACACAATATAAGAGCTACATTAAACTAGACTATTTACCATATACTTATAAAAGAATCATCTAAAGGACAACTAAAACCAATTCTGGCCAGGCACAGTGGCTCACGCCTATAATCGCAGCACTTTGGGAAGCCGAGGCAGGCGGATCATCTGAGATCAGGAGTTCAAGACCAGCCTGACCAACATTGTGAAACCCTGTCCCTACTAAAAACACAAAACAATTAGCTGACCACAAAACAATGCCAGTGGTCCCAGCTACTCAGGAGGCTGAGGCAGAATTGCTTGAACACGGGAGACAGAGGTTGCAATGAGCTGAGATTGTACCACTGCACTCCAGCCTGGGAGACAGAGCAAGACTCCATTTCAAAAATAAAAAAAAAAAAAAACAGGCCAGGCGTGGTGGCTCATGCCTGTAATCCAAACACTCTGGAGGCCAAGGCAGGTGGATCACCTGAGGTCGGGAGTTCAAGACCAGCCTGATCAACATGGTGAAACCCTGTCTTAGGGGGAAAAAAAACAGAATTCAGTCAGGCAGAATTCTAGCTGTTTGTCCTCCTCAGGTACCCACAGTCACTTCAAAGTTACCCAGAGCCTAGCCACAGCCAGGACAGTGGTTCTGCTGTCTTGAGTGAATGCACTCTCTCATGGAGCACATGTGTGGGCCCCAGTCTGCAGACAGTGACCCCTGTTTAGAATACAACTGGGCAAGGGATATGGCACCCAGCATGAGTGTAAGTGGAACACCATGGTGTGGGTATTCTCACTTAGCAACCTAGGCAGAGCAACTAACTACGTAAAACTCATTAAATAACACATTGCTTTCCAACAGCATTGCCAGGGGTGGGAGAAGGACATTAATTTTGTTCTTTCTCCAAAGGCAAAAGAAAGCAGCAAGGAGGTCAGGTGCGGTGGCTCACATCTGTGATGCAAGCACTTTGGGAGGCCAAGGTGGGTGGATCACTTGAGGTCAGGAGTTCGAGACCAGCCTGGCCAACACGGTGAAACTCTTTCTCTACTGAAAATACAAAAATTGGCTTGGCATGATGGCATGTACCTGTAATCCTGGCTACTGGGGAGGCTGAGGCATGAGAATCACTTGAACCTGGGAGACAGAGGTTGCAATCAGCCAAGATCATATCACTGTACTCCAGCTGGGGCAACAGAGCGAGACTGTGTTTAAAAAAAAAAAAAAAAAGAAAGCAGCAAGGGTATTCTTTCTAACCATCAGAGCCAAACAAGTATATATTTCTGGCTGGCACTCCTCTGTCCTAAAGATACCCATGGCTGGTCAAGTGCAGTGGCTCATACCTGTAATCTCAGCACTTTGGGAGGCCGAGGCAGGCAGATCACATAAGGTCAGGAGTTCAAGACCAGCCTGGCCAACATGGTAAAGCCCCGTCTCTACTAAAAATACAAAAATTAGCCAGACATGGTGGCACATGCCTGTAATCCCAGTTGCTCTGGAGGCTGAAGCAGGAGAATTGCTTGAACCCAGGAGGTGGAGGTTGCAGTGAGCTGAGATCACACCATTGCACTCCAGCCTGGGTGACAGAGTGACACTCCATCTCAAAAGAAAAAAAAGATGGGGCACACCTTTTATTAAAGGAGGCACAGAAATCAGTTAAGACAATAAAACCATCATCATGAAAACCATATGGAAATGTGGTATAATACTTATGACACAATTCTGAATGAGAAACAATATAAAAAGTATACCTACATTATGACTGCAATTACTTAAAGATAAGTGTGTACGCAGACAACCGGCAAATAAAACAGGAAGAGCTACATATGAGAGTAGTGGGAATATAGATGCTTTTGCTTTAAAAATAATTTAACAGAGATGGAGTAAAGGTATTTTTCCAGATGAAGGGTTCCCATTTCTGTACAATCTTCAACCCCCCATTTCACATGATTCTTTTGTAGACCATGCACAGACAGCAGGGCCAGGATAGGAAACAGGGCTCAGAGACCACAGCCGATAAGCAACTGGCTGTTTTGCTGGTTTTCAAAGGGAAACTTACTATCAGAAGTCCTCCAACAGAAAGGACCAGAATTACTGCTACTCTGATACAAAATGACAAACTCAAAAATAACCATTTTTGGAGAATTTCAAAAATACCCTCATTTGATTGCGATAGCTACTATTAAGAAATCATCTATGTAACAGGCCATGTAAAGGGTACTAAGGTTTTCATCATTTTAAAAAGGCTTCCAATAGTTTATTATCTTAAGTAACTTTTCACTCCAACTATTTTTCAGGACGCTCAGGGTAAACCCTTCCTCTTGGAAATGCAAAGAGAAAAAAACGTTTCTGACCAGAAGTGCTACAGCACATGTTTCTTTTAGGTTGCTGACTGATGAAGTCATTTGACAATTAAGAGAAGGCTCAGGAGTGGGGTTCATGCCTCTAATCCCAGCACTTTGGGAGGCTGAGGTAGGAGAAACCCTTGAACCTAGGATGCAGAAGTTCCTGCAGTGAGCCGAGGTCATGCCACTACACTCCAACCTGGGAGACAGAGCGAGCATCCATCTCAAAAAAAAGAGAGAGAGAGAAGAGAAACTAACATATTTTATAAGAACACGCATGCATGCACAGAAACATCCATATATTTGAGGGTTGGGGAGCTTTTCAAGCCTTCTCAGGCCTCCCAAGAAACCATTTGCTCCACATACACAGTAATGCATCCTAGAGGAAGGAACCTGGGATGCCACTTGGAGAACTAGTTTTCAACTGAAGTTGTCTAAACTATGTGATCACTGTAAATGATGACCTCCTCATGCCTCCAGGAAAATGAAATTCCAACCTACAGCATCCAAGGCTGGCACCAATGGCCCCAGGCCGATTTGGGAGTGTGTGCCCAGAATACCGATGCTATTACATGGCATACTTCAATCCCATCCTCTGCATTTATTCCTCGGAGATAAACCCAGGCAGGCAGTGGACTGAGGCCAGGAAATGCAAGCAGTTTCACTTCACAGAAGCTCAGTCTTTTCTTGCAGAAGACAACACAGGGAAAGGCATTCTGAATGACACAAGCCGTTTTAGAAAGACTTCAGAGTTTCCATTAACAAACGGAAAAAAGAGCCCAAATCTCTGTAACTCCCCTTCCTGACACGGCCAATCCCCTAAGTCTGTATAATGTGCTATTTACCCTTATATTTGAAAACATACAAAACCATATAAAACACTTTCCAATTCCTCAAGTAATTAATTGTAACAAGCCTCAGAAAAACTATAATGCACTTAAAACCAAAAGCAAAGCAAAAAACCCCAAAACCCTCAAATAAGAAAGTCTGATAAAATCAAAGTCTAACCAATTCCATTACACCCTAACAGATGACATTATTAAAATAAACAGGGATCACTTCTGAATCAAAAGTCAAATCAACTATACATAAAAGCCAACATCCCAAACACTGAAAACTCTACTGCTATGAAATACTTTTTCCCATTCTAAAATGCACGTATAGTATTATCTTTAGTTAAATACAACAGCCACTGAGAAAAGAAAATCAGTTTTGACCAAAGATGGTCTGTTCAGTGGGAAAAACATGGGGGTTGTGGGAGTAGATCCTCCTCACCCCTGCGGCCTCCCAGCACTCGGAGCTAAGAGGAGCTGGACAGACCATACAGACCTTGCCCCAGGGGCTTCCCCTTACGAGGGCTCCCTAGGCAAAGGAAGGCACTGGGTGCTCAGCCTGGGAATCTTGCAGTGGCTGAGCAAGGGGAGGGATAGGTTCAAAGGCCCAGGAATAGGCTCTGAGCTTTGGAGGACCAAAGGGAGCTGAGCCCATCCAAGGGAGAGGGGCTGAAGAGCAGAGGGGAGGAAGCTGGGTACTAACAAAGGCCCTGAGTTTTAGGCTGGCACTTAACATTTGATCAGGAAGTCATAAGCAGCGAGCAAGGCCACACTTAAGAAAGGTTATCCTGGCAAATTGGAGAATTATCAGGTTCAGGGTATTTGATCTAGTTTGGGGTTTTCCAAAAGGACTACTGCACCCCAGGTCTGAGAGATGCATTCCTCATGAAATAAGGTTCCAAGCAGCACACAGTAGCACAAGCTTGTAATCCCAGCTACTTGAGAGGCAGAGGCAAGAGGATTGCTTGCAGCCAAGAGTTCAAGTCCAGCCTTGGCAACAGCGAGATTCCCAGCTCCAAAAATAAAAAATAAGGCTCCAAGGTCAAAACGACATGGAACACGCATCCTCTGTCCAACAGGTTTATAAATATATGCTAAAATAGTAAAGGCTCCAATGAGTCTTATAAAGTCCATTCAATTCCCAAAGTTAGATCAGTGGTTCCAATGTCAGTCTTTGGAAATATAAGCCATAAGCTGCAAGCACTGATTTTGGCTGCTTTTCAAATGGGCAAGGCTACCGTGTGCTTCACTAGAGTGGGGAGCAATGGGGATTTAGGATTCTTTTTAATTCTCCAGTGAATCGTTTTCAAAGTGTTGTCCTCCAGGCAGAAGTACACCAGGACACTTGTTCAAAATGTGAACTCCCTCTGAGATGCCCAGTATCAGAAACTCCAGGGCGGTAGGGCAGAGCCCATAGTCTGCATTTTATTAACCCCTTCAGGTGACCGTGATTGGTCTTATATTCGCTTACAGGGCCAGGCACAGTGACTCACGCCTGTAATCCCAGCACTTTGGAAGGCTGAGGTGGGCGGATCACATGAGATCAGGAGTTTGAGACCAGCCTGGCCAACAGGGCAAAACCCTGTCTCTACTAAAAACACAAAAATTAGCCAGGCATGATGGTGGGTGCCTGTAATCCCAGCTGCTTGGGTGGCTAAGGCAGGAGAATCACTTGGAACCTAGCAGGCAGAGGTTGCAGTGAGCCGACATCATGCCACTGCATTCCAGCCTGGGCAACAGAGTGAGAGTCCGTCTCAAAAAAAAATTAATATTCGATTAGAGGGTACTTTTTCAGTTACTTCTTCACCATCGAAAATACCACAATCTGGGCAATACCTGAAAGGCAGTGAACAGAAGCCAGTGAGCAGCTCTATGTCCACCCTAAGGAGGTGGGGCTCAGAACTCAGTACAGAGAATGGAGATAAAGGAACAGGGAAAGTATCTTAAAAGTCCAAGTCCCCGTCCGCCACACCCACAATCCTAAATTCCAGGAAGCCAGTTAAAAATAATCCAGGAACAAGTTTCCCAATCAGGAGGAGTGTGCAGACAGCACAGCACCGGCCCAGTGGGCTGAAGGGCCAGGGTTCCCTCCACTCCAACACCAGGCAGTGTGCATGGGGGTGGCAGCCAAGGCCAGCTACCTCCTTCCATGTGGACAACCGCCACCAAGAAGACCCAGCACCCTCAGGCACAGGACCTCAAGCATCCACATTGCCAGCTGCCCACCTCACTGCACCAAGCACCCTGCCAGCCAGAGGCACGCCCAACTCAGGACCTACCCCCAACTAAATGGGAGATTTTTTTTTTTTTTCTCAAAAAAAAAAAGAATAATGAAACATGAACACCACTCTAAAGATTAAAAAAAAAAAAAAAAGGAAATAAAAATGCCAGAAACACCCCCGTTCACAGCCCTGAACTGGGCTGATTTCAGGGAGGTGGGAGGGACAGTGCGAGGGCCAGGGAAGCAGAGCTGTGTTGAGGATGTGATGGAGGGAACCTGTCACACCAGGGAGCGGGCAGTCGGGAGGAAGAAGGGAAAAGAACACACATGCCGGCCTCACAGTCAGGGCTTCCACCCCAGTTCCACCATTTTCTCTCCAAGGTCTTGGGCAGGTTGCATAAGCCTCAGTTTTCTCATCTGTAAAACTAGTCTAACAGACACTCTCTCAACAGAGACCCTGATGGTTCATCAAGGGGCCCGGCCCTCACTGAGGAAAACTCAACAAAAGCAGTCCCCTTCCTTACAAGGCAGCCCACGAAGGGCAAGAAATTCCAAGATGTTTATTTTCTAGACTGACATAAATGCAGCCACGCCACAGGCTCAGTTACTCCTTCCACCTACCCACAGCAAGCAAGAGGGAGGCGGGCGGAAGAAGAAATCTCTGCTGCAGAACTGCTGGAGAAGGAGGCTCTGGCTCACCAGCTCCTTCTGTGTGAATTGGTGTTGAACAATGAGAACACATGGACACAGGGAGGGGAGCACTACACACTGGGGTTTGTTAGGGGGAATAGGGGAGGGACGGTGTGGGGTGGGGAGTTGGGGAGAGATAGCATGGGGAGAAATGCCATATATAGGTGAAGGGGAGGAAGGCAGCAAATCACACTGCCACGTGTGTACCTATGCAACTACCTTGCATGTTCTTCACATGTACCCCAAAACCTAAAATGCAATCAATCAATCAATCAATCAATCAATCAATCAAGCTGGGGAAAAAAAAAAGAAATATTCGGTGCCAGGAAACTGCATCACACACACTGAAGGAACACTCAAACAATACCTTTCTTCATCCGGAGTTCAGGTGGCAGGTAACAACTTTGAAGTCTGAACACAAAGTTCAATAAACTATCCCTAAAATCACTGCTGGCTAAGGCTCAGCCCCCAAGTTCCAGACTGTTTTTCACTACTACTCAGTGGTTCGTTGCTGTAAAATTCTATCCAAGAAAATATTCTGTTCCTAAGAAGTCACTTGAAGGCAATACCTCAAAGAACGCTTTCCCTGCTTAGATATACACACACACACCCTTCAAGTCCCCCATCCATTAACATGCTGTGGATTTATGCCCAGCACTGTGCAGTACTCCCAGAGCGTAGACAACCACTGAGTCACATGCAATCCACTAACACGTGGCAACTGGGACAGCCACACAGCACCCGGGCCATCTCGCATGCTTTTCAGCATCTGTGGCACATGTGTGCCCAGTCCTGCACCGACCACCATGAAACATACAGCCAGACGGACGCCACCTCCACCCTCCCAAGAAGCGTATACTCAATTCTGGACCAGGGGTTGGAACCCCAAATCATCATAAACTTAAACAAGCACTTCTCCAAAGAGATCCTATGAGGCTCCCTGACATGGTTCTATGCCCACAGGATCTTGGGACCAAAAAAATTAGAGAAACAAGAAGAGCAGGTTCTCAGTTCAAGTTGGAGGTGGAGGCACTGGCCAGTAGAGAGACTGAAAAATAAGCAGACATGTATACTGCTGTTTATTTAGAGAGAGAAAATAAGAGGCGAAATATCATGAGGAAGGAAGGGAACGGAGGCTCCAAGTCCTTGCCCGCCGCTCTGGCTCAGCAGAAGGTCCTGGCCCTTGCAATTTCTTCACCTGCCTGGCCCTGTCTTTACTCACCTATAAACTGAAGAAAAACGACTTGGAGGTCACACAACAAACAGCAACTAGTTGGGTCAATCCTGAAATCCCACTAAAATCATAAATCTAAAAACCACCACAAAATCTCAGAAGCTGGAAAGTAGGTAGTGGTTGAAAAAAAGAAGGGGTGGGTAGAGGAAGATAACTCTAAACCAGAGGTGTAAAAAGCAGACAACTCCTGTTTTTGAGACAGAGTCTCAGCTCACTGCAACCTCTGCCTACCAGATTCAAGCAATTCTGCTGCCTCAGCCTCCTGAGTAGCTAGGATTACAGGCATGCAATAGCATGCCTGGCTAATTTTTACATTTTTAGTAGAGACGGGGTTTCACGATGTTGGCCAGGCTGGTCTTGAGCTCCTGACCTCAGGTGATCCGCCTACCTCGGCCTCCCAAAGTGCTGGGATTACAGGTGTGAGCCACCGAGCCCCGCCAACAGAGAACTAATTTAACTCAGTGCTCAACCCCCAGTTCTCAGGAACTGGCTGCACCAGGTCCCTCTGCTGGGGGAACGAGTGAACCAGGCAGAGACTGAAAGTCAGCTACCGAAGTGGGTAGAGAGCCAGATAGCCTGCCCCACATCTCACAGCCAGGCTCCAGAAGTCAATAAAATAATGGAAAATATATTCTCTGCAAAGGAAGGAAAAGTTGAGGGTACATGGACCAGGCCGCAACAGACACAGCCAGGAGCAGAGGCAGCATACTTAAAAACAGGGAATGACGCCAGGCACGATGGCTCACACCTGTAATTCCAACACTTTGGGAGGCCAAGGCAGGCAGATCACCTGAGGTCAAGATGTTCCAGACCAGCCTGGCCAACACCGTGAAACTCCGCTACTAAAAATACAAAAATTAGCCAGGTGTGGCAGCGGGAACCTGTATTCCCAGCTACTCAGGAGGCTGAGGCAGAAGAATCACTTGAACCCAGGAGGCAGAGGTTGCAGTGAGCCAATATCTTGCAACTGCACTCCAGCCTGGGTGACAAGGCAAGACTTCATCTAAAAACAAAAACAAAAACAAAAAAAGGCTGGGCACAGTGGCTCACGCCTGTAATCCCAGCACTTTGGGAAACCAAGGCAGGCAGATCACTTGAGGTGAGAAGTTTGAGACCAGCCTGACTAACATGGTGAAACCCCATCTCTACTAAAAAATACAAAAATTAGCGGGGCATGGTGGCGGACACCTGTAATCCCAGCAGATGAATTCTGCTGAGGCAGGAGAATCGCTTGAACCCAGGAGGAAGAGGTTGCAGTGAGCCAAGATCACACCATTGCACTCCAGCCTGGGCAACAGAGCAAGATCCCATCTCAAAAAAAAAAAAGAAAGAAAGAAAGAAAAGAAAACAAAGACCAAACCCAAACCCAGGGCCAGGCGCCACTGCTCACACCTGCGATCCCAGCACTTTGGGAGGCCAAGGTAAGAGGACTGCTTGAGGCCAGGAGTTCAAGAACAGCCTCGGCAATAGGGAGACACCATCTCTACAAAACATAAAAATTAGCCAAGCACGGTAATGCATACCTATGGTCCCAGCTACTTGAGGGGTTGAGGTGGGAGGATCATTTGAGCCCAGGAAGTCAAGGCTTCAGTGAGCTATGACTGCACCACAGCACTCCAGCCTAGGCAGCAAAGTGAGACCCTTTCTCTCAAAAAAAAAAAAAAAAAAAACCAAAGGGAAAAAATGGGACCCTGGAGGAACAGAACCATGCTGAGGAGAGAAGGCAGATATTTCAACTGAAACAAGAGGTGGACACCACTATAATAAACGAACGTTCAGAGAACCAAAGAGCTCTTAGAATTTAAAAAGCAAGAGCAGAAATGAAATACTCCCTGGAAATACTGGAAAAGTTAAGATAATCGCCCAGAAAGCCAAGTAAAGAAGAAAATGGAAAATAGCTCTTAAAAAGAGTATTTTAGTTTGAGACCAGCCTGGCCAACATGGTGAAACCCTGTCTCTACTAAAAACACAAAAATTAGCCGGGTGTGGTGACATGCACCTGTAATCACAGCTACTTAGGAGGCTGAGGCAGGAGAATCGCTTGAACCCAGGAGGTAGAGGTTGCAGTGAGCTGAGGTCACGCCACTGTGCTCCAGCCTGGGCGACAGAGTGAGACTCTGTCTCAAAAAAGAATAAAGAATATTTGAAGACTGGGTCCAGAAAATTCACCATCCAAGTAATAAAGTTTCAGAAAGAAAGAACACAGAAAATGGAAGTGGGGGAGTCCAGGAAAAAGTCAACAAAAAGACCTGAGTCGCCCAACAGAAAGGGCCCAACCATGTATCTGTCACGAGAAACGAAAACCACCCCACGCCAAGACACATCATTGTAAAACTTCAAAACACAAGGAAGAAGTTCAGACCCAAGGTCCAGGAAAAACAGCACAGCCTGCACGCAAAGATGCTGGTGCTGGCGGGGCCTCCATCTTCCACAGCATCACTGGAAGTTAAACACGGTAGAGAAACACCTTTAAAATTCTGGAGGAAATGCATGTCCACCCTGCAATTTTATACCATGCCAAAATAGCAACTGAGGGAGAAGGAAAAAAGAATGAAATTTTTGAAAAGCCTGTGTCCTATGTTGCCTATTCACAGAAAATAGGCACACTATATGCCCCACCAACAACATGGCGTAAACCAAGAAAGATGAAGACAGGACACACACACACACACACACACAAAAAAAAAAAAAAAAACACAAGACATTCAACACGAGAGAGCAGCAGAAGGTACCCAGGGGACGAGGGCAAAGGAAAACCACAGGATGGGGCAGCACACGGAGCATGGAAGCCCGGGATGAAACGCACAGCCGTCAGCGCCATCAAACTTCCTAAGACAAGGCTGCAACAGCTGAAGAGTGCTGGGTTGAATGAGCTGTTAAGTATCACCAAAAGGAAAGAATTCCAAAAAAAAGATCTGAGCAGGAACGATGATTGCGTAAGTCCATCCATGTACACACTGCATTCTGACCTCACTGGAGTTACGACATCTCTCTGTTGGGAAAGAGAGGGGACTCCGTGTGAGGAAAAGAGGCAAGCGGAAGAGAAGTAAATCTTCATCCACAGGGTCCAAAGTCTACTCCCAGCGGGGAGAAAAAAAAAAACACAAACAGGTAGCAATTTTTTTTGCTGTTGAGATGGAGTTTCACTCTGTCACCCAGGCTGGAGTGCGGTGGCACTATCTCGGCTCACTGCAACCTCCGCCTCCCAGGTTCACAGAATTCTTGTGCCTCAGGCTCCCAAGTGGCTGGGATTACAGGCATCCACCACCACACCCAACTAATTTTTTGTATTTTTAGTAGAGATGGAGTTTTTACCATGTTGGCCAGGCTGGTCTTAAACTCCTGACCTCAAGTGATCCGCCCGCCTCAGCCTCCCGACATGCTGGGATTACAGGCATGAGCCACCTCATCTGGTCAATTTTTTAATGTTCCTCATAAACTAAGGAATAACAAAAACAAACATCAACTAAGAGAGATCAAAGGGGCTGCCCGTGGGGAATAAGAAATGGAGGGAAATGGAAGCAACTGTTAGCTCTCCCAACCAACCTTACAAAACTGCTCATAAGACATTTTTAAACAGAAACGAAATAAAATCCTAAGAAATTGAAAACAAAACAAAGGATGTGGATCTGTAACAGTTATTTCAAACAGGAGGGCCTAAAATTCTCTTCAAAAACAGGAAGAGACTTAATAGGAAGATAAACCCCAGCTACGTATTTGGTAAGCATTAATTTAAAACTTGAACTGTTCCCACAATGTATTCAGACACCAACAGGGTGCAGAACAGTTTCTTTTGCTGACAAAGAACCCTCAAGAAACACACTGAAAGGTCTCTAGAGGCAACAACGTTGTTCCCTGGGTGCACATAAAGTGACTGGTAACCACCAATTTGGGATGTTCCATGGTTTGTACCAGGCAAAGGCGTATCTCAGTTTATTTTCCCCAATTTAAACCTTACAAACCAGGGAGTCACTCAGGATTAAGAAACTCCATAGTCATTGTCAGGAGGCAGTGTTTTTTTTTTTCTTTTTCCCAAAGCATTTGGCACAGAGATTTTTTATAATTTCCACTGCAAAAACATGAATGATGGGAAATGACTGCTACATACTGGTCGGACGACAGTGGCGGATTCTGTGCAGCGAGACATGGACAACACAGAGTGCAACTTCTGTTTCCTGCATTCTCACCAGCCACAAGATTCCATTAGTGATAATCAGCTGAGCTAAGGCACTGAAATCCACAGAAAGGTGGGTTGGGTGCGGTCCACTTCCTGCAGGTTAGGAGCTTCCAACAAGGGCAGTTCTGAATCACCGGAGGCAATCACCCAAATAGAGCTAAGTGGCATGTTTCTCAGGAGACCATCAGATGCCTGGACTCCGGCTTTAGAGTGTGTGTAACTTTCTAGCACACTAGAAAGCAACAGTGGCCATCGACAGGCTTCTCCCCTCAGCAACTGTCCACCCTGCCTCTGGCACCAAGATCCCGGAAAAACACTGAACAAGATGAACCTCCACCTGCACATGAGGCAGCTCAGCTCCAAGAAGACCCCCCAAGTCAGTGAGAGGGTGGGAAAGCAACGATGCCAGCCGCCTCTTGCCCATAACTGCTCCTCGCAGGTCCACTACTCTGCTCCATTGGCAAGCTAGAAAATCCAGTCTGACCAATGCCTGCTTGAAGGTCACTTGGTTCTACGTGAAATGCTATTGAGAACACTCCCAGATCTGAGACTGCACTCCTCCAAAAATTTGGGTTTTTCTCATTTTAAAAAACCTTGTGACTATCCTCCCTCTCAAAAAAGAACACTTTCAAGCAAAACAAATTCTTACCATTGTTACATTTTGGTGACACAGGAGAATAGAGAACATGGAGTACTGAAAATAGGTTTTTGAGTTTTTTGTTTTGAAACTTACATAGGCAACTAACAGTAAAAAAAACAGTAACAGTAACTGAGTACTTTCCTTATTATTATTTAGCATTGATCAGCAAAAAGGATCACAGAGCAAGGGGAGTAATGAGATAAAATGTTCACTGAGATTTCAAGTCACCAAGTTGAGTGAACCCTAAAAAAATCCACCTAGGCTGTCCTACTGACATGGGAGCCTCCCACATGTATTACTGGGCCTCCTCCCCTCTGAAGTGCTGCAATGCCTTCTAAAGGGACACCCAGCACTCCCCACACCCAAGAAAGCAGAAGCCCCAAAGAACAGGAGCTCATCTGCTCAAAAATGGGCCATGCTTCCTGCTGCCCAGAGACACAAGGCCTCTCCCAGGTCCACAGGCACCCCACTGCCTCTCCAGCTCTAGGACCGACCAAGCCCACCAGAAGCCATGTCATGCTTTCCAACAATGTGCCTTTGCTCACTGTGTCTTTAGTCACTACAATCTTCTTAGGGCTCTTGCCCCAAAGCAGACAGCAGACCTCTTGAGGACAGAGATGGACAGAGGCTCTGAACTCTGCCTCCCATGGCTCCCGGCACCATCCTCTGCAGGCTCCCCTGTGCCATCCAATGCTGTCAGTCACCAGAGCACACTCCACAGTTCAGCAAGTCCCCAACGTCTCGAATGTCCTGACTGTCCACACACACTGTGACACACCAACCTTCCCCCAGAGTGCGATGGTAACAGGGTAACTGGGCAGCCATCTCCCAAGGAGGGAACGGAAAGGAACCGGTGGAAACGTGACACTAACAAGAAAAAAGGTACAACAGCACTTGAGTCACAATTCAATGCAGCTGTCCTGTGTTTGCCTTCATTTCCCAGGCTCCCAGAGCACGCAGGCTTCCCTGGGGTGAGCAGAGCACTTGAGAAAAGCTCCCCATGATCCCAAACTGGCCATTAGACACCCTTCTCACTATCCCGATGCAAGGGGCATTCTCAGCAAAGGTCTATTTATCCAAGCAGCAAGATAAACAGAAGGAGAACGAGGTGGCAGGATGATGTTAACAAGGAGAAACTTCAGGTTTTTAAGCTATTCCTCTAAATTATCCGTATTTTCAAATATGAAACTACGTTAAAACTTCAAAATATGGTAAATTAACCAGGCCCTGCAATATGCAATATATGTGACATATACAATTCAGTATTTTTCAAACTGTGGGTCATGAACCAGTGGCCTGTGAACTCAATCTAGTGTTGGAAGCAGCTCCTTTTTAAAATATATCGTAACAGCACATCACAAGCACAGGTTGAGCATCCCCGATCCAACATGACGCTCACAGGAAATGCTCACTGGAGAACTTCTGATTTCAGATACTCAACCAGTAAGTACATAATGCAAATATTCCAAAATTTGAAACACTTGTGGTCCCAAGCATTTTGGATGAGGAATACTCAGCCTGTAGTAAGGATTAGTACTATCTCCTGAAACTTGTTTTTGGTCCTGATGTAAAATATATTTTTTACATGGTTCATGGCCCAGAAAAGTTGAAAAGTGATAAAATTCTGTAACAGAAATGTGCAAACCAAAATCTCATTTTAAATCACAAAAATTTCTGCAAACTCAAAGCCCATCAGTGTTCCTGCCTCCATCCAAAGCTTTTCTTTTAATCTCGAGTGAAACAGTAACTGTTCAATGAAAGAAAGAGTATGTATAGCTACAAATCAGCTTGATTTCTTTTTTTTTTTTTGAGACGGAGTTTCGCTCTTGTTACCCAGGCTGGAGTGCAATGGCACGATCTTGGCTCACCACAACCTCCGCCTCCTGGGTTCAGGCAATTCTCCTGCCTCAGCCTCCTGAGTAGCTGGGATTACAGGCACGCACCACCATGCCCAGATAATTTTTTGTATTTTTAGTAGAGACAGGGTTTCACCATGTTGACCAGGATGGTCTCGATCTCTTGACCTCATGATCCACCCGCCTCGGCCTCCCAAAGTGCTGGGATTACAGGCTTGAGCCACCGCACCCGGCCCTAATTTCTTTATGTTTCTTCACCATTACTACAGTTACTCAGTTTATAATTTCTATTTTTTTACCCTTACTAAAATATAAAACTGGGGTTTGGGGGAGAAAAAAGGCAAGGCTTTGGCAACTTCCATTAACGCTGATTTAAAATGGTAACCTCATCCAGATCTACCTCCTTCAACTCCTCCCCTAGGACCTGGCACATGAAAGTTCAATAAGGACTGCTTGATAAATACATTTCTCATTTCTTTGGTCAATCCAACTTGTAATGAGATAAACTTTAATGTTTGGAAAAGTAACCATCAAACAGTAAAACTGCATGGTGAGTAGGAGTATGATCTTGGAGTCAGGAAAGACCGAGTTTCCAATCACAAATTTGCCACACAATGTATGATTTCACCTTGGTCAGTTCAGTTAGTCTCCCTCGGTCTCCACATCTACAAACTGGTGTAATAATATCTACGTCTCAGCAGTACCAGTAAGAATTGAGAGGCATAAAAATGACTCGCAAAACACTGAAAAATGGTGTATATACTAATATGGTTGGTTGGTATTTTTGAAGCATCTTTGCTGGGGCCACCTGAATTCACTCTGCTGTCTTTCTGAGCCAACTCTTTACAAGCCCTGGTCAGGAGACAAGGAAAAAGGAAGGGCTATGAGGCGCATTAGCGCAAGCCACAGAAGAGATAGGGACTTCTCTCCTCCCATTTTAGCAGACCACGGTCAAAAGCGGGAGTGCTTTTAATTTAATCTTCAACAACAACTCTTAGGGAAGCCTCCCAGGGCAGCAGCAACTGCTAATCTTAAGTAGAAAATAAATGTGCTTGTTTTTCTTTTCTAGGGGTGGGGAATGTTCTTCCCCAAATGACACAGTTACCCGACGGTCTGTAGATGTACTCAGGTACAGGAATGAGTGACTGGTAGAAGCCAGCTTTCCTACCTCTGAAACTGCAAAACTGTAACGGCTGAAAATCTGGTCATCTCTTCTGAGAAACACTTAACATCTTTCATACTGAGAAAGCAAAATAAAAACAGTTCCCAAGTAACACAACCTAGCAGATACATAATAGTTGAGAGGCAAAGTTATGAAGGAAATTTATCTTCTTTTCCCAACATTTAAGAACTCTGTTCCACTCTTCAAAAAAAAAAAAGTGAGGACAAAAATGAAAAAGTGAGATACTAGAGATATCCCCTGGTAACCACGATACTGACTTCACAGCACCAGCCAAAGGGGCTTCAGTGCCTTTTCAAATTGATTCGCTTTCCAAAAGGCCAAGTAACCTAGTAAGTGAGGCATCTGTGCTAGATTCCAACCCGATGAACACGGTATAAATGCCAATCTAAAGGAAATACTGATAAAACCTTTTTTTAAATCCTTACACGAGTCCTTCTTGCTCAACTGGCAAGAAGTTCTTTTTTTCACCCAGTTCACTCTGACCTACACACACCTCTAAACTCATACCAAAGCGGCTTTAGGAAATGCCAAGAAACCACATCTGATTGTTACCTAGCAATCAGCAGTTTAGGTTTGAATGCATGTTAAATTCAAGGCTCCTTAAATGAGTCCACAAAAGAGTATTCTTCAAGCATCTTCCCAGCCACACTCTTAAGATACTGTCACTCCTAAAAACCATACACACACACACACACACACACACACACACACACGGACTAAAAATCTAGCTCCCATTAAACTGGTAACTTTGGGTTCCTATTTTTCCAGAATTCAAACCTGAACAGTGAAATCCAGTTTTCTCTTTACGGTTTCAAAAACAGAAGGGAGAGAAGCTGACCTCACTGGAAGAGGCGGGCAGACCCAGAACCAGTCCTCAGGTCTGGGCACGGGGCTTCTCGGCCCTCAAGACACAGGGAAGGAGCCTGCTGGTATCTATACATCAACCAATAATCTACTTGGATGCTTTTGGTTTTCTTCAAACACTTCACGTTCACTCACTTAGCTAAACAGGGAGAGCAGAATTTTCATGACATACCCTAACTGTATCCTGAGATTTTCAATCCCAAACATTTTGTCACCATTTCTGAGCCTACAAACTTGATAAGAGTTAGCCAAGGACGGTGGTTTTGTTTTTCAAAGGGCTAAAAGCAGTCCCCAAAGGCAACAAAAACAACAAAAAAACACCCTTTAACGTATTCAGGTAAATTTGAAATTCAACTCCTCCGCCATCCCCTAAAAAGTCACTGGTAGGCCAAGATGTCACCAAGTACCAAAGGAGAGGTTTACTGGGCGAAGAACTCCTATAAATGCAACCAAGTCTCAAAGTGAAAGTACAGAGGGGCCCGGGGCCGGGTCGGGCCGAGACCCTGGTGCGCGGCTGGCCGGGGGATTCTTCCTTCCAGAAGGTTTGCAGCTTGCACTTTCTCCCGGTCCGCAGGCGCACGGGGGCTCAGGGCAAAGCCACCGCAAGTGAAACTGGCGGTTACACTTTCCTCCACTCCGCCCTGCCTCCTCGGCCCCGGCCCGGACAAGTCCAGGCGCGCTCCCCGTCCCCGCCCTGCCCAGGTCTCCCGCCCGCCCGGGGGTGGGGGACGAGCCCGGAGGGCGCGTCCTGGGGCCTCCGTCAACCCGGCCCACTCGCAGGGCCCGGGAACCCGGCGGGGCCTCCAAGGGCATCGCTCCGCCTCACTTCTCCCGGGGACAGGGCCACCCGGGCCTGCAGCTCCGGTGGAGTGTTGGGGAGCGGGGAGAGCGAGCGCCCGCACCCCCACATCCGGACCCAGGCCGCGGTCCCCACGGCCCTTGCACGCACACGCCGGAGCCGGCAGGGACGCCCGGGACTCGGACTAGGACCCCCGCCGAGATGGGCGCGCTGGGAGCCAGGCTCCGGCGCGACCCTGGCCGGGTGAGCCGGGGGGGGCCGTGGGGACGCCGCCAAGTTGCCGCTTCCGCCCCGGCCCAGCCGCGCATCCCGGCCCCGCGGCCCGCCTACCTGCATGCCGGGCAGGCCCGACTGCACTGGGGAGTGAGCCATGGCACTCGGGACCTCCACTTCCTGGGACGGGACGGCCGGGCCGCTGCGATCCGCGCGGGCAGCGAGGCCCGCGGGCCGCGCGCAGCCCTCGGGCGGCGGGGCCGGCCGGAGCCCGAGGCCACCCCAGCCCCGGCGGGTCCCGGCCGGGCGGCGGGGCTCAGCGGCGAGCAGCTGGCTGCGTCTCCATGCACGGCGCCGGGGAGGGGCTGCGGGGGGCGCGGGGCCTCGCGCGAACTGCCGCCGCCGCCGCCGCTGCTGCTGCTCGGCTAGAGCCGGGCCTGGGCCCGCGCGCGCTGGCCGCTGGAGCGGGAGTGGGCGCGCACAGCCCGCCGAGCCCGCGAGCGGCGAACGCGTCCCGCCCCGGCCCGGCCCCCGCGCCCGCCCCCGCGGCCCGGCCGGGGACCCCGCCCCGCGCTTCCGGGAGGGGGAGGGGAGAGGCCGGTGGCCGCGCGGGAGCCCTAGGCCGCAGCCGCCGCTTGCCGGCCCGGCCCGGATCCCAGCGGCTCCCTCGGCGCTCTCAGGCCCCCGCGGGCGGGTGGGCGGCGCGGCCGGGAGGGGCCTCGGCGCGCCAGGAGGGACGGAGTTAGGGCCGGAGGCTGGCCGCGTGCCCACCGGGCCGGCGCTGGAGTGAACCTGGGCCTCCAGGCCCGCCAACCAGCCCACCCTTTTCTGGTGTTTCCTGGGAAAACGCGCCCCGGGCGAGCCCCTGAGGGCAGGGTCGGGGTCGGGGGCACCTCGGGCGGGAGAGGGGCCTCAGCCGGTGGCCGGTGCCAGGAGGCCGAGGCAGAGCTGCTCCGGTGTCTGGGTGAAGTTTCCAGCCAAGAAGGAAACCGAAAGGGGAGAGGCCGAGAAAGGTTAATTCCTAGCGCTTTTGGTTACCGAAAAGGGCTGGGAACTTAGCGAGGCTGTGAGGAGGCTGAACCCCACCATCTCTGGGCTCCGCAACAAGTCGGGGGCACCCTCCCACAGGAAGGGGAAAATGGGGTGCCGAGGGCAGGGAGGAAGGGAAGGGAATGAAAGCGGGTCTAGACTTTGAACCCTCTCCCTTTCTTTCCCCTGCCTCGGAAGCTCCAGGTCTGCTCAGCACCATCTCTGTCTCCCCCTTCCAGCCACCTTCTCCCCAACTGCTGAGGGGAAAAATCTGGATGGATCGGGTCCCTAGGCCTCCAGGAAGTGTTTTATTACAGTTGCAAACAGGTAGAGCGGCCGTCACCCAAGTGATGACTCCCTACTCCTTAGATTGTAGGGACGCTGGCACCTCATTCATGCCCCTAAGTGGCCATTTTGCACCCTGGCTGGTGAGTTAGGCAAATAAAGTGAGCCCCCAAGAGTGTACAGGCCTCCGTGGAGAGCTCTAAAAGGCCTCCACCGGCATCAAGCTACTGGACTTCAAACTATGCTACAAGGCTACAGTAATGAAAACAGCATGGTACTGGTACCAAAACAGACCAATGGAACAGAACAGAGGCATCGGAGGCAACACCGCATGTCTACCATACAATCTTTGATAAACCTGACAAAAACAAGCAATAGGGAAAGGACTCCCTGTTTAATAAATGGTGTTGGGAAAACTGGCTAGCCATGTGCAGAAAGCAGAAACTGGACCCCTTCCTGATACCTTACACTAAAATTAACTCCAGATGGATTAAAGACTTAAACATAAGACCTGGCACCATAAAAACCCTAGAAGAAAATCTAGGCAAAGCCGTTCAGGACATAGGAGTAGGCAAGGACTTCATGACCAAAACAGCAAAAGCATTGGCAACAAAAGCCAAAATAGACAAATGGGACCTAATCAAACTCCACAGCTTCTGCACAGCAAAAGAAACAGTCACTAGAGTGAATCGGCGACCAACAGAATGGGAAAAAATTTTTGCAGTTTACCCATCTGACAAAGGGCTGGTATCCAGAATTTACAAAGAACTCAAACAGATTTACAAGAGAAAAACAAGCCCAGCCAAAAATGGGCAAAGGATATGAACAGACACTTTACAAAAGACATACATGAGGCCAACAAACATATGAAAAAATGCTCATCATCACTGGTCATTAGAGAGATGCAAATCAAAAGCACATTGAGATACCATCTCACACCAGTTAGAATGACGATCATTAAAAAATCTGGAGACAACAGATGCTGGAGAGGATGTGGAGAAATAGGAACACTTCTACACTGCTGGTGGGAGTGTAAATTAGTTCAACTATTGTGGAAGACAGTGTGGCGATTCCTCAAGGACCTAGAAATAGAAATTCCATTTGACCCAGCAATCCCATTACTGGGTATATATCCAAAGGACTATAAATCGTTCTACTATAAGGACACATGCACACAAATGTTCATTGCAGCACTGTTTACAATAGCAAAGACCTGGAACCAACCCAAATGCCCATCGATAATAGACTGGTCTAGGAAAATGTGGCACATATACACCATGGAATATTATGCAGCAATCAAAAATGATGAGTTCGTGTCCTTTGTAGGGACATGGATGAATCTGGAGAACATCATTCTTAGCAAACTGACACAAGAACAGAAAATGAAATAGCGCATATTCTCACTCATAGGTGGGTGATGAACAATGAGAACACATGGACGCAGGGAAGGGAGCACTACACACTGGGGTCTATCGGGGGGAATAGGGGAGGGACAGCGGCGGGGGGGAGCAGGGGAGGGATAGCATGGGGAGAAATGCCAAATGTGGGTGAAGGGGCGGAAGGCAGCAAAACACACTGCCATGTGTGTACCTATGCAACTATCTTGCATGTTCTGCACATGTACCCCAAAACCTAAAACTCAATAAAAAATTAAATATTAAAAAAAAAAAAAAGGCCTCCACCAAGGTAAGGAGTGATGATTTTCTCAGGTATGTTTTGTGTTGATTTTCCCCGGGTGCTCTGGATCAGACAACGAGTAGGATGCTCACATCTGATCCCTTCTTTCCCTTGGGAGAGATGCGTGTTTTTTCTCAGAGTCCTAGGGAATACCTTAGAATACGTTCATGGCTGTCCCTGGTACACCCATCTTGAGGAGACCTGCCACCCCTAAGTAGGACTGCAAGGAAATACAAGATGTAGATAAGTACGAACCCTGATATCCAGGAACTTGAAATCATGTGTAAATTTTGTACTCCTAAAAAAAGGATACCGGAAGAGATGAATAGCAGAACAAACTAGAATGTGAATCTTTAAAATGTTGATACTCTTTAGGGCAGCCAGGGATTCTACCTAAAGGAACATACCAGAGGTGTGGAAGAATGCAGGTAAAAAGACCAGCCGAGTGATGTTTAGAATCCTGGGGAAGCTGGGAACTGCCGAAAAGTCTCACAGCAGTTAAGTAAATAATAGTATTTTCTTACAGTGAGTACCAGGTAGTCATTTAATATGGTGTCTTTCAATATCTAGTAATAGGGAAAATGTTTTCATTATATATTATTAAAGAAAATGCTGGATACAAAACTGCATACAGTCTGATCTCAAACTACTATAAATATGTTAATATATGTGGTATACACTCACAGTCGTGCATTGCTGAACAATGGGTATACATTGTGAGAAATGTGTCCTTAGTTGATTTTGTCACGTGAGCATCAAAGAGTGTACTTATGGCCGGGCGCGTTGGCTCACACCTGTAATCCCAGCACTTTGGGAGGCCGAGGCGGGTGGATCACAAGGTCAAGAGATCGAGACCATCCTGGTCAACATGGTGAAACCCCGTCTCTACTAAAAATACAAAAAATTAGCTGGGCCTGGTGGTGCGTGCCTGTAATCCCAGCTACTCAGGTGACTGAGGCAGGAGAATTGCCTGAACCCAGGAGGCGGAGGTTGCGGTGAGCCGAGATCGTGCCAGCCTGGGTAACAAGAGCAAAACTCCATCTCAAAAAAAAAAAAAGAAAAAAGAGTATATTTATACAAAGCTAGGTGACATAGTCCACTACATACATACCTAGACTATATGGTATGGCTTATTGCACCTAGGCCACAAACCTGAACAGCATTCAACTGTACTGAATACTAGAGGCAATTAGAACACAGTGGTAAATATTTGTGTATCTGAACGTGTCTAAATACAGGAAAGGGACAGTAAAAATACTCTTCTAGGGTCAGCAGAGTCAGGACAATAACCTGGCACCAAGATAAAGAGGAAGAAATGGGCTGAATGGTCAGAAACGTCTGGATGCTGATCTGAGGCATTGCCATGGTCAATGCTCAGAAATCACTTTGCAGTGGGATAATTGCCAGCAAGTAAGCCACAGTGGATGGGGGACAAAGGCCCATAATACTCTGGGTATAAAAAAAGAAACTGGAATCCTAGTTTGTGTCCTGAGGCTAGTGAGGCTCAAAACAATGAGGTTCCAGCAGGATATAACTTCTCTGGACACACTGACTTGTATCCGTTAGCTGGTCTGTTGCCCCAAACCCTGTGTATCTCCTCTCCATGGCTGACCCTCGTTTCCTCCTTTGACCATGTTCATACTGTTGAACACCATTCTCATCAAAAGGAAGGAAGGAAGCAACATGGGAGTTACTGGTTCTGCTTGGCCGTTTGCAGGCAGTACCGAGTATTCCCCAGGGCAGTGTCTCTACCTTCTTTGTTTTTGCAGAATGGAGATGATGGACAGGGCCTGAGCCCAGGATCAGATCCAGTGCAATTGCTTATTACTTTCATTCATTCACACCTTTTTTGAATACCAACTGTTAATGCATGTCAGATACCCAGTTCAGTATTGGGCATATCAACATTAGATCCTAAGGTGCCTCTTACCCCATCCTAATTAACTGGTTTCCCAGAATCCTAACTTTGGATGTATACAATACCATCATTGATTAAACTTAGAGTGGTAATAGTTATCATTTTCACCAAGGAAAGAAAAGGATCATCCTCTTATCCTTTTCCTCTTGTCACTTTCCCTCTACCCCCAATGTATAATTACAACAGATTATACACTACCTTAAGTCCAGAAGGAGATTATGAGGGTCTCCATAGAGATGATGCATTTTAGGTCTCCATGGAAATACTAACCCATTGAGTTATTTACTTATCCATTGAACTATTTTTCTTACCCTGGTCCTCTTTGTCTTTTGTGTTCACTTAAGGACATCAATCTGGCAATGAATTGTGCTCTGAAATATTTTCTGGACCGCAAAGAATATTTCCATACCCCTACATAGAGCCCCTCCAGATATAAAGCCCCTATATATTTGCTGCCCCTAAGCTAGTTTGTACGCATGCTCAGCAAGCTCAGAGAGCAGCAGAAAACAAGAATTCAACAATCAATCCCTTCACTTTTCTAAGTTGAAAAGATAAACACCCCCAAATGCCGCTTTATAAAGAACAGCTAGACAAGTAGAGCATTAGCAATTTAAATTCACAGAATAAAGAAAGGGACTTAACATGGTGAACTTTAAAGGGAGAAATAGGAGTGGATTGGATAAGTAACTAACAGAAGGCTTGACAAATTTCTACACACGTTCAGTAGGTGAAGGCAAATATTAAGATCAGTTTGAAAAACGTCTAGTCATTGTTGGATGACACAATAGCAAGAAAAGTTTTGCCGAAGCCCTAGAAAACTAGCCCAGCTACGCTGAGGCGTGGTGCTAACGAGGTTTCATTCTGTGGGTGGAGAGCTCAGAGGGCAGGCTCTCGCTGGGACATCACGCTAAGTAGGTTTTTGGTTGCACCCTGCCTTAGTTTGCTAGGGCTTCCATAACAAAGAACCACAAACTGGATGGCCAAAACAGCAGAAATTTATTTCCTCAGTTCCGGAGGCTGGAAGTCCAAGATCAATGTGTCAGCAAGGTTGGTTTCTTCCGAGGCCTCTCTGCTGGGCTTGTAGTGGCCAGCGTCTCCCTGTGTGTTCTCATGGTCTTCACTGTGTGTTCCCGTGTCCTAATTTCCTCTTTTTATTTTTATTTTATTTATTTATTTATTTTTGAGGTGGAGTCTCACTCTCTTGCCCAGGCTGGAGTGTAATGGCAAGATCTTGGCTCCCTGCAACCACTGCCTCCCAGGTTCAAGTGTTTTTCCTGCCTCAGCCTCCCTAATAGTTGGGACTACAGGTGCCTACCATCACACAAGGCTAATTTTTGTATTTTAGTAGAGAAGGGGTTTCACCATCGTGGCCAGGCTGGTCTCGAACTCCTGGCCTCAAGTGATCCACTGGCCTCGGCCTCCCAAAGTGCTGGGATTACAGGCACGAGGCACCACACCCAGCCCTAATTCCCTCTTTTTAGAAAGAGACCAGTCAAATGGGATTAAGGCCCATCCTAATGACTTCATTTTTGTTTGGTTACCTTGTTAAAGTTCCTATCTGCAAATATAGCCGCATTCTGAGATACTAGAAATTAGGACTTCAACGTAGGAATTTTGGAGGGATACGAGTCAGCCCATAACACACCCCCTTTTCTGCAGTTGAGTGTCTGGTCAGCCCCTCGTTAGCTGGGTCCTCCAAGCTCAGCTTTAGGAATGAGCGCTTCTTTCTCCCTTGCCAAGGCCTGTGGACCGTTCTGCATGCTTCACACTGCACACTTCTGCTAATAAGCATTGCTTCATATTTCCTTGCGTGTAGGCCTTAAAATTTACCTTGCATAGAAACCAGAGCACTAGTCTCCAATCATCATACAACTGAGAGCAGAAACAGAATGCATAGGTGTTCGCTTGATAAAATATTCCTGATTCAAAGAAATCATCTAAATCTGCCAGAAGAGTGTTCAGGGAGGCCGAGCGCAGTGGCTCACACCTGTAATCCCAGCACTTTGGGAGGCCGAGATGGGTGGATCAGGAGATCAGGAGTTCGAAGCCAGCCTGGTAAATATGGTGAAACCCCGTCTGTATTAAAAATACAAAAATTAGCCAGCATGGTGGCGTGCGCCTGTAGTCCCAGCTACTCGGGAGGCTGAGGCAGAAGAATAGCTTGAACCCAGGAGGCAGAAGTTGCAGTGAGCCGGATCATACCATTGCACTGCAGCCTGGGGGACAGAGTGAGACTCCATCTCAAAAGAAAAAGAAAAGAAAAAGGGTTCAGAATGTTTTGCAGGCCTATCCATATTCGGTTCAGGCAAAAGGTTATTTAAACAAGATCTGTCTTTCTCCCCCACTGCCTCCTTCTCCCCTGTGTTGGGAGGTGCAATTTGCAAGGAGAGTTGGGGGCTGAGCCTCCAAAGGGGCTCTTTGTTGCACATTCTCTCTGCTGCAGTTCTGGAGGCTCACACCAGGGAACAGGCTGTTTAGAAGTACTCACTTGAACAAGCTCACTAGAAAAATTCTCGTGCAATTTTGCTTGGCAAAGAACCAATTAACAGGGCTCCTCGCCCTCTAAACAGTGGCCACTTGACCCTGCCAATCAGCTCATAAAGGCTGCAGTATGCAAAGATTCGTCAAGAGCTGTGTGTGTCGCTTTCCCTCCCTCCTGAAGCTCGGTTTGCTTTCAGACTTATCCAGAAAGGGCATACATGAAATCCTCCCCAGGAGGATGATGTCATCCAGCCTACAGTCACACAACTGCACCACCAGTTTTTAAAAGCTCTTGGCTCTGTTTTCTGACAAGGAAGATAAATTGTAGAAAATCATTTTAATTTTCACTTCAAGCAGATCCAGAGGCTTGTGTGCTTAAAGACCATTGTACAAGCACACAAAGGTAAAACGTGCCTATGAGTTGCAGATATTTGTTCCAGAATGCACAAAACTTAAGTCAGCTTAAAATCATCACAAAAATGTTGACCTATACACTACCCTGTCATCAAAGCTTCACCTGCAAAAAGGACAAGCATGTCGTCTTATACTTTAATTTTTCTGCCATTTTTATTTGGTTTCCTAAAGAAGCTATGCTGGAGATGCTGTTAGACAGAAGTCTTTGAAAAACAAATGAAAGATACCAAGCTCAGACCTCCACAAGCACAAAAGGGACATTTTAGTTCATTAATAAAAATCAGGCAGGGCATGGTGGCTCACGCCTGTAATCTCAGCACTTTGGGAGGCCGAGGCAAGTGGATCATCTGAGGAGGTCAAGACCAGCCTGACCAACAGGGTGAAACCCCATCTCTACTAAAAATACAAAAAAATTAGCTGGGTATGGTGGCAGGCACCTGTAATCCCAGCTACTTGGGAGGCTTAGGCAGGAGAATCACTTGAAACCAGGAGGCGGAGGTTGCAGTGAGCGGAGATCACACCACTGCACTCCAACATGGGCAACACTGTGAGACTCTGTCATAAATAAATAAACAAATAAACATCAACACATGGCTAAATCAGGCTTGGATTAATCCAAAAAGATGAGTTCAATGATAAAATCACCTCTATCTTCCTCTGCTTCTCACCTCTTCTCTGCCTCTCCTTGGCTTCATCCCATCTAGGTTCTCTGGATACGGTGTCAAGATCTACACCATGTGGGCCTTGTAATCTCAGAGAGAAGACAGTGACCTTTTCTTACCCAGTGCCCATATGCCAAATCTAGTGGAGAAACTCACATCTGTGGATGTCCATTCTTGGGACCAAAGGGCAAGAAGGGACAGTGATGGGAGAGTCCATTCTGAACAGCATCATGGAATAATGGAATGTGGAAGGGCAGTTCCCCAGTGCAAAGCAGATTCCTGGCCTAATAGATTTCATTTCTTGGTGCCCAGACATGCATGCACACACATGCCCTCCCCCCACACACATACACACACCATACACACACACAGGTGTCTTTTTCCATACCTATAACTTGTATGTATTCCCCTCCCCATATAATAGAGCCAGTCCATGAATAACCATTTATACACTCACCACTTCCCCACAGCGAGTCAACCCTATGCCTTCTACTGAGGCCATTCATTTCCTGGTCCAGGGGCTCTGGACGATATGGCTTTCTCTTTTTGAAGCCTAGACGTGGCTCTTCACAGTCCAGCAATCTCTATCTAATTGGTAAATGTAATTCCCTTCATGTGTTTAACGTATTATGGAGGAGGATATGTTTGAAAACTACTTTAAAAACTCTCAGTTTAAAGGAAAAGGAAGGGAACAGGCATCCATCAGTTTGTAATGTACATGAAACCTCTCTGGAAGGTGAGGTGGGAGAGCCTTGGTCAGCCCCTGGGCTGCACTTGGCTCAGCTCTTTGGGAGATACTCCCTTTTGTGTGGTCTCTTCCATGGCCACCTTGGAGAGAATTCTGGGGCAGGCTGACCAGCCCACCTCCTGTTGGTTAAGATGTGGGGTTCGGGGGAATGTCCTAGAACAGAGGTCCCAGCATTCTCCTTCATAGCACCCTTAGTGCCCCAGTGACTTTTTTTCATAACATCTCTTGGTCAAAGGAAATACCTAACAGGCCAATTAATTAAGAAAATAGGGTCTGGATGCTGTGGCTCATGCCTGTAATCCCAGCACTCCAGGAGGCCAAGGCAGGTGGATCACTTGAGGTCAGGAGTTCAAGACCAGGCTGGCCAACATGAAAAACCCCGTCTCTACTAATAATATACAAATTAGCTGGGCATGGTGGTGAGTGCCTGTAAACCCATCTACTTGGAAGACTGAGGCACGAGAATCACTTGAACCTGGGAAGTGGAGGTTGTAGTGAGCCAAGATCGTGCCACTGAACTCCAGCCTGAATGGCAGAATGAAACTGCGCCTCAAAAAAAGAAAATTAAGAAAATAGGTACAAACAAATTAACATGGACTCCTGTCTTAGTAACTTGGAGGACGTTTGAAGAAATAATACTGTAAATTATAAAATAATAGTTTAATTTTATTCTTAAATAATCACAGTTACCAACGGGACATGTGTTCCTATTGGACACTGCACAACTTCCCAACCTTAGAATCATAGTGGACACTGCCACCTTCATTTCTTGTTCCACATGGATTTTTTTGTGTTTTCTTTTAAATCACAATAACTTTCAAAAATATAAGCAACCACTTTGCAAATTATGTGATATCACTGAAAAGAATATAAGATGATCTAATGTTAATCTGAGCTATCTGTTATTGTGGTATCTGACAGATGTATAATCCCACCATATTTCCTAAAAAATATCAAATACTGCATGGAACCTCTGAATTCTCTGCAGTACCCAAGACCACCTTGGGACAGAGCTTCAGAAGCATGGGCTTTGGGGATTAAACAGTCACCAGGTTTGTGATTGTCCTGGTGATGTAAATCCCTTGAAAACTGAGTAGAAACCCAAGCCAGAAGCCTATTGAGTGCAGGCTTTTGAATCTAAACCTCATCACTGGAAGCTCAGCCCTCTGCCCCTTAGGGCTCTTGGTCTTGGTCTTTGGGGGCAGTTCTCTGACTCTGAATGAATGGATTGAGGTGATAGGCAGGGTTAATCTGCCCCTGGTCCCCTGGATATACCTCAGGCCTGGTAATGGGGGAAATTATTACTCAACTAGTAATTAGTACTCAGCAGGAGGAGAGAGAAGCCTGGCATTAGCTCCAAGGATCCCAAAGGATCAAGGTCATTTGATTCTCTGACTTTTCCAGAGTCCCAGGCAGGACCAGCTACATAATTTGCAAAATGAAAATGTGTGACCTTGTTCAAAGCATATTAACAGTTTCAAGACAGTGAGAACAGAGCAGTAGACCAAACATAGGACTCTTTTTTTTTTTTAACTACTTCAGTTTTCTGTGGAACCTTTTTTTTGGGTGGGGGGATGGAGTCTTGCTCTGTCACCAGGCTGGAGTGCAATGGCGCGATCTCAGCTCACTACAATCTCTGCCTCCTGGGTTCAAGCAAGTCCCTGCCTCAGCCTCCCAAGTAACTGGGGTTACAGGTGCCCACCACCACGCCCAGCTAATTTTTACATTTTTAGTAGAGACAGAGTTTCACTATCTTGGCCAGGCTGGTCTTGAACTCCTGACCTCGTGATTCATCCACCTTGGCCTTCCAAAGTGCTGGGAGTACAAGCATGAGCCACTGCGCCCGGCCCCATAGGACCCTTCTAAGTGTGGGGCAATGTGCACCCACACAGGTCACACACCCAGCCAGTCAGCCTGCTCCCAGGTTTACTTCCCAGGTGTTTACCGGTCTCTCTAACTAACTCTCACTTACTTCAACTTGGGAGGGTTCATACAGCTTTTGGATTCTACGGGAAACATGCCTCTTCCAATTTGGGATTGTTGGTGCAGGCCAGAAGGTCCTCCCTCTGTAAGACTCCAGGGCTTTAATCCAAGACTGCATGACTTCCTGATGTGCCAACTCGGTTGAAGCCTGTCTGTTTTTCTTGCAACTTACTAAAGGCCACAAAAAGTAACCAACACACTCAGCCTGGTTTTTTAGACTGAGAGCTTCCTAAACATTGGGCTGTAGCCCACGAGTGTGGCAGCCATCCATGCCGTGAATTCCAGGCAGCTGGGCAGTGCCTGAGGTATTGAAAGTCTCCAGGCCAATTGCCTCTGGCAGGGAGCACCTCATCTATTTGCATCAGTAGTGCCTGACACATAATCTGCTTCCTGATGTGGATGAGAAAGCACCATTGTAAGACTTCATTCTCTGCACCTCCCAGATCCAAAGTCTGTAAGTGAACTGGCACAAGAGCTGCCTGACTCTGATTGGCCTGGGGTGGTGGGAGGCAACAAAATCATCTCACCTGAATCCAGGGACAGAGGATGGTTTATTTAGGAAGAAGCAGGTGGTATACCCCAAATAAAGTGATCCTGAACAGATAAGAGCCCTGTATCTACTGGAGTAGGGAAGTGGGGGGTTGGTCTATGTAGCTGCTTAATTCAGCCAGCTTCAAATCAAAGCTCATTGGCACCGAGGCTCCCCAACTTCCCAGACTCAGAGATTTCTGCTATCTTCCACTCAGCTTCATGCATACCATTTACCTAATCAGTTTTCCTCCAGCACCTTTCACTCCCAGTACCAGTTTCTAGGTATTTATTTCATAGAGACATGATCTTGTTCTATCACCCAGGTTAGAGTGCAATGAAACAACCATAGCACACTGTGACCTTGAACTCCTGGGCTTAAGCCATCCTCCTGCCTTGGCCTCTTGAGTGGCTGGGATTACAGGTGTTTGCCACCACACCTGGCCACGGTCCCAGTTTTTATGCTTGTCCAGACTCTTTCAGTTTCGTACAACAGAAACCCTGTCAAAATGAACTTAGGCAGAAAGAGTAATGTATGGGCTCAGGTAACAGGGAAATCTAGTATTTATAAATCAGTCACAGTCAAGTTTTAAGGTGAAAATTGCAAGACATGAAGCTAACTTCTGACAAGTTCATCTAGGGATTCAAATAAGGGAATCAGGACTCTGTGGGTCCTTATTTTGGCTCCCTGACCTCTGCTGGCATAACTATTAGGTGGACTCCTTCCACATGGGAGCAAGACAGTTGCTGTCAGGCCTTCATCATGCTAACACGTTGAGAGCCTAGATTTAAAGGAAGAGTCACAGGGAGGACTCTGATTGGCCTGGTGTGGTGGGGGGAACAAAGTTATCTCATCTGAATCCAGAAACTGAGGATGATTTCTTCAGGAAGGAGCAGGTGGTGTGACCTGAATAAAGTGATACTGAACAGATAAGAGCCCTTTATCAGCCGGACGCAGTGGCTCACACCTGTAATCCCAGCACTTTGGGAGGCTGAGTTTGGGAGTTCGAGACCAGCCTGACCAACATGGTGAAACCCCATCTCTACTAAAAATACAAAATTAGCTGGGCATGGTGGCGCATACCTGTAATTCCAGCTACTCAGGAGGCTGAGGCAGGAGAATTGCTTGAACCTGGGAGGCGGAGATTGCAGTGAGCCGAGATCATGCCATGCACTCCAGCCTGGGCAACAAGAGTGAAACTCTGCCTAAAAAAATAAAAAAAAAAGAGCCCTGTATCCACTGGAATTGGAGCTGGAGGTTTGGTCTGTGCAGCTGCTTAATCTGGCAGTGAGGAAATCTTTATGAATCCCAAGATCTTCTTATAGCATTAGAGGATAGCCAGCCTTTAGATCAGGAGCTGGCAAACTTTTTCCAGAAAGGCCAGAAAGTAAATATTTTAGGTTTCATGAACCTTGGGGTCTCTGCCCCAGTTACTTAACTCCACCGCTATATCACTAAGCAGCCATAGGCAACACCTATACAATGAGCATTGTTGTATTGCGATGAATCTTCATTTACACAAAGAGGTGAGAGGCCAGATTTGTACCCAGGAGCCATAGTCCGTTGACCTCTGACCTAAGTGAGAGATTTTGGTAAACTGGGTGAATGGTAAGAACCATAGAATAGAGTTTAAACAGGACACTTTTTTTGTTGTTTTTTGTTTGTTTTTTTGAGATGGAGTCTTGCTCTGTCGCTAGGCTGGAGTGCAGTGCTGCAATCTCAGCTCATTGCAGCCTCCGCCTCCCGGGTTCAAGTGATTCTCCTGCCTCATTCTCCAGAGTAGCTGGGACTATAGGCATGCACCAACATGCCCAACTAGTTTTTGTGTTTTTAGTAGAGACAGGGTTTCACCATGTTGGCCAGGATGATCTCAATCTCTTGACCTTGTGATCTGCCTGCGTCGGCCTCCCAAACTGCTGGGATTATAGGCGTGGACCACTGTACCTGGCCTAAACAGGACAAGTTTAGGGGAGTAATTAACACAAAGGAACAAAAAGAAACTACAGCCATACTGTGCGAATATGTAGCATTGACAGAAGGAGGTTAAGGAGCCATCCTGGACTGTGAGCTATAGTATGTCATAGTTAAAGATAAAGGCAGGGTCCAAAATATGTCTATAACTGGTAAGAGCACCAGGAGGTAAACCTGACTATGGAGGATTCAGGCCTTCTGGAAACATCACTGTGGAGCTTCATGAAAAGGGGGTCATAGAAGAACATCTGTGAGGAATCAGGAGCTCTGTAAGGTCAGGGAAGTAGTTCTTTTTTTTTTTTGAGACAGAGTCTGGCTCTGTCACCCAGGCTAGAGTGCAGTGGCATGATCTTGGCTCACTGCAACCTCTGCCTCCTGAGTTCAAGAGATTCTCCTGCCTCAGCCTTCCGAGTATCTGGGATTACAGGCATGCACCACCGTGCCCAGCTAATTTTTGTATTTTTAATAGAGACAGGGTTTCACTGTATTGGCCAGGATGGTCTTGATCTCTTGACCTCATGATCTGCCCACCTTGGCTTCCCAAAGTGCTGGGATTACAAGTGTGAGCCACTGTGCCTGGCTTATACTTGTAAATAAAAAAAAATGAATTTCATGATCCCAACAGTGTTCCCAGTATGAGAATATAAAAGAATCATTCTGAAATACTTGTTTATTTTTATTTTTTTTATCTTTTTATTTCATGATCCCAACAGCGTTCCCACTATGAGAATATAAAAGAATCATTCTGAAATATTTGTTTATTTATAAGTCAGACACAGGCAAGTTTTAACAGAGAATATGGTTTTAACCATAGACTAAATAAAATTCTATTATTTAGAAAATACTTAGGCCGGCCGGGCACGGTGGCTCAAGCCTGTAATCCCAGCACTTGGGGAGGCCGAGGTGGGTGGATCACGAGGTCAAGAGATCGAGACCATCCTGGTCAACATGGTGAAACCCCATCTCTACTAAAAATACAAAAAATTAGCTGGGCATGGTGGCACGTGCCTGTAATCCCAGCTACTCAGGAGGCTGAGGCAGGATAATTGCTTGAACCCAGGAGGCGGAGGTTGCCGTGAGCCGAGATCGCTCCATTGCACTCCAGCCTGGGTAACAAGAGTGAAACTCCCTCTCAAAAAAAGAAAAAAAGAAAGAAAATACTGAGGCCAAGCATGGTGGCTCACACCTGTAATCTCAGCACTTTGGGAGGCTGAGGTGGGAGGCTCCCTTGAGGACAGGAGTTTGAGACCTGGCCTGGGCGACATGGTGAAATCCCATCTCCAAAAAAATATAAAAAATTAGGCTGGGCATAGTGGCTCATGCATGTAATCCCAGCACTTTGGGAGGTCAAAGTGGGAGTATCACTTGAGGTCAGGAGTTTGAGACCAGCCTGGGCAAAATGGTGAAACCCATCTCTATTAAAAATACAAAAATTAGCCCGGTGTGGTGGCATGCACCTGTAGTAGTCTCAGCTACTCAGGAGGCTGAGGTGGAAAGATCACCTGAGCCTGTGGAGGTCAAGGCTGCAGTGAGCCGTGATCCTGCTGAGCAACTGTACTCCAGCCTGAGCAACAGCCCACAACGAACAAAAGGCCGGGTATAGTGATAGTGGCATCTGCCTGTAGTCCCAACTACATGGAAGGCTGAGATAGGAGGATCTCTCCAGCCCAGGAGTTCTAGGATACAGCGAGCCAAAAAAAATAAAAGCTTAAAAATATTCTGCTGTATTAAAAATACATGGCAGCTCACGCCTGTAATCCCAGCACTTTGGGAGACAGAGGCAGGCAGATTAGTTGAGGCCAGGAGTTCAAGACCAGCCTGGCCAACATGGCAAAAACCAGTCTCTACTAAAAATACAAAAATAAATTAGCTGGACATGGTGGCGTGGGCCTGTAGTCCCAGCTATCCCCGGAGGCTGAGGCAGGAGAATCGCTTGAACCCAGGAGACAGAGGTTGCAGTGAGCCGAGATCACCCCTGCCTGGGTGACAGAGCAAGACTCCAACTAAAAAAAAAAGGGGGAACTTGGTACTTACATACCACTGGCAGAAATATAAATTAGTATGATATTCCTAGAGTTTCCTTTAGTAAAACTAGAAAACCTTTTAAATATTCATACTTTAAAAAAAATTGAGATTTTATACTTAGGATATAATTACAACTACTTACAAATGTATATATGAAGATGAGATCATATTGCTGTTTATAAAAGAGAAAAAATAGAAAAATGCTTGAAATATACAATTATAACTGGCTACAAATTATGCTACAATCATAGAATGGTATAAATTCTGTCTAGCAATGTTAAATAATTGTGCAAATTAATATTGACATACTTCTGAAAGATGTCGTTGGTTCACATATGGATAAGTGAGAAAAGCAAGCTACTGGAAAGTATTTCTATTATGATAACATTTTTTGTTCATGTATATGTAGAATTCTGCTTCTGGATATGGCTGACTAGGTTATTTCAGAACAATCCTGCCATTAAGAATGACTAGAAAAGCTAGACAGAATAATTAATGAGGGGAAAACCCAAACCCCATGTGCTTGGAATTATCAGAGAACCGGCAAGGCAATCTGTAGAGCCAAGATCCAGAAGCGATGGAAGCTAAGACAGTCAAACCTGGCACCGGGCACTGCGCCTCTCCTTGAGGCAATTGCTAATTTGGAAGACAACTGAGTGGCAAAAGGAAAAAACAGAGGTTTAGTACTTCGACAGGGCCAGGTGGGCAGAGTTTGGGTTTCAGTGCCCTCTATGGAAGAGAAGTTCTGTCAGACAACCCAGGCTTTTGTCAGGGACCACAGAGCACTACGTTCTTGGATAAAGGGTGAATGGGAGACAGGCTAACTCTCACAAGGAATGAAGTTCCACTTCAAATCAGCTCAAAAAATTAGAGTAAGTTCATATGCCCCTAGCCCACTTCTTTTTCCTTTTAATGTTTTCATTTTCATTGCGACAGAGTCCCACTCTGTCTCCCAGGCTAGAGTGCAGTGGCGCAGTCTCGGCTCACTGCAGCATCCACCACTGGGGTTCAAGTGATTCTCCTACCTCAGCCTCCCGAGTAGCTGGGACTAAAGGCAAGCGCCACCATGCCTGGCTAATTTTTTTTTTTTGAGAGGGAGGCTTGCTCTCTCGCCAGGCTGGAGTGCAGTGGTGTGATCTCAGCTCACTGCAATCTCTGTCTCCTGGGTTCAGGCCATTCTCCTGACTCAGCCTCCTAAGTAGCTGAGACGACAGGTGCCCACCACCACACATGGCTGATTTTTTTCTTTTTTTGTATTTTACTAGAGACGGTTTCACCATGATGTCGAAGATGGTCTGGATCTCCTGACCTCATGATCCGCCTGCCTTGGCCTCCCAAAGTCCTGGGATTACAGGCATGAGCCACCGCGCACAGCCATTTTTTTGTATTTTTAGTAGAGATGGGATTTCACCATGTTGGCCAGGCTGGTTTTGAACTCCTGACCACAGGTGATCCACCCACCTCGGCCTCCCAAAGTGCTAGGATTACAGGCATGGGCCACCACGCATGGCCTCCTGTAGCCTACTTCTGTGCCAGAAGTAATCAGAAATCCACGCTGGAGGAAGGTATTATCATCTAAAGCCTCAAATCATCTCTGTATTTATTCATAAACAATGTGTGGTACTCAATTCAAAATACTCCAGGCAGAGTAGAATAGAACTTACAAAATAAAATCATGTATACAAGAAGACACACTTGACAAAAGCCAAGAAAAAAAGTATACAATAAGAACAGACTCACTGGAGATATGGAAGTGATAAGCATGAACATTAAAATAAATATGACTAACAGATTCAAGAGATTAAATGACAAGATGGAGAATTTTGAAACAATTGGAAACTATAAAAAAGAGTTAGATAAAAATTCTGGCCAAGTGCAGTGGCTCACGCCTGTAATCCCAGCACTTTGGGAGGCTGAGGCAGGTGGATCACTTGAGGTCAGGAGTTTGAGATCAGCCTAGCCAACATGGTAAAACCCTGTCTCTACTAAAAGTTAAAAAATTAGCTGGGCATGCTGGCTCATGCCTGTACTCCCAGCTACTTGGGAGGCTAAGGCAAGAGAATTGCTTGAACCCGGGAGGCAGAGGTTCCAGTGAGCTGAGATCACACCACTGCACTCCAGCCTGGGTGACAAAGTGAGACTCTGTCTCAAAAAAAAAAAAATTTACAATTGAAAATACAATAATTCAGTGTTTAAAAAAAACTATCGGGTTTAAGAGCTGATAAGGCTGGGTACAGTGGCTCACACCTGTAATCCCAGCACTTTGGGAGGCCGAGGCAAGTGGATTATCTGAGGTCAAGAGTTCAAGACCAGCCTGACCAACAGTGTGAAACCCCATCTCTACTAAAAATACAAAAATTAGCTGGGCATGGTGGCACATGCCTGTAGTTCTAGCTACTCAGGAGACTGACGCAGGAGGATTGCTTGAACCCAGGAGGCAGAGGTTGCAGTGAGCCGAGATCTCGTGACTGTGCTCCAGCCTGGACGACAGAGCAAGACTCTGTCTCAAAAAACAAGCAAAAAGAGCTGATTAGATACAACTGAAGAGAGATTTAATAAACAGAGAAATAGTGTATATATGTGTGTGTATACACTGATGCACTGATGCTCAACATATTATGTTGAAGAAAAGAAGGCAGATATAAAAGGATACTATAAATACCAAGGAGTATTGCATGGTTCTACTTATATAAAATTCAAAATCAGACAAACTAATCTATAGTGTCAGACATCCTGAGAGTGGTTGCCTTTAGGAAAGATAAAGAGAATAAGGTGTGGGAATTAAGGGGGGGCTATTTCTTGACCTAAGGTATGACTGGTTATACTACCAAATCCACTCTGAGTTATTTATGAAGCTGTTAATGATCTGTGTATTTCTCTTTGTATATTACATGTCAGTAAAATACTAATATATATGTAGGCTGAGGGTGTGGTGGCTCATGCCTGTGATTTCAGCACCTTGGGGGGCCAAGGTAGGAGATCACTTAAGCCCAGGAGTTTGAGACCAGCCTGAGCAAGGTGGTAAGACTCCAACTCTACAAAAAATTAAACAATTTATCCAGGCATGGTGGCATACTACACCTGTAGTCCCAGCTACTCAGGAGGCTGATGTGGGAGGGTTGCTTGAGTGCAGGAGGTTGAGGCTGTAGTGAGCCAAGATGGCACCGCTGTACTCCAGTCTGGGCAACAGAATTAGATGTGTGAAAAAATAAAATAAAGTAAAATGAAAAAATGTATATACACACACATAAATCTGAAAGCCTATTAATAGAGGTTATCTTTGAGCACTATGAATAACTTCTTTGTTTTTTTCTACAGTAGTCATTGGATTTCTTGTGAAAAGAGAAATTAAAAAAAGAAAAAGATGGCCAGGCATGGTGGCTCACGCCTGTAATCCCAAAACTTTGGGAGGTCAAAATGGGCAGATCACCTGCGGTCAGGAGTTCAAGACTAGCCTGGCATGCAACATGGTGAAATCTTATCTCTACTAAAAATACAAAAATTACCCGGGAGCGGTGGTGGGCTCCTGTAATCCCAGCTACTCAGGAGGCTGAGACAGGAGAATCACTGGAATCCGGGAGGTTTTAGTGAGCCAAGATTTTGCCACTGCACTCCAGCCTTGCACTCCAGTGCAATGCTCCATCTCAAAAAATAATATTTAAAAAGAAAAAGAAGAAAGTAAATGCTGACTAGCTTTTATTACTTAAAATTCTTCTGATGCCAGAATAAAAGAAAAAGCAATTTAGATTTGGTTTTAAAAAGAATCTCCTAGATCTAAATACAGCTAAACAGATAAAATCATGGATTCTTCTTCCCTGGTGGCCTTTCAAAATAGCATGATTGTTATGTGTGGTCTTCACTGAAGGTGTGGCTATAAACTGACAACCTCTCAAGATTCATTTTGAATCTATGATCCTATGGTTTTTGATATGAGAGATATAGTTAAGGAAATCCTTTAATGGTAGGTTTATCTTAAAGCAGTAAGCTTGGGGCCAGGAAAAATATGTAATCATATCTTCACAGTCTATAGAAGTCCTGTAATTATAGACAAACTGTAATAAAATAGAATAAATGTCATTCATGAGCAATTATGGACTGAGTTCCACCATGAGTCAGACTGATCAAGAAACTAGAATATGGCCGGGTGCAGTGGCTCACGCCTATAATCCCAGCACTTTGGGAGGCCGAGGCGGGTGGATCACGAGGTCAAGAGATCGAGACCATCCTGGTCAACATGGTGAAACCCCGTCTCTACTAAAAATACAAAAATTAGCTGGGCATGGTGGCGTGTGCCTGTAGTCCCAGCTACGCGGGAGGCTGAGGCAGGAGAATTGCTTGAACCCAGGAGGCGGAGGTTTCGGTGAGCCGAGATCGTGCCATTGCACTCCAGCCTGGGTAGCAAGAGTGAAACTCTGTCTCAAAAAAAAAAAGAAAAGAAAAGAAAAGAAAAGAAACTAGAATATGATGGTAAACAAAATGAAATCCATGTTCTCATGGAGTACATATTCTAGTCTGAAACAAACAAATACACAGCACATCAAATGGTGATAAAGTGTGATGAAGAAAACCAAAGCAGAATAAGGATACGGAAGGACTGCGGGAGGGTCGCCCAGGGAGAGCTAGTTCAGACAGGATAGACAGGGAAGGCCTCCGTGTCTCAGGACATTTGGGTGGACACCTGGATGAAGAGAGGAGTGATCCAAGTGGCCTTCTACACTTGAGCAGTCTAGGAAGAGGGAGTAAGCCTGGAACATTTCTGAAGTCACCAGAAGGGGTGTCTGGAGCAGTGTGAGCAGGCAAGGGAGGATGGTAAGAAACGAGATCGCCTTGGCTGGGAGCAGTGGCTCAAGCCTGTAATTTCAGCACGTTGGGAGGCTGAGGCAGGTGGATCGCAAGGTCAGGAGTTCGAGACCAGCCTGACCAACATGGTAAAACCCCATCTCTACTAAAAATACAAAAATTAGCCGGGTGTGGTGGTAGGTACCTGTAATCCTAGCTACTCAGGAGGCTAAGGCAGGAGAATCGCTTGAACCCAAGAGATGGAGGTTGCAGTGAGCCAAGATTGTGCCACTGCACTCTAACCTGGGTGACAGACTGAGACTCCATCTCAAAAAAGTAAAAATAAAAAAGAGATGGGGTCACCTAGAGCAGATCACGTAGGGACCTGTGATCCACCCCAAGGACTTTGAACTGATCTTTGGGGAATGGGAAGTCACTGTGGAGTTTGGAAGAGAGGTTGGAGATGATCTGGCTGAAGTTTTAAATGTGTCAGGCTGGCGGCCCAGTGGAGAATTGATGGTGCCAGGGCTACTGTGGGGTAAGACCAGTGAGAGGCCCTTGCTGTTCTCCAGGTAGGACATGTTGGGGACTGGACCACAGAGGTATTATAGGAATTGTGAAATGGAACATACTTCCAGGTCTGTTTTGAAGGCAAAGACAATAGCTTGTGTTGCTGGAATAGATGTAGAGTACTAGAGAAAGAGAAGAGTTGAGGATGATTATAGGGCTTGGGGGTGAGAAACTAGTAGACTGGAGATGCAGTGCTCATTGAAATGGGACAGTCTTGAGATGTGCAGTTTGGGGTATGGGCTGTATTTAGAATCAACTCACTTCTGTTGTTACAGAGGAGGGAGAAACTCAAAAGACAGAGCAGCAGAATGGACCAGGAACACCAGGCTCACATTTTAATTTTTTTTTTTTTTTGAGATGGATTCTTGTTCCATCACCCAGGCTGGAGTGCACTGGAGTGATCTCGGCTCACTGCAACCTCCACCTCCCAGGTTCAAGCAGTTCTCCTGCCTCACCCTCCTGAGTAGCTGGGACTACAGGTGAGTGCCACCACTTGTGGCTAATTTTCGTATTTTCAGTGGAAATGGGGTTTCACCATTTGGCCAGGCTGGTCTCTAACTCCTGGTCTCAGGTGAGCCACCCACCTCAACCTCCCAAAGTGCTGAGATTAAAGGCCTGAGCCACGGCACCTGGCCCAGGCTCACATTTTGATAGTGCCTTTGCAAATTAGGCATACCACAGAGATATAATCCTATCAACTTTTTTAAACTTAAAAAAATTATTATTATTATTATTATTGCTAAATAGATACAATATAACATTTTGCATTTTAGCCATGTTTAGCATTCAGTTCGGGGCATCAGTACATCACCTTGTTGCGCTGCAGTCCCCACCATCATCTCCAGAACTTTTGCATCTTCCCAAACTGAAACTCTATCCCCATGAAACACTAACCCCCCACCTGCCTCCTGCCAGCCCCATAACCACCATTCCACTTTCTCTCTATGAATCTGACTGCTCTAAGTACCTCATGTAATCCTATAATTTTTTTTCTTTTTTTTTTTGTGAGATCAAGTCTTGCTCTGTCTCCCAGTTTGGAGTGCAGTGGCATGATCTCGGCTCGCTGCAACCTCCACCTCCCAAGTTCTAGTGATTCTCCTGCCTCAGCCTCCTGAGTAGCTGGGGCAACAGGCACATGCAACCATACATGGCTAACTTTTTGTATTTTTAGTAGAGATGGGGTTTCACCATGTTAGCCAGGATGGTCTCGATCTCCTGACCTTGTGATCCGCCTGCCTCAGCCTCCCAAAGTGCTGGGATTATAGGCGTGAGCAATTCTATGAATTTTTAAAGCTATTCTTTATTCATGTTGCTCAAATAACTTTTCTTTTGGCACTTGTTGAATTTTAACAGGGTAACAGTTAAGGCAAACCCTAATCTGCATACCTGGAAACCGATTTAGGTCATACACATCCTTACCTCTGACCTTTACTTTACTTTCCTTTACCTTTACCTTCCTGGGAGGAATTACTCCTTCTGGGAGGTTCCCCCTCACCTCTTGAACCTCCAATTAGATAATCCTCTTCAGTTCCTCTAGCACCTCAAGAGGCCTGCTATTATATTTCTTACCAAATATACCGTATTATGATCATCTCTGTGTTTTTCTGGCTCATCAAATAGACAGGTTCAATTATCTTTGTGTACCCAGCAGCTCACTCAGGACTTGATACTCAAGAAAATGTGGGAAAGGAAAGACCGTGGGCTGGGAGGAAAGGAAGGCAGGAAAGTTCTAGAATACATTGTCTCTCCATTACCTGAAGGTTATGGGATTGCAATAGGGCCACTGTGCTTCATTGTACTCCTGGTCCATTAAGCCAGATGAGATGCAGCTGTATTCCAGAAATGTCCTGTGTGATAAAATGGAAACTCATGATATGATAACTTCTGGAAGCATCCTAATATCTTCACACTACTGTAATTATATTAAGACTGGAATTATGGACCACAGCTGTCCAGTGAACTTTCTGAAATGATGAAAATGTTCATCTGTTCTTTGAGATGGAGTCTCGCCCTGTCAACCGTGCCTGGCTGGAAATGTTCTCTGTCTGTGCCATCAGTAGAGTAGCTGCCAGCCTTACGTGGCTATTACGCATTTGAAATTTGGTCCTATGACTGAGGAACTGAATTTTCAATCTGGTTTCATTTTACTGAACTTAAATTTAAATAGCCCTGTGTGGCTAGCATCTATCATTTGGATAGCTCAGTTATAGATTCTTAATATGGGAAGTCATATTTTCTAATTTCCTCACTTAACAGATGAAAAAACCCTGTCTTAAAGAAGAAGTGGGTGTGGTGGCTCACATCTGTAATCCCAGCACTTTGGGAGGCCTAGACAGGTGGATCACTTGAAGTCAGGAGTTCAAGACCAACCTAACTAACATAGTGAAACACCATTTCTACGAAAAATACAAAATTAGCCATGTGTGATGGCACATGCCTGTAATCTCAGCTACTTAGGAGGCTGAGGCTGGAGAATCACTTGAACCCTAAAGGTGAAGGTTTCAGTGAGCTGAGATCGCTCTACTGTACTCCAGCCTGGGCAACAAGAGTGAAACTTCGTCTCCGGGAAAAAAAAAAAGAAGCAAGCAGTGTTGGCTGGGCACAACGGCTCACAGCTGCAATCTCAGCACTCTGGGAGTCCAGGAATTTGAGACCAATCTGGGCAACATGGCGAAATCCCAACTCTAGAAAACAATACAAAAATTAGCCAAGCGTGGTAGCATACACCTGTAGTCTCAGCTACTCAGGAGGCTGAGGTGGGAGGATCCCTTGAGCCTGGGAGGCGGAGGTTGCAATGAGAGGAGAAGGCAGATCGTGCCACTGCAT